>JAECWM010000264.1:0-600000 GCA_018150695.1 Drosophila oshimai
ACGATATGCGATTAGCATCGCGAAACGCAAAACCTCGCGTTTATAAATTTTTCGAACGTTTACGACTGAGTGACTAATTGTTTTTCCGGAGCGTTAAGAAAACACGTCTACACGCGACCGAAGTTCGATACTTTTCCGAAACTCCGAAACTCTCATCACGAAACTATGAGTCAAAATTTTTTTGGTAAATTCACGTCTATTTTTTTCACACTTTTTATTCGTTTTTTAAAGCATTGTGAAGTTACTATTATGTTAAGGGTATGTATTTAACATATTTTACTGATACCTTGTCTCGTTATAAAGTTAAAAACTTTTTTATCCCACTTTTAAACCAGAAAGCTTCTTGCTTCTCAGCGCGAGTTAGGAATCCCTTTTAGACACATAGTTTCTTGCTGAAAGTTTCTTAGAATTCATACTGGACTCCGATTCTGGAAGACTCATGCCACGTTTTTTTTAATATCGAGGTCGGGCCAGCGAGTCAATAAAGCAACGAGTGTAAGTATAAGAAAATAGTTCAGTAGTCTTTCATTTCTTGACTGCACCAGAACGGGTGCTTGGAGCTATTACCGCTACACAAGAAATTCCAGGGTGCACTGGGTGTTGGGGGTGTTGTTTAATTGCGCCCCTGTCCAATTCATCGCATCTCCTGAAGAGCGTTGTAGTTCTCAAGCATATTCCCTTTTTAGATATTAGCACCGTTCCAGTTGAGGGTGCATACATTCCAGGTGCATATTCTCAAGTCGTTGCGCATGTCGCTTGTGCGGCTCTTGAACAGGGGGAATCCGTACCCAAGACTTTACTGTCATAGTGTATATTTTCTAGCTAAGTTTGACGGCTGTGGGCTCCAACCCCGAGTCTAACACCTATTTAAACCAGGGACCGTAATCATTATAAGTGATATAATAAAAATCTTTATTTAATGATTATTTATTGATTTTTATACATTTTACCCCATTTTAATAATTACTTATTGAGTTCAATCGCTCAAAGAAAAATTATTATTATTGTGAGCGAAAAAAATATCGATCAAAAATAATTATTATTTTTTGAGCGTTATTTTGTTCGCTCAAAGTGGGATATCTTCTTTCTCAGAGGTTTCTTCGGAAAAACTTTTGAGCCGCTTTATAAAGCGAACCTCGACGAACCCAAAAAATCCATTTTTAGATCTAAAAAAATGTTTATAATAACTTTAAAAATAATTAGAGGATTAATTGCGTTGTTTGGGTTCGTCGAGGTTCACTATATAAGGCCACGTAAAAATTTTTCTGAAGAAACCTCTGAAAAAGAAGATATCACACTTTGAGCAAAAAAATAACGCTCAAAAAATAATCATAATTTTTTGATCGATATTTTTTTCGCTCACAATAATATTAATTACTCTTTGAGCGATTGAATAAAACTCAATTAATTATTATTAAAATGGAGTGAAATGTATAAAAATAAAGAAGCAAAAAATCATTGCTGGTATGAAAAGAGCATAAAATAAAAAACACTCTGCTGTAATAAAGAAATACTCTTTGAAAGCAAATACTGTGACATTTTGAAAATCGGATCGTTTTCAAAAAGCCTTGCTTGTTTTTTTTGCAACTAGAGAACTAACCTAAAATTATAACACAACCGAAAACTTATTCTAGAATGCTGCTATGTCTACCTGAGAATTTACAGAGCATGTAGCCTTGCAAACACGAATGCTACACTTGTAGCCTTAACCGTCTACCACAAACTCTAGACGTTATTTAACTAAGAAGTATTTTAAACTATTGTCTATCTTACATATCAGTCAATTTATTTTAAAAGTGTTTTTTTTTTAGATGATAACAATGATGATGGTAAACAATGCTCAAATAAGTTGGATGACTTTAAATGTAACACGGTCAAGAGTCAATCATGTGAAAATGGGTTTATTCTGAAAAACGGCATCTGTACTGGTATTGACGAATGCGCTAGTAACACAACAAACACCTGTCATAGTAATAGTCACCTGGAATGCAGTAACACTTTGGGTAGTTTTGTCTGTCACTGCCAGGCTGGATTCAATTTGGATGCCACTTTAAATAAGTGCGTTGGTACGTTTAGTTTCTCATTCATTTTGGTATAGGTAATATATTTTAGACTTTTCTTTAGATATAAATGAATGTTCAATTAACAATCATAACTGCCTTCCAACTCAAAGATGTGACAACACGATCGGATCATATATATGCACGGTATTAATCAAACATATAAAAGCCAATATTCTTCCTTATATATTATTTATCTTATTTTTTATAGCGTCTTCAAAGCTGCGGTACAGGCTACACTTTAAATGCGGAAACTGGAAATTGTGATGGTGAGAAAGTTTTTAAACAAATAATTTGTCTTCCTTGATATTGTTTGAACCGGGGTGGCACAGAAACCGTCGGCGGTTTTGCTATTTTTCAATAAACTCAAGCAAAATTATACTTTTTTTTCAAGACAATACCAATAACTTATCAAAACCCTGCACATAAAACGTAACAAACAAAATAGTTAAACATTTTAAATTGACCGCCAATCTAAACAACAGAAGCCACCCCTGTACTAGATGGCTTCTAACGAGAGGCTGCTAAATGAAATCAGTCCCCCAAAGCGAATCCTTTTGCGAAATCGACGTTTTATAACGGGGTGCCACAGAAACCGTCGACGGTTTTGGGGACGGTTTTTTCGGAAGTTCGGAAAAAAACCGTCGGTGCTACAGAAACCGTCTCGAACTTGTTGTTCGGACTAACGATTCGGAGGAAAAACAGGGCTGACTCGCTATTTTTATTTGGCATTTATTTGCTATTTTTCAATAAATTCAAGACAAGCTTCTCTTTTTTTGCAAGACAATACCAATAACTAAACAAAACCCCGCACCTAAAACGTAACAAACAAAATACTTCAACATTTTAAATTGACCGCCAAACTAAACAACAGAAGCCACCCCTGTACTAGATGGCTTCTTTCGAGAGGCCGCTACATGAAATCAGTCCCCCAAAGCGAATCCTTTTGCGAAATCGGCGTTTTCTAATTAAAAAATCAAGAGCACGGTGGCTTGCTTTGTTTTCCTTTGCTTTCGCCCAGAACTAAACAACGTTTAGTCAATAATATTTTAAATTTGTTAAATTCACTTACGTTTTCATACAAATTGTCTTCTTCGTCGTTAAAAACCCAAACCGGTATGTTTTGCCACACGCTGTCACACTTTATTGCAATGCACGATTTGATTTATTAATTTCACAAGAAATACAAGTTATTTTTATTTGAAATTTTGACACGCTGTAGTTATTGTTATAAACAATAGTATAGCGAAATTTGGTATTTTCTATTTGGAGCAAGTTGGCATTTTGGTTGTTGTGGTGGAACTTGGCCGGAAAGGCAAATGCAATTTTTGAGGTGACGGTTTTTTAAATTTACGGTTAATTAATTTGAAATGTAAATAGATCAAAACATAAAAAATGTTGTATGCAGATAGCACATACAATTCATTAACGTTGTTTTAAAAAAATTTTGATTATTTATTAAAGGGTGCAAGTATGCATATTTTATAAAACTGTCGTTTAAAACACGGGGGAAATTATAGAGTTTTCTGTGGCACCGACGGCTTTGCATTGGGTTGGAACTTGGGCGGACTTAGAGAGAAACGATTTCATTGGCACCCCCGATTAAGACCATTTTTTTCTAGCATTAAAAATGTGGACACAACAGAGTTTCGCGGTTTTTGGGCGTAAAAAGGGGCGTGGTCGGGTTTTGAAATAAACCAGATCTGCGCTTTGCTCATAGGAATCTGTGTGCAAAATTTGGTGGTTCTAGCTCTTATAGTTCCCGAGATCTCGATGTTTGTGCGGACAGACGGACGAACGGACAGACATTTGCCCGTTTACATTATTTGCTTACTCTTCGAGTAATTATCGAACAAATTAATAGCACTTATTTATGAGATTTGGATTCGATTGATATTACTTTCCTTTTAATACTCAGAATTTAAACCAACATTAAATATCAAAGAACTGCATGGCAAAAGATTACGATATTATCAGGAAATTTAAAATTGATAAAAAAAATGGTTAGGAAAGCTTGTTCATTGGTTTGTACTTTAAATAAAAATATACTAAATGTAAAAAACTGTAAAAAAAAAATAAAAAAATAATAAATACGTTTTTGAAATCTGACCCATATTTGGTTCAAAAGGCTTAACTGAAAGAGCTTGAAAGATATTTTCGAGGCTCCTACTGATAAACAACGGATGATAAAAATGCCCAAAGCCGAAACTAGTTAATATTTTTTGAATAATAGAAGTTAGGGTTATTTGAACTCATCAAATTATCTCGATAAATCGATTTGTTACACGTTATGAAAGTTCGAAAGTCGCTGTTCGCGGGGCATTTTGCCTGACGCTTAGCAAAAAGTTAAGGTCGCCGTCAACCCATTTTAGTGTTAAAAAGTATGTTGGACTTTTTTCCATCTCCGACTAAAATAATTATTTAGTCTTCAAAAATTACTTTTCTATCGATTTGCAATACTTTATTGCAACGATTTCCGAAAAATACACCTTTCAGCTACTGGGACCCTCCAAATGATTAGTTGTCACAGTGACTGTGACAGTGAATGAAATAAAAATTAAAATTAGAGCAAGAAAAAGTGTTATTTTTGTTAATATATCGTATTTATTTGCGATACTACAAACGTTGCAAATGTTTGTCTGTCCCTCCCTCCGTACGAACGTCGAGATCTCGGGAACTATAAGAGCTAGAACCACCAAATTTTGCACTTAGACTTTTAAATACACCACGCAGATCTAGTTTATTTAAAAACCTGACCACGCCCCTTATAACGCTCACAAAGCGCGAAACACTGTGGTGCTAGAGAAACAAATGGCCTCAACAAATTTTGTTTGTATTGAAAATATCTACAAAGATATCTAAAAATTTTGAAAATCTGGCCAGTTTCAAGAAATTATCTATACAATTAAAAAACTGTACTTATTTTTGTATTATTTTATCAGCCTTAAAACTGTTACTTTATTTTATCTTTACTTTTACTTTTTTCGTACCAATTCATGATGTTACTTTTGTATCCGGATGAACAGGCTTTCGCAGCGGAAATGTCCGTTTGTGTTGATGCAACGTTGATGGTTACCATGATAGTTATATATTTATTTATTTGAACCAGGAAGTAAAGCCGAAATAAATATCTGTTTCGGTTTCTGTAACGGTCCCAACCAATAAAAGAATTTTGGTAACGGTTTCGGTTCGCTTTCGCAACCAAAATGAGTTACAACCACCAAATTTTGCACACAGAATCTATTAACAAAGCGCAGATGAAGTTTGTTTCAAGCCCTGACCACGCCCCTTTTAACGCCCACAAACAGCGAAACTCTGTGGTGCCCACACGTTTAATGCTGGAAAAAAGTGTCCCTTATAAATGCTATTTGTATTGAAAACATCTACACAGATATAATAATAATCTGACCAGTTTTAGAAAAAGCGTATACAAATCCGTTAAAAATTAATTGCGTTCTTTCTTGTTTTTTATTTGCGATACTCGAAGAGTAAGCAAATACTGTTAACGCGCAAATGTCTGTCTGTCCGTCCGTCCGTCCGTCCGTACAAACGTCGAGATCTCGGGAACTATAAGAGCTAGAACCACCAACGAGTTCTATAAGCAAAGCGCAGATCAAGTTTGTTTCAAAACCGGACCACGCCCTTTTTACACCCACAAACCGCGAAACTCTGTGGTGTCCACATTTTTATTGCTAGAGAAAAGTGGCCTTTAAAAATGTTGTTTGTATTGAAAGTATCTACCCAGATATGTAAAAATTTTGAAAATCTGACCATTTTCAATAATTGTTTGTACAAGTGCGTTAAAAATTTTTATAGCGCTCGAAAGTAGGCTAAACTTTTTTTTTAAGAGGGCGCTAAAATTTGATTGCGCTCGAAAGTAGGCTTCACTTTTTTGAAGAGGGCTAGCTAGCTTGTTTTAAAGAGGGCAATGAGTATCGCAAATCTTATAGTCGGGAAACCCGACTATAACGTTCTTTCTTGTTATAATTATATTCGTGGTGATATTGACAGTGCCGACTTGGTAGGTCGGATTAACTTTTCTGTGCCAAGTAGATTAACTAGAAATTATATACCCTTAATATAAAACCATTGTAGATCTAACTATGAATTGCATGAGCCTTTCAGAGTATTATGTTCTGACTATAATAGACTTTATCCTCAAATTCTAAAATTCTGACTCTCTGCCGCTCTTAAAACGACTTATACTAATATCGTTAGCACAAAATTAGATCCTACTTTTTCCTCGGACTTTTGCCTATATTTTCATAACTCGCGTCTATCTTCTCGCGAATCGTGCCGTACGATTCACGGCTGCGGTTGGGCGGGTAAGTTGGCCGTGGGACTACGCAAAAAAAAAAAAAAATAGTTTAGTTTTGACCCAAGAAAAGAAGCAGGGTGCTTCACTTATGAAACCTTTGCCCCTGGAAATGAGGCTGAGTCCAAAAATGAGCAGTAGCATCAAATAACGTGGAACAACTAAGGCACATCGTCGCAAATCAATTTAGGCGGTGGAGGTGAACTCGCTGTACTATCCGTGTTTAGCAGCCAGATAACTCGCCGGACTTTTTTAACCTGCTGACCACAAAGCTTATTTTCCGCACAGTGGCCGAGGAGCAGACGCTTGGCGGGCTCTCCCGCCGGCTGCACCAGCGAAGCGCTTACAGCCTCCTACGTCATGCTCAACCACATGATCGCCCCTATGTTGGGTCTCAAGCACACCATGAAGAAAAAGTTGCAGCGCACTACGCGCCTGTCCCCCATGGTGATCATGATCAAGTACCAGGTTCAGGATCATTTCTGTTCCAAAGACTGAATTAAATTCCCGTTTTTTGATCAACTTCATATTTAACCGCATTGACCTCGAGTTCGCAAAACCGCTTACTAACAAAAAAATGTTTTATTAAATTTATTTAATTTATGCTATATCATTTTTAAAAAGCAGTTCGTAAAAATATGCAGTATATTATTTTATGAATGCATTCTTTTTAATTGTATTATTGACATGCTGGAGTAATACTTTCGGTCCCCCAAAACTCTCAAACCATTTTCGGCTTCTGGTTGAGCCCTAATTTTAAAATGCATACAAAAAATTTGACAACAACTTTCTGCTTGTGGCATAAAATGCTAGTATTGGATTTATATGTTTAAGTCTAAATCGCCTTGATCTCGAGTTCGCTAAGCTGCTTACAAAAAAAAATTTTTTATTTAATTAGAGCTATAGCATATTTTAAAAGCAGTTCGTAAAAAGTATGCAATAGATTTTTTATGTATGCATTCTTTTTTCTCTCAAACCAATTTCGACTTCTGGTTGAGCCTCAACTTAAAAAACAAAATAATTGCATTAAAAATTTGAACTAGTTTTTGCGTGGTTTTCAAATTGATGGACTCGCAAAAGAACAAAAGAATTTAGTTCAGATACAAATTACTTGTATTTGTTACACTAGTTTACAAAATTAAAAAAAAAAAATGCTCCAAAGCCAATTATACCAATTTCGGGTAGAGTAGGACTTCTAGATTACGAACATACCATTTAAAATTTTTTCTATGGAACAGTTTTTTTTAAAGATTTTTTAAAGTTTAAAACAAAAAATTTCGGCTGTCTCTTTAAGTTTTCATTTATATCTCGAGTTTTGGCCAACCGATCCCGGTGCATTTTACAAAATTCTACTGCCAATAGATACACCTTTAACATTGTCATACTAAACAATTGGATTGGATAAGTCATTTATCTGCAAGAGCTCGACAAACACAAACTTTGTAAAAATTTTGGGCTGTTGAAGGACTGTAAAACGGCTGCTATACCCTTAAAAACTCGAAAAAAATCCGTTGAAAAATTCGGTGCTTAACGGCCGAAAAAAACTAAAATGACTTACTTTAAAAATCCACTAGAAATCTAAATTCCATTGAATTTCTTGCATGATTAGCTTGTCCGATTATTTCGGTTACCGAAATTCAGTTAAAACCAATAGTGATTTTTCAACGGATTTTTTTCGAGTTTTTAAGGGTATTGTCTGAGCAGATCACCGTATACTTACTTTATTATTTGGAGCGATCATACTTCTATTCTAACACCCCGAATTGTACCCTTTTGCTATTACTATTTTCTCTTGTTAACATCATAACTGTAAGAACCCATGAAATGTAAAACATGTACACAAGAGAGAATGATACTCTTTCTCATAAGTCAGTGCGAAATAAACCATCGATCAAGGCGGACGTACCAGACTTTTCTTTGCTCGGTACCATATGCTCATAATCATTTAAAATACTCAGACGGGAGTATTCATTGGCGACCGTGACAGGACTTGTGATCTTTGGAACAATCATCATCGGAGGGAATCGCTCACCGGGAGCGTCATCACATCGGACCAAAGACTCGCTATTGGAGTGGGTATTCAAAACCGTAAGCTTGACTCGCAGAAAATTCTACGAACATATAACCACGTGATTGTATGTATGTATGTATAAATCAATTTTATGCATACCAAACCTCTAACTGTTTGCCTATTGCCATTGCCCTACATGAGAGAGTGCAATTCTCTCAGCATAAGAGTAGGTATCAATTGAGTGAAAAAAAAAAAAAAAAAAATAAGCACTGTGCTTTCACTCAAAACTCCGATCAGAAAACGAAAGCTCGTTCACTTATTCGTTATCCACTATTTGCTACTCGTCGTACAGTACATGAAACGCTGCCATCCGGCCATCATGACTAAATTACCAACTGAAGAACAATTGATTTTACATCGGAAAAAACGAATCTTATTAGAACGCAACTTTGAAAACACCATCAAGCGCATGGAACTTGAACCTGATGCTGACCTTGGAACGCTAGAGTGTCGGGTCCAGATTTTGGAGTCACATTTTAGGCAACTTTACCAAATTCAAGCCCAAATAGAGGAGTTGGATTCGACCGATGACTGCCGCAATGAGTATGAAGAGAAGTTTGTGACCATAAAGGCAGCAGTGATGAAACGATTTGGGCCAAATAGAGTTCCAAGGACTGAGGAAACAAGCTTCATAAACTCAACCTGCTCGCCCAATGTGCATCATAGTCGCCTCCCAGCTTTAAAGCTACCAAAATTTGATGGCAAGTACGGTGATTACAAGCGTTTTATTACTGCGTTTACCAATATGGTGCACGATGACGTCACACTAACGGATGTGGATAAATTCAATTACCTACTCAGTTGCCTTTCGGGTGCTGCATTGAGCGTAGTATCTCCTTTCCAAATTTCAGAAGCCAACTATCCCAAGGCTCTGCAGCAATTAAAAGAGCGTTATGATAAGAAGGTTTTGATTCTTTTAGAGCATGTCTCTAGTCTGTTCGGTATAGTGGATATGAAAAAATCTGATCCGGTATCATTGCGGAATATCTTAGACACGGTAGCCGCACTGCGCGGCTCACTGCTTTCTCTGGGTACAGAGAAAGACATTATGAATGCCATTCTGATTCATCTTGTATTGTTAAAGGTCGATTCTAACGCCAAGCAAGCATATGACCGGATTCAGGATTTCGAAAAGCTTCCTGCATGGGACGACTGCTACAACATATTGAGTCGCCATTGCCAATTTCTGGAATGTAACGCAAAGCCAGATACCGACAGCAAGCAGACAAACGAAAGGCGCCAAGAGAAAGCTACATCCAGTAAAAGGGCATTCGTTATAGCCCAAGGAACTTGTCTAAAATGTAATTCACCTGACCATAGCCTCGGCTATTGTCCTATGTTTACATCGCTCACTGCTTATGAACGGTTTAACTGGGTTAAGCAGGCATCACTCTGCTTAAATTGTATGCATAAGGGACATATCGCTTCTAAGTGTTCTTCAAAATTTAGGTGCCGTTCATGCCAAGGCCTACATCATACGACCTTGCATCGGGGAACTGAGCCCGTTCAACAGCAATCAATAAACACACAACCAACTGAAGGCGAACTTCGACCGCCAACACAGGCAGTTGCGCTTTTAGCGCGACATTCAAAGCGATCACTTATTCCAACAGCAATTGTATTAATCCAAGACAAATATGGTATTTTTCAGCCTGCGCGCGCCTTGTTGGATTCTGGATCGGAAATAAACTTTATTACAGAAAACTTGGCCAAACAATTACAACTTCAATTTAATCGCCAAAGGTTCGACATTTCTGGCATAGCAGACGTGCGCGCACAGCTGAAGTTCTCGGTATCGACAACCATTCGATCACGATTGTCAGTCGATGAATGGCCATTACATTTTGCGGTCACAAAATCAATTTCGTTAAGCCAGCCTGAACGCTGTATAGATACATCTAATTGGACTATCCCAGAAGGAGTCGATTTAGCTGACCCACAATTCTTTAAACCACAGAAGATCGACCTTTTAATTAGCACGGCAGAATTCTTTGATCTACTAACCGGCGGAAAAATAACATTAGGTCCAGGTTTGCCCTGCCTGCTGAACTCATCGCTGGGATGGATTGTTGGCGGTAAAATCGACGATTCCTTTCAAACTTACACAAAAGCAAATGTATTTACATGCAAGGTAACAAATTTAAACGATTTAAATAATTCATTGCAAAGGTTCTGGGAAATCGAGTCATTTCTTGTCAACACCAATAAACTCACACCCGAAGAGCAAGAGTGTGAAAAACACTATCAGGAAAACACAGTATTTCTATCGGCGGGAAGAGTACAGGTTCGTTTGCCATTTAAAACTTCACCTGAAAAACTAGGAGACTCGTTGGAAAATGCTAAACGCCGATTCTTTCAAATAGAACGCCGTCTGGAACGTCGGCCCTCGCTAAAAATGATGTACACGGAATTTATGAAAGAGTATGCAGAACTTGGCCATATGCACCCGCTTAATAGCGTTGATGCGATTAAACCGCATTATGCCATTCCACATCACGGAGTATTGCGACCACAAAGTTCAACAACTAAACTACGCGTAGTTTTCGACGCCTCGGCCAAGTCAACATCAGACTTATCGTTGAACGACATCGTCATGGTTGGACCCACGATCCAGCAAAACCTGGTAATAACTTTGCTTTCATTTCGATTACATCGGCATGCTGTGACAGCGGACATTTCTAAAATGTATCGCCAGTTTGTGGTTGACCCACGAGACCGCAACCTACAATTAATCTTTTGGCGCGATTCACCTAATAGTTCTTTGCAAACATTCCAGCTGAACACCGTTACCTATGGCCTAGCATGCGCTCCCTTTTTGGCCATCAGAAGTCTTAACTTTATTGCCGATCACTACGAAAAGGAATTTCCTATCGGAGCTAAAGTTCTCAAAACCGATATGTATGTCGACGATCTCCTAACTGGAGCTGACGGACTGCCCGAAATGCAAAATAAAATATCTGAGGTCCAAACGATTTTAGGAAAAGCTGGCTTGGAGCTCGCTAAGTGGAACTTTAGTGGCACTACCGAAAAGTCAAATGAGTTTTGCTTTAAACCAGACGACAAGGATTTGACCAAAGCTCTCGGTATGTCGTGGAAACCCCAGCGCGATTTATTTTGCTTCCGGTATGATCTCCCTATCTCTCAAGCAACTACCAAACGAAATATCGTCTCGATTGTGGCACGGATGTATGATCTACTCGGGTTGCTGAGTTCAGTGGTCATAAGATGCAAAATATTTGTGCAGGAGCTTTGGATGAGACGCCTTGAGTGGGATGACCCAATTCCTGGGGAATTGCTGACTCTGTGGCAACAGATAGAACCAGATTTGTACAAGCTGAATGAAATTGAAATACCAAGATATGTCAACTCATCATTAGAGCACACATGCGAGATCCACGGCTTTTCAGACGCCTCCCAAAGAGCATTTGGATGTTGTATCTATATGCGCTCTCATACTAAGGAAGGATTTCAAACCCATCTACTGATCGCAAAATCAAAGGTTGCGCCTTTAAAAACGATCACCTTGCCACGTCTGGAGTTGTGCGCAGCGTCTTTGCTGTGCGACACTTGGATGAAAATAAAACACAAGCTGGATATATATGCTAATAGTGTTGTCTTTTGGACAGACTCCGAGCTCGTTTTATATTGGTTAAAACGACACTCGTCAACTCTTAATTGCTTTGTGGCCAATCGCATATCTGACATGCAAACCAAGTCAGCAAATGTAATTTGGCGACACGTACCTGGAAAGGATAACCCAGCTGATATCGTTTCACGCGGATGCTCAGTATCTGAGCTTCAAAAATCTATGTGGTTTGGTGGACCTCAATTTCTCAAAGCGGAGGAATCAAAATGGCCTGAGACATCGTTGACTAAAAAATTCAATACAGCTGAACTGGAGCAGCGCAAAGCAGTTGTTTTAACATGTAACAATAGTGGCACCGAGGGAAACATAATCAACCAAATTATAAACAAATATTCGTCGTATCGTAGAATCCTGCGGGTCACAGCTTACGTGTTAAGAGTTTTCAACAGACTTCCAGCTGATGAAACGTTAGTTGTTGAAAGAGCGCTGGATGTTCCAGCCGAGGAATTGCGAAACGTTTTTATTTACATTGTCTCGGTTATTCAACAATCATATTTCGGTAAAGAAATCTTGCAGCTTAAAAGGCAGCAAATTCTCAGCCCTGAGTTTCAAAGGCTGACACCATTCCTAGCTGAAGTCTCAATCGGAAGTCGTAGCCTCACTGTGGTTCGCGTTGGCGGACGGCTCACCAACGCTCCAATGGCCTTTGACGCCAAATTTCCCTATTTGCTACCAAGAGATAATAGATTTACGTATCTATTTGCTGAACACACCCATCGGATAAACATGCACGCTGGTCCACAGGCACTTGTTAGCTTGCTCCGGCTACAAGTATGGATTATAAACGTTCGCCGGCTGGCCACTAAAGTGATCAGATCTTGCACTCACTGCTATCACTACAAACCTCGCTTGATGGAACAAATCATGGGCTCGCTTCCAGCAGATCGGCTTTTGCCTAGCAAGCCGTTCAATGTCTCTGGAGTGGATCTTTGCGGACCCTTTCTGACATCCTATCGAATTCGTAGCAAGGTGCCATTTAAGACGTATCTCGCAGTATTTGTATGCTTTACTACTAAAGCAATCCATGTAGAACTTCTTTCAGATCTGTCAAGTAACACATTTATTCTTTGTTTAAAGCGCTTCATTGGTCGCAGAGGTTTGCCGAGTCGCATATATTGCGATAACGCGACCAATTTTGTTGGTGCGCGCTCTCAACTAGACGACTTCAAACGGCAGCTGTTCAGTCAAGAAGCTGCGGATGACCTAAAGATGTTCACCTCTACCACAGGCGTTCAGTTTCACTTTATCCCTCCTCGTGCCCCACACTTTGGTGGGCTCTGGGGAGCAGCGGTAAAGTCCATGAAGTCTCTGCTCGTAAAAAACATGGGCAATACTGGGCTCACATATGAAGAATTGCAGACCATCGCCATTGATGCCGAAGCCGTATTAAATTCCAGACCCATCGCAGCTGTCTCAGAAGATCCGAATAACAGAGAACCTCTCACGCCGGGCCACTTCTGGTTGGCTCATCTTTGAAAACTCTACCAGAGCCAATGGTCGAGAACAGTAACTCGTCATATTTGAGTCGTTGGCAATGAGTCACTTATTTAAAGCAACAATTTTGGGACCGCTGGCGACGCGATTATTTACACACCTTGCAATGTTGGACAGATAGTCATCATCCATGATGACAACACCCCACCTCATCAATGGCCATTGGGGCGCATCATCAATACTTGCCCCGGCACTGATGGCAAAACTAGAGTTGTCGACATTCGTACAGGTGTGATCCGTCGACCTATACGAAAAATCGCACCACTTCCAATGCCACAGGATAATTGAAAGGAACACGGACCTTTCAATGGGCGGAGACTGTCTGAGCAGATCACCGTATACTTACTTTATTATTTGGAGCGATCATACTTCTATTCTAACACCCCGAATTGTACCCTTTTGCTATTACTATTTTCTCTTGTTAACATCATAACTGTAAGAACCCATGAAATGTAAAACATGTACACAAGAGAGAATGATACTCTTTCTCATAAGTCAGTGCGAAATAAACCATCGATCAAGGCGGACGTACCAGACTTTTCTTTGCTCGGTACCATATGCTCATAATCATTTAAAATACTCAGACGGGAGTATTCAGGTATAGCAGCCGTTTTACAGTCCTTTAACAGCCCAAAATTTTCAAAAAGTTTGTGTTTGTCGAGCTCTTGCAAATAAATGACTTATCCAATCCAATTGTTTAGTATGACAATGTTAAAGATGTATCTATTGGCAGTAGAATTTTGTAAAATGCACCGGGATCGGTTGGCCAAAACTCGAGATATAAATGAAAACTTAAAGAGACAGCCGAAATTTTTTGTTTTAAACTTTAAAAAATCTTTAAAAAAAAACTGTTCCATAGAAAAATTTTAAATGGTATTTTCGTAATCTAGGAGTCCTACTCTACCAGAAATTGGTATAATTGGCTTTGGAGGCGATTGGCTGTAAACTAGTGTTATTAATATTGTTAATTTTGTTATTAGTTGTTAAAGCTGTATTATATTTTGTATAAGCATTAATCATGCCCAAGCCCTTAGTAAGTGTTGTGAGGAGTTGAATAACACAAATATGAGTGAATGATCACGCAAGGAGATGCCTGCCAGTTGCCAGATACGCGGCGAATTCGCCCGTAGTAACGGCAGTGCTAGGAGAGAGAGCGGAGAGCGAGAGGGAAATATAAGAGAGAGACGGAAGATCAGAGAGAGTCAGCGTGCTGTGGTGCCGCGCGCAGAGGGCGAAAGGTTAAACGGTGATCGTGGACCTTGGACCCAAGAAAAGGAGACGCCGAGGACCAACGGTGTAAGGTCAGCCTATATAAGGAGGCCGATCGCCAGAAGCGGGACTCAGTAGGTGCACGCGCGCCGAAGCGTAAGAAAGTGAACAAGGAGCAGCAGCAAGCTAGGACACACAGGGTCTACCAGCAGGACACACAGGATCTGCTAGAACACACAGGATCTGCCAGCAGGACACACAAGACCTGCTGGGACACACAGGATCTGCCAGCAGGACACACAGGATCTGCTAGGACACACAGGATCTGCTAGAACACACAGGATCTGCCAGCAGGACACACAGGATCTGCTAGGACACACAGGGTCTACCAGCAGGACACTCAGGATCTGCTAGGACACACAGGATCAGCTAGAACACTCAGGATCTGCCTGGACTTGAGCGGAGACGCAAGTGGTGAGGATCGCGGTTTAGTTGGGTGCCTGACTACAGTGCCTCTAGAACCAGGTTCCTTACAACTACGCCTATTTCGACAAGACCCTGGCGTATGCCTGGCGCGTCCAATCGAGTGTAAATAAGCGAATCCTGGCGCGAGCGGGGCATACCAGGTGCCTTGCAACTGCGTCTAACTCGACTAGACCCCGGCGTATGCCTGGCGCGTCGGATGGACAAGCGTATCCTGACGCCAACCGTGGTCTAGAACCAGGTACCTCACACAACGCATATCGCAACTAGACCCTGGCGTATGCCTGGCGCGTCGGATAGTGCAGAAGTGATCGTATCCTGGCGCGGCCATCCTAGATAACGGCCACGGATCAGGTCTAGATTCCTCACTGCGTAAAGTCCCTGCGAGCCAGTCCATCGAACGCAGCCAGGACCAGCAGCCAGCCCTACCAGGATATCGAGCACAGCCAGGATAAACAGGACAGGATGTCAAACACAGACAGGACCCTCAAGCAGCCATGGAGAGCGAGCACAGGCAGGATCACCAATCAGCCAGCCAGTCCACCAGCCAGAAGCGGCGTGATCAACGAGCAAGCGAGCACCAGCGAAAATCGAGATCCACAACTTATAAGAGAAGAGCCATGGAATAAATACCCTTTAACGAGAATTCTGTGCGTTATCACTAATTAGTTGGGCAATCACGTTTATATAAATTTGGTGGGGCGAATACACAAACTCTACCGAGCTAGCCGCACAAATAAGTAGCGAGCAGAAAGTAAAAATATCAGTTCGTTACAGTGTTTCGTTTAGCTATATGGGTTAATTTTACGTGTTGCATGTCGTTTTCATACGATTTTGAAAATGAAAACATATTTCTACAAGATTTTGTCCAGATATTATTTTCTTAAATCATAGAAACTCAACTGATCTAAGCAATTGTCAAGGAAACTTGACTAATTTTTAATTTTTGTTCCCTTTTTTTTTAGATTTGTTTTCATTTGTCATTTTCTCTGCGGGAATTGTAAATATTATCCTTTTTCGATACACTCTAATATGTATGCATAAGCCCCTACAAATTTGAAATGTTGGTACTTATAAGCTACACAAATTTCAAACCAGATCACATTGTACTTTATTTCTCAAATAAAAAAAAAGGTTGATACAGAATTTTAAGAAATTTTGTATGAATTTTATTTGTATACCTATAGAAAATTACTATATTTTTAATAAAATTTTAGATTTGAGGAAAGCATCCAAAAATCGACGAATTGTTTCTAAGAAAAAATCATTGACCACGAGCTTTTTTGATATTAGAAAGAAAGATGATCAAAGTAAGTTGAACATTTTTTGTACAATATTAAGTTGCTTATTTAGAAAAACAGTTCTCATTTATCTCATGAACTTTTTTTTATTAAGATGGTCGCAAAGTATTATTATTATTATTATTATCCTAGCGCAGCAAGTTTACACTTATATTTGTAGCACTAGTCACATTGAAAGGGAATACAAACTTATTTTAACAAATATAGACTTAAAACTATAACTTATGTCGAACATTTTTGGTCTTAACTAAGAATTTAAATAATTAATTTGGAAATTTATTAAATAAACTTTGGCTTTTTGAGCGATCTTACTATTTATAAATTTAAAATTATTGTTTTTGTTTTACTTTAAGTATTCTTTAATTTTAGATTTAAATTGAGTTGCGATCCTAATTGTTTTGTAACTATGTGGCAGATTGTTCCACAGACGGATAGCATTTACGAAGAATTGCCTATTCGAGCATAGCGTGTTATATCTTGGGCATATGAAATTATTAGTTCTTGCTGACGTAGCTGACACGAGTTTGTTAAACAAATATGTTGGTTCTTGGGTTATTACAATTTTATGAAAGTATATTAGAGTCCTATAATTAATCCACGAAGTCAAGTTCAGGTCAAGAATTTTATGCGCCAAATGTGATACGTGGTCAATTCGTTTCAAGTTAAAAACATATCTGAGAATTGAGTTTAAGGCTTCAATTATCTTGTGCATATCACGCGTATCGCAATGTCCAAAAACTTCTACTCCATAAAACAGAGTTGGAATGAGAATAACCTTGGCTACTAACAGCCTTATTTGAGGCGGGAGAAATGTTTTGGAGTATGAGAGTTGTCTTAGTAAGCCGTAAGTTCGACCTGTAGCTTTCGAAATTTGTTTGCTCCAATTTAGGGTGTTACTGAATGTAATTCCCAAATTAACTGCGTGCTCCTCAAATTTTATCGGTGTATTATTGATGACCAAATTTTGGATATTATTGGTATCAATTTGTCTTTTGGAAATTACGAAGCTTTGACTTTTTAGGGTTTATACTCAATCCATTACACTTTGCCCATTTTTCAATCACATTAAGCATGCATATTACTTGAACTAACACAAACATTTAACTACTTAATAGGACTGCTAACATAGATTTGCACATCATCTGCATACAAATGCAAAAACTGCAAAACAACAATGGCCCCAGGACAGATCCCTGAGGCACTCCACGAGTAAGCAGGCTAAAACTAGAAATTTTACCACCTGAGACAACTGCCTGAAGCCTTCCATTCAGATATGATTCTATAAACCGGACTGCAGTACACGAAAAGTTAAATAGGTTTTTTAGTTTTGTACTTAGTATACAGTGGTTCACAGAGTCAAATGCTTTACTATGGTCAAGAAGAGTTAAAAAAGTTACACAATTATTGTCAATTTGTTTACGAATGTCTTCAACGATATTCGTTATTGCACTAACACAACTTCTCTTTTTTCTGAACCCAGATTGTTTATCCGATAATAAAGAATTGTTTTCCAAAAAATTTTGAATTTGCAGTGACATTAAATTTTCAAGTACCTTGGCTAAAAATGGTAGGATAGAAATGGGCCTGAAGTCTTTATTGGGTTTAAGTACAGGGATAATCTTTGCTACTTTCCAGGTTGACGGAAAAGTGGAAGTTGTTATTGCATTATTAAAGACGTGGGTAATGTGTGGGAGGAGTAAAGGTAACATAATTTTGACAAATTTAGGGTTAACATAATCCAAACCTTCAGCATTTGATTTTATCTTAAGAATCCCCTCTAAAACATCACATTGATCGACGCACACAAAGCTAAAACTATTATCACAATAAGGTATATTATTCAGGTACTCGTTAGAAGTTGCTTCAGGTACATCAAGTTGAGAAAACGATTGAGAGAGTTGCTCAACATCAACATTGTGATCAGTACTCTGTCTACACTTCCCTATACCTAAATTTTGTATATCCTTCCAAGTATGTTTTATTGTGTCATTGTTTTCAAATTTGGATTTAAAGTAGTTACACTTAGCAGCCTTGATCATATTTGTGACACGCGTTCTAGCTTCCCTGTACTGCATACTGAAGTGTTGGGTTTTATACCTCTTCCATTTAAAATAAGCAATATCCCGCTGATGAATATGAATTTTGATTTCATTATTAAACCAAGGATTTTGTCTCGGTTTAATTAATTTAGACTTGACCGGTACGCATTTGTTGAACATATACTGTATATTATTATTTAAGACAACCAATTGAGACTCGACACAAGGACATTGATAAATAGGACACCAATACCAAGCATTATATTCGGATTGAAGTTCCGTGTAATCAATATTTCTGAAGTCTCTATAACTAAACGATTTTTGAGTATAGTCAAGAGTTATATCACAGGTTAAAAAAATGAGATCATGCTTAGAAAAGGCTGGTACAGAGACTATGACCAGGTAGACCAGTAGAATCTTTCTAGGGTCATTAATAAAAAATAAGTCAAGTAGAGTATCACAGAAATTACTAAAATGTGTTGGTGTTATTTTATTGGCAGCATAAAGCCCAAACGTTTCAAAACTATCTAATAAATAATTTTCACATAAAATGTTGTATTGTTTGGAACTTCATTGGAATGTTGCTTATCAAGAGACAGAACACGGAACAATGATATGGAGAACAAATCTAAATATTCACTAATGTCAGTGTTTAAAGGAAGCGGAAGTAACCCAGGAAGTGTTATAAAGCTGAACGACAACGTAAGTTTTTTTTATTTCTCTTAAAAACTCAAGAAAATTCATTTGACGATCGTAACTGTGTACTTCCAAAAATTTTTTTACGAATGCGGAACAAATTCGCTGAAAGCGCCAGAGAATTTTCAAAGCTTTTTGATACCTTGAAAATACTTTGATGTTCCCTTTTAACTTTTATTGTTATTTTTGCTAATCATTATTATTTACATTTTACGCTTTGCAGGTGCGGTCATGTGAAAGTTTACCACCTTAATCCCTGGAATATGTCCAATGTTCATCAACAACTGTATCGAATATCTAGAAGAAAACGGCTTGCAAAAAGTTCGGCTCTTTCGTGTGAGCACGTCCAAAAAAAGGGTCAAGCAAGTATGTTGTCAACAACCACGGTAAAAAAATATAAAGATTTTTATTTTTATACCATTAATATATGTAGTTGCGCGAAGAATTCGATAAGGATAGTCATTTAAGGATTCCCGTTGATACATGTCCGCATGATGTTGCAACCCTGCTCAAAGAATTTCTACGCGACCTTCCAGAACCGTTACTGTGCGACAGACTCTACTCGACTTTTTTGGAAACACAACGTATGTACGAGTATTATTACATACGCAATTTGATTGAATTTGTATTTAACGGTAAACGAACGATTTACAGGTATACGGAACCGACGCTTGCAACTAGATGCTATATCACTTCTAATTAGACTACTTCCCATACCTCACAGAGACACGTTGTACGTTTTACTGGTTTTTCTAGCAAAAGTAGCAGCTCATAGCGATGGTATATGCGATACTGACGGGAATTGTCTAATGAGTGGAAACAAAATGGACAGCAATAATTTGGCTACTGTATTTGCTCCAAATATTTTGCGCGGCACACTTCTGGCATTTTCAAGAAGTAGTGAGCAGGATCCACAGGGGGGGTTTTCGGGTCCGGACCCCCCCTGTGGGATCATATACTTTCAAATTTTATGCTTTTATTGAGCATGTTGGTGAAGTTAAAACACAAAGTTATTAATACAAATTCTTAATTTATTGAATGTTTTACACAAATTTTAATTTATTTTCGAATAATAAATGCTATAGAAAATTATTACGAAGAAGATAACTACGAAGATAATCAGTCACTCCTAAATTTTCGAGGTTTTTCAAAAAACTTTCTGAGAATTTCGTCTTCAGTCAAAGTTATGCGATGATGAATGTTCAAAGATGCAATACCATTTAGACGCTCTTGACCCATCGTGTTTCAGTCTCTTTCAGTCTCCTCAAAGTCGAAAATGATCGTTCTGGAGTTGCTGTGGTCACAGGTATAACCGCCAAAACTCGTAGGACTTTGTTGACGTTTTTGAAAGTTCTGCCATTTATGATCTGCAAAAATTCGTTCTATTTAGACTTTCAATGGATATTATTTATTTTACTTTGTTCCAAATTGCACCAAAAAAATCTCTTACTCAATTAATCGTCTATTAGTGATTTTTCTCTGATTCTTTTAAATTAAAAAATTTTGTTTTGGAATTACATAGAAAATAAATGAGACCGTTGAAAGTGTGAAAGTGTTGACTTCCGTATATTTTGTGAAAAATAAAGGTTTCTTCGTCCAATTTTGGTTCGCTCTACATATCTTCAGTAAATCTCGCAATCTCCCTTAAATATTTCAATTTGGGTTTTGGTTATGTTTTATGTTTTTTTTTTCTCATTGTTTCATGGTTTTTTGTTTGTTTTTGTTTTATTTTTGAAGTGAAAACTTCTTATGGCGCGTTGGGCACTTTTGTGGGTGAGGATTTTTAGACGGGCTCGCGACAGATGAGATTTCACGTCACAGATGAGATTTTACACAGATATACTCCGCGCTTTTTCTGTGTGTGAGTGTGTGTGTGTATGTAAACACTTGTTTATCTACATACATTATACATATTATCTACATGCATTTAACATGTTATCTACATGAATTTTACATGGTTTCTACATGAACTTTACATGGTTTCTACATGGTTTTTACATGAATTCTACATGGTTTCTACATCAATTCTACATGGCTTTTACATGAATTCTACATGGTTTCTACATCAATTCTACATGGCTTTTACATGAATTCTACATGGTTTCTACATCAATTCTACATGGTGTGTGTGTGTGTTTGCGTGTGCGTGTGTGTGTGTGTGTGTGTGTGCGTGTGTGTGTGTGTGTGTGCGTGTGTGTCTTCTTTGCTTTTTTTTTTGTTTTTTGGTAACAGAAAAAGCGAAAAAAAGAAGAAAAAAACGAATATTGGTTATATATGTATTTCCCAATGCCATTCTAATGGACAAACAATAGCAATGGCTGCAATTTATATTCCACCAAAACAGTCTTGACAAGCAATACGAGAGTTCTTGTATTCAAATTTGTTCATTCATTCGAAAGCTCATTACACACTATTTATGATGAAAATCAATAAAAGATTTGATCCTATGATTTTGAGTGGAGATTTTAACATAAACTTTGCAGATGTCAAAAATCATTCATTAATTGAACTTTTACATGAAGAATTTGAATTAACGATGTCCAATGATCGCAATCTTAGCACAACCAAATACAAAACGTCTATTGACGCAGTATTCACAAGATATATAAATAGATTTAAATCAAAATTGTTCATTTCATTCTTTAGTTACCATAAACCTATTGTTTCAGTTTTAGAATTTGATGAAAATCCTGCCTGCACTCCAGGAGTGCAGTTGATCTTGTTTTTTTCATTTGTACTATCCAAATTTTTAATTCCTGATAATCTAAAGCATAGGCGTGAAATTAGTCTTACTTGGAAAGTTTGAGTAAAAGTTATGCTAGCAATTACTTAGTAAGGTGAAAACAATTAAATATGTTTGCATACATAGGTCACATAATTAATAATGTCGCCCAACATGCTAAGTTTGTACATTTGATATTCCGCGGAACCTGTAGATGATGGAACAGTTACAGTTATGGAAAAGTAAATAATATTGGAGGAAATTGGATGCTTCGTTGCTTTGAACTTGCACATTTTATGATTTATTTGTTAGACGCATAATTAAATCATACAAATATTTTTTACCAACAGAATATAATAATTAAATGTATTTGACAGTTCATGTATATATTTTGTGTACGAGATTCAAATAATAACTATAGTATTAATGGTCCTTGGATTATCCGCCACGAGCTAATATAAAGTGTTTTACTATGTATATATATGGACATACATATTATTTTAACAACTGAGTATATTATTTACATGTGCATGACAAATAAAATTAATATTTTGTATAAGAGATTCAAGTAAAACCTGCTTATGGTCCCTGATTTATTCGCCTTGAGCTAGGTATTAAGGGGGGAAATACAATTGAAAATTTATTTTTTTCGAAAAAAATTTTTTTGTCTTAATGTACTCTAAATATGTCTGGGAATAAGCCTTTAAAAGCATAAAGCCGTCCGGTACTTATTTTCAAAGTAATACGCAATTAAGTGAGTGCTTTTCACCTTACCTTTTTCACAAAGGTAAACTTTAAACGCTTCTACTGAAAAGTCGTGTTTTCAAAGTCGCCGTGCAATGTACAGGTCAGAGATTTCATTTTAATCGAATGCGGTTTTCTGCTTTGTGTTTGAAATGAAATTCTCCACAACATGAATGAAAGGATTTTTCATATTTGTTTGTTATAACATGTTTTTTTTTCGAACAAAGTCGAAAAAAAGTGTGTTTTTTGAAAAAAATTTTTCCAACTTCACATTTTTTCATGGAAAAACCATTTTTTTACATATGAAATAATTCATGTTGTGCGCTGTACCTCTAAGATTAATGCCCAGTTGCTGTTTTTTGTTTTAGACGTGATCCTGGGCCTGGAGACTGCACGGCAAAGTTCATCCCTCAAAACACGACTTCACATTATTGATCATAAATGGGCTTAATTACAATATTTTTTAAAAAACTTGACTGATTTTCATTGCCCAATAATTTCCTAATAACATGCAAAAAGAATCGCTAAGATTCATTTAATTCCCTACTTGCAATCCACTCCCAAAGATAGGCCTCATTTTAGGCCTTTTAATTGTATTTCCCCCCTTAAGTGTTGCCTTTTGTATGTAGTTTTTTTCCGTACTCCTGTTGTGTTAATATCAATGAGATTACTGGATGAAATTGGTTTAAAAGTTTTTTCTAATTGAACAGCACTTGCACCTGAAGATGCGACCTTGACGCCTATTAAGTTCGTTTGTTCTCTGGTCTCAGAAAGTTTTCGGCTTGCCACTCTTGTTTCTAAAATTAAAAATAAAGCAGAAAGCCAACCATTATTCATTATTAATATTTAAAAAAAAATACCTTTATTTAGAACTGACTCCTTGTGTTTCATCTGTGTGTTTTCCGGCATACGTATTTTCAGGCTAGCGGTAAAAACATCTACATTCTCTCTTGGCAGTTTCTTGGTATCATTATTTTTAAACACATCGTCATGACCTTTATTTTTATCTTGGCATTTGTCCAAATCAGTGTCATTCAAGCGATCGATGTGGTCATATCTAAATATTTATTATTTAACGTTTAATGTCAAAAAAGCATTTATAATTATACCAACCTTTTATCTGGCATCGGAGACTCAAAGGCTACATCGGATAAGCTGCATTGTTGTCCTTTGTCTAATGGGTGCAGGTTCCTTTTTTTAAACGGATTGTAAAATTAACAGTTTTATAAAAAAATTAAATTATATGTTTTAAAATTTTTAATCATAACTCAAATGTGAATACTTCCCCCAGACGGCACAAAGTAACGATGAGCGTCGGAAATTTGACTACTAAACATATACATATATGTATGATTCAAAATCAATATTTATTGATGGTCCAATACTAATATATTTTGACTAATGAGTGACCCAATATTTTGATATGTTGTTTGTAATGAAACAAAGTTTGAGATTTGCTAAAAACAAATTATGTGGCTGATTATAAAGGTAATGAAAAAACCTTTAAAAAATAATTTGTTTAATTTAATTTTTATTTTAAATAAGTTACAATTAGAAAATACAGTTTTGGACCATTAGTGAAAAAATTATGAAATTTTCTAACGATCGGTAGAAAGAAGGCAAAGATTGCTTGGGGTCAACTGTGTCCGAGTAAAATAAAAAAATGTTTTCTTTTGGAACACTTAAATAAAAGTTTGAAAATAATTGTGTGAAAATTTAACTGCATTATGAGCCCTAGAAGCCTTTTTAAAATGCATTTGCCCAAACAATTTGTATTAAAAATAAGTTAGTTTCTAAATTAAACTTTTTTAAATATATTTTTTGGGAATATAAAACGATAATCTAATATAGGGTAGAATGGGGTTAAACAACCAATTTGGACTTGGCACCCTGTAAAAACTTTGTTTATGATGATAATTTAAAAATTCCAACTGTCCCTGGTTCGTTAAACATTGAAATTCCCGCAAAATTTTTGTAACTCGCATTGTTTTTTGGTATTGTTTGAACAAAGTCTATTGGTTGTTTTACCCACCTGGTGGGTAGAAAACCAAAATTGATTTTTATGATAAGAGTGAACAACGTTGTTATTTTAATGGTTTTTATTTTTTTAGTAACAAGATTTTAAAAATAGTTTTGAACTTCATCCATCGCTGGCGTTTTTTGCGCGTGAACTGCGTTTTGGTCGACCTCTCTTTGAGCGACGATTTTCCTTACTGGCCGCCGTGTCTTGTTTTTTTTAATTTCTTCAAACTTTTTCGATTTTACCATTGCCGCCATGCCTGTTCTTGTTTTTTGGCCACTGAAGTTGGCTATGTCATATGTTTCATTATTGTTGAAATCTCCTCTTCCTCCTGGTTTCGGTTCGGCTCATTTGGACTATCGCCTCCTTCTGGATAACAAAGAATAAGATGTATTGGTACGCCGCATAAGCACTACAGATATGTTTAATTGGTTGTTTTACCACCTGTTACTGGTTTTTAACCCAGTGCTGTTTATTTGCGATACTCGAAGAGTAGCAAATACTGTAACGATCAATGTCTGTCTGTCTTGTCCGTCGTCCGTCTGTCCGTCCGTCCGTACAAACGTCGAGATCTCGGGAACTTAGAGCTGAACCACCAATTTTGGGCACGACTTCTGAACAAAGCGCGATCGTTTGTTTCAAACTTGACCACGCCTTTTACCGCCCACAAACCGCGAAATCTGTGGCGCCCTTTTTTATGCATCGTTACGGTTTAAAAGAAATATAATGATATGTGCACTGTCTTACTACCCGAACCATTTTGTGCTCTAATAATAATGAAGTTATGAACATTTTGTTGCCTTATACATATGTGTTATGTGCCCCATGGTGGCGACTTATTTTTTCGTTTTGTTTTTGCCCATAGGTGGAGGGATGTATCGATCTTACGTCGGGAACCCCGATATGTCTTTCTTGTTTTTTGTAACCGCATAACTTTTAGCCAATTCATTTTGTACACCATTACGATTTGGATTAAGCATGATTCTACTTTAAAACACTTACCTTCCTCCTTGTACTTCACTGATTTGTTGTATTTCGAACTTTTGTTGTCTGAAATATTTTGCGAGACGCCTGAACACTTCTTTCGTGAACTCGGTTAGTGCGATAGCGGAACCTTTGCAAGTTGCGAGACCCAACACTTTTACGTTCTCGGGGTCTTTCATTCGACTTTTGAAAAAGTTAGGCATTGGTTGTTTAACCCCTTGGTTGTTTAACCCCATTCTACCCTACAAAACAAGTTTCGTTGATAGTTGTCAAACCGATCGTAAGTTATCAATTTTCTCTCAAAACCCAAATAAAAAATGTTAAAAAAAATTCAGACCGTGACAAAATAGGTGGCCCATCTAAGTAATTTTAAATCATTTATAGACTCGGAATCAAAAATCGGTTGTGATCGTCCGATTGTAAGAAGGTTTATACTGAAGGAAAGTTTATGCCTGAGCAAAGAGATGTGGACGGTAGAGCCCAATGCGCCAATTGTTAAGTTTGGCTATATTTTCACTCTGAACACTCTTCTAACGACACCTCAATCGTTCCAGTTCGATTCTCTGTTAAGAAAATATTTTCTTGATTAATTAAAAAAATTATTGATCTTGTTCATTGGACGACGCGTCGTTTACAAAATGAAAGCGTTGTGTGTCTGTTTGTCTTTGTGTACACATTAAACCGCTGTTTTGGGTTCTGGAGTTATTTGTATCATACTAAACTAAACCCTTTTTTGTTTTTTTTAAGTGAAAACTTCTTGTCCGCGCTCTTTCTGTATGTGAGTGTGTGTGTGTGTGTATGTAAACACTTGTTTATCTACATACATTATACATATTATCTTCATGCATTTAACATGTTATCTACATGAATTTTACATGGTTTCTACATGAATTTTACATGGTTTCTACATGGTTTTTTCATGAATTCTACATGGTTTCTACATCAATTCTACATGGCTTTTACATGAATTCTACATGGTTTCTACATCAATTCTACATGGTGTGCGTGTGTGTGTGTGTGTGTGTGTGCGAAACCCGACTATAGCGTCCTCTCCTGTTTATTTATGTGTAGGAGAGACCGGGGCTAGTGTGCCGAAGGAGTAAGTGTGCCCTTTTTGAAAAGAGCTTAAAGCGCTGTGGCGTCACTTACGCTTTTTTTTGTCGAGTATTAGGTCGCGCTCTTACCGACGTAATTTGGATTATTTATGTGTTGCGGTTTGCCCAGGAGCACACTTTTTCTGTTTTCGACGCCGGAAAGTAAATTATTCATGTTATTTTTCCTAATATTCTTTAGAAACAATTATCATCCGATTTCCGAAAACGTGATACCGCTGGAAAGGGTATTCAAAACCCTACACAACAGTTCCGTGGTAATCTATCTTTTGTGTTTATGAATCGTTATTTTTTCGAAACAAATGCATTGGGGTAAGTGTGCCGACTTTAGTGTGGGGCAAGTTGGCCGAGTTGTAAATGTAGAGCAATGTGCGCTTTCATATTCGATTAATGGTTACCTTTATCGAGCAAAATAGGTCATTAAGTGAATATCAATGATTACGATTAAAATATAATAATATGTAATAATTTTTTACATTAAAAAAATTCTTTTTTCCTAAATATTTTTGTTTTTCCTGATAAAAAGACTTAAAAGTAGAGTGAGGAGTTTTTTTTTGTACAACAATAATAAATGCTTATGTAAACTAACTATTTTCAATCAATAAACATTATACGTTCATGAATTTCATGTGTTTAATTGACTTAACCAAACTCGGCATACTTACCCCGGCCCTGGGGTAAGTGTGCCGATTTTTCCTGTCGCAGTTTTTTGTTAATAACTTTTTCCTTGATTGTTTTTCATTCATAAGAAAATTCACAGATGTGATCAAGGGTTCTACCAAACCGTTTCCGAAATTTTTTTTTTTTTTTTTTTTTGATATGCGTTTTTTATTCTAGTGTGTTTTGTGAAACTCAATTCACCTTCACACATGTTGGTGTTCACTGGTAGTATACAAAATATGGCCCTTCACAGTATCGGGCAGTGTAGCAGTCTATACGTCTATGTCTGGAATCAGTTTACCGCTTGTGGGCCGTCCAAGTATCCAATTGTCAGATGGGTGCAATCTTTTAAGTCTTCTTCTGGTCATAGGTCTGGATAGTATTAGAGCAAGTCTGTTTGTATGTGAGAGGAGTCTTGTTCTGTAACGGGTGGCAGTGTTAGTGATAGATGTACAAACAGGATTAATTTTGAGATCTCGAAAAATAGTCGTGTTTCTTGTATAGTATGGGGCGTTTATCATGTGTCTTAAGGCAGGTTCTCACCTTGTAGGCCCGAAAAATGGCACTTTTGGAAAAAAAATTTTTTGAGGAAACGGTTAAAGGTACAATGCTGAAAAATCATAACGGATAAGAAAACACATTTATTTAAGCAACACAATGTTTTAAATTGAATAAATAAAAAAGTGGGGGGGGGGTGTCCATCAAAGTCGAAATTTTTTTGAAAAGGTGTCCCGCTACCGGAAGTGATGCCGTCAAAACGCGTGATCCGAAACACAAAATCGAAACATATTTTCAATCTGAATTGTATTATCTATAAAATGAACTAGAATCATAAAAAAAATAAAAATTACAAAAGTTATGAAGCTTTGAAAAAAATTTGGATTTTGCATGTTTTTTTCACTTGTTCTATTTAAAAAAAAAAAGTTTTCAATATTTTTGGCTGATTCTAGTTCATTTGTTAGAAAAGACCCTTACAAACATTTAAAAAAATTGGTGACGATTGGTTCATCCCAGCGCCTTCAATCACTTCCGTAAGGTCCGAAAACATGGTTCTGAGATAAACGCGTTTGTTTCCCAGGCGACGTAGGGCGCGTAGAGTAAACTGGCAACTTTGAACTCCCGTAACTTACAAAGTACTTGGAATTCGAACATAAAATTTGTAGAACATAATCTTTAAGGGTTATACATCGGATTTATAAGATAAAAAAAAAAAAAAAAATTTTCCAACCACAAGGTGAGAACCTGCCTTAAAATTTTGGCTTGACAAGATTCAATGAGTTTTATCGATGTGTTACATGCAGTTCCCCAAAAGTTGATGCGCCAGGAAAGCGTTGGCATCAAAATAGCTTTAAAAAGCCGTGATTTCGCCGTCAAAGAAAGTCCGCTGCCCGGACGAAGAAGCCACCTCATCTTATGGGCTTTTTGACGAGTGGAAGCGCAAGTAGCCACTATATGCGGCTTCCAGGTGAGCCGATGGTCCAAAGTGAGCCCGAGGTATTTGACTGAAGGAGTGTGCTTGATAGGAGTTCCATCCAATGTCAGCCGATAAGTATTGAGTCTGTTCAGCGAAAAAGTAGCATGTTGGGACTTGACAGGATTAACAGCGATGTTCCACCTCGACGCCCACGCTTTAAACTCGTTTAACATGTCCTGCACCATGTCCGTCGCTTCTCGTCTGAAAAAACTCGTCGCCAGAAAGGCAGTGTCATCGGCATACGTTGCTGTGAGAATGTGTCTGCTTCTAGGAAAAGGAAGGTCCGACGTGTACACAGTATACAACACAGGACCCAGCACACTTCCTTGTGGGACTCCAGCAAGTATAGACCGAGTTGCAGACCTAGATCCTCTAACATCCACCTGGAACGTTCTGCCGACAAGAAACAAGCGAAGAAGATTGAAGTAAGTTGGAGGAAGCTTAGACTTCAGCTTAAACAATAAGCCGCTGTGCCAAACACGATCAAAAGCTTGCTTAACGTCCAGGAACACTCCGCAACAATACTGTTTCGTCTCTAAGGCTTTCAGAATGTGATTTACCACACGGTGCATCTGCTCAGTAGCACTATGCAGACTCCTGAAACCAAACTGGTGGTCAGGAATTGCATCCTTGAATACATCAATACTCAAAAGCCGTTTAAGGAGGATTCGCTCGAAAATCTTGGAGAATGTCGGCAGTAGACTTATAGGCCGAAAAGAGTCAGCAGACGGGGGGGAAACACCTTTCTTAGGAATCATGACAACATTCGCATGCTTCCACTTCTCCGGGTAGTACGAAAAAGCAATCATAGCATTAAAGATACGCATTAAAAACAAAATAGCTGCCTCTGGTAAAGCTTCAGCTACTTTTCCGTCAATACTGTCTTGTCCTGGTGCCTTGTTTGGCTTTAGTCGTTTGATTTGAAACTTAACCTCCTCAGCGTCAATAGGCACAATATCAATAGCAGGACCGTGGGGAACGTCATCAAGGGCTACTGTAACAGTAGTTTCATCTTCTGTGGCCAAATCAAAAGGCTTGAATCTTTCTTCAAGAGAGTCGGCAAATTCGGTAGCTATTTCATCGTCTTTATTTGCCCACGTACCATCAGAGCGAAGCAGGGGAAGCTTTTGAAGTGGCTGTCGCTTGAGTCCACGAGTGCACTTCCACAGTTCAAAACCTCTATCAGCATCCGGATCAATAGCGCTAAGCTTACGCAGGAAGAAGTCTGACTTAGCATCGTGAAGAGCTTTTCTTACAAGAGTATCAGCCCTCTTAAATACAGCTAAATCTTGAGGGTGTCGCGTACGCATCCAGCGTCGTCGTAGCAATCGTTTCTGCCTAACCAAGGCCGATATTTCAGGATTTAAAAGTGCGTCATTTAATTGGGGAACAACATTATGATTACCGTTGGCAGACGAAACGGCCGCGGCAGATTGTATTTTGAGGGTCAAACCATTAACTGCAGCATCGATATCCAGGGGACAGCTCAAATCACCATATTCCTCATGCTCAATAAGGGTCGTAAGATGTTCCTTAAAACGACCAATGTTTGCCCGTCGAGAGAGAAGCCTTGGTTTAGCCAATTGTGTTGAAGCCGCGGCACACAGAAATATTTCAAGCGGAATGTGATCAGAGCTAAGTTCAGTCGATTCATGAACAGTCAGGAAATTGGACGCAACGCCCTTGTAGATCGCAAAGTCAATTGCAGTTGGACTCTTGGTGACATCAGATGGAAAGTGCGTAGGGCCTCCGGTAGCTAGAACTTGCAGACTAGAAGATGTGACATGATCTAGCAGCTCAACACCTCTCGGAGACGAACGGTTGCAACCCCAAAATTGATTGAGAGCATTCCAATCACCAGCTACGATAAATCTGTTAGAAAATCCACTGAAGAGTTGCTTGAAGTCATCGGCAGACCAGGAAAACGACGGAGGGCAGTATATGGAAGCAAGCACCAAATCACCCAAGTCCGTGCTTAGAGTTATCGCAGCAGCCTGAAACTTGTCACTTGAACTAAAACTGTGTGAAGAATATTGCAAGTGAGAGCGCACTAAAATTGCAGCCCCTCCTCGCAAACGATCAGACGGGTGATTGGACAATAAAAGGTCATAGCCAAAAATCCTAAGATGCGAACGGCTGTTGAAATGTGTTTCATTGATCAGCATAACGTCTATTGAATTGGAAGAAATGTAGTGTTCAAGCTCGAGTCTTTTGCCAGTGAGGCCATTGGCGTTCCAAAACGAGATACGGATACCGAGATTAGACATGATTGTTCATCTTAGACACATTAGCTGGCGAGTTGCCGGTAAACTGGTTCATAAGAAGCTCCATCATTTTCATCATCATGGACATCATTTGGTCAATACGTGAAATAAGTTGTTCAAAACTGGCATTAGGTGGGGAGTCTTGAGATGTACATCTCGAACCCTTGGCATGGTTATTGTGAGCTGCATGGACATCAGGATAATCAGAATTAGTCTGTAGTTGGTTAGTAGCAGGAGCCGTGGAGTTTAATACTGGACCCCAAGCATTCTGAGTGGGAAGCGGGGCAGGTACAAATTTATTTGATGGCTGCTTTTTAGTTACGCCAGACTTGCGTCGAGCAATGGCCTCTATATAGGCTGGACATTTTCGGTAGCCAGCACTGTGATTGGAGCCGCAATTTATACACTTAAATAGGTCATGAGAATTAGCAAGCAGCATCTCGAGATTCATGATTGCCTCCACATTTGGCGCATTTTGGGGGCATGAAACAATACGTTTTAGTGTGTCCAAATTCCTGACAGTTATAGCATCTAACTACGTCATCTCGGCGCACAGGAGGAACTATTGTGACCGACTGATAGGCCAAAAATTTTATGTCATAGACCTTGACATTGTTTGGTGAGGACTCGAGCTCAACAAAGAACACATTGGGTCTATAGCCGTTGTCTTTAGCGGGAGGGTTGTATATATTGCGAACGACATGACCATCAGCGGCTAAATCTTCCTTAATGTCTTTGGGATCCGTAGATGAGTGAAGTCCTTTGACCACGATTCTGAAAGCTCGATCACTTTTAAATTGCCAAGAGTTAAATGGGATATTATTAGGCCACAAAAGATTTTGAACTATCTTATAAGTATCGCTGTCAGATGGAGATACCCTAACTGTGGCAGGCCCAGTTATCTTAAAACATATATTGGTCGTAGCAGCCTTAATAAGATTCATAAGTCTCTTTACATCAGTAACACCCTTGATTATAAAAGCAGGAGGCCGCGGGCCAGCTCTCGATGTACTAGGCGGAGAGGAACTATTACCAGGGTTTTCCAAAGGAGCCGTTGATAAAGGGGAGTTCAAGGAAATTCCAGAATTTAAAGGAATTTGAGAACTGTGACTAGTCGAAGGAGACTGGCGACCGTTCGAGAGGGTTGGCTGATCCTGGATTTCCATAGGTTCAACAGGAGACGGAATGTCAAATTCATCATCTGATAGAAGGGCATAGCTGTTGCCCTGACCTGTATAGTTTTGGCTTGCAGGGGTTGCATCCTCTGATGTAAGTTGTGCAATAGTTACTTTACGGTCATGATATCGTTTGACAATCGGACCGAACGAAGAGTCAGTTGCAACATCATTTCCACTGTGAATATCTAGATGGCTTCTCTTTCTTATTCGGGTAACAGACTTACTGCGCAACTGATCAGCAAGATTTTGACTAATGAAATCTGGAGGCGTCGCTGGGCTAGGTGGGTTGCCAGCCGTGCTAACGCAAAGTACGCCACTATCAAATCCAGAAAGGGAAGAACTATTCAGCTTTGAAATGTCTAAATCGTCCTCATCCTCATCCAAAAGGTTTCGCTTAGAATCATAAACCTGGGCCTTAGATTCCTTGGACCTGACAGAAGTCACCCTCATACCACGACCCCTGGGAGACCTTGAAAACTCCTTGCCAGCATTCATATTTGACTTCTTGCCAGTAACGAATAGATTCGAAGAATACCTGCAATCGTCCTCATCATCAGCGCATAGCTTCGTTCCATTAATATCATCAGCGCATAGGGCTGGATTAGCTTCATCATCCAGAGGCATGGTTACCTAGTCCACGAGCACACAAGAGGCTCCTAAAACGCGACGGCCGGCCAGCCAAAGGCAAGGCCGGCAAGCACGGTTTAAAAAAGGTCCAAAATGTAATTCTGTTATCGGTTCTAACGCAGAACACCGCAACTTTAACCGCCGGGTTAACAAACAAGAAAAAATAAAATAAAAATTTCACAGAAATTCAAAATTTTCAGAAAAATTCCGGGAGCTCCGATAAAACCGAACCGGTTTGTTTGAAGTAAAAAGTTTCCGAAAAAGTATATAATAAATAATAATAAAATAAAATTAAAAAAAGTCCAAACTCGGCACACTATCCCTGGTCTCCCCTACTGCATTTAATGCCTAATTGTTAGTTTTGTTGATTAAGTCTAGGTTAGCAGTCATTTCCTAAAGAAATAAATCACAACTCATCCATTGAAGGGTATAACCATATATTTGTATATTTTATGAACCACATTTTATCTTATTTTTGTCAGGACCATGATCAATCATTATGAAGAAATTTTCAAAATATCAGCAGAATTGATTGATGTCATTTACTCAGAAGTCTTTGAAACATGCCCCGAAAAGTTATACGAACTGATTTCAACAAAAATGAATGGACTAGAATGGTAAGTTATAGCATAATATTATTACATGTTGTAACAACAACTAACCTGCTTGAGTTTACGACCTTTATTGGTCAAGGCTTTAAATCCACAAAGCAGACTGATGTAATCTTTACTGACTTTAGTAAAGCCTTTGATTCGGTCAACCATGAGCTACTTATCCACAAGCTTCTCCTCCTCGGATTTCCTCCAACTCTACTGACATGGCTTCGTTCTTATCTAACAAATCGTACCCAAAAGGTCCAGTACAACAGCATATATTCAAAAGCTGTTTCTGTTAATTCGGGAGTACCACAAGGCAGTCACCTTGGTCCATTACTATTTGGCTTATTTATCAATGATCTTCCCCAAGTAATTGAGTTCTCCAAAGTACTTATGTATGCGGATGATGTCAAGTTGTGTATGCATTTGTCATCACCTAGTTCCTACATGCAGCTCCAGCTCGACTTAAATAACCTTCAATCCTGGTGCCTAGTCAACAAGCTACTGCTTAATCCAGATAAATGTAAATCCATGTCATTTTATTGATCAAATCCATATATTTGCACATACTCAATTGATCACTCTGCACTTGAACGCATTGATACTGTTCTTGATCTTGGTGTCCTATTTGACCATAAGATTTGTTTTAATCGCCACGTCAGTACCATCTCCAATAAAGCTAAGTGCTTGTTAGCTTTTATCAAACGCTGGTCTAAGGAATTTGATGACCCTTTTACCACTAAGCTCCTTTACGTCTCTCTAGTTCGTCCTACACTTGAGTACTGCTCCAGTGTTTGGTCTCCACAATATGAGCACTATCAAAATATGATAGAATCCGTCCAAAAGCAATTTCTCCTTTTTGCTCTACGAGGCCTAAACTGGGAGGAGGGACGCCGTTTGCCTTCTTATAGAGACAGGTTGCGCCTCTTGGATCTACCTACCTTTTTTTTTTTTTTTTATTCAGTAGTTACATACATAGACAAAAAATATATACATATGGTATCCAGACTTGCGGGACTGCCGTGAAGCATTGCTTCGCAAGGCTGGCTGGCCTGTTTAGGGCCTCTCGTTCCTTAAGCGTTCTAGCCGCCTCAATTCCGTCGTGACTTCCGCGGCCAGACTGCATACAGCTGTCCAGTTTTCCTGACTCTCCAGCATGCTAGGTATCAGTCCCTCCACTGTGATTGGGGTCCCCAGGGTTTGTTCAGCTCTTCCGCGCTCTTCTCCGAACCTGACACAAGTGGTCAGTGCGTGTTCGGCATTTTCCACAGTTCCGCAGGCATCGCAGATTGGGCTTGACTCGTGGCCAAAGCGATGTAGATACTCCTTGAAGCATCCATGTCCGCTCAGCACCTGCGTCAGGTGGAACGTTAGTTCGCCGTGTGGCCTGTTTACCCAAGCCGCTATATTGGGGATGAGTCGGTGCGTCCACCGGCCGGTTTCTGCCCCATCCCATCGTTGCTGCCAGTTTTCAATGGACTTACTTCTTGATCTTAGTTTTGCCAAGCGGTGGTCCGCCTGCGTACTAGCTTCTCTTCTCGCTTCAAAGTTCTCCTTGGCCTCCATGACTGCGAACTCGACTGGTGTTATTCCACTGATGACCAGAATGGCCTCTGTAGAGACCGTGCGGAAGGCGGAGGCTACCCTAAGAGCTCCGATTCTGTAGTCCGACTCTATACCTTTTATGTAGCTCTTTTTTGTTGTCGCCTCAGCCCATATGGGTGCTGCATACAATATTGATGACTTGGCTACGTTAAACAATAGCTTCCGGCTTGTGGATTTTGGGCCTCTATGGTTAAGCATCATTCGGGACACTGCCATTGTAACGCCGTGTGCCCTCTTATGAGTCGTTTGCAGGTGCTCCCTGTAGGATAGCCTTGTGTCCAGCATGACCCCTAGGTACTTTATAGCCCTTTTCGTCTCCACTTGGGCTCCGCCCACAGTGATCCGTGCCGTTTCCACTTTTTTCCTGCTGCTGATGAGTACCGCCTCGGTTTTCTGCTCAGCCAGTTCGAGTCCCGCGATTTGTAGCCACTCACTTATCCTGCTGATTGCTGCGTTTGTCGAGCTTTCTACCTCGGCTATGGACTTTTTTACCACTATTACCGCCACGTCATCCGCGAAGCCAACAATGTTTACTCCCTGCTGGAAGTTAAGTCGCAGGATACCATCGTACATGGTGTTCCACAATAATGGGCCTAGGACAGACCCTTGTGGCACTCCTCCTGTGATTTTGTAGCGTTTAGGTCCTTCGTCCGTGTCGTAGTGGAGCCACCTGTCGCTCAGGTAGTCGCTGACAATCGCCTGCAGGTACTGTGGGATGTTCAGCATTCCGAGCGAGGCCATTATTCTGCTCCAGGATGCAGAGTTGAACGCGTTTTTGATGTCCAGGGTTGCCACCAAACAGTATTGCTTGTTCCCTCCAAGCCACCTTTTGCCCTCTATGGCCTGCCCAGCTATGCGGTCCACGGCTTCCAGTGCATGTAGGGTTGAGCGAGCCTTTCTAAAGCCATACTGACTTTCTGAAAGCCCTCCGGCAGCCTCTATTGCTTCTCCGAGTCTTGCGCTGACAATACTTTCCAGTATTTTGCCGGCCGTGTCTAGGAGGCAAATAGGCCTATATGCCGACGGATCATCCTTCTCCTTTCCTGGCTTTGGTATAAGCACCAGCTTTTGCTGTTTCCACCGTTCTGGGAAGCAGGCTTGGGACAGGCATTTGGAGTATGCCCTGGCAAAGCTGTTCGGGTACATGCTGATGGCCAGTTTGAGTGCCCGGTTTGGGATCCCATCTGGCCCTGGTGCCTTATTGTTTGGTAACTTCTGGGCTATGTTTACCATTTCCTGTTGGGTCACCGGTGGTATCTGGTGATCCGGGACGGCGAGCGCTTCCGCTAGCCTCATTTCCTGCGCTGGGAACAGGTGCCTTATGATCTCTCCCAGTTTCACGGAGTCTGTTGGGGTCACGTTCTTAACGGCGTTGGTTCTTTTCATGACCACCTTGTAGGCCTTACCCCACAGGTCGTTTTCAGCCTCATCGCAGAGTTGCAGAAAGCACAGTTTTTTGCTGCTTTTTATTTCCCGCTTTAGGATCTTCCTCTTTTGGGAGAAAACCTCCCTTAGTATAAGGAAGGTTTCGGATCCGCGGGCCCTATGGTAGGCTCGTCTAGCGCTAATACATTCCCGGCGTGCCTCCTCTATAGCTTGGTTCCACCAGTAGACTGGCTTGCGCCCCTTGAAGCTTTTACTGCGCTGCATACTGGCGTCGCAGGCTTCCTTGACCTTTTCCATCAATTCCCGTTCGTTGTCCGCTACTTCCAACCCTTCCAGGGCCGCTCTAAACGCTGATATGTCGAGCGTGTTTTCTTTGTAGTGTCCTCGGGTAAATGTCGGTGTGGTGGTTCTCCGAGTGTGGATAGTGCTAATAATTGCGCTATGGTCGCTCGCCGTGTAGGTCTCGCTGATTTCCCAGGTCGTCGTCGCTGCCATGCTTGCGCTTACGTAGGTAAGGTCAATTATGGACTGCGCTCCTGCTCTCCTAAATGTAGGTGTGGAACCCGTGTTTTGTAGGACTACGTCCAGCGATGCGAAAGTCTCGGTGACCACTCTTCCTCTGGCGTTTGTTGAGACTGACTCCCATTCCGTTGACCACGCGTTGAAGTCCCCGGCAATAATCGCAGGCGAGTGTGCTCTTATATCGTTTGCCAGGCTGTCGATCGTGTCGCTAAACCCCTCTAGTGTCCAGCTGGGTGGGAAGTAGCAGCTAAAAACCCAAAGGTCTTTTAGCTTCGCCCTTACGTAACCTTTTGATGCTTTTACGCCCGCTAGATGTTGGGCCGGTTGCCCACACGACCAGATTGCAGCTTTTCCCAGTTGATCCGTGACCCACGTGTTGGATCTTATTGCCTTGTAGGGTTCGCTCAGGATTGCCAGGTCTATTTTGAGCTCGGAAATTGTTTGGGTGAGAAGGTCCTGGGCCACCCTGCAGTGGTTAAGATTTAGCTGCATGATCCTTAACATCTTTGCTGTGATTTTACCGCCTCGACATACGCTGGGCATTTAAAGCTCCCAGACGCGTGGTTCGTTGGGAGATCTTTTTCTGCGCGCAGAGTAGGCAATGTGGGTCCCTACTGCAGCTTCTGGCCTCGTGGTCGTTTCCACCACACTTGAAGCATGCTCCGCGCAGGTCCCTTTTCTCTGTGCAGCTCGACGAGATGTGGCCGAACGCGAGACACTTGTAGCAGCGTTTTGGCGAAAAAATGGGTTTAATCCGGCAGATCGTCCACCCAATTTTTATTTTTCCCAGGTTTACCAGCTTGTTCGCTGTGGGTGTTGGCAGCAATAGTGTGGCTATCTGCAGGCCGCTTCTAGTGGCTCTCAGCGATTTAACGGCCTCCTCAGGAAGAGGGGTCTCGCCTAATTTACTATTTAGAGCCTCCACTATCTCCTCCTTGGTCGTGACTTCGTCTAAGTCCATGACCTCGAGTCTCGTTTGCTCGGTCAGGGCCCTTACGACGGCTTTAACCCCGACCGCGTTTCCGACGGCCTTTTTAACCTCCTCCGCGCTGTGGTCTGGAGACTTCCTCAATTGCAGCAGGAGATCTCCCTTGGCCGTCTTCCGGATGGTCTGTACGTCCCCACTGACATGTTTCAGCGTGGAGTCTCCTTTCACGGCCTTGAGAAGTTCCGCGTAGGTTATCTCCCCGACTCTTGCGACCACGACGGCGTCTGATCTGACCCTCTGCTGCCTTTTTGCCTTTCCCTTAGGGTTTCCGTCTGCTATTTGCTGGGAACCTTCGCATCGCTTTTCTTGTAGCTGTTCACGGTGAACGTCGGATCTGTTATGGTGTGATAATACTTCACAAACTAATCACTGGTGCCGTCGACTCAGTTGATCTGTTAGCTAGCCTCAATTGGAACGTTCCTTGCAGAGCTACTCGCCGATTCCGTCCATTGGCACTTCCTGTGTGCAGGTCAAACTACTCCCGATTCGACCCCTTCCGAGTCCTATGTGATAACTATAACGAACTTTATCACTTAATATCCTATGAGTGCTCTCCCAAAGCTAATTCGCTAAAAATCATTGCGTTCCTTTCATCATCAACTTTATAAGTTCTCCTACTTTTAATGTTGTCATTTTCAAATTTATGATGTTTCTATTGTTAAATTCTATGTATTTAATTTTAAGTCCATTGAGCAGTACATTGCTTTAAACAAATAAACAAATAAACGATCCTGCTTTGCTGAGGTAGCTCAACGGTGTCCAGGTGTTCGTTCCAACATTTATTTGTGTCAGGAGTGGTTGCTGGAAGAGTTCGACCCGGTTCCCAGAGTATGACACGTATGAGGGGTTCGGTAAAATTGAATCAGTATGCGTTTATTTAGACTTATATTGTACATAGGAGAGATATAGTTCGTGCTGCGGGGCTCGTCCGCCCGTAGGATGCCGGGTACTTCTGCGTCGTCGTCGTGGTCGGCAGACGGCTGGCGTCCTTCCTGTGGATGAGAAAGAAACAGGCCCTGATGTTCCTGGTCACGTCGTTCCTGGTGGCTAGGCTACGTTTCGTATCCCCTTATGTCTATGATGAGAGAGTTTGGAGGCCACTTGGGTCTACCAGTTTTGAGACAAGGGTGGAGGCCACTTGGGTCTACCAGGGTATGGGACGTGTCGCAACCACTAGGGTCGGCCTACGGATGATTGCCGCTTCTGATCGGTTACCTTACGGATACTGTACTGCCTCGGCCCTGGTCGACTCGGATGATCGCACAGACTCGGATGATGGACTCTAGGTCCCGAGAGGCGATCCGATGCACCGGCGCTCGAGATCGGCTGTCACTGATGACGGCTTCTACCCTCGAACTGGGCTTTGGGGGGGGACAGTCGAGGCTCGGCGACCTTACGGCTACTGTACTGCCTCGGCCCTGGTGGCTCGGATGATCGCACAGACTCGGATGATGGACTCTAGGTTCCCGAGAGGCGATCCGATGCACCGGCGCTCGAGATCGGCTATCACTGATGGCGGCTTCTACCCTCGAACGGGGCTTTGGAGGGGAACAGTCGAGGATCGGCTGTCACTGATGACGGCTTCTTCCTCGGGGAAAGGTTTGGGGAAGGGGGGAAAGGGGTTTTGTTACTAACTACAATTTATTCAGATGGACCGGGTACTAGACCCAATCCCGAAAGTGACTCTGCAGTTGACTCCCAGACAAGTGCTACCCCTAGGTAGGCTAACCTCACCCGATCACTGTCGGTCGCAGAGTGAATCTGTATGGGCAACCGGAGCCCTTTTTATATCTCCCCCGGGCCTAGATTAGTGTGACTGTAGTTTCCTAATCCTATGGCCAGTGCCATAGCGCGTGTGGCTTGTGGTGGCCGTTGGTCAGTGTGACCGTTTCTTTTGTTTTGGCGGCCGCCCAGATATTTGAATTCAAACTTTATTATTATTATATTATTATATTATTGGGGTGTTAGTGTACCGCGACCTGTTTAGATCTATTGTACCCCATTCGGAGCCTACAGCTCAGATATCAACCCATTTCCTCGAACAAAGTCGAGGAGTTTTGATGGGTTGATTCTTCCTAGAGTTAGAGCTACTCGACCCCTAAGGTTCTGGATCTTAAATTTATTAAGGCCGGACAGTCTGCGATGATGTGTGTAGAGGTTTCGTCCTCCATGTCACAGAATCTGCAAGTCCTGCTGCTTGTTATTCCTATCTTACCTAGGTGACTTTTCAGTCTGCAGTGCCCGGTTAGTAATCCGGTAACGATCCTAAGTGAATTCTTCCCTAGTTGCATAAGTTCCTCGAACCTCTTCTTGTTGTAGTTTTCTATTAGAGTTTTGGCTTGCCTTAGGCCTGGGGTATTCCTCCAGTGTTCTTGCCTCATGGTGCCTTCCTCTTTCCTAATGTATTCTTTTATTGTGTGCCTTCCTATGCCACAGTAGGGTTCTGGTCCTATCAGGGGCTGTTCGGCTCCTAGTTTTGCCATTTTGTCGGCAATTTCATTTCCGGATATGTCCCTATGACCCGGAATCCATCTGAGGGCCAGTCTATTTAGGCTGCCCAAACAGTTTAGTTTACTCTTCACCTCTAGTACTATCTTTGAGGTGACTTTATTACTGCATAGAGCAGTAATTGCTGCTCGGCTGTCCGAAAGGATCGAGATGTCCTTATTCTTATATCCACGCTGTATGTTGAGCTCTGCACAACGTCCGATAGCGCATACCTCAGCCTGGAATATGCTGGTGTATTGGCCAAGGGATTCGTGGTATTTTATGCGGGGCCCTACCACTCCAAGGCCAGTGCCTTTTTGTGTCAGGGATCCATCTGTGTACCATGCTATGGTGTGTTTAGCCATAGGGTGCACTTCGGACAATGTGGTCCAATCTTTCTTATTGCCTAAGTGTGTTGTGAAGTTCTGCTCGAAGATTAATTCGGCTGTCATTTCATCCCTAGGGTGTAGTATTAGGGGCACCTCACCTAACAGATTAGTCGCATCCCTGTTATTTAGAATGCAACCACTACCCGTGCCCTCAGTGCTTATTCTCAGGAGGGTAGCTTTGCGTTGAAGTTCAATTACACAATGGAGTGGTGTTAGCTCCATCAGTACTTCTAAGGCAGTTGTGGGACAGGTTTTCATTGCCCCTGTCATACATACGCATGCAAGTCTTTGCAACTTTTGTAGCTGTTTTTGTATGGTGTTGAGCTTAGCTCGTTTACCCCATGCAATTGCTCCGTACGTGAGAATTGGTCTCACAATCATCAGGTATAGCCATCTTATTATCTGGGGCCTGGTTCCCCAGGATTTCCCAGCAATTTTTCGACAGGTATACAGAGCTCTATAACACTTCTCCACTGTCTTTTGGACATGGGAAGCGAAGTTTAGCTTACTATCTAAAGTGATTCCTAAATACTTAACCTCTCGGCTAGTTTCTATAGGAATTCCTAGCAATGAGATTTGTCTCATTCTCTGTAGTTTGTACTTCCTTGTGAAGGGAACTATGACTGTTTTGGCGGGATTGAGGTTGAGTCCAACCTCCCTGCACCAGTCTAGCGTTATCTTGAGTCCGAGTTGGACGATGTCACAGAGTGTCTCTTCAAATTTGCCTCTGGCTATTATCACAATGTCATCGGCGTATCCTTGACATTGGATCCCCTTTTCAGCAAGTTTGCTGAGAAGCTCATCTACCAGCAGACTCCATAGCAAAGGGGAAAGCACTCCTCCTTGCGGACAGCCTCTGCTGGTTGCTATCGTCATGTTGTCTGAGCCCAGTGTACATGTTGCCTGTCTGGATTGTAGTAGGTTACCAATCCATTTGCTCGTTGTAACATCTATGTTCCTCCTAGACAGGGCAGCTCGAACCGCATCATGTGATGTGTTGTCGAAGGCTCCCTCTATGTCTAGGAAGGCACAAATAGCAATTTCTTTGCTGTCAACTGCCCCCTCTAGGGTGCGGCATAGTTGATAAAGTGCCGTGTCTGTTGAACGGCCTGCTCTGTATGCATGCTGCGTGTGTTGCAGCGGACAGTCTCTGAGAGCTGTTCTCCTAATATTGTAGTCTACCAGTTTTTCCAGCGTTTTAAGCAAAAACGAAGTTAAGCTGATAGGTCTGAAGGACTTTGGGCTGGTGATATCTTTCTTCCCGGTCTTGGGGATGAAGACCACCCTAGCGCTGCACCATGCACTTGGGATATAGCCAAGGGCTAGGCTGCTTACCATTAGTCTTCTTAAGCGGGTTAGGAGTAGCTCCTGCCCCTGCTGTAAGAAGGATGGAGAGATTCTATCTAATCCCGGTGACTTAAATGGTTGGAAGGTTCCAATAGCCCATTTAAGTTTCTCGGGAGTAACTATGGACTTGGCTGTTGCCCAGTCACTTGCTACTGTCCTAGGGGTTCTATGATGATCACGCATAATATTTCCCGTAATGGGAGTACTTCCCGGGAAATGCGTGTCAAAAAGAAGTTCTAATTTCTCCCGATCCGTGGAAGTAAAGGTGTTATTACCTTTCTTCAGGGCTAAATTACTATCCGTTGCACTTTTGGCCATTGCCTTGTGCAGTCTTGCGCCCTCGTTGACGTTACTTATTGCCTCACAGAAGTTTCTGTAGTCCTTCCGTTTGGCTTTCCTGATCTCTTTGTTATAGAGCGTCAGGCTTTGCCTGTATCGTTCCCAGTTACTTTCAGTTTTTGGCCTATTGAAGAGCCTTCGAGTGGTGCGTTGTAGCTGTTCAAGCTTAGCATTCCACCACGGTGCGTCTGTTTCCCGTTTCTGTCTGCCTAGTGGACAACTGTCTTCAAAGGCATTCACTATTTCGTGACCTAGGTTGTCTACTGCTCTATCTAGTTCCAAGGGATGTCTAGGGTATCCTGACGGTTCGTTGGAAAGATTTAGCTCTAGAGTTGACCTAAACTTATCCCAGTTTGTTTTCCTGGGGTTTCTTTTAGGGGTGTACCTTTTTGTGTTGAAGGCTACTTCAAACAAAATTGTCCTGTGGTCGGACATGGATTCTTCTGGTGACACATGCCAGTTCCTAATGTGGGGCTTGATTGAATTGGTTGCCAGAGTTATGTCTAGCACCTCTTCTCTTACCTTGGTAACAAATGTCGGCGTGGAGCCGACATTACAAATCTCTAGGTTATTGTTTAAAATAAATTCTAGTAGTTGCTCACCTCTGTTATTAACATCAGTACTGCCCCAGATCACATGATGTGCGTTGGCATCACATCCGATGATAAGGGGGATCTTGTTCTTCCGGCAGTGGTCCACTAGCCCGAGTATTTCTGGCGGTGGACAGGCTTCCTCCCCAGCAAAGTAGGCGGAGGCCACTGCTAGCTTCTGTGTAGCTCCTGTGCCGTCGATGGAGATGGCGACACAGTCCCTGCTCAGGAACTCTGAAAAGATATTGTAGTTGATATCTTTCCTTATAACAATGCATGATCTGGGAGGTAGTTCTCCTGGATCGCATATTACCTTGGTATCCTTCGTGTACAGGCCTTTAATGCCACGGTGCCACCATGGCTCCTGTACAAGGGCTAGCCCTAGGTGTTGGGAGGTGATCATCCTGGCCAAGACAGCAGATGCTGCTTTGGCCCGATGGATGTTCACCTGGGCTAGCCGAGTGCTGCTTGGTGCAGCCATCAGATGAGGGTCTGGGGCCCCGTGACTTCTGGTGAAGAGAGCGAGCAAGTCTCTCCACCACCGTCTATCACGGTGACCTCCGCCTCATCGCAGCTTTCGTCCAGGAGGAGCTCCTGGGCCAGCTCTTGAGATGACATGGGGTGTCCTTCCCCCTGGTCGTCCCCAATCTCCATGGCAGATTTGCTGTCCTCTCCACTCTGCGACGTCGGCTCCACACTTGGTGGTTCGAGGGTATCCTCGACAGCCTCGCAGGTGCCTTCGTTGGACGCCTCTTCCGGAGCTTTCGTAGTCTTCTTCAGACCGCTCACGGTGACGTGACCGTACCGGAAGTTGAGTTGGTGGTCACACTCCACTATCTCATCCCTTCCGGCCTGGTCCATCCCTACCACGAGGAGTGCACCAGCTCCGTCGTTTCTCCTGGAGATGACCTTCCAGGCGTCTGTTCCGACGCGGTTTTGGAAACCGATGAAGGCCAGAATTTCTTCATTAGTCCTATCCGCGCTCCTCGGGCAGAACAACGTTGCGTTGAAGACTGCCGGGATGTCGGCTCCCGTTCGTGTGGCAAGGGGTACTCCTTCCACGTCCGCAGCTGAGGTACGGCAAGTTTTAGCCACTCAGCTGTGCCCTCGTCCAGGCAATCGATGATCAGGTGACCCACCCTGAAGTGGATCCCCCTGAACACGACCGGACCGCTCCACGCTGACGTGAGCATCTCGTCCATGATGGACTCCTGTAACTCAGACAGCTCCTCATTGGTCAGGCTGACCACCGGGAACTTCTCCGGGAGGATGGCCACCTTTATGTGCGACGCCTTCTTGGCAGCCTCCGCGTATGTCGGACGGGGTCCGGAGGGCGGTGGTGCCGGGCCAGAGGGTCGTCCTCCGGCGGGAGTCGGTTGATGGTCTCGGCGAGGCTGGGAAGGTATCTTCCTGGCCTGCACCTTTGCCTTCTCTACCGCTGCTGCTGCTGATGTGCTAGGTCCATCTTGCCTAGGGGCCCGTGAGGTTGTCTCACTAGCCTTACCATGCCTGGACCTTTTGGGGGTGTCTGCGGGTGGTGTGCGGCTGGTATTCAGCCGTTTGCCAGCCGGTGCTGCCCCTACTGCCGGTTGCTCCCTCGGCTCCTTTGCCTTCCTTAAGGCCTCCTCTGCCGTCAAGCCCTGCAAGAGGTACCTGAGGTACCACTTGACTTTTGACCCTGGCAGGCCACGCCTGTTCGGGTCGTCCAGTCCTCCGGGCTGTCCTAGGGCTGGCAGGGCGTCTGTCTTCTTCAGCTGTCTGATAGAGTGTGGCCTATCAGACGCGAGGGGTGGACGTGCTGGCAGGGTAAGTCCTGCTGGCACACCACGCTCTCTGGCTGGGAACACCTGCAGCGCAGGTCTGGCCTGGACTGCTGGGGGGTTCCTAGGCGTGTGCGCTGCCGCCTGTGGTCTCTCGCCGTCGAGGGATCTATCCTCGAAAAGTCTTGCGACTCCGGCTGCAGGGATATCCTGCGGGATTTTTGTATCTTTATTGTGCTTCTTCATGTGGTCCCACGAGCTGCGGAGAAGTATAAGGTCCGCCCGGGCAGAGATCCGCCGTACCCGGGTAAGGCGCAGTTAGGACAGACGGTCGCCACTTGTCTGAACCCTCCGTTTGCGACTGGGATATTTGTTGACTCGGGCCCCCAGCCAGGTTGACTATCGGCACGGGTCGGATGACACCTTAGTCCGGCACCGAGGTGAGATGTGAGGGATAGGATGGTGGTAGGTAGTTGTGAGGGAGGGGGTGTGTAAGGCTACGGTGGTAAGACGGCCAAACAAGCGTCTTGTCGGTATACCTCGTGGGTATACCCGCTGTTTGTCCGGGGTTGCTTATTCGCTTACGCTTATTCGCAACTAACCTTCCCGGAAGGCCGTTCGCTATCCGCAACCTGCGACCCGCCTGGTGGCCCCAGCTAAGCTTCCCTTCGAACCATCTCACTAGTTCTTGGGGACCAAGAATTCAAACTTATTATGCTAATTAATTATATTGTAAGCTTTTGAGCGTCACAATGTTTACGTTTTTTGGGTGCCACCCCAAAAAAAACAAAAAAAAAACAACACCCCACCACGCGGTTCCGGGCCACACATATTTATTTTACACCACCCAAAATCAAAAATTTCGACTTACCCCTTTCTGCTAAATCAGCAAACTTTTCAAAATTTTAAAAAACAAGATCAACTGCACTTTGGAGTGCAGGCAGAAGTGAAAACTTGTTGGGCACCTTTTTGGGTGAGCATTTTTAGGTGCGCTCGTGACATGAGAAATTATACATAAAAAATCAAGTTTATCAAAGCAATTTGGGCACTGGGAAATGGTTTTATTTGAATGAGTAAATTTCAAATTACAATTACAAACAGAATACAAAATTTATTAATTCTCATCCATAATTTCAACAACTCTTACATCATCATTATTAGCATTTTCATTATTATTACCAGGATTTTCATCAAATTCTAAAACTGAAACTGTTTGTTCTCAACTTGCTATCTGGATGTCCGCGCAGGAGTCTCGATGCTCCTGGGGCCGTGCAGATGTTTGTTTTTGACCGAAGAGATGATCGGGAGTTTCTGCCGTTTCCGCGGCTTAACAAGAAGTAACACACGGGTTTGATTCTGCGACAATAACTAACTATATTGGTGTAATGTTCTCATCTTAAATACTATTTGACTGCGGAAGTTATAACCCGTTTGGTGCAATGTATGTTAGCGCTTGCCCCCGGCTCAGTAGGTTAGTGTCATTCTGCTATGCTCGGCAATGTTCCTATTCTGTAGTGGCCAGCGTAATAGGTCAGTGTGCTTCTGCTGACTCGCTGTGCTGGTCGCTCCGTTGGTGTGACGGCCCGTCGGCTGCTTGCGTGGGTTTAGCTAGTGGTAAATCTGCTGATCAGCAGTTACTCGCTTACCGCCTGGTAGTGGGTGTGGCTTCAGTTGCGTTACCCCTGCACTGCTTCTTGGTTCTTGGGTTCGAGTTGCGTTATGACTGCTGGTTGTAGTTGGGGTTGGCTTCGGTTACGAACATTCTCCCCCCCCATTGAGGAATGGCCTCAATAAAAGGGTGCCGCTCGCGCTTCGATGTTGTAGTCACTTAACCTCCGTCACCATGTCTTTTGTTCTGGAAGCTCAACTTGTGATTTATGTGTTCGGTGAAGCCTCCGCTCATCCTGTGCCTCACGGACACTCCATCATGTACCCTGGTGGTGCCAGTATGGATCGACGTGGAGACAAGCTTCGTATCACCAGTCCATGTGGATTCGTCATGCGTGGAAAGCGCTATCCAGCGTTTCGTACCTTCCGTATTGACCTCACTCCTACCTGCATCCTCCATTTTGACCACAACAACGTCGATGTTTACTTCCGACGTATTCCAGTCACCCTTCATCGTAGCTCCAGCCCAGTTTTGAAGGCTGAGTGCTTCTGGGATCATGAATCAGATTCCGGCGCGGACTGCGAGTTGTATTAATCTTATTATTATTATTTTTTGTTTTATATTATTCAATAAATGCTTAACTGTTCTAGATTACTTTTTGTGTGCGTATACATAAGTTAACACCCAGAATGCTAAATACTCAACCAGAGTAAGAGTATTGCCACAAATCTAAACAACAACAAATAGATTATAGACAGCGCGAGTAAGGCATAAGCATCGATTGCCCAACACATAAGGTTACTGGCCGGAACGTTTCCCAATATGTCCCCAATAGAGTTCAGCAGCCACGCGCGCTGAGCTTGCACTTCCCATCTTACGATCGTGGGAAAGCTTTAACGCTGGGTGATTGAACCCAACAGCGAGTGCATTTGGCAACAACAATTATTGCCAAATTACATTGACCAATTAGAATAAGAAATGGTCAACTGCACCGCGGCAGCAGCAATATCAGCGACAGCGACCAATTATGACCGACCGCGTCAGCGACAGCAGCGAAGTTCAGCGATGGTAGCAGAGAACGTCAGCAGAGGCAGCAGCAGCGGCAGAAGCGGCAGCAGCAAACCAGCGACACATAGGTTTCATTATTAATCATTAACATAAGAAAAATCAGTTGTAAAATTGCACTCAATAAATAAAGTTTAAATTTTTTTAATAAAAATTTTATTTAAACTTTTAACTGGCGCCCGAACAGGGACCTGATATAAAGTTCGCGAAAGGATACAAGTTCCGCGTCTCGTGTCGAGCAGTAAAAAAAATCCTGCCGGTTCAGAAAAGTTTTTCTGCCTAATCCGTACGAAAAAAACTGACCACCGAAACCCGGAAGTGCCACAATTAAAGTGCCGTTCCAGAAAACGCTACAAAGTGACACTCCTGCAAAAAGGACTTGTACCTGGTGGACATATCAGGCCAAATTTTATCGCTGTGATTCCCTTTAGTATCCGTTCGAAGGGAACGTGCAAAAAAGGTGTAAAGGAGGTGCCCAAGTAGACCCGCATTCTGGAGAAATCGCTGCAACGTGGGATAAAAAGGAAAAACACCAAGATTACCGGCACGAGAGCACACCGAGATATGATTATTTTGTAAGCATAAAATTAAGCAAATATTCCAAACAAAAAAGGAAACAATAATCGTCAAGCGACAACCAAATTCCATTAAAAGGAAAAGAATAATTACAATCAAACAATTAAATTGATAAACAAAGAATCAAAGAATTTTTAATTAAATTAAATCGAACGCTAAATTTTCTACAAAAAATTTTACCAATCAAATTTAAGCAAAAAAATATTTAAGGATTAAAAATCTAAATCAAAGAATTTTTAAATTAAATTAAATCAAACGCTAAATTTTCTACGAATAATTTTGCCAATCAAATTTAAACAAAAAATATTTAAGGGTTAAAAATCTAAATTAAAAATTAAGAAAAACACAGAACACTTAAATTCTAAGTTTTTAAACCAAACTTTATAATTTTTACAGCATTAAATAATTAATTATTTTCATTCCGAATTCTGAGTAACTATCAAACAATTTTTTAAAATATAAATTCATCCCTTTAATCTACTGTTCAAATATCGTGATCACAAAAAAATAACTAAAATGCCCGACCAAGATTTAGCAGACAGACTAGGAAACCTTACAGGCCCTTCCGCAACTACCAACGCGCGACTCATGACCGAGAGAGATATTGAAGAAATAATAAAAGGTGTTTTAGAAACCAAATTAAGTGGTTTAGTGAAAGAAATAATTAAACCCAATAATGATTTTTCGCAGTATACAGACCAAACCATCAAACGAGAACTAGCACACAACCTCAGTGAATTAGATAAAATACCAGACATCGTACGATCGCTTAGAGAATTTTCTGGAAACAAAAGTGAATATTCCTCATGGAAAAAAAGTGTAGCACGAGTTTTAAAAATTTATGAAGGTAGAATTGGTTCACCAAAATATTATGGCATTATTTTAGCAATCCGCAATAAAATTACTGGACAGGCAGACGCAGTGTTAGAATCATACAACACCCCACTCGACTGGACAGCTATTTCGAAATGCCTAACAGCGCATTTCGCCGACAAACGAGACCTTAAAACTTTAGAATACCAGCTCTATGCCCTTGCTCAAGGAAACAATACTATAGTTGAGTTCTACCAAACAGTCTACCAACAGCTATCCCTAATCCTGAACCAAGTTAGCAACCTGGATGTTTCACAGGAGACCATACAATCTTTAACAACTATGTACAGGGAAAAAGCTTTAGACACTTTTGTTAGAGGCCTAAACGGAAATCTAGCTCAACTGTTAGCAATCAAAGAACCGCACGACTTAGGGCATGCACTACACCTTTGCAGTTTGCTTGAGAACCAGACCACTAGAAACAACCAAACACCTAAAAGCATTTTCTCAGGAAAACCGCCTACACTACCACCAAGAATCCACCAACCGTTCCGAATGGTAGGAGCCAAACAAAACTTTCAGCCCCATTTATACCACAATCCTAAACAGATGCAAGTAGTAGCCACCACCGGGAAATTCCCCTTCACACAAACCACCCAACCTAATTTTTACAATCAAGCTAATTCAGGCCAAGCAAGACCAATAACACCCTATATTTCTCCGACACCGCCCCCCCGACCCCAACCAAAAGCAGTACCTATGGAGGTTGATCAATCAATTCGTTCACGTCATATTAACTATATGAATAAGCCGGCGAACAATGATTATTCTGGGAAAAGACCCCTTAGCACTTCTAATGTTCAAAACACTAGCAAGATGCCAAGACAATTTCATATTCAAACCGAGCCAGAAGCTACTACACAACAGGAAACGCAAGAAAATACAACTAGTGTAGAGCAGGATTACTATGAAATGGCAGAACAGAATAATATAGGCGAACTTCAAGAAGAATTAACTTGGCAAGCTGATACCGAACAACAAGAATACATCGACATGTCCGAGCTCTATTTTTTAGAATAAATCGTTCCTCACTACCTTATTTTAAAGTAACGACGGGGAACGGAAAAATCTTAAAATTCCTAGTAGACACAGGCTCAAACCAGAATTACATCCAAACACAACTAGTACCAAACCCGAAACCAAATGAGAAAAACTTTTCAGTCAGTTCAGTGGGAGGCAACAATGAAATTACACAACACACGATTTTAAAACTTCCCAATATTTCAGATAAACCAATGAAATTTTTTTTACTAGATACACTAAAAACATTTCACGGCATCTTAGGTAACGATACAATGAAATTATTAGGCGCAATTATAGATGTCAAAAACGATACATTAATTCTTGAAAATAAAAGGAAAATTAAAATTCACCAATTAACCACGCAAGCCGTTAACACAATAGGACCACAAGTCAGTCATATGACTGAGTCACAAAAAATAATAAAAAAAAAAAAAAATATCGCAAAAAAAACCTTGTTCACAGTCACAAAAACTTATTCGCCGATCCAGACACAAAATTAGCTTACACAACTAAAGTAGTAGGAGAAATAAGAACTTCGTCAGACTCCCCAGTTTATGGAAAACACTACCCATACCCAGCTTCACTAAGACAGGAAGTAGAAAAACAAATAAACGAAATGCTCAAAGATGGCATTATTAGACCTTCACGTTCTCCGTATAATGCACCCGTTTGGGTAGTTCCAAAAAAGTCAGGTCCGTCCGAAGAAAAAAAGTATAGATTGGTAATAGATTACAGGAAACTCAACGACGTCACTATTTCAGATCGGTACCCTATTCCAGAAATTGGCGAAATTATTGCACAGCTAGGGGATAACAAATATTTTTCAGTGTTAGATCTTAAAAGTGGATTTCATCAAATCCCACTAAAAGGCACGGATATCGAAAAAACAGCCTTTGCAGTAAACGGTGGAAAATATGAATTTACCAGGCTTCCATTTGGTCTGAAAAACTCACCATCTATATTCCAAAGAGCCTTGGACGACATCTTGAGGGAACACATAGGGAAAATTTGCTATGTTTACGTTGACGACATAATCGTTTTTAGCAAAAACGAAATAGAACACGGTCAGAACCTCGAAAAAGTATTTTCAACCTTACAAAACGCAAACATGAGGGTACAAATAGAGAAATGTCATTTTTTCAAAAACGAGGTAGACTTTTTAGGGTATACAATCTCACAAGACGGAGTTAAGACAAATATTGACAAAATAAAAGCAGTTTCAAAATTTCCGGTCCCGAAAACGTTAAAAGATCTACGATCTTTCTTAGGCATGACAGGATATTATAGAAGATTTATAAGAGATTATGCAAAAATAGCCAAACCACTAACCATTCTACTCCGAGGAGAAGAAGGGCGCATATCAAAAAATAAATCAAGCAGAACAGCTATAAACTTGGAAAAAGAAGCAATAAATGCTTTCGAAAAATTAAAAAATACACTCATCTCCCGAGACGTCACCCTAGCATACCCAGATTTTGGAAAAGAATTTCAGCTTACAACCGACGCGTCAAGTGATGCGATAGGCGCAGTCTTAGAACAAAACCATAGACCAATAACATTTATCTCACGTACACTCTCAAAAACAGAAGAAAATTATGCTACAAACGAAAGAGAAATGTTAGCCATTGTGTGGGCACTTCAAAGCCTGAGACATTATCTTTACGGATATTCGAAAGTAGTAATATACACAGACCACCAGCCCCTAAGTTTTTCAAATAGTGTAAATAACCATAAAGCGAAACTAAAACGATGGAGAGACCTTATTGGCGAATATAACCACGAAATTAAATACAAGCCAGGAGTAGCTAATGTAGTAGCTGATGCACTTTCTAGGGCCCCGGCCGAAATAAATTCACTCAGCTCCACAGCAACCATCCATAGCGACGAAAGCTCATCTCACAATCTTATATTTTCTGTAGAAGCTCCCATTAATGTTTTCAAAAATCAATTATTCCTACTTATCGACGAAACGGACTCAGATATTTTCGAAATTCCATTCCCAACCTACCATAGACACATAGTAAAAAGAAAAGAGTACACAGAGGAACAAATAATAGCAATCCTTACGTGCAGACTAGACCCCAGATTAATAAACGGAATTTTTACTTCCGAAGAGGTAATGGGAAAAATACAAAATATTTATCCCACATATTTCAGTTCATATAAAGTAAGGTTCACACAAAATCAAATAGATAACGTCACGTCCGAATTACAACAAAACGAAATAATAACTCTAGAACACAAGAGAGCGCATAGAGATGCGAAAGAAAATAAAATACAAATACTTAAGAATTATTTTTTCCCGCAAGCTCAAAAGAAAATTCAAGCAATAGTTCAGTCCTGCCAGACCTGTAAAGAATCTAAATACGATAGGCATCCGCCAAAGGGCGAAATTCAACCAACACCTATTCCCAAATATCCAGGAGAAATTGTCCACGTAGATATTTATATCACAGAAAAAAACAGCGTATTAACAGGTACTGACAAATTTTCCAAATATGCTCAAGTAAAAATGTTGCAGTCAAGGGTAGCCGAAGATATTAAAAACCCCTTAAGAGAAATGCTTATCGCTTTCGGTATGCCGAAATGGATAATAATGGATAACGAACGTTCTTTAAGTTCTGCAGCTATAAAATTCATGCTAGAAGACCAACTTAAAATCTCAGTGCACACCACTGCCCCATATGCATCAACAAGTAATGGACAGGTAGAGAGGTTCCACTCGACACTATCTGAAATTTTAAGGTGCTTAAAAAAAGACAACGGGAGCATGGTATTTGAAGATTTACTTTTCCAAGCGGTCCAGGAATACAACAAATCAATACATTCAGTAACAAAAGAAAAGCCTATAGACATTTTTTTTTAGAAATACAATTCCTAATACACCAGAAGATATAGGAAATCAACGGGAGGAAATTATGCAGAAAATCCAAAAGAAACAACTCTATGACCTAGAATATCACAATAAAAACAAAAGCTTACCAAAACATTTTAGGCCAGGCGAAGTAGGTCACGTTAAAATTGATAAAAGATTAGGGTCAAAACTAACACCTAGGTATAAAAAAGAAAAAGTAGCAGAAAATAAAAACACCACCACTAAAACTCAAAGCGGAAAAATAATTCATAAAAATAATATTAAAACATAATTTTTCAGACTATTTTTACCAACTTTCGTACGTACACAAAAAAGACCAAAAAGAGCAATAGAAGCAATAGGGACAGCATGGAAGTGGCTAGCAGGATCACCAGATCATCATGATTATGAGGTCGTAGAAAATAAGATAAACGAACAGCTAGAAAATAATAACAGACAAGTAGTTATAAACCGGCTAATTAACGAAAAAATAAATCAACTCAGTAATGTCACAAATGCAATGTTAAAATTTACTCAAAACTCAGAAGGAATAATAGACCAAAAAGCTAATATTTTAAAATACAAAATACAATTAATTAAAGAAGAAATAACAAACATTCTGTACGCAATAACTTGGGCAAAATCTAACACAGTAAATTCATTTATTTTCTCAGCAATAGAAACCAACATCGTAGAAAACATTTTTTAAGAAGAAAACAATTTATTTTTTTAACATAGAAGCACTTTTGCTAAGTTCAAACTTGCCACAGATGGCCAAGACCTCATTTACATTATTAGCTTACCAACAATTAATAAAGACACTTGCAGAACATTAAAAGTAAAAGCACTAAAAAAAGCCCATATAATAAACGATTTAAAATATGAAAATCTACTAGAATGAAAGAAACAACTATTTGCAATAACAGAACCTTGCGAGGCACATAACGATAAAACTATTTGTAATTCCGAAAAATTGCTAGACTTAAGTAACGATACTTGCGTAAACGCTCTGCTCAACCTAAAGGAACCGGTATGCAAAATAATCAACAATCAACACATACCCGATTTCGAGGAAATTTTTCCAGGAACTCTACTGTTGAACGACTTCAGTGGACTTGTCTCGTTGGACGAAAAATTCCTAAAACTACAGGGCTCGTTTATAATCCAGTACAGGAACTCTACAGTAACAATTGGAGAAAACATCTACAAGTCAAAAGAAATCAGCACGGTCGAACCGGAACCCCCACTTTTTCAATTAGCAGTGGAAAAGTCGAAAATAGATGAAGTACTGTCACTACAAATGGTCAAGGAACTCAACATAAACAACACAAGAGTACTAGAGAAACTCAGAAGCGAAGGAATTATAGATTCTTCCCTGAATTATGGATCCGTCATCATCCTATTTGTAATTATCGTAGGACTGATCATACGATTCATGCGAAGGCGTAAACCAACAGAAGGCTTACCACCTCCAGCGAAAACAATTGAAGAGCCATCCCCTTCCGGATCTGTACTCTTTATGTTGCGACCGAGGACAGTCGCGTTTAAGGGGGGAGTTGTTAACACCCAGAATGCTAAATACTCAACCAAAGTAAGAGTATTGCCACACGCGCAGAAATCTAAACAACAACAAATAGATTATAGACAGCGCGAGTCAAGGCATAAGCATCGATTGCCCAACACATAAGGTTACTGGCCGGAACGTTTCCCAATATGTCCCCAATAGAGTTCAGCAGCCACGCGCGCTGAGCTTGCACTTCCCATCTTACGATCGTGGGAAAGCTTTAACGCTGGGTGATTGAACCCAACAGCGAGTGCATTTGGCAACAACAATTATTGCCAAATTACATTGACCAATTAGAATAAGAAATGGTCAACTGCACCGCGGCAGCAGCAATATCAGCGACAGCGACCAATTATGACCGACCGCGTCAGCGACAGCAGCGAAGTTCAGCGATGGTAGCAGAGAACGTCAGCAGAGGCAGCAGCAGCGGCAGAAGCGGCAGCAGCAAACCAGCGACACATAGGTTTCATTATTAATCATTAACATAAGAAAAATCAGTTGTAAAATTGCACTCAATAAATAAAGTTTAAATTTTTTTAATAAAAATTTTATTTAAACTTTTAACTCATATATATATTTTTTGTGTTCGACCATTGCTGATCTTGCGATTTATTTTTATTTTGTTGACCTGTTTAAAACTATATAAATGACAGTTTTTGCTGGTATTTTCTCATTCGTATTTCTACCATGTCTCGGACCTGTATCCAGATCACCGTTGCCCTTAACGGCCATTTATTCACGCGGCCTCTTTCTTCCAAATGGACCAATCTGTTCGAAGATCCTCTAGTGTTTATTCGTCGACATGAAGGAATGGCCGACTTGTACTCTTATCGTGACTTTACCGTCGATGCCCTTCGTTATCCTGCCCACACTCATCTTAAATTGTGGCAAGGTGCTGTGATCATCTTGGCTGATGAACGTTTTGCTTACGTTTGTTATGCGATTCGACGTATTGACCGTATACCGCACCGCACCTATCCTGTCGCCGAAGAACCGTATGACTCTGACTCTTCTTGTGACTCCGGAATTAAAGACATGTATGGCATTATTGACGATCAGAATATTTCACTTATTTGAATAAAATGTTGTTTTCTTCTTAATCATAATCTTATCTGCAATAGGGGAAACGACCCCGCTTTTGTAATCAAGGACAGGGAGGAGGTCATAGACCTAACCCTTACCTCAAACTTCATGCATGACCAACTTATAGAATGGAGTGTTTCTAAAGAACACTCCTTCTCAGATCACAAATATATCGACACAAAATTATGTGCGCCCAATCCTGACCCAGTAACGTTCTCAAACCCCCGCAGAACCAACTGGCCAGCCTTCAAAAACAGACTGGCTAAGGCCCTACCAGCTCCTCCAGAGCAGATTCCTCCATCGGAGGAACATCTCCTTACCTCACGACAGCCTTCACTGAAGCCTGTAACAATGCATATAAAGCATCCTGTCCAATCAGCAAGCCGAGAGGCAAATGGAGACCACCCTGGTGGAAACAAGAAATAGACAAGCTGAGGGTAGAATGTAGGAAGCTCTTCAATAGAGCAAAAAGACTAAGTTGTGAACAGAACTGGCTAGATTATAAACATAGTCTAGCTCAATTCAAAAAGCTCACTAGGCAGGCACAAAGAGAGGATTGGAGAAAATTCTGTTCGGGAATTGAATCCTCTTCAGAAGCCGCAAGATTACGAAAAGTACTCTCAAAGTCATCCTCAAATCTGGGCTATCTCAAGAGACAGGACGACTCATGGACTTCTTCTAGCGAAGAAACACTAACACTATTACTAGATACGCATTTTCCAGGAAACACCTTAGGTCCTCAAACAGACGACCCCCAACCATGCCACTCGGTCAAAGTATTGGATGGCATCATGACTGAATCCAATATTAAATGGGCTATAAATAGCTTCGCTCCCTACAAATCTCCAGGTCCCGATGGGATATTTCCGGCACAATTGCAGCAAGGGGAAGATCTTGCTGTCCCTTGGCTAAAAGCCATCTTCACGAACATCATGGCGTTAGGCCATATTCCCCTTCTTGGCTAACGTCCAAGGTTGTATTTATACCCAAGGCCGGCAAAGCCTCACACACAACACCGAAGGATCTCAGGCCAATAAGCCTGTCCTCCTTCCTTCTGAAAACCTTGGAAAGATTGATAGGGCTATACCTAAGAACATCAATCAATCCCTCTCTGCTATCTGAATCTCAGCATGCATACCGTAAAGGCAAATCGACAGAAACAGCACTGCACTCTGTCATATCCAGTATAGAAAAATCCTTGCAAGACAAGGAATATCCTCTAGCCGCCTTCTTGGACATAGAAGGAGCTTTCAATAACATCGACTCAAAGGCAATAACCAATGCTATGCTGAGCCTTGGAGTAGATGCTCAGTTGGTGAGATTAGTCACACAGCTGCTACTGAGCAGAAAAGTGACCTCTTCACTGGGAGCATCTACTCTGTGCAGGCATGTCAGCAGAGGTACTCCTCAAGGGGGTACTCTCTCCGCTTCTATGGAACCTAGCAGTAAACACGCTGCTTCGAGACATAGAAGATGGGGGGCAAGATTGTTGCTTATGCAGACGATGTGGTTGTTATGCTGGGGAAAATTTCCGCAAACCCTTTGTGACATTATGACAGTCAAACTAAGAAAACTGTCAAAATGGGCATCTGAAAGTGGGTTAAACGTAAACCCAAACAAAACCGATCTTATTCTCTTCTCCAGGAAGTATAAGATCCCTAAGTTATCTGCCCCAATACTAAATGATTCCGTTCTAGAGTTTAGCGACAGTGCAAAATACCTGGGGCTTGTACTAGACAAGAAACTGAACTGGAATCTCACTATAGCGGATAGAGTGCGTAAAGCCAACATTGCACTCTTCACCTGCAAAAAGGCAGTAGGCCTCAAATGGGGTATGTCCCCGTCTGTAGTTAGCTGGTTATACAGCGCCATAGTAAGACCCATCCTCCTGTATGGGGTATCCATTTGGTGGCCAGCGCTGCTGCACAGTTCCAAACTCTAGGCACTCAACAAGGTGCAAAGGGTAGCGCAACTATGCATGACAGGAGCTCTTAGAACAACCTCTAGTGAAGCGCTCAACGCTATTACTAGCATATCCCCAATTCTTCTGGTGGCAAAAGAAATCGCCACCATCACAGCACGACGTCTGGGAGACGCAAACTGCTGGACAATCCGTAAATACGGACACTCATCCATCCTACCAGAAGGCGCAAACATACAATTAACAGATTATTGCACACCCGTAGAACACACCTCTACAACGTTCAAAACAGCCTCCCCTCTAGGGAGGACTGGGCGGCAAGCCCCTTTGGACAAAATGAATGTATAAATTTCTTCAAGGGCTCCAAACTCGACAATCGAGTTGGAGGAGGAGTCTTCTGTGAACAACTTAGTATCAAAAACACTTCCGTCTTCCGGACCACTGCAGCGTTTTTCAGGCAGAGATTCTCGCCATAAGCGAGGCTCTCAGCTGCCTACGCCACTCTAGCCTTACAAACGGAGTAATTAACATTTACTCAGACAGTCAGGCAGCAATAAAGTCAATTCGTGCGCTATCTTCAAACTCGACGATAGTGAACAACTGCCGCAAATCTCTTCAAAGATGGCACAGCAGTTCGTTATATCCTAATCTGGGTGCCAGGGCACCAAAATATTGAGGGGAACGAAACAGCTGATGAACTGGCCAGACGCGGCACTACCACAGTTCTCCTTCCAGACAGGAGGACTTCCGTATGCCACTTTTCAAGCTCAGGACAAGGGAGGGTTTTAGATCCCTTGCACAAGAAACATGGGATAATACCCCTCACAGCAACATTAGTCGCCAAACATGGCTAAGGTTGACGCCAAACGCACCAAAGGCTTTTCAGTCTACATCGTACAGTGCAGTGTAATTAGAGAATTACAGGCCACTGGCTCGCTAGGAGCCCACGCATCCCGACTTAACGGCCTAAACAACGACTTCTGAGAAGTTGCAAAATCGAGGAAGAAGTAGAATCAGTAGAGCACTTCTTCTGTTCCTGTGTGGCCCTTATCAGGCGCAGGAAAAAGTAGGAGAATATTTCCTTGACAATCTATAAATTAGCAGCTGTTCCCCCGAAGAAAATAGCAGGTTTCATTAGAGAAACGGGCTGGGATTCTTTATAAATTCATGGTTTAAAGGGTGCAAAAGATCCATGTGGTATCACAATGGGCCAGTGATGGCTAAGGGGGGACCCCCCGTTTGCCCGCTGCTCTAACCTAACCTAACCTAATCATAATCTTTTTTTTCTTTTATTTTTTTTCTTTTATATTTGGTCTATGTCTGAGTCACTCAGTCTATATTCCTTATGTATGCGAGTTTTTGGTGCCGGTGCCCTTGTCTTTTGTGCCGATTCGTTTTTTCGGATGACTTGTGTTATTGTTGCGTGTTCTTCTGATGTTGGCACTTCTATTTTCGCCTTTCCTTTGTACATGAATTTTACGATAATTGCTGCCGCTGCTATTATCGCTACTACTGCTGCTGTTATTATTACGCTTATGTACTTGTTGCTTATTGACATTTCTGCGCTGCCATCCACTTGATCTTGACTGCTTCGTAACCGCTGTACTTGTTCCTGTAACTCAATTAATTTTCCAGAAATTGCCGCGGACCCAGGTGTTACGCTTGGCGTTACCTTATTTTCTCCGTCTATTCCTATTGGATGTATAAAAATTGCGGCTTCCGATGTTTTCACTACTGACTCACCTTGCGGGTGACCTTGTAGAATAATCATAGGGCTTCTTGCGATGCAGTTGTTATCTAAGGTAACTATTCCACTTCCATTAAGCAGCACCTGATTTCTTTCTTCGCCGCACACGTATGTTAGCGTAATTTCTCTTTTTGTCGCGAAAATCCATGAGTTCGGTGCTGCAATCTTGTACCATACACTGGACCTGTCCACCTCCTGCCTTTTGCATACCGGAGTAGGTTCTTTGTGAAACGCCGCCAATGTGCATCGTAGTTGTTCGTCTGCTGGTCCTAATGTGGCTTGCTGTAATTTGCATAACAATGGTCCTTTAGATAATTTTGTGCATTTTTGAAGATCGTCCTTTGAGATTGGAAAGTGTCTATCGCGGTGGTCGCTAATGGCGAGGTATTCTGTTTCTGTTACTATTACTCTTATTTTGTTGTCTTGTACTAATGGAATCGGGGCTAAATGGTATATGTTGTATTCTTCTTCATCGACTAATGGAATTTTTGTATGAAACACCAACAATTCATCCAACTCCTGGACTTCAGTTGTCATAATTTTGTATACATCGTGTATGGTTTCCTTTGCTATGGGCAGTCTTCTTCCTGTCGGTAAGTGCGCCTGTATATTTACCAACTCGTTCTTTAGTTGGGTTACTGATAGTAATGCTGGATTTATTACGCCTCCTTGAATGCCTGTTACCACATTTACTATTGCTTCTTGTGTCCTTTTGATGTGCCCGGCCAATAACGATATCTCGGTCGTTATCTGAGCCAAACTGCTTCCCTTAATTGAGTTATCCAAATCCTTTATTTGTTTTTCCACGTACCGCATCCTTTCTTCAATTGCAGTGTTTATTGTCAGCTGGAAGCGCTGCGTCTCTTAACGTCTTATCTGTCTCTTGATATAAGGTCCATAATTCCGACAATTGTGCCAGTCTCCTAGCATAATATCCTTCTCGAGTCTTTCTCTCGCTTGGATCTTTTCCATAGTTTTTTATTAATTGTTGCATCTGTTTGTGCAAATCGAGTTGATCCTCTAACAGCTGATTATGGAGTTCTGCCCGGGCGTGGCTGGTCTCCATTATGAATGACGTGGACATTCGAAATCCCGCGTTTATTGTTTACAAAAATAGGTACTTCTTACCTGTTCAATGTTCCAGACTTCGACTTGTAGTTTCTTGTTCCCACTGGTCACTGTAGGTGTCGCTGAATGGAGTGGTCCTGCGAGTAGTACTTTGTCTCGACAAGGAGGGGTCCTGTAACGCTGGAGTAAGCGGTCCTGTGAGTTACTATGTTGTCTCGACGAGGCGTTGTCCTGTAACGCTGGAGTAGCGGTCCTGTGAGTTAATGGGTGTCTCAACAAGGAAGGGTTCTGCAACGCTGGATCTACGCTCCTGTGAGGTCTGGTGGTCTCACAAGGAGACGGTCTGATAACGTTGGTGTATATGCTCCTGTGAGATCTGGTCTCAACAAGAGGATGTCCTGTAACGCTGGAGTAAGCGCTCCTGCGAATTAATAAGCTGGCTCGACGAGGAGAGATCCTGAACGCTGGATTAAGCGGGCCTGTGAGTTAATGCCTCGTCTCAACTAGGCGTTGTCCTGTAACGCTGGAGTAGCGGTCCTGCGAGTTAATAGGTTGTCTCGACAAGGACGGATCCTGTAACGCTGGAATAGCGGTCCTGCGAGTTAATAGGTTGTCTCGACAAGGAAGGGTCCTGTAACGCTGGAATAGCGGTCCTGCGAGTTAATAGGTTGTCTCGACAAGGAAGGGTCCTGTAACGCTGGAATAGCGGTCCTGCGAGTTAATAGGTTGTCTCGACAAGGAAGGGTCCTGTAACGCTGGAATAGCGGTCCTGCGAGTTAATAGGTTGTCTCGGCAAGGAAGGATTCTGTACCGCTGGATACTGCGGTGTGTGTTCGTAGTGTGATCTCTGGTAACGAGATCACGTCGGGGTCACCAATGTTTGTTCTCAACTTGCTATCTGGATGTCCGCGCAGGAGTCTCGATGCTCCTGGGGCCGTGCAGATGTTTGTTTTTGACCGAAGAGATGATCGGGAGTTTCTGCCGTTTCCGCGGCTTAACAAGAAGTAACACACGGGTTTGATTCTGCGACAATAACTAACTTTATTGGTGTAATGTTCTCATCTTAAATACTATTTGACTGCGGAAGTTATAACCCGTTTGGTGCAATGTATGTTAGCGCTTGCCCCCGGCTCAGTAGGTTAGTGTCATTCTGCTATGCTCGGCAATGTTCCTATTCTGTAGTGGCCAGCGTAATAGGTCAGTGTGCTTCTGCTGACTCGCTGTGCTGGTCGCTCCGTTGGTGTGACGGCCCGTCGGCTGCTTGCGTGGGTTTAGCTAGTGGTAAATCTGCTGATCAGCAGTTACTCGCTTACCGCCTGGTAGTGGGTGTGGCTTCAGTTGCGTTACCCCTGCACTGCTTCATGGTTCTTGGGTTCGAGTTGCGTTATGACTGCTGGTTGTAGTTGGGGTTGGCTTCGGTTACGAACAGAAACAATAGGTTTAACTAAACTAAAGTAACTAAAGTATGAAATGAACAATTTTGATTTAATTCTATTTATATATCTTGTGAATACTGCGTCAATAGTCGTTTTGTATTTTGTTCTGCTAAGATTGCGATTATTGGACACCGTTTAATCAAATTCTTCATGTAAAAATTCTATTAATGAATGATTTTTGACATCTGCAAAGTTTATGTTGAAATCTCCACTCAAAATCATAGAATAATGATCAGATCTATTAATTTTCATCATAAATAGTGCTTAAGGAGCTTTCGAATGAATGAACAAATTTGAATACAAGAACTCTAGTATTGCTTGTCAAGACTGTTTTGGTGGAATATAAATTGCAGCCATTGCTATTGTTTGTCCATTAGAATGGCATTGGGAAATACATATATAACCAATATTCGTTTTTTTCTTCTTTTTTTCGCTTTTTCTGTTACCAAAAAACAAAAAAAAAGAAAGCAAAGAAGACACACACGCACACACACACACACACACACACACACACACACACACACACACGCACACACGCACACACACACACACACACAGACACACACACACACACACACACACACACACCATGTACAATTGATGTAGAAACCATGTAGAATTCATGTAAAAGCCATGTAGAATTGATGAAGAAACCATGTAGAAGTCATGAATAAACCATGTAGAAACCATGTAAAATTAATGTAGAAACCATGTAAAATTCTTGTAGATAACATGTTAAATGCATGTAGATAATATGTATAATGTATGTAGATAAACAAGTGTTTACATACACACACACACACACTCACATACAGAAAGAGCGCGGAGAAGAAGTTTTCACTTCAAAAAAAAAACCAAAAAGGTTTGTTTTGAGCTGTTTAATATGATACAAATAACTCCAGAACCCAAAACAGCGGTTTAATGTGTACACAAAGACAAACAGACACACAACGCTTTCGTTTTGTAAACGACGTCCAATGAACAAGATCAATAATTTTTTTAAATAATCAAGAAAATATTTTCTTAACAGAGAATCGAACTGGAACGATTGAGGTGTCGTTAGAAGAGTGTTCAGAGTGAAAATATAGCCAAACTTAACAATTGGCGCATTGGGCTCTACCGTCCACATCTCTTTGCTCAGGCATAAACTTTCCTTCAGTATAAACCTTCTTACAATCGGACGATCACAACCGATTTTTGATTCCGAGTCTATAAATAATTTAAAATTACTTAGATGGGCCACCTATTTTGTCACGGTCTGAATTTTTTTTAACATTTTTTGTTTGGGTTTTGAGAGAAAATTGATAACTTACGATCGGTTTGACAACTATCAACGAAACTTGTTTTGTATATTAGATTATCGTTTTATATTCCCAAAAAATATATTTAAAAAAGTTTAATTTAGAAACTTACTTATTTTTAATACAAATTGTTTGGGAAAATGCATTTTAAAAAGGCTTCTAGGGCTCATAATGCAGTTAAATTTTCACACAATTATTTTCAAACTTTTATTTAAGTGTTCCAAAAAGAAAACATTTTTTTATTTTACTCGGACACAGTTGACCCCAAGCAATCTTTGCCTTCTTTCTACCGATCGTTAGAAAATTTCATAATTTTTTCACTAATGGTCCAAAACTGTATTTTCTAATTGTAACTTATTTAAAATAAAAGTTAAATTAAACAAATTATTTTTTAAAGGTTTTTTTATTACCTTTATAATCAGCCACATAATTTGTTTTCAGCAAATCTCAAACTTTGTTTCATTACAAACAACATATCAAAATATTGGGTCACTCATTAGTCAAAATATATTAGTTTTGGACCATCAATAAATATTGATTTTGTATCATACATATGTATATGTTTAGTAGTCAAATTTCCGACGCTCATCGTTACTTTGTGCCGTCTGGGGGAAGTATTCACATTTGAGTTATGATTAAAAATTTTAAAACATATAATTTAATTTTTTTATAAAACTGTTAATTTTACAATCCGTTTAAAAAAAGGAACCTGCACCCATTAGACAAAGGACAACAATGCAGCTTATCCGATGTAGCCTTTGAGTCTCCGATGCCAGATAAAAGGTTGGTATAATTATAAATGCTTTTTTGACATTAAACGTTAAATAATAAATATTTAGATATGACCACATCGATCGCTTGAATGACACTGATTTGGACAAATGCCAAGATAAAAATAAAGGTCATGATGATGTGTTTAAAAATAATACCAATGATACCAAGAAACTGCCAAGAGAGAATGTAGAAGTTTTTACCGCTAGCCTGAAAATACGTATGCCGGAAAACACACAGATGAAACACAAGGAGTCAGTTCTGAATAAAGGTATTTTTTTTTAAATATTAATAATGAATAATGGTTGGCTTTCTGCTTTATTTTTAATTTTAGAAACAAGAGTGGCAAGCCGAAAACTTTCTGAGACCAGAGAACAAACGAACTTAATAGGCGTCAAGGTCGCATCATCAGGTGCAAGTGCTGTTCAATTAGAAAAAACTTTTAAACCAATTTCATCCAGTGATCTCATTGATATTAACACAACAGGAGTACGGAAAAAAACTACATACAAACGGCAACACTTAATATCTAGCTCAAGGCGAATAATTCAGGGACCATAAGCTGGTTTTACTTGAATCTCTTATACAAAATATTAATTTTAATTGTCATGCACATGTAAATAATATACTCAGTTGTTAAAATAATATGTATGTCCATATATATAGTAAAACACTTTATATTCGCTCGTGGCGGATAATCCAAGGACCATTAATACTATAGTTATTATTTGAATCTCGTACACAAAATATATACATGAATTGTCAAATACATTTAATTATTATATTCTGTTTGTAAAAAATATTTGTATGATTTAATTATGCGTCTAACAAATAAATCATAAGATGTGCAAGTTCAAAGCAACGAAGCATCCAATTTCCTCCAATATTATTTACTTTTCCATAACTATAACTGTTCCATCATCTACAGGTTCCGCGGAATATCAAATGTACAAACTTAGCATGTTGGGCGACACTATTAATTATGTGACCTATGTATGCAAACATATTTAATTGTTTTCACTACTTTATTTTTTTCAATTTTATAAAACTCATGGGAAGCCAAAACCTTACTAAGTATGTGCTAGCATAACTTTTACTTAAACTTTCCAAGTAAGACTAATTTCACGACTATGCTTTAGATTATCAGGAATTAAAAATTAAATACAAATGAAAAAAACAAGATCAACTGCACTCCGGGAGTGCAGGCAGGATTTTCATCAAATTCTAAAACTGAAGCAATATGTTTATGGTAACTAAAGTATGAAATGAACAATTTTTATTTAAATCTATTTATATATCTTGTGAATACTGCGTCAATAGTCGTTTTGTATTTTGTTGTGCTAAGATTGCGATCATTGGACATCGTTAAATCAAATTCTTCATGTAAGAACTCAATTAATGAATGATTTTTGACATCTGCAAAGTTTATGTTGAAATGTTCACTCGAAATCATTAAAAATCACCATATATAACCATATATAACCATATATACACACACACACACACACACACACACACACACACACACACACACACACACACACACACACACACACACACACACACACACACACACACACACACACACATACACACACACACACACACACACACACACACACACACACACACACACACACACACACACACACACACGCACACACACATACACACACACACACACACACACACACACACACACACACACACACACACACACACACACACACACACACACACACACACACACACACACACACACACACACACACACACACACACACACACACCAGTCAAGGCCCCCGAAGGCGGCCATGAGACCGGATACGAAGGCCCCGCAGGCCCAGCAAGCGGCAAACCCACTGCGACGAGGGCTGTCGGCTAACAACAGCGCAGGGCACGAGGACGCAAGAAGCGAGTGGAATAAGGTGGTCAACAAAAAGAAGGACAGAGTTAAAAAAGCACAGCGGGCGCGCCCCGAAGCTGTCATAGTCCAAGCGCAAGGGAAAACCTACAGCGAGATCCTGGCGATGGTCACGAGGAGGGAGGACAACCAGCTCGCAGACTTGGGAAGCTGTGTCAACAAGGTTCGGCGGACGACGAACGGCAACCTTCTCCTTGAAGTGGCCAAAGGTAGCGAGAAGAGCGCTGACACAGTGAGGGAGAGCATAGCCCTGGTGCTAGGTGGTGCCGCAGAGGTCCGAGCTATGACGGAGGACTCCAAGGTGACGATATTCGAGATCCGCGATCTCGACGCACTGGTGAAGGAGTCGGAGATTACTGCTGCTATCGCGAAGCAGTACGATATCGAACCGAGGAAGGTGAAAGTGCGCAGCATTCGCCCTGGCTACTCCGGGACCCAGTCGGCCGTTTTCAGTCTTCCAGTCCCTCAAGGGAAAGCCGTCAAGCACGGAGTGGTCAGAATCGGCTGGTCCTTCTGCCGGATCCGAGAAAGGGCAGGCCCACCGCGGTGCTACAGATGTCTAGAGCTGGGCCACATCGCTAGCCGGTGTAAGAGCCCCGTCGACAGGAGCGGAATCTGCATAAGGTGCGGAGACCCGGGCCACAAGGCTTCAAGCTGCAGTAAGGATCCGCGTTGCTTCATTTGCGCCGCATCCGGCAAAAAGGAGACAAAGCACCAGACAGGCGGCATAAAATGCCCCTCCGGGTGTAGTGGGGCCGGCACATCACCAAGGTTATGCAAGTGATTCAACTTAATATGAATCACTGCAGGGCGGCACAGGACCTGCTGACGCAGACGGTGCGGGAACTGGGTATACAAGTGGCGATACTCAGCGAACCATACAAGGTGGGAAGAGACTGTGGATGGGCCGTGGACAAATCTGGCAAAGCAGCCCTACGGCTCTGCGGCGGAGACGCGCTTGCTATGAGCGACATAAAGGCGGCCAATGGGTTTGTTCGCGCAAAAATTGGAAGTCTCTGGGTGTACAGCTGCTACCTGGCTCCAAGTCTCTCCCTGGAGTCCTTCAGTCGGGTCTTGGACGACCTACGCAGCGACCTCCGAGGACGAACCAATGTGGTGGTTGGAGGGGACTTCAACGCCTGGGCTGAGGAGTGGGGCTCAGCCTCTACAAACGCCAGGGGACGCACCATCCTGGAAACAGTGGCCTCGTTGGACATTGTGCTGCTTAACGAGGGCTCCCAGCACACCTTTAACAAAGCAGGTGCCGGCTCGGTGATCGACCTCACTTTCGTGAGCAGCTCCCTAGTCCGTAGCACACGCTGGAAAATCGCTGAGGTATACACGGCCAGTGATCACGAAGCCATCATAGTGACAGTGGGCCAAGCAACAAGCCTAAATTCTCCACCGCCCGGCCATCAAAAGGCCTACCGACAGGACACTCTTAGTGCACAGACCTTTGCCAGTGCCCTGGAGGTCCTGGCGGTCACGGAAGGGGACACTGCCAACGAAGCAGCGAACAAGCTGGCAGCTAGACTGGAAGAGGCCTGCGACCGCAGCATGCAGCAGCGGAAAACGTTTCGCAAACACCACCAACCAGTGTACTGGTGGACCGAAGAGATTGCGAGCCTGCGGAGAACTTGCCTCCGAGCAAGGAGGCTGGTCCAAAGAGCGAGGGGCACACCAAATCTTGACGACTGCAACGAGCGGTTCAGGGTCGCAAAAAAGGCGCTCAAACTGGCGATAAGGATCAGCAAGAGGGAATGCTACCTCAAGCTCTGCGACGAACTGGAGTACGACCCATGGGGAAGAGCCTACAAGACGGTAGTGAAGCGCGTGAATGCAGGTAACAGATCGCCGTCGGACCCGGCGGCCTTGGACGCCATTGTCCAAGTCCTGTTCCCAGCGGGGCGCACGCATTCCGTTCCCCGATGGATTGGGCCAGTGGGAAGAGACGTAATCCCAGTCACGGAGCCAGAACTCCTATCGTTGGCAAGGAGCCTAAAAAGCAAAAAGGCACCGGGGCCGGACCTGGTCCCAAACAGCGCAACCAGGCTTCTGCTGCTCCTTCACACAAAGGCGGTAGCGGACCTGTACAACAAGTGCCTGCTGGAAGGGACCTTCCCCGACCGGTGGAAGCGCCAAAAACTCCTGCTTCTTTCGAAGCCAGGTAAGCCAGCGGGGGAAGCATCTTCGTATAGACCTATCTGCCTGCTGGACACAATAGGCAAGGTCTTCGAGAAGGTGATAGCGACGAGGCTGAACGCTGCTCTGGAAAGCGCTGGAGGACTCTCACCCAACCAACTCGGTTTTCGGAAAGGAATGTCCACACTCGACGCGATATCGCGGGTAACCGATATGGCCGCGGAAGCCATCGCAGGCACCAGGTGGAAGGGTGGCACAAAAGAGTACTGCCTTGTGGTCACTCTTGACATCCGGAATGCGTTCAACACAGCAGACTGGGGAAGAACGCTGGAGGCGCTGAGGAATTTCAACATCCCTGGGTACCTTTTGAACACGGTGCACAGCTACCTCAGCAGGAGAGAGCTGGTAGTCGACACTTCGGAGGGCGCCAAGACGTACGAGGTCACAGCCGGAGTCCCCCAGGGCTCTGTACTGGGACCTCTGCTCTGGAACACGATGTACGACGGAGTTCTAAAGCTTCATCTGCCAAGCAATACCAACATTGTTGGCTTCGCCGACGACGTTGCGTTGGTAGTGGTGGCCAAGGAAGTGGCCGCAGCGGAGGCGGCTGCAAACCAGGCGATTCGAGCGGTAGAAGGGTGGCTCTCTGTGGCGGGCCTAGAACTGGCCCCACACAAAACGGAAGCTGTCCTGATATCGAGCAGGAAACAGGTGGAGTCGGCCCAGATCCAGGTCGGAGGGACCTCAATAGCGTCCCAACGAGCCATCAAGTACCTCGGAGTCATGCTGGACACTCGCCTCTCCTACCGCGAGCACTTGGAGTATGCGAGCAAAAAGGCAAGCGAGACCACGAGATCGCTATGCCGGATCCTGCTGAACACCAGAGGCCCGAAGCAGGACAGAAGGAAGCTTCTCGCGAGCGTAGTGAAGTCGCAACTGCTCTACGCTGCACCGGTGTGGGCGGAAGCTGCGGCAGTAAGCAGCTACATGCGAGGCGCCAACTCGACGTACCGTCTCTGCGCGGTCAGGATAGCGTGCGCCTTCAGGACCATCTCCGACGACGCCGCGCTTGTCATCGCGGGCCAGATCCCCCTGGGTGAACTGGTGCGGGAAGCCAACGAGCTGCGCTCAACGCTGCCTGGCAACCAGGTAGACAGGAGGGCCAAGGACATCGCAAAGATGCGTGCCAGGAAGCAGAGCGTCGACAACTGGCAGAATGCCTGGGACAGCTCGAACAAAGGGCGCTGGACCCACAAGCTCATCCCCAGCATCGAGCCATGGGTCAACAGGAAGCATGGTCAGGTAGACTTCTACCTCACGCAGATGCTGAGCGGGCACGGCTGCTTCCGAAGCTATCTAAAGCGCTTCGGTCACGACACGGAGGACGGATGCCCAGAGTGCGGAGGAGGGATTGTGGAGGACGCTCAACACATCCTGTTTGAGTGCCACCGGTTTAGCCACGAGAGACGAGTGCTGGAGGAGTTAGCTGGAGCAAGGCTTCAATATGGAAACCTTGTGCCGCTAATGCTGTCAAACCAGGGAGCCTGGGAGGCGACAGCAGCATTTGCAGCGAGCGTTCTGCGAACGCTGAGATCGCTGGAGAAAGAGCGTAGAGAAGAGGCAGTCTAGGTGGCCACCCATTGCGCGAAGCAATGCCTTGCGGCGGTACCGCGCAATAACGGCCCCTAATTGCCTTTAATCATTCACGCCCCTTGAAATCATATTGTTGTTAGTTTTTTAAGCGAGAAGTAATAAAGGAATATAAAAAAAAAAAAACACACACACACACACACACACACACACACACACACACACACACACACACACACACACACACACACACACACACACACACACACACACACACACACACACACACACACACACACACACCATGTACAATTGATGTAGAAACCATGTAGAATTCATGTAAAAGCCATGTAGAATTGATGAAGAAACCATGTAGAAGTCATGAATAAACCATGTAGAAACCATGTAAAATTCATGTAGAAACCATGTAAAATTCATGTAGATAACATGTTAAATGCATGTAGATAATATGTATAATGTATGTAGATAAACAAGTGTTTACATACACACACACACACACTCACATACAGAAAGAGCGCGGAGAAGAAGTTTTCACTTCAAAAAAAAAACCAAAAAGGTTTGATTTGAGCTGTTTAATATGATACAAATAACTCCAGAACCCAAAACAGCGGTTTAATGTGTACACAAAGACAAACAGACACACAACGCTTTCGTTTTGTAAACGACGTCCAATGAACAAGATCAATAATTTTTTTAAATAATCAAGAAAATATTTTCTTAACAGAGAATCGAACTGGAACGATTGAGGTGTCGTTAGAAGAGTGTTCAGAGTGAAAATATAGCCAAACTTAACAATTGGCGCATTGGGCTCTACCGTCCACATCTCTTTGCTCAGGCATAAACTTTCCTTCAGTATAAACCTTCTTACAATCGGACGATCACAACCGATTTTTGATTCCGAGTCTATAAATAATTTAAAATTACTTAGATGGGCCACCTATTTTGTCACGGTCTGAATTTTTTTAACATTTTTTGTTTGGGTTTTGAGAGAAAATTGATAACTTACGATCGGTTTGACAACTATCAACGAAACTTGTTTTGTATATTAGATTATCGTTTTATATTCCCAAAAAATATATTTAAAAAAGTTTAATTTAGAAACTTACTTATTTTTAATACAAATTGTTTGGGAAAATGCATTTTAAAAAGGCTTCTAGGGCTCATAATGCAGTTAAATTTTCACACAATTATTTTCAAACTTTTATTTAAGTGTTCCAAAAAGAAAACATTTTTTTATTTTACTCGGACACAGTTGACCCCAAGCAATCTTTGCCTTCTTTCTACCGATCGTTAGAAAATTTCATAATTTTTTCACTAATGGTCCAAAACTGTATTTTCTAATTGTAACTTATTTAAAATAAAAGTTAAATTAAACAAATTATTTTTTAAAGGTTTTTTTATTACCTTTATAATCAGCCACATAATTTGTTTTCAGCAAATCTCAAACTTTGTTTCATTACAAACAACATATCAAAATATTGGGTCACTCATTAGTCAAAATATATTAGTTTTGGACCATCAATAAATATTGATTTTGAATCATACATATGTATATGTTTAGTAGTCAAATTTCCGACGCTCATCGTTACTTTGTGCCGTCTGGGGGAAGTATTCACATTTGAGTTATGATTAAAAATTTTAAAACATATAATTTAATTTTTTTATAAAACTGTTAATTTTACAATCCGTTTAAAAAAAGGAACCTGCACCCATTAGACAAAGGACAACAATGCAGCTTATCCGATGTAGCCTTTGAGTCTCCGATGCCAGATAAAAGGTTGGTATAATTATAAATGCTTTTTTGACATTAAACGTTAAATAATAAATATTTAGATATGACCACATCGATCGCTTGAATGACACTGATTTGGACAAATGCCAAGATAAAAATAAAGGTCATGATGATGTGTTTAAAAATAATACCAATGATACCAAGAAACTGCCAAGAGAGAATGTAGAAGTTTTTACCGCTAGCCTGAAAATACGTATGCCGGAAAACACACAGATGAAACACAAGGAGTCAGTTCTAAATAAAGGTATTTTTTTTAAATATTAATAATGAATAATGGTTGGCTTTCTGCTTTATTTTTAATTTTAGAAACAAGAGTGGCAAGCCGAAAACTTTCTGAGACCAGAGAACAAACGAACTTAATAGGCGTCAAGGTCGCATCATCAGGTGCAAGTGCTGTTCAATTAGAAAAAACTTTTAAACCAATTTCATCCAGTGATCTCATTGATATTAACACAACAGGAGTACGGAAAAAAACTACATACAAACGGCAACACTTAATATCTAGCTCAAGGCGAATAATTCAGGGACCATAAGCTGGTTTTACTTGAATCTCTTATACAAAATATTAATTTTAATTGTCATGCACATGTAAATAATATACTCAGTTGTTAAAATAATATGTATGTCCATATATATAGTAAAACACTTTATATAAGCTCGTGGCGGATAATCCAAGGACCATTAATACTATAGTTATTATTTGAATCTCGTACACAAAATATATACATGAATTGTCAAATACATTTAATTATTATATTCTGTTTGTAAAAAATATTTGTATGATTTAATTATGCGTCTAACAAATAAATCATAAGATGTGCAAGTTCAAAGCAACGAAGCATCCAATTTCCTCCAATATTATTTACTTTTCCATAACTATAACTGTTCCATCATCTACAGGTTCCGCGGAATATCAAATGTACAAACTTAGCATGGTGGGCGACACTATTAATTATGTGACCTATGTATGCAAACATATTTAATTGTTTTCACTACTTCATTTTTTCAATTTTATAAAACTCATGGGAAGCCAAAACCTTACTAAGTATGTGCTAGCATAACTTTTACTTAAACTTTCCAAGTAAGACTAATTTCACGACTATGCTTTAGATTATCAGGAATTAAAAATGAAATACAAATGAAAAAAACAAGATCAACTGCACTCCGGGAGTGCAGGCAGGATTTTCATCAAATTCTAAAACTGAAACAATACACACACACAAACACACACACACACACACACACACACACACACACACACACACACACACACACACACACACACACACACACACACACACACACACACACCACACACACACACACACACACACACACACACACACACACACACACACACACACACACACACACACACACACACACACAGCGTATGTCGAGGCGGTAAAATCACAACAAAGATGTTAAGGATCATGCAGCTAAATCTTAACCACTGCAGGGTGGCCCAGGACCTTCTCACCCAAACTGAGCTCAAAATAGACCTGGCAATCCTGAGCGAACCCTACAAGGCAATAAGATCCAACACGTACCCACGGATCAACTGGAAAAAGCTGCAATCTGGTCGTGTAGGCAACCGGCCCAACATCTAGCGGGCGTAAAAGCATCAAAAGGTTACGTAAGAGCGAAGCTAAAAGACCTTTGGGTTTTTAGCTGCTACTTTCCACCCAGCTGGACACTAGAGGAGTTTAGCGACACGATCGACAGCCTGGCAAACGATATAAGAGCACACTCGCCTGCGATTATTGCCGGGGACTTCAACGCGTGGTCAACGGAATGGGAGTCAGTCTCAACAAACGCCACACGAAGAGTGGTCACCGAGACTTTCGCATCGCTGGACGTAGTCCTACAAAACACGGGTTCCACACCTACATTTAGGAGAGCAGGAGCGCAGTCCATAATTGACCTTACCTACGTAAGCGCAAGCATGGCAGCGACGACGACCTGGGAAATCAGCGAGACCTACACGGGGCGAGCGACCACCCAATTATTAGCACCATCCACACTCGAAGAACCGCCACACCGACATTTACCCGAGGACACTACAAAGAAAACACGCTCGACATATCAGCGTTTAGAGCGGCCCTGGAAGGGTTGGAAGTAGCGGACAACGAACGGGAATTGATGGAAAAGGTCTAGGAAGCCTGCGACGGCAGCATGCAGCGCAGTAAAAGCTTCAAGGGGCGCAAGCCAGTCTACTGGTGGAACCAAGCTATAGAGGAGGCACGCCGGGAATGTATTAGCGCTAGACGAGCCTACCATAGGGCCCGTGGATCCGAAACCTTCCTTATACTAAGGGAGGTTTTCTCCCAAAAGAGGAAGATCCTAAAGCGGGAAATAAAAAGCAGCAAAAAACTGTGCTTTCTGCAACTCTGCGATGAGGCTGAAAACGACCTGTGGGGTAAGGCCTACAAGGTGGTCATGAAAAGAACCAACGCCGTTAAGAACGTGACCCCAACAGACTCCGTGAAACTGGGAGAGATCATAAGGCACCTGTTCCCAGCGCAGGAAATAAGGCTAGCGGAAGCGCTCGCCGTCCCGGATCACCAGATACCACCAGTGACCCAACAGGAAATGGTAAACATAGCCCAGAAGTTACCAAACAATAAGGCACCAGGGCCAGATGGGATCCCAAACCGGGCACTCAAACTGGCCATCAGCATGTACCCGAACAGCTTTGCCAGGGCATACTCCAAATGCCTGTCCCAAGCCTGCTTCCCAGAACGGTGGAAACAGCAAAAGCTGGTGCTTATACCAAAGCCAGGAAAGGAGAAGGATGATCCGTCGGCATATAGGCCTATTTGCCTCCTAGACACGGCCGGCAAAATACTGGAAAGTATTGTCAGCGCAAGACTCGGAGAGGCAATAGAGGCTGCCGGACAGCTTTCAGAAAGTCAGTATGGCTTTAGAAAGGCTCGCTCAACCCTACATGCACTGGAAGCCGTGGACCGCATAGCTAGGCAGGCCATAGAGGGCAAAAGGTGGCTTGGAGGGAACAAGCAATACTGTTTGGTGGCAACCCTGGACATCAAAAACGCGTTCAACTCTGCATCCTGGAGCAGAATAATGGCCTCGCTCGGAATGCTGAACATCCCACAGTACCTGCAGGCGATTGTCAGCGACTACCTGAGCGACAGATGGCTCCACTACGACACGGACGAAGGACCTAAACGCTACAAAATCACAGGAGGAGTGCCACAAGGGTCTGTCCTAGGCCCATTATTGTGGAACACCATGTACGATGGTATCCTGCGACTTAACTTCCAGCAGGGAGTAAACATTGTTGGCTTCGCGGATGACGTGGCGGTAATAGTGGTAAAAAAGTCCATAGCCGAGGTAAAAAGCTCGACAAACGCAGCAATCAGCAGGATAAGTGAGTGGCTACAAATCGCGGGACTCGAACTGGCTGAGCAGAAAACCGAGGCGGTACTCATCAGTAGCAGGAAAAAAGTGGAAACGGCACGGATTACTGTGGGCGGAGCCCAAGTGGAGACGAAAAGGGCTATAAAATACCTAGGGGTCATGCTGGACACCAGGCTATCCTACAGGGAGCACCTGCAAACGACTCATAAGAGGGCACACGGCGTTACAATGGCAGTGTCCCGAATGATGCTTAACCATAGAGGCCCAAAATCCACAAGCCGGAAGCTATTGTTTAACGTAGCCAAGTCATTAATATTGTATGCAGCACCAATATGGGCTGAGGCGACAACAAAAAAGAGCTACATAAAAGGTATAGAGTCGGACTACAGAATCGGAGCTCTTAGGGTAGCCTCCGCCTTTCGCACGGTCTCTACAGAGGCCATTCTGGTCATCAGTGGAATAACACCAGTCGAGTTCGCAGTCATGGAGGCCAAGGAGAACTTTGAAGCGAGAAGAGAAGCTAGTACGCAGGCGGACCACCGCTTGGCAAAACTAAGATCAAGAAGTAAGTCCATTGAAAACTGGCAGCAACGATGGGATGGGGCAGAAACCGGCCGGTGGACGCACCGACTCATCCCCAATATAGCGGCTTGGGTAAACAGGCCACACGGCGAACTAACGTTCCACCTGACGCAGGTGCTGAGCGGACATGGATGCTTCAAGGAGTATCTACATCGCTTTGGCCACGAGTCAAGCCCAATCTGCGATGCCTGCGGAACTGTGGAAAGTGCCGAACACGCACTGACCACTTGTGTCAGGTTCGGAGAAGAGCGCGGAAGAGCTGAACAAGCCCTGGGGACCCCGATCACAGTGGAGGGACTGATACCTAGCATGCTGGAGAGTCAGGAAAACTGGACAGCTGTATGCAGTCTGGCCGCGGAAGTCACGACGGAATTGAGGCGGCTAGAACGCTTAAGGAACGAGAGGCCCTAAACAGGCCAGCCAGCCTTGCGAAGCAATGCTTCACGGCAGTCCCGCAAGCCTGGATACCATATGTATATATTTTTTGTCTATGTATGTAACTTATGAATAAAAAAAAAAAAAAAAAAACACACACACACACACAGACACACACACACCATGTAGAATTGATGTAGAAACCATGTAGAAACCATGTAAAATTCATGTAGAAACCATGTAAAATGCATGTAGATAACATGTCAAATGCATGTAGATAATATGTATAATGTATGTAGATAAACAAGTGTTTACATACACACACACACACACACTCACACACAGAAAGAGCGCGGAGTATATCTGTGTAAAATCTCATCTGTGACGTCAAATCTCATCTGTCGCGAACCCGTCTAAAAATTCTCACCCACAAAAGTGCCCAACGCGCCATAAGAAGTTTTCACTTCAAAAAACAAGCTGTTTGTGGGCGTTAAAAGGGTTGTGGTCGGGTTTTGAAATAAACTTGATCTGCGTGGGGTATAAAGAAGTCTGTGTGCAGGCTCTAGCTCTAATGGCTCCCGAGATGTCGACGTTCGTATAATAATTAAAGCTATTTGCCATACGAAGACAACAAAATATTATCATGGATTTTCGTTAAGCCAAAATTGAAGCATGCAGAGGACAATAGATTCGAGTAATAGAAAACCTTTCCTCTATTTAAGGTTTATTTTTATATGCTTTATAATATGCTTTTTATTAACTTGGGTTGTATCCATGTAACGGAATCTGAGCCTAATTTTCACCAATTTTCAGAAGTCTGATTAATCTGAAACTTTGCATACGTATCAAGGGCCGATGACAATGCAATAATCTAAAAACAGTTTGCAATTATCCTTATAAGAACCGATAGGATAAATAATATGCTTCTCGTTTCCCTCTATAAATGATTTTGGTACCTTATAGTTTGGTTAGTTATAAAGCGTGTTTTTTTTGGTTTTTTAACCTGTTCTATATCATTAATATGCTGGTAAAGATTCAAAAAACTTGTGTAAAACGTTGGAGCTGATCTTAAATAGCTTACCCCAAGAGCACGGACAACGGTTTATGTTTGACTGTTTTTGAACTCGTTTTGTTCATTAAAGTAGTGTAGGTCCCACACGCAAAGTTTCTTTCCCAGCTTCCAAGTCCTAGCAGCGCTGTGGTGGTAGCCACTTTCGATCGGCGAGAAAGTTAGCAAAAAGAGCTCTGTCGACTTGGAGGCAACTGTAAAGTTTAAAGTTTAAAGTTACTGAAACAGAAAATTTATGTTATTTAGCTTTTTAAATTATAAAACATACAGATAGTAAAACTGATAAAATAATAACGAAAACTTAATTGCTAAACAGAACAAGAATCGGTTTAGCAAAATAAGGGTCTGTTTCTTGTTGAGCTAACGAGCTTTTTTATAAGCTTTTAAAAAACAAAAGAGACTAAGTATAAATATGTAACAATGTTAATTAAAAAAACTTTTTTGGTCCAAGAATGCAATCGGAGGAGAGGGAGAATTGCTGGTGAGCGACCAGTAAAAAAGAAGGCGAAGCAAAAAATACAAAAAGACGACACAATTTTCGTGCTAAAATGTTTACACAGACGTGTATTCAAAAAAATGTACAGGGGTACAAATTATAGACATTAACGTGTTATAGGCTTCTACGTGCTCACCTGGATAAAACAACCCTGGACATATTTGTGTCAGAAATGTCTTTTATTTCGGGCATGTGAGTCGTATAAAAACCATTTGTCAGCGTTGAAAACTGTGTCGGAGTGTGATTTTCGTTATTCATGAGAAATCATGAATAACAATATGCGTGGCCAAAATACTCTTCAGTTGTTAATTGTTTCAAAAGCATTGAATTGTTATTCTATTACAATTCTATCGCCAAACCACATCAGAAGAATTTTTTAAAGATATACCTCTGCTCACATCGAGTGGTAGGCACATAACATAGAATAACAAGTTTTCTGAGGACAACAAAGCAAATATTTTATTCTAATGACGATAATGACGAATTGTACTGCATGGTACATTCCAGTTTAGTGACTAAGGAGAAGGGACGAGTCGACATCACCATTTATTAATTTGTGCAAGAACATTACACCACGACATATTCGACGGTTGATCAGGGTGGGTAAATCTAGCAAACGTAATCTACCATTATAGGATGGCAACCGACAGTTAAAACCTCTTACAGTTAATAACAAAAGTTGCTTTTGAATAGAATACAACATATTTCGGGGTGCCATAGAAACTATCGACGATTTTCGGGACGGTTTTTATTACAAATTTTGGAGAAAAAAAACCGTCGGTGCTACAGAAACCGTCTCGACCTTGTTGTTTGGACTAATGTTTCGAAAAAAAGGACAGGGCTGTTTTCTTTTGTTATTTAATCCAATAAGAATGACAAAATATTAATAAAATTTTGTTCGCAAAGGCTGTCTTACATGTTCAACTTTTCAATCAAAAGCAAAACAAACTATAATTAAATATACGGATAAAAAAATCGTACGTTAGCGACCGGCAATTTAAATTAACAAAAAAAAAATACCAATAGAGATAACTTAATGTGCAAGTATTCGATAGATAGCTACTTTATTCATATTTTAAAATAATTTAACAGCTTTAAAATATTCCGCTCCAGCTTGCAGGTATTGAACTTTTACTTCAGTCAGTCAAAGTCGGCTTCTATTTGGCTTCTATATAGGCTAAGAAAATTATTACTACTCAAAATTTAGTTGATCCAATTTTAAATGGTTGATCGTACAATAATAAACCCTTTTCATATAGTTAAAAAGATTAAGAAGTAAATCCTACAATCATTTAATTTATGCTTGTTGATTTGGAAATTCGTAAAAAATAATTAAATGAATAAATGAATGAAAAAAAAAAATAATAAATAATAAAAATTTTAATTACAAACATACACGTTTAGAACTTAACAACCACAAGGCTGGTAATTATGTTTTCATGTTTCAAAATTGATTGCATTTACACATTTCGAAAAGTCACTTTTCGTAGAACATACATACAAAGAAGTCGAAAAAATGTAAGTAAAACTTAACTACAAGGTGATGTCGACTTACAACTACTGCAGTAATATAGTTATATGTGCAAAGTTTGTTGTAAATATCTTTATAAAATTCCTGGTTTTTGTAATTTTTTTAAATGTTGTTATAACAACATCAAAAGGCTTACTAAGGAATTCATACGATGCACAGTGGGACAGAAAGTTAACATTTTGGCCAAAAACCTGGCAACGCGATAATTTTGGAAATGACAGGAACCATCATTGAGATTTTTTTCAAATCACTGGAAGGCGCAAAAGACGATGGTTTCAGTTTTTTTTAACAAACAAACTTAAATAAAAATACCTTATTTTAAACTTTATCGACCGAAAAAAATGTGTCTGAATGTGTGTTCAATGACGGTTCCATTTTTCTTGGCTGTGATAAATGTTTGAAAATAAAAGAAAATTAAAGAAAATAAAGAAAAATTAATAGAAACACAACTTTGATTGTCAATATCTCCTGCAATAAAATTTGTTGGCCAAAATCCTTCAAATTACCTTTTTTATATTGAGAGTTCTATGCAAAAAAGTGGTTTTCAAATTAAAACGCGTTTTAACATTTTTAGGTGGCCCGTTTGAGAAATTCTGACTCAGATGCGAGTTATGAAAATATAGGCAAAAGTTCGAGGAAAAAAGTAGGATCTAATTTTGTGCTAACGATATTCGTATAAGTCGTTTTAAGAGCGGCAGAGAGTCAGAATTTGAGATCATAGGATAAAGGGTATTATAGTCAGAACATAATACTCTGAAAAGCTCATGCAAGTCATAGTTAGATCTACAATGGTTTAATATTAAGGGTAAATAATTTCTAGTTAATCTACTTGGCATAGAAAAGTTAATCCGACCTACCAAGTCGGCGCTGTCAATATCAACACCAATAAGAATATAAATAAAAATAGTACCAAGCATCGTTCTACGGTTAGGTAGGGAGGGTAAATTAATTAAAAGTATCATAATCTGCTGGAATAAGAAGGTAAGTTAAGGTTTGCATCCCAGTTAAGGCGGCGTAAAGCAACAATTAAAATTAGTTTTTTTGTACAGATTCAATGCGATCTATATGTACTCCGTATTGGGGACTCCAGACGGAAGTAAGTAAGGTCTTAGTGACGTAGGGATCGTAAAATTCCTTCGACCATCTTTTAATGAAAACCAAGCACTCCCCTTGCTTTATTAACCATGGACGAAATGTGATCAGTAAACTTAAGTTTTGGGTCCAAAAGGACGCCAAGATCGTCAACCATAGTTATTCTATCCAAAGATTTCCCACTTAGTGAGTAAGTGGCAAGTTTTGGATTGGCTCGGCAAAAAGTCATCAGCTTGCACTTAGACCCGTTTAAATTTAGTAAATTATCACGGCACCAGTTTTGAAAATTATTTAGATCGGATTGTAAATCAGAATGGCTGGAAATATCCTTATACTGCAGGCATAACTTAACATCATCCGCGTACATAAGTACGCGAGAATGATTTATATATAATTAATGGAAGGTCGTTAATAAATAAAGTAAAAAGAAGCGGACCAAGGTGATTTCCTTGTGGGACGCCGGAGGTAACTCGGAGAAGACCAGAAAGAGAAAAGGACTCTTTGTGTCCTGCCATTCAGATAACTTAAAATCCATCTAAGAAGATCAATTGGAAACCCTAACAAGTCAAGTTTCCGAACTAAAAGTGAGTGATTTACAGAGTCAAATGCTTTACTAAAGTCAGTGTAAATGACATCTGTTTGAAAGCTACTTTTAAAGCCCTTTATCACGAATGAGGTGAGCTCCAAAAGGTTAGTAGTTGTTGATCTTCTTTTCATAAATCCGTGTTGACACGGAGATATAACTGACCTACAAAGGTGCTGCAAGTGGGGAGTAATGACATTTTCGAAAAGTTTGGGGATAGCCGATAACTTAGAGATAATTGCTGGCATCCAATTTATTACCTTTTTTGTGGAGAGGATTAACAAATGACTCCTTCCAAATAAGGGGAAATTGGGAGGTTTCTAAAGATAAGGTGAACAATTTGAGAAGGTGTTTGCATAAGGCTTCCGCGCAATTCCTAAGCACTCAGCCAGGAGTTCCGTCGGGACCTGGAGAGTAAACATGCTTAACACGTTGAAGATCCAAAAATAAAGAGCTTTCGTTTATAGTAGGACTGAATATAAGGTTCGACGTGGACATGGTGTAAGAATAAGGGTCTATTGGATATGCGAAAGTAGTATAAGTTGTTTGAAAAAACTGGGCATAAAGATCGGCTATTGCCTGATCTGTGGTTGCCGTTATGTTTTCAAAATATAGCGAGGAAGGATAAGAAGTAGATTTACGCTTGGTATTAGCAAAGTTATAAAACTGTTTCGGGTCCTGCAAGAACTGGACCTTACAACGATTTAAATAATTTTTGTAGCACTGCGCGTTAAGCACGGTAAATCTTGACCGAGCACTTAGATATTTTGAAACAACAGATTGAGAACCGGAGTCCTTATATTTCCTATAACGTCTGGACTTAGGTGTGACAACTCTTTACTAAACCAAGGTGGTTTACTGGAGATAGACGGATGATTTAATGAAATGATTTAATTGCAGTATAAAAAAAAATTTTATTGGCATCAGCCATATTATTGCATGAGTACAGATCGGACCAATTGAAGCCAGATATAATGTTATTAGGACTAGAAAAGTCTGCCTTACGAAAACAATGTATTCGTTTAGTTGACCTTTCTGATTTTTCTTCTATCACAATACCCGTGTTGTTTGTCACATCGAAAGTAGGATGATATGGATCTTCAGGTTGCGTAAGTGGTGGTACCCTGAATAGAAACTCGCCTTCAGGATTTGAGACAAAGCACAAATCTAGTAAGCGGCCTAGTGAGTTTCGAACATGGCTAAATTGACTCAAAGATATGTCAAGCAAGCCGTCAATAAAGTCATGTTGTGCAATAGGAAGTAAGACATTTGATTTTTCATCTGTGGACCACGTAGCTCCAGGTATGTTGAAATCACCTAGAACTAATAACTGGTCCCTATCAGACAGCCTATTTGAAACGGACTGTATAACAGAAAGATGGTTTAGGTACTCTTGTAGTTCAGAAGACGGCGGAATATAAAAGCAAGTGATATTTATAAACTTTCCCGGAAGGGACAGCTTTATACAAATAAATTCAATTTTATTAAATTCCTCAAAACGTACCTCTTCCGACGTGAGGTTGGAGTCCACGGCAATTAAGACTCCACCTCCCGGTTTAGAAAGACGGTCAAGCCTATATACTATGTACCTACCGGTAAAAACTTCGGAGCTTAGAATGTCCGACTTTAACCAGGTTTCTGTAAACACAATAACATGGGATGCAAATGAAAAGCTATCAGAATACAATTTAGTTAGCTTGCTACGCAAACCCCTTGCAATTTTGAAGAAGAGGAAGAGGAAGAGGAAGATGGCACAATGGTCTTACCACGACTAGGTTCCAAATCTTTTTTGCTGCCGATCTTAGCAACATTTGAGCGGTTGCTGAGTTCGGCTGCTGATCCACGGGAGTGTTCTGCTGGTCACCTGACGGTGGCTGCGGGGTGTTCCGCTTTGGCCTACCACCAGCGGCTTTTTTGCGCTTTGGAGACTCCTCCAATAGTTTTATGCTATTAAATTGAGTATCCAGAGCTTGGAGCAGATCATCTGCCTTGCGAAAACTATCTCTAGCTCCGGCAAAACAGGCGATCAGCCCCTTCAAGCCGCCTTTAGTTTGGCGCATGAACAATTTCATCTCGTTCGCAACCTCGAGACAGGCGTCGCAACAGTACTCCAAATTTTTACCCTTACTTAGGTCATCACTTGTTCGGCCAGTAAAACCAGCGCACTTGGTGTGCACCATTTTTTCACATAGCCAACAAGTCATTTTAGGCTGGTCAGTAGGGTGGTTCTTATTTGGACGATTTTGGAATTAGCAAAGTAAGGGACTGTATCTCCGAAACTATTATTCGGATCGACTTCACATTTTAGTCAACACTTTGTATTCAGATTCTGAAATTATTTATGAAAAAAAAAAAAGAAAATCGAACTTTTTTTTTTTTTGTATGGAGACCCTTAAAATTCAAACCTTGGTAGCGACCCCTAAACCTTGACCTAAAAAAAAAAATTAAATAAAGGTATTTCATATTTCGAGGTATATATTCGAATTCGAAAGTGCCCCGTTGCAAATTCCAAAATCGTCCAAATAAGGACCACCCTACTTGTCAGCCTTGATTGCCTTCTGGCATTTTTCATCAACACAGACAAAAAATGTGTCCATAAGTTTGACTTATTGGACCACTGTACCAATGAAATGAATTCGAAACTGAGCGAGCCGCTAAAAGTACCGCAAGAGCGCAGATAACTGCACGCTTGGAAGTAGAGCTGCAAAACCATCGATGGTTTCCCCATCGATTATCGTAAATAATTTAGCGATTATCGAAAAATATTGCACAAGTTTTTATTTACGGTGCTCGAAGAGTAAGCAAATACTGTAAACTTTGAAATGTCTGTCCGTCCGTCTGTCCGTCCGTCCGTCTGTCCGTACAAACATCGAGATCTCGGGAACTATAAGAGCTAGAACCACCAGCGTAAACCAGAACCACCAGTAAAAGAGGCGTGGTCAAGTTTTGAAACAAACTTGATCTGCGCTTAGTTTCTATAAGTCTGTGTGCAAAATTTTGTGGTTCTAGCTCTTATAGTTCCCGAGATCTCGATGTTTGTACGGACGGAAAGACGGACGGACTGACAGACATTTGTAACGTTTACAGTATTTGCCTACTCTTCGTGTATCGCAAATAACTACAAAATAAATACAGTATATAAACATTTTTTTTCACAAAATACTTACAACTTTTTAGAGCGTCAGTCTCTAAGTGATGGTACAACGATATATCGATGGTGAAATAAAACCGTCAATATATCGCCAAAAACGAATCCATCGATAATATCGTTTTAAGCATCGATGGTTTTGCAGCTCTACTTAGAAGCTGCGAGATAAGAAGTGAGAGCGAGAGAGTTGGAGAGCGCAGTGCAATGCAACAACAACGATTGGCCCTGCGTGGGACGGATAACACACAAAAGAAAGACAAAATAAAACGCAACAACAAAAACACAAGAGAAACTAAAAGTTTAAATTGTTTATTTAATGTTATGCACAGAATAGAATAAATTCACTCGCGAAGCGAACGAAATATTAAATTATATTAATTAAGAAGGCGATTTATATGTTTTCATATATTCCCACCGTTGGGTTTACACGACAAACAAGTAAAAATTGGAGCGCAGAAAAAAAACACGGCGTTCACTTTGAAAGTACAGAGCGATGGATCAGATAAACGCGAAAGAAAAACCAAGGGGGTGCCAATTAAAAAGTGCGCGCATTTGATGATGCATTCCCACGCCCCATAAGAACTAAGGTGGCAAATTGCACAAGAATTTGACTCAGTCAAAAATGGCACCGCCTTAACTCGTCGAATAGGGTCATGCACTCATCGGTAACAAAACACCGCCGCGTTGATCGAACTGTCAGGTATTCGCACGAAGATGACACCAAATAAAACTTTGGCCAATTGAAATACCGAGGGGATGCAATGTACCTAAGTGGGAATACCGTAGTGTTCCATTCCGGTGACTCATAGGCTAAACTTGTTGGTATAAAAGACCCTAGGTTCGTAGTAGCGCGAGAGTCAGAACTTAGAAGATAACCGCCCAGAGAGTTGGAGTTTTATTTGAGTTCTCAGAGTACAAAAATATGTAGTCTGGGATAGTAACGTCTTCGGCTAATCACGTCGCTTTGACGGTAGGATGTCGGTGCAACTATAGCTCGATCTCGGCGTTATTCAGCATTTACGTTCAGTGGCTTTAAAAACACTCACCAATCGTTAAAACATACCAATCGTTATATGTGTGGGAATGGGTCTGGCATCCTTGTTCAGCCGAGCTCACCACACTTGAGAGAGACGAGAGGAAAGAGGTATTCGCGAGGAGAGCAAGAGGGGAGTTCGAAATCAGATGCGAAGCTGTTAAGACGTGCAGCAACGACGGGCATACAAACGACGCGAACTCAAAATGAGGAAATAAGGAGAAACGACGCTAAGAAGTAAAAACGACGAGAAACGACGCAAAAGAGTTAAAACTACGAGAAACGACGCTTAAGAATTAAAAATACAAGAAAACGACGCGAAAACGAATTAAAGAGCTTTTGTTAATCACTATTATAATCACTTAATCAATAATACTATTAAATATACTTATAAAACTACAAACTTGTGGGACTTCTTATTTAAAAAGGAAACCTAATCCCACAAATATGGGGGCTCAACCTACGTGATAATAGTGAAAAGTGTAACGAAGAAAACTGTGTAAAAACTTAGTCGCAAGGCTGCGAAAACTAAAAACCAAAAACTACGACGCAGCTGCAAACACCACTTTGATCTACACTCATACATTTATAACGACGCATAAGTGTGCGTGCAAACGACGCGTAGAGAAAACGTGTGTGTGTGAACGGCGAACGAGGTGTGAGGAAGAAAACGGCGAACGAAGTGTGTGAACAAGAAGGGCAAATTTTAGTTTACTTTACGCTGCAAAAATGTCTCAACTTGCTGATTTTGATTCGGTGCTGCAAGCATTAAAAACCGAAAAGAAAAAGAACGTTAACCTTTTGCATAAATTTGTTTACGAATACGACGGCGATCGGTATAATCGAAAACGGCTGCGTGCCTTCGAGGGTTTTGATTTTCCCGAAAGTGATCAACTTTTTACGAATAAAGTTTCGTACGTCGCGCAAAATTTATTAAACAACGATCTGGCTGTAATTTGTAACATATTGGGGCTACAACACGATACAAACGACTTGATGTTGCATATTTTCCGAAATTTACGAGCGGGAAATCTTCTTACGGATATGGAGGAAGAGGATGACGAAGATGATGACCTTGAAGAAGGCGAAGACAAAGAAGATGACGAAGACAAAGAGAACGATGAAGACGAAGGGAACGATAAAGAAACACAAGAGAATGCAGAGAACAATCCAGAAATTTCCAGCGGCGAAGAAGAAGAAGAATTTCGTTCTGTGACAAGCCAAACAAGCAAGGAAAAGAAAAAGAAAAGCAACACGAAAAATTCGACAGTGGCGGCCGAGAATAATGACACCACTTCTGTTAAAAGTTTTGGCAAGTTTTGGCACTCGATCCGACCATTTAGTGGTGACGACACTCTTGCAGTTGAGGACATGGCTTCCATTATGTTTTGGGATGACCTACAAAAATTCATATTCGCGAAACGGTCTCTCAAAGGTCTCGCTAAAATGTACATTATGAGTGAGCGTGGTATAAAAAGTTGGAAAATGTTGAAAAATGCGTTAATCAAGTAATTTAAAGCTGAAGTAAATGGTGCTCAATTACATAAGTTGTTGTCCGAGAGAAAAGTCAAAAGCAGTGAGAACGTTCCAGAATACCTGTTAAAAATGAAGGAAATTGCATCTCGTGGCAGTGTAGACAACAGTGCGCTTATGCAATACGTGATTGATGGCATTAATGATTTAAGCGTCAACAAATCAATATTGTACAATGCTAAGGACATGAAAGAGTTTAAAGACAAGTTAAAGTGCTACGAAAAAATTCGTGAAAAATCCGGAAAGTCGAAAAACCACGACGAAAAGTTTAAATATCCAATTGTTAAAGACAATGTGATCCACAAAGACGTTTCTGTACAAAGAAAAGTTCATTGCTTTAATTGTGGTGTGGCTGGACATACATCTGCTCAGTGCGCTAATCGGAGCAACGGTCGGAAGTGCTTTAATTGTAATAATTTTGGCCATATAGCGAAGGACTGCCCCGCAGGCAAAATGGTTCCGGTTGCAAACTCAAGTAATACGCGTAAAATCAAAGAGGATAAATTATCAATGTGCAAAGACATTTTAATGAAGCAAAAGTACACAGCTCTTGTCGATACAGGCAGCAAATACAATATCGTAAGTGAAACGACGTACGTGAATCTGAACAAGCCTAAACAGAGTGCTGTAAACATTGTTCTTGTCGGTTTCGGAAACCAAAACAGAGTGAAACCGTTTGGCTTTTTTAAAGATGAGTTTGAAGTCGATGGACAGGTGTTTTACGAAAATTTTCTGGTGGTTTCATCCGAATTTTTGGACGTTGAAGTTGTGTTAGGTGCCGAAATACAAATAAATCGCGACGGTATAAAAATCAAAAAACGGGAAAGTTATGACTCTGAATCGGAAATAAGTTCGCTTATGAAAATAAACGTTGAAAGTGACGAAAATGTGAGCATTAACATTGACGAAAGCGCGGGCTTACATACAAAACGCGAAGTGTACGACCTGATCAAGAACTATAAGCCAATGAACACAAAAAGAACCAACGTCGAGATGCGTATCGTTTTAAAAGACGATACTCCTGTTCATTTTCCGAGCGCTGCATAATTGACGATCAAATCGAACAATGGCTTAAAGGCGGAATCATCGAGCATTCTGAGTCCGAGTACAGCAGTCCGGTTGTACTAGTAAAAAAACGCGATAACAAGGTAATAGTACGAGACATTTTTCCCCTTCCACTGATCGAAGACCAGTTGGACCGTCTGCAAGATGCACACATATTTAGCACGCTGGACCTTAAAAACGGATTCTTTCACGTCAACGTCGATAAAGAAAGTCGCTAGTTCACATCCTTTGTGACACACAGTGGCCAGTACCAGTTCCTGAAAGTCCCATTTGGCCTCACAAATTCTCCAGGCGTATTTCAAAGGCACATTAACGCCATTTTCCGAGATTTAACACGATCTGGTATTGCAATCCCATATGTTGACGACATCATAATCCCAGCTAAAGACGTAAATGAAGCAGTGGCCAATCTCAACATAGTTATTAGACGTTGTGAAGAGTATGGTCTGGTAATAAACCTCAAAAAATGTTATTTTCTGAAGAAGAAAATCGAGTTTCTTGGGCATGTTATAGAAGACCAAAAGATCAGAATTTCTGAGGAAAAGACGAAAGCCGTGACGAAGTTCCCTATACCGCTGAATCAGAAGCAACTACAAAGCTTCTTGGGTCTAGTTGGATATTTTCGAAAGTTTATTCTGAACTTTTCAATCATTGCGAAGCCTTTGACAGACCTAATGAAACACGACGCCAAGTTTAGCATAACCGAGAAAGAAATGACTGCTTTTAACTTGCTCAAGACATTAATAACCCAGAAGCCGGTGCTTAAGATTTTTCATCCTCAACACGAAACGGAACTGCATACAGATGCATCGATTGATGGTTTCGGAGCTGTCCTACTCCAAAAGTCGCCCCACGATAGCCAGATTCACCCAGTGTACTATATGAGTAAAAAGACGACAGACGCAGAAAGGAAGTTTTCTAGCTATGAATTAGAGATCTTGGCAGTGGTTGAAGCTTTTCGAAAATTTCGAGTGTATCTACTGGGCATGCATTTCAAGTTGATCAGCGATTTCAACGCATTCACGAAGACGATGGAAAAGAGAGAAGTCTGCACAAGAGTTGCACGTTGGATTCTCGAACTTCAAGAGTTTGACTTCGACGTCGAGCACAGGTCAGGAACACGCATACGCCACGCCGACGCTTTAAGCAGATACCCTGTAATGATGATCTCCGACGAAAGCTTGCATAGCAAATTAAGATGTATTCAGTCGCAGAACGAGGAATTAAAAGCAATTATGGATGTCCTCAGTGAGAAGCCTAGCCACAACAATTACTTTATGAAAGCTGGTCTTCTTTACAAGTTAGTCAACGACGATGAGCTAATAGTGGTACCACCAACTCTTCAACGCGAAATTATACGACAGGCACATGACAAAGGACACTTTTCTGTTAAGAAAACGAAGGAAATCATCGCAAAGGAGTACTACATTACGAAACTCGAAGACAAGATACAACGACAGATCAGATGCTGCATTCCCTGTATTGTATCCAACAGAAAGCTTGGGGAAAAAAGAAGGAGAGTTGCACCCTTTACCAAAGGAAGCGGAGCCACTCCAAACCTTTCACATCGATTTTTTGGGTTCTCTAGAATCGACTCACAAGGCGTACAAGCACATTCTCGCTGTCATCGATGGATTCACTAAATTTTGCTGGTTGTATCCAACAAAATCTACATCAACAAAAGACGTCATCACTAGACTGGAGGCTCAGAGTGCAGTTTTTGGAAATCCTGCGCAAATCATCTCCGATCGAGGTACTGCATTCACATCAGACGAGTTCAAGCAGTATTGTGCTAACGAGAACATAGAACTTCACGCAGTAACGACTGGCCTTCCCAGAGCAAACGGGCAAGTAGAACGTCTCAACGCCACAATTGTATCAGTATTGTCTAAGCTATCCATAGAAGACCCCAGCAAATGGTACAAGTTTGTTGGCAATGTTCAGCAGACCATCAATTCGACGTACTGCAGGAGTACTCAAAGAACTCCATTTGAGTTAATTGTAGGCATCAAGATGCGCACCAAGATAGACGTCCAGCTCAAGGAAATGATTGATAAGGAGTTGATTCAAATGTTTCAGGATCATCGAGACGAAATACGCAAGACAGCAAAGCAACAGATTCTTGTCATGCAAGACGAGAATAAGCACACTTACAACCTAAGACGCAAACCTGCAACGAAGTACAAAGTTGGCGATCTTGTCGCTATTAAGCGTACTCAATTAGGTGGTGGACTTAAGTTAAAACCTAAGTATTTGGGTCCCTACCGAGTTACGAAAGTAAAGCCGAAAGACACATACGACGTAGCCAAAGATTCTATATCTTCTGATGGACCAAGATACACTTCATCTTGTGCCGAATATATGAAACCGTGGATTCATATAAGCTCCGAGGACGACGACGATACATTCGGGACGAATGTGTAGAAGGATGGCCGAGTTGTGGGAATGGGTCTGGCATCCTTGTTCAGCCGAGCTCACCACACTTGAGAGAGACGAGAGGAGAGAGGTATTTACGAGGAGAGCAAGAGGGGAGTTCGAAATCAGATGCGAAGCTGTTAAGACGTGCAGCAACGACGGGCATAAAAACGACGCGAACTCCAAACGAGGAGAAAGAAGTGAAAACGAGGAGAAATAAGGAGAAACGACGCTAAGAAGTAAAAACGACGAGAAACGACGCAAAAGAGTTAAAAAGAGTTAAAACTACGAGAAACGACGCTTAAGAATTAAAAATACAAGAAAACGACGCGAAAACGAATTAAAGAGCTTTTGTTAATCACTATTATAATCACTTAATCAATAATACTATTAAATATACTTATAAAACTACAAACTTGTGGGACTTCTTATTTAAAAAGGAAACCTAATCCCACATATGTGATGCGTGTATATAATCCATACATCACACTACGTTAAGATGCTTTAATCCTGAAAGTGTGAATCGAAAAACTTGAGCTTAAACTCTCCGCATCTACGAAAGCCCAGGGTAAAAATGTGTAAGTGCCATGATCTGATAGATCACCGAAAATATTGAATGTCTATCAAAAATTTAAACTTCATATGAAAACCTTAAGAGCAAAACACAAGTGACCAAATATGTTAAGCAACCATAAAACCAAATAAAATCTTTTAATTCGTGCGCGAGCAATGCAAAGTAACCGGAGTCTACACCTTCTCCTTCCCTTGAGTGAATTTACATGAAGACACCACCGCCGTCGACCGATTTGTTTTGTGCAGCTCTTTGTTTTATATTAGTTTACTTTTTTTTTCTTTGTGTCTGCGTAATTTAACTCCCATTTAATATTCAATACATTAAATATTCCGCAATTCCATAGATATGCACGAATATACATTTTGTATATATATTTAAATTCCAACCTTAAACAGTGCCCAGATTCGACCGGGAGATCTCTCGACGTTGTTTTTTACGGATCAATCATTCAAAAATCCCATAAATATATATACACTAGCGGACCCAGATGCACTTCAGTCATTCAGTCAAGTCATTTGACTTGATTACGTGACCGAAGTCAGTACGGATATCCGTATTGTATTGTATCCGAACTTAATGCTCTTGGATACCGTTTTGAACATTTTCCATCGATCATGCATGGTGAATTCATATTTATTTGACCGAAAGGGCCATGAATCATATTTTTGCGTGACAACTTCGAATAAATGAGGATCGGTTATTTCATCCGGAATTTCAGCTGATATAATGTTATCAATTTGATCGGGTGTTATTTTACGAACCAACCATATCAAGATGTGCGCTTGTGGCAGCCCTCTCTTTTGCCATTCAATGGAATACATCCAGCAACGCACCTCTCCAAAAATTCGCAATTTGATAATCAAATCCATCAGTGCTTTTACTTTCTGTCGAAATACACGTGCTGTTATATCGTGTCGATCTGTTGGATTCTGACCATCAAATAAATTGTTTTTTATGTCAGCCCACAGTGGATTGCATGTGAATGTTATGAATAGGTCGGGCCGACCATATTTGCAAACGTATGACATTGCATTCGTGCATGTGGCACTTTTTATCTGGCTTCAATTGGTCCGATCTCTACTCATGCAATAACATGGCTGATGCCGTAAATATTTTTCATACTGCAATTAAATCATTTTTTAATTCTTGTGTTCCGATGTACTATCCGTCAATCTCCAGTAAACCACCTTGGCTTAGTAAAGAGTTGTCACACCTAAGAAATGTTAAGTCCAGACTTTACAGGAAATAAAAAGACTCCGTTTCTCAATCTGTTTTTTCAAAATATCTTTTTTTTTTTTTTGTAAGCCTATTATGTACCGCGACCAGAAGAGATCTATTGTACAGGCAAATAGAAAATGGATGGTTCCCTAAATGTTTAGGCTCTTTATATAATTGAGCACTAAGTTGGGCCTTATGTTCCAAATTCTAAAAGGTGGCACACATGTGTTGCCAAGGTGTTGCAGTCGTCTGTTGAAAAGTGCAGGGCATTCGCAGAGGACATGTTCAGATGTCTCTTGCTCCTCTTCACAAAATCTGCAGACGTCCGTGTCGACTAGTCTCAGTTTCTTAAGATGATACCTGAGCTTGCAGTGACCCGTGAGGTATCCTGTGAGGATACGTAGGTCTCCCCTATTCAATTCTAGGAGTTTTAGGGACTTGTTTTTGTCCGGAATGAGGAATCTTTTTGCCTGTCTTTGGCCTACGCTGTTTGTCCAGTGTTTTTCTATTTCCCTCTTTTCCCAATTTCTGATCTCCTCCATAGTGTGTCCTTTTGAGAGTCCACAGAAGGGTTCAGGGCCGATGAATGGCATGCTTGCCCCAGATTTGGCAAGATCATCGGCCATTTCGTTTCCTGCGTGTCCCTCATGACCCGGCACCCACCATAGCTTGACGGTGTTATGGGTTCCGAGTTCATTGAGAAGCTGGAAACAGTCCTTGACTAGCCTAGATGCAATTGAGTATGATTTCAAAGCTCGAAGAGCTGCTTGGCTATCGGACAGTATGTAAATCTGTGCCCCTCGCATGTTCCTGCGAAGACATTCTCTGGCACAGATTTCAATGGCGTGTACTTCCGCTTGGAAGATGGTGGGATGTTTTCCCATAGGTATGGATCTTTTAAGCCGTGGCCCGTAGATTCCTGCACCCGTGCTACCATCTTCCAATTTGGATCCATCAGTGTACCAGATTTGAGAACCGTTTGATACGCTGGGTGTTTCTGTTCTCCAGATATCTCTGCCGTGGATTTCCACGATGAAGTTTCTGTCGAACTGAACGAGTTGTTCCTGTGTGTCGGAAAGGTTTAAGGTTGGGCTGTTTCTTTGAGAACTGAGTATCTCTAGGTGCCCCGTAAGATCTCCAGGTTTGAAGCTGTATATCTTGTTGAGGCGAATAGCTCCAAGGTAAGCTTCCCTTCTAATTAAGATGGGAAGTGGCGATACGCCGGTGATAATCCCTAACGCGTCGGTCGGACAAGTGCGCATGGCTCCTGTTATACCGACGCATATTAGGCGCTGTAGTTTGCTTAGTTCTCTGACTGCAGTTCTCTGAGAGACCTTAGGCCACCAAGCGATGGCTGCATACGTGAGTATGGGTTTTATGACAGTAGAGAAGGACCAGTACACCATCTTGGGATTCAGACCCCAAGTCTTGCCAAAAAGCCTGTTACAAGCAAAGTGTGCTCTTGTGGCTTTATTTATGGCGTAGTGTAGGTGAGAGTTCCACGTCAGCTTGGAGTCAAAAATGACTCCAAGATATTTGGCTTCAGTGGAGAATTCTAAAGTGGTTCCTATCAGAGTTGGTCTTTCTAGACTTAGACATCTTTTCCTCGTGAATGGAACTACTATAGTTTTCGTTGGGTTTAAACTGAGTCCCTTGTCAAGACACCAGTTGTATGTAATGTTTAGGGCACTTTGCATTCGTTCACTGATTGTGGATTCATGCGAGCCCGAGATGCAGATGACAATGTCATCAGCATAGCCCTGAGTGGAAAAGCCCTGATCGTTGAGCCTGTAGATAAGCTCATCAATTACTAAGGTCCACAGAAGGGGAGAGAGTACACCCCCTTGGGGGCAACCCCTTGTGGCTGTTATGGACTTGGTGTTTCCCCCCAGGTCTAGAGAGATCGTTCTTGATTTCAGCATCAAGAGGATCCAATTGATAATGGGTGTATTGATCCCTTTACGGATCAGTGCATTTGAAATGGCCTCGTAGGAGGTGTTATCGAAGGCACCTGAAATGTCCATAAAGACACAGAGAGCTATTTGTTGGCTGCTAAGTGCCTTTTCTATTTTGGTAGTTAGGCAATGAATAGCTGTCTCGGTGGACTTGCCTGATTGATAGGCAAATTGGAGCTTGTGTAAGGGATGTAGCTTGAGATGATTATCCCTAATAAATTGGTCCAGTACTTTTTCCATTGTTTTAAGAAGGAATTAACTGAGGCTGATTGGTCTGTATGATTTAGGCAGTTGTGAGTCTTTTCTCCCTGCCTTTGGTATAAATACGACCCTAACATCAGTCCACTTGGTTGGCAAGTGGCCAAGTGAGAGACTAGCTCTGAATATGCGGACCATGGCTCGCGTAATAAGCGAAGCGCCTTGTTGAAGAAGGCAAGGGTAAATCCCATCAGGTCCAGGGGATTTGTAGGGGCTCATGTTCTTGATAGCCCAAAGTACACTATTTTGATGGAATACTTTGTACGGCGTACTTCTTCAAAATATCTAAGTGCTCGGTCAAAATTTACCGTGCTTAACGCGCAGTGCTATAAAAATTATTTAAATCGTTGTAAGGTCCAGTTCTCGCAGGACCCGAAACAGTTTTATAACTTTGTTAACACCAAGCGTAAATCTACTTCTTATCCTTCCTCGCTATATTTTGAAAACATGACGGCTACCACAGATCAGGCAATAGCCGATCTTTATGCCCAGTTTTTTCAAACGACTTATACTAATTCAGCACATCCAATAGAGCCTTATTCTTATACCATGTCCACGTCGAACCTTATATTCAATCCTACTATAAACGAAAGCTCTTTATTTTTGGATCTTCAACGTGTTAAGCCTGTTTACTCTCCAGGTGCCGACGGAATTCCTGGCTGCGTGCTTAGGAATTGCGCGGAAGCCCTGTGCAAACCCCTTCTCAAATTGTTCACCTTATCTTTAGAAACCTCCCAATTTCCCCTTATTTGGAAGGAGTCATTTGTTATTCCTCTCCACAAAAAAGGTAACAAATTGGATGCCAGCAATTATAGAGGTATCTCTAAGTTGCCGGCTATCCCCAAACTTTTCGAAAATGTCATTACTCCTCATTTGCAGCACCTTTGTAGGTCAGTAATATCTCCGTGTCAACACGGATTTATGAAAAGAAGATCAACAACTACTAACCTTTTGGAGCTCACCTCATTCGTGATAAAGGGCTTTAAAAGTAGCTTTCAAACAGATGTCATTTACACTGACTTTAGTAAAGCATTTGACTCTGTAAATTAGTCACTTTTAGTTCGTAAACTTGACTTGTTAGGGTTTCCAATTGATCTTCTTAGATGGATTTTAAGTTATCTGAATGGCAGGACACAAAGAGTCCTTTTCTCTTTCTGGTCTTCTCCGAGTTACCTCCGGCGTCCCACAAGGAAGTCACCTTGGTCCGCTTCTTTTTACTTTATTTATTAACGACCTTCCATTAATTATAAATCATTCTCGCGTTCTTATGTACGCAGATGATGTTAAGTTATGCCTGCAGTATAAGGATATTTTCAGCCATTCTGACTTACAATCCGATCTAAATAATTTTCAAAACTGGTGCCGTGATAATTTACTAAATTTAAACTAAGTGCAAGCTGTTGTTTTTTTGCCGAGTCAATCCAAAACTTGCAACTTACTCACTAACTGGGAAATCTTTGGATAGAATAACTATGGTTGACGATCTGGGCGTCCTTTTGGACCCAAAACTTAAGTTTACTGATCACATTTCGTCCATGGTTAATAAAGCCAGGGGAGTGCTTGGTTTCATTAAAAGATGGTCGAAGGAATTTGACGATCCCTACGTCACTAAGACCTTATTTACTTCGCTAGTCCGTCCGATTCTAGAGTATGGGTCTCCCGTCTGGAGTCCCCAATACGGAGTACATATAGATCGCATTGAATCTGTACAGAAAAACTTTTTAATTTTTGCTTTACGGCGCCTCAACTGGGATGCAAACCTTAACTTACCTTCTTATTCTAGCAGATTACTTTTAATTAATTTACCCTCCCTAGCTAACCGTAGAACGATGCTTGGTACTATTTTTATTTATAATCTTATTCGTGGTGATATTGACAGCGCCGACTTGGTAGGTCGGCTTAGCTTTTCTGTGCCAAGTAGATTAACTAGAAATTATATACCTTTTTTTTTTTTTTTTTATTCATAAGTTACATACATAGACAAAAAAAAAAAAAAAATATATATATACATATGGTATCCAGACTTGCGGGACTGCCGTGAAGCATTGCTTCGCAAGGCTGGCTGGCCTGTTTAGGGCCTCTCGTTTCTTAAGCGTTCTAGCCGCCTCAATTCCGTCGTTACTTCCGCGGCCAGACTGCATACAGCTGTCCAGTTTTCCTGACTCTCCAGCATGCTAGGTACCAGTCCCTCCACTGTGATCGGGGTCCCCAGGGTTTGTTCAGCTCTTCCGCGCTCTTCTCCGAACCTGACACAAGTGGTCAGTGCGTGTTCGGCACTTTCCACAGTTCCGCAGGCATCGCAGATTGGGCTTGACTCGTGGCCAAAGCGATGTAGATACTCCTTGAAGCATTCATGTCCTCTCAGCACCTGTGTCAGGTGGAACGTTAGTTCGCCGTGTGGCCTGTTTACCCAAGCCGCTATATTGGGGATGAGTCGGTGCGTCCACCGGCCGGTTTCTGCCCCGTCCCATCGTTGCTGCCAGTTTTCAATGGACTTACTTCTTGATCTAAGTTTTGCCAAGCGGTGGTCCGCCTGCGTACTAGCTTCTCTTCTCGCTTCAAAGTTCTCCTTGGCCTCCATGACTGCGAACTCGACTGGTGTTATTCCACTGATGACCAGAATGGCCTCTGTAGAGACCGTGCGGAAGGCGGAGGCTACCCTAAGAGCTCCGATTCTGTAGTCCGACTCTATACCTTTTATGTAGCTCTTTTTTGTTGTCGCCTCAGCCCATATTGGTGCTGCGTACAATATTGATGACTTGGCTACGTTAAACAATAGCTTCCGGCTTGTGGATTTTGCATTTTTACCCTTAATATTAAACCATTGTAGAAATAACTATGACTTGCATGAGCCTTTCAGAGTACTATGTTCTGACTATAATAGACTTTATCCTATAATCTCAAACTCTGACTCTCTGCCGCTCTTAAAACGACTTATACTAATATCGTTAGCAGAAAATTAGATCCTACTTTTTCCTCGGACTTTTGCCTATATTTTCATAGCTCGCGTCTATCTTCTCGCGAATCGTGCCGTACGATACACGGCTGCGCCCCCCGGTCGGTTGGGCGGGTAAGTAGGCCGTGGGACTACGCGCGAAAAAAAAAAAAAAAAAAAAAAAAAATATGTCGATGGTAATATCATTAACATCCCCGCAACGACCTTGAAATTTCGAATGACGTTCGAATGACGTTTGAGGACGTTGGAGGACGTTGCGGGGATACAAAATATTATCCTTTCGGGCTGAAACTTTTTGTGCTTTCATTTGACATGGTTTTACAACTTTTTCGCACCCAGCGTCATCGAAAATCAAAAAAAGTTGATTTTCGATACACTGTAATGTTCACTATAAAAATTTTCGCTATTGTGAGTGAAAGCAGTGTGAAAGTCGTGTCGTTCGTCTCGATGCTGGATTTAATGGATTTGGATCTGCCGATCTATGACGACGTGCGTTTCGTAATTGTTGTTCTTGATGTCGTTGTGAGAGTTGCTCTTCACCTTGCGATCTCCTTTGACTAAATCTATAGGTTGAATTACGCGTGTGTCGACCTATGGTTGATCGTCTTGTTGGTGGCATTGGTGGCATTGGCTAAATGGATGATGCAATATGATGAAATTGTGGAACAAAATCACTTTTTACTATGCTTTCTTGAATCTAAACACATTTTTTGAAATGAACACACTGAAAATCACCTTTTAAATGATCAATACTTACCAATTTTTATGAAACTCAAAAAAAAAAAACCGACTATATCAGAATCCAGGAGTGAATGAAAGTAATTTTCAAACATGTTTCTCTGTTTGACATTTGTACGCTGGATATAGATAGATGTTTTTAGTCAGGTCAAACCGAAATTTAAACTTTTTTTTTTAAATCGCGAATGGCTGGACCCATTTCAAAATCAATTAACAATCATCACTCCTCCCTGCACCTTCCCTAAAAATTGTATGGCAATCGGTCGAGCCGTTCTGGAGTCATGGAGTGACAATCGAAATTTACACTTCTTTTTATATAAATAGATATACTCGTGCCTCCTTTAAGTCTTTCCTTACGTTTTCTTTTTATTTCGTTTTTCGTAGTAAATAATTAAAGTAAGAAAAGAGTCATTATAAAAAGGACAATATACCTTTTTTTATCCCGTTGTAACTAAAGTTGATATCCCAAATAAATTTATATTTAACCTAAAACTTTACTACTTTCAATTTATTATATTCATATTCCCTTTCTCAACAATTATGTACACGTTCGCATATATTACTTTTATAAACAATTTTATAACCAATAGTTAATATAGATTTATATACCCGCCCAACCGACCGGGGGGCGCAGCCGTGTATCGTACGGCACGATTCGCGAGAGGATAGACGCGAGTTATGAAAAGATAGGCAAAAGTCCGAGGAAAAGTAGGATCTAATTTTGTGCTAACGAAGTTAGTATAAGTCGTTTTAAGAGCGGCAGAGAGTCAGAATTTGAGATTATAGGATAAAGTCTATTATAGTCAGAACATAATACTCTGAAAGGCTCATGCAAGTCATAGTTAGATCTACAATGGTTTAATATTAAGGGTATATAATTTCTAGTTAATCTACTTGGCACAGAAAAGTTAAGCCGACCTACCAAGTCGGCACTGTCAATATCACCACGAATAAGATTATAAATAAAAATAGTACCAAGCATCGTTCTACGGTTAGCTAGGGAGGGTAAATTAATTAAAAGTAATCTGCTAGAATAAGAAGGTAAGTTAAGGTTTGCATCCCAGTTGAGGCGCCGTAAAGCAAAAATTAAAAAGTTTTTCTGTACAGATTCAATGCGATCTATATGAACTCCGTATTGGGGACTCCAGACGGGAGACCCATACTCTAGAATCGGACGGACTAGCGAAGTAAATAACGTTTTAGTGACGTAGGGATCGTCAAATTCCTTCGACCATCTTTTAATGAAACCAAGCACTCCCCTGGCTTTATTAACCATGGACGAAATGTGATCAGTAAACTTAAGTTTTGGGTCCAAAAGGACGCCAAGATCGTCAACCATAGTTATTCTATCCAAAAGATTTCCCACTTAGTGAGTAAGTTGCAAGTTTTGGATTGACTCGGCAAAAAGTCATCAGCTTGCACTTAGACCCGTTTAAATTTAGTAAATTATCACGGCACCAGTTTTGAAAATTATTTAGATCGGATTGTAAGTCAGAATGGCTGGAAATATCCTTATACTGCAGGCATAACTTAACATCATCTGCGTACATAAGTACGCGAGAATGATTTATAATCATTCGTTAATAAGGTCGTTAATAAATAAAGTAAAAAGAAGCGGACCAAGGTGACTCCCTTGTGGGACGCCGGAGGTAACTCGGAGAAGACCAGAAAGAGAATTTTTAAAAAGGACTCTTTGTGTCCTGCCACTCAGATAACTTAAAATCCATCTAAGAAGATCAATTGGAAACCCTAACAAGTCAAGTTTCCGAACTAACAGTGAGTGATTTACAGAGTCAAATGCTTTACTAAAGTCAGTGTAAATGACATCTGTTTGAAAGCTACTTTTAAAGCCCTTTATCACAAATGAGGTGAGCTCCAAAAGGTTAGTAGTTGTTGATCTTCTTTTCATAAATCCGTGTTGACACGGAGATATTACTGACCTACAAAGGTGCTGCAAATGAGGAGTAATGACATTTTCGAAAAGTTTGGGGATAGCCGACAACTTAGAGATAGCTCTATAATTGCTGGCATCCAATTTGTTACCTTTTTTGTGGAGAGGAATAACAAATGACTCCTTCCAAATAAGGGGAAATTGGGAGGTTTCTAAAGATAAGGTGAACAATTTGAGAAGGGGTTTGCATAAGGCTTCCGCGCAATTCCTAAGCACGCAGCCAGGAATTCCGTCGGGACCTGGAGAGTAAACAGGCTTAACACGTTGAAGATCCAAAAACAAAGAGCTTTCGTTTATAATAGGACTGAATATAAGGTTCGACGTGGACATGGTGTAAGAATAAGGCTCTATTGGATGTGCGGAAGTAGTATAAGTTGTTTGAAAAAACTGGGCATAAAGATCGGCTATAGCCTGATCTGTGGTTGCCGTCATGTTTTCAAAATAAAGCGAGGAAGGATAAGAAGTAGATTTACGCTTGGTGTTAACAAAGTTATAAAACTGTTTCGGGTCCTGCGAGAACTGGACCTTACAACGATTTAAATAATTTTTATAGCACTGCGCGTTAAGCACGGTAAATGTTGACCGAGCACTTAGATATTTTGAAAAAACAGATTGAGAACCGGAGTATTTATATTTCCTATAAAGTCTGGACTTAACATTTCTTAGGTGTGACAACTCTTTACTAAACCAAGGTGGTTTACTGGAGATAGCCGGATAGTACATCGGAACACAAGAATTAAAAAATGATTTAATTGCAGTATAGAAAATATTTATGGCATCAGCCATATTATTGCATGAGTAGAGATCGGACCAATTGAAGCCAGATATAAAATTATTAAGCCTAGAAAAGTCTGCCTTACGAAAACAATGTATTCGTTTAGTTGACCTTTCTGATTTTTCTTCTATCACGATACCCGTGTCAACTGTCACATCGAAAGTAGGATGATATGGATCCTCAGGTTGCGTAAGTGGTGGAACCCTGGATAGAAACACGCCTTCAGGATTTGAGACAAAGCACAAATCTAGTAAGCGGCCTAGTGAGTTTCGAACATGGTTTACTTGACTCAAAGATATGTCAAGCAAGCCGTCAATAAAGTCATGTTGTGCAATAGGTAGTAAAACATTTGATTTTTCGTCTGTGGACCACGTAGCTCCAGGTATGTTAAAATCACCTAGAACTAATAACTGATCCCTATCGGACAGCCTATTTGAAACGGACTGTATAACAGAAAGATGATTTAAGTACTCTTGGAGTTCAGAAGACGGCGGAATATAAGAGCAAGTGATATAAATAAACTTTCCCAGAAGGGACAGCTTTATACAAATAAATTCAATATTATTAAATTCCTCAAAACGTACCTCTTCCGACGTAAGGTTGGAGTCCACGGCAATTAAGACTCCACCTCCCCGTTTGGAAAGACGGTCAAGCCTATATACTGTGTACTTACCGGGAAAAACTTCGGAGCTAAGAATCTCCGGCTTTAACCAGGTTTCTGTGAACACAATAACATGGGATGCAAATGAAAAGCTATCAGAATACAATTTAGTTAGCTTGCTACGCAAGCCTCTTGCATTTTGATAGGAAAGAAGGAGGTTTTTAGTTAGTTTTTTGAAGAAGAAGTAGAAGAGGAAAATGGCACAATGGTCTGGCCACGACTGGGAAGTCTTATTCCCGTGGGGCCTTTTTTTTTTCTTAGCTTCGAACTCCTTTACCACCAAATTGTCCGGCCAAAATTTGGCAGAGCTTATGGTAGCAAAGTACTCGGGTGGGACAGTGATCTTGAAAGATGAAATATCCCTAGCATAAGAGAAGTTGAATTTTTCCACCTTAACGTTTTCGGCTTTTGAATTGTCTTGTATATAAGACAGTACATCAGAAGTTGTTTGATCAGGGGAAAGCCGAGAAACAAATATTTGTTTCTTTAGTGGAACCACTGAAAGAGCTTTTGGTGGTGCAGGTTGTGCGTCTGCAGAACCACCTATGCCCGGTAGTCCGGACTCAATATTCCCTTGTGGCGGTGTGTTAACTAGGTTTGGTGGATTCACCAACTGTGAAACCACTACGGACAAATCGGAATTTTCAGGATCGCCTATTTGCATACACTCCGCTGTGGATTGATCGGGCTCCGAATCTTTTTGGCTGCCGATCTTAGCAACATTTGAGCGGTTGCTGAGTTCGGCTGCTGATCCACGGGAGTGCTCTGCTGGTCACCTGACGGAGGCTGCGGGGTGTTCCCCTTTGGCCTACCACCAGCGGCTTTTTTGCGCTTTGGAGACTCCTCTAATAGTTTTATACTATTAAATTGAGTGTCCAGAGCTTGGAGCAGATCATCTGCCTTGCGAAAACTATCTCTAGCTCCGGCAAAACAGGTGATCAGCCCCTTCAAGCCGCCTTTAGTTTGGCGCATGAACAATTTCATCTCGTTCGCAACCTCGAGACAGGCGTCACAACAAAACTGCAAATTTTTACCCTTACTTAGGTCATCACTTGTTCGGCCAGTAAAACCAGCGCACTTGGTGTGCACCATTTTTCACATAGCCAACAAGTCATTTTAGGCTGGTCAGCCTTGATTGCCTTCTGGCATTTTTTATCAACACAGACAAAAAATGTGTCCATAATTTTGAATAATCGGACCACTGTACCAAATGAAAATTAAATCGAACCTTGTAAGCCGGCCGCTAAAAGTACCGTAAGAGCACAGATAAATGCCCGCTTAGGAGCTTCGAAATAGAGAGCGAGATAAAGAGCGAGAGAGTTAGAGAGCGCAGTGCAATGCAATTGATGTGCATGCAAAAACACCAACAACGATTAACTCTGCGTGGGACGAATAAAGCACAAAAGAAAGACAATAAAGAGCGAGAGAGTTAGAGAGCGCAGTGCAATGCAATTGATGTGCATGCAAAAACACCAACAACGATTAACTCTGCGTGGGAAGAATAAAGCACAAAAGCAAGACAATATAGAAACACAACAACAAAAAAACACAAGAGAAACTAAAAGTTTAAATTGTTAATTCGATGTTATGCACAGAATAGAACAGATTTCACTCGCGAAGCGAACGGAATATAAAAGTTTAAAAATTAAGAAGGGGATTTATATGTTTTTTATATTCCCACCGTTGGGTTTACTCAACAAACAAATAAAAAATCGGAGCGCAGAAAAAAACACGGCCGTTCACTTTGAAAGTACAGAGCGATGATAGATAGATAGATATTATCTACATACCTTTTTTTGTTAACAAGTCAAATTTTTGTATTTATACTTTTATTTATTATTTACTCTTATCTCAATATGCACTCATATATTAACCAAACAAATTTGTACCGTAAACAGAAGTTAACCATGTCTTAATAGAAACCAAATAAAGGGGAAACTGGCGCAAATGGAAAAACTGGGTCAAGAACAATGACATTACTTTTGACGAACGACATACACATTAGGGGATTATATAGCGCAGCCAGCGAATATTCATTGGCACGCAAAGTCGGGAAGGGGAGGGCATTGGCTGAAACACTGCCGATCGGATTTCGATCAAGCTGACGCGTAGCTTGCGGGCGGTGTGGACAGAAAGACAGACTGACTAACGGCATTTAGTATTTCCAGGCACGTAAATAATTGCTTGATTACGTTTGTATTTGGGTCAGGCCATGTCAACTGTGACAAAAATTTTGGGCCGATTTTTCTGAATGTGTTAATAAGGACATTACTTCAAAACACTTTTAACAGTTTTTTGAAATTCCGCACCGTTTTCGATATTTTGGGCTTCAAAGTTCAAAAAATATTTTTTTTTGGGTTTTGGCAAAAATGTATATGTAAACATATATCGACGTAATTTTTTTAGGGTACAAGAGAATCGTTTGACCCTTAAAAAAAATATATTTTAAAAATTTAATAATAAATTAACTCAATTTTAACCCTTCTGTGAGCGGAAGATTTTTTATACGTTGTTGAGCGGAAGACACAAATTTGTGCATCGTGTTTGAACCGCGTATATTTTAAAAACCTTTATTCAGAAAAATTTGAAATTTTTACTGAATATGTATTAACTCAAAATCATTCAATTTAAAATTTAAATTTTTAAATTAAGCCTACACTAAAAAAAATTTTTAAGTTTTACCTTGGAAAAAAAAATTGCAGGTGAGATTAATTACGTAAAACTCGCAAACAGATCATACAATTGAAAAACGTGGTATACTACGTTATAGGACTTTTAATAAGCTTTCTAAAAATGTCAAATGTGTCATACCTTTCTTTAGAAGAAGTCACTATAAAAGTAGTTCAAAGGTCTAAAAACGTGCAAAAAATGTGTGCAGGTAGTTTGTTTTACCATGAACCCTTTTTTGGGTCATTCCAAAAGGAGCCGTCGGCAGCTGCACCTGGCGGTCATAAATGATTTCGGTGATTTGTGACCGTTACTTTTATTAGCAATAGTACCTAAAACCACAAATACCACTTTTTGGACATTTATAGTAATAATTATGGGATTAAAACAATTTATTTTTATAAGAATAATAATTTTGAAATAAAAATAATACTAGTTTTCTAGTATATTTGTGGTATTATTAAGGCAGGTGTTCACCTTGTGGGGTCAAAAATTCACATTTTTAGGAATTTTTTTGAGAAAACGGTTAAAGATACAGCGCTGAAATTTTCGTCTGAATATGACCATATATTTTTTAGTCAAATAATACAATTTTTGAAATTGAAAAATCCAAAAAGGGGGGGGGGGCGCCCATTGGTGGCGGTATGCATTTTGCTCTCGTGCACGATTGGCTCAAAACCCGTGATCGGAAACACAAAAATCAAACACATTCTTAATTAGTATCGTATTATCTATAAAGTGAACCACAATCATGGAAAAAAATCAAAATTCGAAAAGTTATGAGGTTTTGAAAAAAAATGTCAATTTTCGCATTTTTTTTTCACTAATTATTTTTTAAAAATACAATTTTCAATATTTTTGGCTGATCGAGGTTCATTCTTTAGAGGAAACCCTAAGGAACATTTAAAAAAAATTTGATGACGATCGGTTCATTGTAGCGTCTTCAATCGTGCACGTAAGGTCCAAAAACATGGTTCTGAGAAAAACGCGTTTAAAGTTTTGGCTTTGGCTCGGCCGGTGCTCGACAGTGCTCTACGTAACGGGCTATAACTTTCGAAATTTTTCAGATTTTGATTTGAAACTTCTACAGCACATTTTTGGAACATATATCTACACGATAAGACAAAAAAAAAAATCGATTTTTTTGAACCCACAAGGTGAACACCTGCCTTAATCAAATTTGTATAAAATAAATGTAATTTTTCAACAATATTGTTTGTTTTTCTTATAGTTTTACCAAAGAAGGGTATGACACATTTGACCATTTTGGAAAGCTTATTGAAAGCCCTATAACGTAGTATATCACGTTTTTCAATTGTTTGATCAGTTTGCGAGTTTTACGTAATTAATCTAACCTGCAATATTTTTTTTCAAGGTAAAACTTAAAAATTTTTTTTAGTGTAGGATTAATTTAAAAATTTAAATTTTTAATTTAATGATTTTGAGTTAATAAATATTCAGTAAAAATTTCAAATTTTTCTGAATAAAGGTTTTTAAGATATACGCGGTTTTAACACGATGCACAAATTTGTGTCTTCCGCTCAACAACGTAGTTAAAAAAGTTTTCCCTAATAAAATCCAAGATTACCAACAAATTTATTTAAAAATCGGCAAACTTGTTTAGAATCGTTGAAGACGAGCTGTCAAAAATTTCAGATCGATAGCTCTCACACAACCCGAGATATTTACAAGCAAAATCGAAATGGAACAAAAATGTTCCTTCCGCTCACAGAAGGGTTAAAGAACAATTGTTTAAACAAATTAATTTTTAAAAGTGTTCTGAGCAACTATTGAAATGAAATTTTTACACAATAATCTTCGAACTCTTATATATGTGTACCAAAATGAAAAAATTTGGATATTTACCTCGAACAGTTGATATCGAATTTTTTGTTCCACCGTGCAAGGTTCGCCCATGCAAAACGCGAGCAATCACAGTTGACATGGCCTGACCCAGAGGTAAGTGGCGTCCAAAGAACCCACCCCAAATCCGGCGAGCTCAGTTGCAGAAATCGTGGACTGTCGGGCGGCCACTCCCTCAGCCCTATGTCCTTCAAAGGACGAAGGCACAGCCGGCGTATCAGTTTTAAGACCTTTAAACTAGTTTTGTGGTGATTATTCCCGATAGCAGGTATGGCAAATTGTACCTTTTCTGAAAGGCAAATCTTTAACCTACTAAAAAAAAGTTTATTTTATAAAAAAAAAAGTAAGCGCAAGCATTCACCCGAGGTAGACGTGTTTCCGATCGCTCCGCCGAGTGAACGGGAAAACTAACTTATTTAAAAATAAAAATACACCAATTAATGGCGAAAAGACGCTGGCAGCAGTGCCAAACAACAAGGCTCTCTTCCCTAAATAATCTAATAACAAATATAAAGATTTAAACTAATTAAACTAAATAACAATGTCTGCGGGTAAGTTATTGAAAAGTGCCAGTAGCAAGTCAGTGAGTCAAAGTCGTGTACAACAACAACAGCAGCAAGACGTGCGTCGACTGTCTTCGCTTCAAATGTCTTCGTCTGCGAAAAATAATGCATATTTTGCAATTGTCTCATCGAAGACAGTAAATAACACAACAACAAGTGCAATGTCGCCGCCCGCTACTGACAGAGCTCGATCTCTGTCACCAGCACTATTTACCAAATCAAGCTGCGCTGCTCTAACGCAGTCATGGAGTTCGCAATGCCCTTCTACCTATAAACGCACCGACTACGTCAGCTTGTGCGCTCACTAATACGGTGCCCTCAATAACAACTGTCGTATCGACTACAACAACAACAACTTCAACATCGACCAACGTGTTACCGATTTTGGCATCGCGAGCAATACTCGCTTCTGCTGCAGAGCTCTCACAATCTACGCTTGTACAGACTGGGATCGATCGGTATGTACAAATAAAAAGAAAACTTAGTCCGCAAAAAGCTAAAGAAGCAAATTTGCCTAAACTTACGAAAACTTCAAACAACACCACTAAGGCAACTTCTGAAAACAAATGCCATACTTGGCGAACTCGAAAAAGATGAGGGTCAACCACCCCAAGCCAATAAAATTGTATAGTACATTAGAGATCAAAATTGTTCAGATTTAATTAATAAGCTAAAGCAAAAAATTGGGCAAAACTACTTTTATAATACTATTTTAAAAAGAGGCAATATATCTGAAACCAAACTCCAGATCACCAATGAAGCCAGCTACCGCTCTGTTACAAACTTCCTGGACAGTGAGCGTGTTAGTTATTACTCCTAGCAACTTAAAAGTAGCAAAGGACTTCAAGTAATAATAACTTATAGGGGAGAGTGGGGATAGGTGAACCATGGGGATAGATGAACCACTAGTAATATTTCACCTTCTATCAGGATTTTGTGCACCATCTTCATATGTGTTGTTTATCCAGTCGGTATCTTAACAACGTCGAATTGTTCAGACATAATAATGTTCAACAAACAAAGTGGTTCACCTATCCCCACTCTCCCCTAACTAATAAAGGGTATCGAGTCAACCGTCCCGGCAGCTGATAGGACTTAAAGAAAATGGTTTTGACGTTAAAAACGTAATGAACATAACCAACAGGGCAAAAATTCCTCAGCCACTCTTCAAGATTGAACTCAAACCAGACACGACAACTCTGAAGAAAAACTGCACCATATATAAACTGCAGTACCTATTCCATCAAAGAATAACCGTAGAGGAGCTGCATAAACGAAACGGACCGGTACAGTGTACAAACTGCCAAGAGTTTGGGCACACAAAAAGTTATTGCCCTTTGCGACCAGTCTGTGTTGCCTGTGGCGACCTGCACTGTATAGAAGCTTGCACGGGTAACAAAGAAGACCCAGCACTGAGAAAATGTAGCAACTGCGGTGGAAACCACACTGCTAATTACAGGGGCTGCCCCGTCTATAAAGAGATCAAGAGTCGGCTCAACCAGAGGCGCCAACAACCAACCTCCGCCCAACAGGTTGCTCAGCCAAATTTTGACATTCCTTCCCAAACCACTCCTGGAGTTACTTTTGCGGCTGCACTTCGATACCCTGGAATGTCGCCTACAAGAACCGCTCAGCCCGAAGCAATACAGCCCCCCCCCGCCCATACCAAAACCAAAATATACTCCGCTTCCAAAACAAAACGCTCAAAGACCAACTCAACCTTATAACCAACAAAACCAGACTTACACTTCACAAATACAAAACAGCATCGAAGCTACTTTAGCTACACTCACAAACATCATGCTTTCAATGCAAGGTACCCTCCAGGAACTAGTGCGAAACCAGAACAACCTTATGGAACATCTAATCAAACAAAAGTCAACTTAAATGAATTCCTTTAGAATATGCTTTTGGAACGCTAATGGTGTTTCGCAGCACAGACTTGAACTTCTACAGTTCTAAAACACCCAGGACATCGATATCATGCTCCTCTTAGAAACGCACCTAACCAATAAAAACCATTTTTATCTCACTGGCTACATCTTCTATGCGACCAACCACCCAGACGGCAAAGCTCACGGAGGCACCGGCATCTTTATCAAACAGCGCATTAGGCATCATCCTCTGGAGGCGTATACTTACAACCACATACAGGCCACATGCCTACCAATCAACATAACCAGCGGTCCAGTCACCCTATCGGCTGTGTATTGTCCCGCACAATTTAATATTTCAGAGAATGAATTTTTAGGCTTTTATAACTCATTGGGTAACTGCTTTATAGCTGCCGGTGACTATAATGCGAAACACTACTACTGGGGCTCTCGTCTTATTAACCCCAATTATACAACGCTATTATCAAACCCGATAATAAGCTAGATTTTGTTTCACCAGGTACTCTCACATACTGGCCAGCAGATCCGAACAAAAAACCAGACATTATCGATTTTGCTGTAACTGGGAGAGTGCCGTCCAGGCTGATACATGTTGAAACCCTGGCGGAACTGTTATCTGACCACTCACCTGTTTTACTCTGTCTATCTAAACATCCACAGTTTGTAGAACGACCACAATTTCTGACATCCAATACAACAAACTGGCTAAAGTATAAAAAAAAAAAAAGCTTTGAAATCGAACCTTAAATCTCCTGTGAAGTTCATATTGAAGACTCACTTAAGCATGTAACGGGTGCAATGTCCTATGCTGCCAAACACTCTACACCCGAACTTTCAGCCACATCCCCCCCAAAAACTACACGTACAAATACACAGATTCAGTTGCTCCTTCAAGAAAAGCGGTGACATCGCTGAGACTGGCAGGCACACCGCTCCCCAGCCACTAAACAAAGGTTTAAAGAAGCTTGTCGGAAGTTGTCTAAAGCTTTACTAACTGAAAAGAATCAGACTCAACGTGCCTATATAGCACAACTTTCGCCCACTGGCAGCAAATTTCCACTCTGGAGAGCGCACTCAAACATTCAACCACCAATAGAACCCGATTTTCCAATTCGATCACCAACAGGTGGGTGGGCCCGTAGTGACGAGGAAAAAGCCAACATATTCGCCTCTTACTTAAAAAATGTCTTCCAACCTCATCCGCCGACAAACCAATTCACTTTACCAAACATCTCACCAGCAGAGCCTTCCTCCACAATTATTCTTGAAAAAAGCACAATCACAAAAGCCATTGCACAACAGATGAATCCATGATTCATGATTAAATTTCGCCTAAAATGATAATTGAATTACCTCTATGCGCAGTCAAATGCATAACCACCATATTCAACTCAATTCTTAAATGGGTCTATTTTCCCATACAATGGAAAAAGTTTGTAATTACAATGATACCAAAACCAGGCAAAGACAAATCCCCACCTTCGTCGTACAGGCCCATTAGCCTCCTTCCGTGCCTATCAAAGCTATTTGAAAAACTGCTTTTGTGCCACCTCAGAACACACCTCATAAACTACAGAGCGATCCCCCTGCATCAGTTCGGCTTTAGGAAAAAGCACGGAACTACCGAACAGATGAATCACTTAAAAGCTGAAATACGCACAGAGTTTGAGTGCAGGGAATACTGTAGGGCCTTATTCCTAGACGTATCTCAAGCCTTCGATCGCGTCCTACCACAAAACACCCACAAATTATTTGAATCTTACCTTAAACACAGAGTATTTACTGTCAGATGCAAAAATTTCTTCTCCGCCAACCACAAAATCGAAGCTGGAGTACCCCAAGGAAGTGTGATCGAACCGATCTTGTATGTCCTATACACGGCTGACATTCCCACAAGCAGTCAGACAGCTCTATCCACCTCTGCTGATGACACAGCTTCAACCAGTCGTTCAAAATGTCCAAAAACAGCAGCAGCGTATTTAAAAACCACCTGGGGGCCGTAGAAAAATGGCTAGCAGATTGGCGCATACAAGTAGATGAACAAAAATGCAAACATATTACGTTTACCCTCAATCCGGCAACCTGCCCACCACTGGCCCTAAACAACAAACAAATCCCCGAGTCGACGAAGTCACATACCTGGGCATCCACTTAGACAGGCGGCTTACCTGAAGAAAGCACATTGAAGAAGATTTACCTTAAACTCAAGGCCAACAGTTTCCACTGGCTCATCAATTCCCGCTCACCCCTGCCACTGGAACTCAAAGTACTTATTTACAACTCTTGTTTAAAGCCAACCTGGATGTACGGGTCTGAACTCTGGGGAAACGCAAGCAGTAGCAACATAGAAATCATACAACGAATGCAGTCGAAGATACTGCGAACAATAACTGGGGCCCCCTGGTATATTCGCAACGCAAATATTCATAGGGACCTGGATATAAAACCCGTTAAAGAAGAAATTTATGGTAAAGCTTCGAAGCTAGACTATCAATACTTCCAAACCGACTAGCCAGGCAGCTCAGGCGGCTCAGTAACCACTCTCGGTTACAGAGCAACGACCGTCCACTCCTGCCTAACTTAGGGCCATTAACCAACTAACAATTATAATACACTATAGGTTAAGATTTGAATACTTATTGTAAGTCTCTTCTAGAGAAAATTCAATAAACAAATAAATAAACGTATAAAAAAAAAAAATATATATATATATATATATACTAATTTTGCCAAAATATTTTAAGAACAAAGATTCCAACCGAAATCCTTTCTACTAAATGCTAAGTGCAATTTTGAAAATCCCGTTACTCTTCCCTTTTACTGTGAACATTGTCTGACTGTCCGTCCGTCCGGGTGAGCCTCGTGTTATCATGAACTATGAGCTAGAGCCATCAAATTTTGCACACAGACTATATCATTATAAGTAAGCTAATACTTAGAGGTAAGCGGGCATAAAACTACCATAAAAGGTCCTTAAGTACTTTTTGTATGCTCATCTTTTTTGTCGGTCCATGGACTTTAGAAAGTCAAGAAATAAAAATATATGTGCCAAAAACACGACACTTTAATAGTTGCCTTTAATACTAAAATGTGTATTGGGAAACAAATAAAAACAATTTTGCAACGCTTTTTCCACGAGGCATTCCATTTGTGAACACAGTCATGCTTAGTTCCAGCTCGATGTCTTGAGGCCCCTCCAGTGATTTCTTCAGTAATACATTTACTTGGTTGTTGTTTTTCAAAGTGCTGTAATAACATAATCACAATTATTATAATATTAAAAAAATAATGTTAATACTTAAAACAAATACGTACTCGAAATTCTTATCAGTTGCTCTCTGAATATTGTTTGTTGCTTGTATGCGAATAATTTTAAGATCAAAATCGATATTATCGTACCAAAGTGGACCTCTTAACGTAAAGATAATTCTACCTTCCGGAGGAATCATTAGCTTGGATACGAAGGTTATAAAATTGTATGTGTAAGCCGAAGGTTGTGTGTAACAATCTTCTCCTTCACAGAAGTTACTGTTTTGGCGACACCGGCTGCAAAAAAAATTGTATTTTATAGTTTAATAAGACAAAATTTGTAGCTAAGGACAAAACAAAAGAAATTCCACATCGTTCTCCATTAATATACCCTTGCAGGGTATTATTATTACTTTAGTCTGATGTTTGTAACGCATTGAAGGAGCTATTTCCGACCGTATTAAGTATACATATATACTCTTGATCAGCGTTACCGTCTGTCCGTCGGTCCGTCTATCTTTTTCAGTAAGCTTTTTTCGCTCAGTGTAAGACCTATGAACATCAAACTTTCCCAATCGTCTTTATTTATGTGCGGGCAGACCGAGTTCGAAGATTTTTACGATCGGATGACTATTTCCCATAGCTTTCATACAAATGTTCGACCAATTTTCTCTTTCAGTTAACTTTTTTCGCTCACTGTAAAATGTATCAACTTAAAACTCTCCCAATCGCATTTTTTTATGTCCAAGTAAGTGTAACTTACAAATCTTGACGATCGAGTGACTATGTATATCTTATAGCTGCCATACAAATCAATTAATATTTGTGCTTTATTTAACGTTTTCGCTTTATATAAAATCAATCAACATACAGTTTTTCCAAAATGTATTTTTTTCCAAAGTGTGATTGATCACTTTGGCTTATCAAAAACAGACTATTCTCTATCTGCAAGGGTATATTAACTTCGGATTGCCGAAGTTAGCTTTCCTGCTCGTTTTTTTTTATTAATTTCATGTTTTTTTCATTTATAATTGAATCAATAAAAACGGAAATAAGAAATGTAGGAATTTAAAATATAAAAAAAATATAATATAAAATATAAAAAAAAAAAAAACAAATGCAGTATTCAATGTATTCAATTTACACACATACATAGGGACCTACTTTTTTTGTTCTGGGTCAATAGAGTATCCATATGGGCAATTAATTGTAGTACATTTATAGCTTCCTCGGGTGTTTGTGCATATGTCATCCTAAAATAATTAATATTAAAAATTTAAAAATATCAAACAATAATTAAAAATTACTATCAAACATATATTAAAATTAGTTCAGGTAAAAGGTCTGTAGGCTTGGACCTATTCTAGGTTTCTCTATTAACTAAATCTTGGTTGGGAACAAAGGGGTGTAGCTGCGATATGTTTACAAATTTGGCTGACACATTTTTTTTTTAGAAATTATATCTTAATTATAATTAATAATAATATAATTGCAATTAACCTTGAAAATCCGTTAGTTTTTCCACAGAAAATTGTTGTTAAAAAAACGGTATATCTTCCATTAACGACAAGACAGCGGTGCAGTTTCAATGTATTTATTGCGCTGGCGCACTTTGAAAAGTAAGTGACTTACACGAGCAGTGCCGAAAATGACCAGAGATAAGGGAAGTTACAAAGCTTATCAGTAGAAGAGTTAGCGACTCAGCGATCTCCGAAGCTTGAGCGCAACTCAGAACAAAGCTTGTATATGAGAGTGAATGTTTACATTTGGTTTTGTTTACACTTAATTGGTTTCATTTAATATTTAACTGCATGCTTATATTTATATTTAAAAGATGACGCCTCCAGACGTCCGAATTTCGGCAACACGCGCCCTGTAAGCCACCTTTGCGGCGGCAAATTGTCTTCGTTAATGATAACCAGGCACCCAATCTTCAGATCAGGCCCCTCCACGATTCATTTGTTGCGCTGCTGCAGGCTGGCCAAGTAATTCTTGGACCAAAACTGCTGCTTGAGAGCCGACAGCATTCGCCACCGCACAGTGGGCCAGAAAGTTCACATTTTGGCCAAAAATCTGGCATTTCTTCCACGGCGTAGCTAGGAAGCTGAAATTTGGCCATTATGTTCTTAAAAGATTAAACTTTTGGAAAAACAAAATTTAAATTTTGTACTATTTTTTTAAGATTTAGATAATCTAAGCCAAAGTTGAAAAATATTTCCTATTTTTTAGTTTTTTATTTATAAAAAAAAACTTCTGCAGGGATTCAACCCAATTTAACACAAACTTAACAACAACAGATCGCAACTAAAAAAAAATATATCCTTAAAAAAATATTAAGTGGTTAAATATTTATCAACCTTTAAATATGCCAACTTTGCGTGGGAACTACGTTAAGGTTTATGAAAAAATCGAAACCAAAACAATTTTTTAAGCACGGGCTTAGCTTAGTTAACATTTTTACATCATTAAAAATTAAAAAAAAAAAATTTTAATTTAATTAAATTTTTAATTTTTTAGCTCTTAAAATCAACTTTTTTAAAAGACTTCAAAAGTACGCAATTTTTTTTAAATAATGTATTTTAGTTACCAAACAAGAAAATTCCAAGAGTTTTGGATACTTTTAACATGTGCACAATTTCCAAAAATGGACTTTGACAGTTTTTTTGCTTTTGAGCATGCTCAACGCCTAACTTTAAAAATTCATAAAAAAAAAACTAAGAGAGGCGCACAAAACCCGCGCCCCCAGGCGACTTGACAACTGATTAAACTATTTATTAAAAAGTTTTACTCAAATCGCGAAAGGTACTTTTTTGCACAAATAAAGCAAAGTTCATTTTTATAAAAAAAACAGCTAAACCTATAGATTTTTTCAATTTTTAAAATTTGTGTTTGAAATAATTTCGATATTATATTTTTTATTTGCTAAATAAGTTATATGTGAAACTTTTGTAAATGTTTCGTATTGCTGTAGGCAACGACATTTTGGCTGCAATTTTCAAAAAATTGTGCAATATTTTACGAAGTTTTAACTTTAAAAATATGCCATAAAAAAACGTACCAATCAATTTGTTTGAAAAGTTGGCATAAAATAGCTTGAAGTATTCTAAACAAGATCTCATACTAGTTTTATTAAAATTCTTTAAAAAAAATACGTATTTTTGGCCAAAATGTGAAATTTCTGGCCCATAGTGCACCGCTTCAAATACCTTGGTGGCCTTGTTGCAGATTCCGTTTGTTTCGGATTCTAACGGCAGCGTTAGAAGATGTCCCGGCATGAGAGCCTCCTCATCGTTAGGGTCGTTGCCAGGCGACGGGATTGGACGAAAATTGAGCAGTGCCTCTACTTCCACCAGGTGGGTGCTCAACTCGTCCACTGTTTATTTTGGCATTGCGGACCTCTTGCAGCAAGCGATGCTTGGCTGCCTAGACGGCTGCCTCCCATAGTCCGCCGAAGTGTGGTAACCTCGGTGGGATGAAGGACCACTCGACGCCTCACAGTGTAAGATTTTGCCAATCTAGGGGGACTTAAATCAGTAGGAGTCGTATTTTTTGAGATATCGGCTTGAAATTTGGAGTAAAGATTCTAGTTAGCCCAAAGATTATGTTGGACATGCGTGGCACTTTAGGCAGCGTAAAAATATGAAAAAAACGTTTTGTTTAGGATACAAACCCCAATAAAAATATTAAAAAATTTTTTGAAACTTTTAACCATTTTCGTATTTTTAGTTTTAATTTAGGTATGACAACTAAAAAATGTTTTTAATTTACTTTTGGAGACATTTTTTTTTTAAATGTCCAATTTTGGTTATATGCTCAGGCTTTTAGCTGTAACTTCGATGTTATAATTGAAGATAATTGAATATTAAAGCAAACAAATTTTGGTTTTTATTTTTAAGAAATTTTTTTTTAATGGTAACAATTCAAACTTCAAAGAAAAATGTTACTACATTTTTTTGCCTAGCTAATCCGACTCCAAATTGGAGTCACAGCTGTCGTCACTGTATCCATCTTGTGATAAAAGTTGGGTCACATCTTCTGGAAGCTCTAAGTGTCTAGCCAACGGTGGTGGTGCTCGCAAACTTGCTATAAATGGATCGGATGATATCAGTAACCTGTGCTTGAGATCAGTATTTGTGTTTACGCGCGAATTTTTTGTTTTTTGGCCAGACAATTTTTATACGCTGCCTCAAGGTATTGTATTGGTGCATTGATAATTAACTGTCTATCATAAGAGCAAGTGTTTGATTTGGTGAAAGGCTTTTTGAAGTGCCATTAGCAGATAATTTAGCTTTCTTGATCATAGTCTCCGTTGACGCGGGAGCATTTGATAATTTATTAATCAATTTAGCGGAATCCCTTTTTTCTTCCGCCCGCGAAGCCTGTTCTGCGGCTCCTAGCAATTGATCATCATCCATTGTTAACAACAAATCTTGGCTTGTCCTTTTTTGTGTTTTAAGACAACACTCAGAAAATGCTTTTTGCTTCTTTTTTTCTTCTTCTTTTTCTTTGACCAAAACCTGAAAAACGCAGCACGGCTTATTTCACTCATTTCTAAATAAAAGGTCTTCGGGCAAAATATGGTCAAGATTTTATTATTTGCGATACTCGAAGAGTAAGCAAATACTGTAAACGATCAAATGTCTGTCTGTCCGTCCGTCCGTCCGTCCGTCTGTCCGTACAAACATCGAGATCTCGGGAACTATAAGAGCTAGAGCCACCAAATTTTGCACACAGACTTCTATAAGCAAAGCGCAGATCAAGTTTGTTTCAAAACCTGACCACGCCCCTTTTTACGCCCACAAACCGGAAAAAACTCTGTGGTGTCCACATTTTTAGTGCTAGAGAAAAGTGGCCCTTACAAATGTTGTTCGTATTGAAAATATCTACCCAAATATCTAAAAAATCTGACCATTTTCAAGAAATTGTGTATACAAATGCGTTGAAAATTTTTATTGCGCTCAAAAGTATGCAAACCTTTTTTTTAAGAGAGGGCGCTTAAAACTGATTGCGCATGAAAGTAGGCTACACACTATTGAAGAGGGCTAGCTAGCTGTTTTCAAAGAGGGCAATGAGTATCGCAAATCTTATAGTCGGGAAACCCGACTATAGCGTTCTTTCTTGTTTTTGATTCTGAATCAGAATGAATGCCTGCGAATGATGTATGTTCTGGTTGGATAGAATACGATAGAATTATGTACGTTTTTTTCCACCAAAAAAAGGCAATATGAAAAAATACACTTACTTTTTGGCACTTTTTCTGAAAAATGGGAAACAAATTTTTAGTTCAAATAAAATATTTTTGTTTTTGAAAGTGGATTAAAAATTACCTAATGATAATGGAAAAAAAACCTTTTGGCTGTTCACGCGATGCAATTGAAAAGACTTAACTTTGTCAATTGATGCTCGTTTCCCAGTGCAAATTTGCATGCATTTCTAATGCTCAGCTTTAAAAACCGTTATCTTCCACAAAAAAAATTTTGTTTTGATTTGTGCCTGTTTTTGTAACAGTTGAACATTTCTAAAAGTACTGCTTTAAGTTCATCGACTTCAAAAATAGTTCAACTTTTGCTAAAAGTTCCCCTAGATTGGCAAAATATTACACTGTGCGCCTCTCTGAGCCGCGTACGTCATCAGCTGATCTTGATTCTGATCGACGAATCTTTTCTTCCAACGAACCCTTTGAAAACACACAAAAAACTGTCAGTAGATAGATCTACAACGAGTTCAATGAGCAGCCTTGAACAAAAATCACACGAAGACGACCACATAAGTCTTAATAGGTGGTTCCCCACGGAGCTTTAACGAAACATAAAATGGACCGCAGAAGTCTACCCCACAAATCAAAAATGGTCGAGCTTTCCTAACCCAATCGGCAGGCAAAATGTCCATTATCTTACCCAATAGCTTGGGCTTATAACAAAAACAGTGGACGCAGCTACGGACAATCTTCGTGCACGCCTCACGAGAATTAATAAGCCGAATCTGCAACCTCAAAAATGACACCATTACTTTGGCACTTGCATGATAATAGGTCTGATGTAAATTGCGAAGAAACAGGGTATAGTCCGGTCAATTTAGACATTGAAATAACATTAATTCCGACAGAGCTAAATTTTGGTGGAGGCCTTTGGTTTACCACAAAGAACATGCGCGATATCGCGGGTCCTCCACCTTTTGCGAAATCGGCGTTTTCTAAATTAAAAATCAAGAGCACGGTGGCTTGCTTTGTTTTTCTATGCTTTCCCCCGGAACAAAACAACGTTTATTCAATAATATTTAAAATTTGTTGAATTCACGTACATTTTCATACAAATTGTCTTCTTCTTCATCTTTAAAAAACCCAAGCCGGTATATTTTTCCACACGCGGTCACACTTTATTGCAATGCGAGATTTGTTTTATTAATTTCATAATAATAACAATAAATAATTCGATTATGAAAATTACTCCGAAATGTGGTGTTTTCTATTTTTAGCAAGTTGGCATTTTGGTTGTTTGGACGGAAAATAATATATAAATAGATCAAAACATAGAAAATGTTTTATGCAGATAGCAGATACAATTCATTATCGTTGTTAAAAATAAGTTTTTGTTATTTATTAAAACGTGCAAGTAAATAAGCAGTTTATAAAACAGTTATTTGAAACAATTGCCAGAAGCGAAGTCACAACAACGTTATATTCGTGGCTATTGGGTACTAGGAAGCATAGCTGGCAGTCAACGAGGTTATATGCTCTCTGCAAGGCAGTCCAAATTTCCGGCTGATTCAGAATTCTACAAGCCGCAAAAAATTTATACTTTCCTCGGAGCAGATTCGTGCTTTGATTTTTTGTGCTATTGCTATAAAAAACTATCAACATTCCTTGGTACACGTTACCAGTGGGTGCTCAGCCGTTCAAGTTCACGGTTTTGCAGATGCATCCAACCAAGCTTACGGTTGTTGTAATTACATTCGAGCTATCAAAAACGGTCAGGTCCATTGTCATTTGCGTGCAGCCAAATCGAGAGTGGACTGACTTAGAAAAAAAGCTACATTGAATAAAGTCTCCCCTTTCGTCCCTTGCAGTTTTTGTTTCAAATAGAGTCGCCACAATGCAAGAGCTATCAGAAAGTATATACTGGCCCCCACTAAAATGTATGTTGCTGTATTCGTCTCAATTCTCGGCCTCTAACTTCAACCAGCTCCGATCCGAACTAGGGAGAGGTGCTCACTCTAGGGCACCTGCAAATCGGGCAGGCCCTTCTTTCGCTGCCGCAAGGATTAGAGCCATACGCACTTACCAGAGATTTTACCTTCTCAGAGAGGTGGCAACTGCTATCCACGCTCAGGAAGCGGTTCTGGCACGCATGGTCCAAGGAATTCGTTCACAGCCTTGAACGCAAAACAAAGTAAAAAACCACATCTCCCAATCTGGAGGTCCGAGCCTTGGTAATCATCCACGAGAAAAACACTTCACCCCAGCCTTGGATTACCGGCAAGGTCATCAGCGTGGTGGCAGAGGCCGATGGCGAAATTCGAGCGGCCGAAGTCAAGACCGCAACGGAGTATTTAAGCGTCCAATTTAGAAGCTGGCTGTACTCTCTGTAGATTGAAGGCAGGTCCTTTAAGGTGGCCGGAATGTTGAAGCGCAGAACGCAAATAAATGAAGTTTAATATAAGATACAAATAACATACATAAGTAACAGCTTAAGGCAGTTTCTCACCTTCTTCTTCTTCTATAGGCAAAAAAAATGGCACTAAAAAAAAAATTTTTTTTGGGTAAACGGTTAAAGTTACAAGAACTAAAATTTAAAACGGATAAGAAAACACATTTATTTAAAGGATGCAATGTTTTAAATTGAATAAAAAAAATAGTTGGGGAGGGGGCGTCCATCAAAATCGGCATGTTTTTGAACAGGTGTCCCGCTACCGGAAATGATGCCGTCAAAACGCGTGATTTGAAACACAAAATCGAAACACATTTTTAATTTGAATTGTATTATCTATTAAATGAACTAGAATCATGAAAAAAAAATAAAAATTACAAAAGTTATGAAGCTTTGAAAAATTGTTTTCGATTTTTGCTGTTTTTTCTCACTTGTTCTTTTTTTTTTTAATATAATATTTTTGGCTGATTCTAGTTTATTTGTTAAAAAAGACCCTTACAAACATTTAAAAAAAATTGGTGACGATTGGTTCATCCCAGCGCCTTCAATCACTTCCATAAGGTCCGAAAACATGGTTCTGAGATAAACGCGTTTGTTTCCCGGGCGACGTAGGGCGCGTAGAGTAAACTGGCAACTTTGAACTCCTGTAACTTACAAAGTACTTGGAATTCGAACATAAATTTTGTAGAACATACTCTTTAAAGGTTTTACTTCCGATTTATAAGATTAAAAAAAAAAAAAATTTTCCAATCACAAGGTGAGAACCTGCCTTAAGAGAGCCCAAAAGCGTTTAGGTTCTCTATGTTACGATGCTAAGATCGGATTCAGCGGGCCACGAAGGCTCTCACAAAATTGCGCTGCTGCGCATAATAAAGCAGTTGGATTAAGATTGTCGAAGCCGCCAGTCAAATTTGCAGCAGCCAAGCCAGAGTCTTTTCACTTTTCGGCAGTCTCAATATTATCAATAACAAAATTCGTTTCGATGATCACTAGAGCCAAAATCGTGCTACAGGAGCTGTGGCGGCCAAAAATTGGATTGGGACGAGTCAGTTCCCATGAGTTTGCATACCAGCTGCAACAGATTTAAGCAGAACTTACTAGAATTAGACAAGATTTCTGTCTGTTATGAAACTGTCCAGATCCACGGCTTCACAGATGCATCGAGTAAAGCCTACGGCTGTTGCATATATATCCGTACCACCGTTGAGGCAAACAGTTTGTCGAAAGTGCTAACCGCTAAGTGGCGAGTGTCCCCCTTTAAACAAAATCAATTGCAAGGCTTAAGTTGTGTGCAGCGCATCTTCTCGCCAAGCTATGGGCTCAAGTAGCTTCCTTGCTTAACAGCTTTGAGTTGGAAAGCATACATTTTTGGTCGTATTCTCAAGTCAAGTTATATTGGTTGGAAAGGGATCCATTTACCCTAGCGACGTTACGAATTACAAATAGATGTTTACCTGAGACCAAAAGCTCTTAGGACACCTGGGATCGATAGGGCTCACGTGCCTGGTGTCACGGGGAATTAAGACATTTAAGCCCATGGTTTGAAATGTAGGTTGACTGGCTAGTAATAAATTGTACGAAAAAACAACCTCTTCAAACGAATTAATGGACACGCACCTCCTATCTCTTGGTATCAGAAGTCACGACAAGTGGCCTTGTCTTCATCAGATAAATGTTCCCCCTGTTACACTCACACAAGCGAGCTAGAAGGTGTGACGTGTCAATTAATTCGTGTTGAAGGCAGGTTGTTTATTGCGTCACAATTTATTACTAGTCCGGTCAATCTAGATATAAAAATGGGCTTAAATAACATTAATTCCGACAGAGCTAAATTTTGGTGGAGGCCTTTGGTTTACCACAAGGAACAAATTGAGCCCAAAGTCCCTAGTCGATCCCAGGTGTGCTAATTAAATTATTTTTTAAGGTTATAGGTAAACATTTTGGTTTTTTTTTTTTTTATTTATTTTTGGTTTTTCTAAAAGACTTACAATAAGTGTTAAAGTCTAATCAGAATTTTAATTGGTTAGCATAATGGGGGAAAGTTGTTGATCTTGAAATGCTCTCTAGTTAAAAATCTTGTATGCTTTACTATCAACTCTAACGGGTTTAATATCCAGGCCCTATGGATATTTTGACATACTTGGGGCAGTTATTTTTATCTTCGATTGTACTCGTTGGATGATTTCTATGATGCTTTGCTTTCCCACAGTCTGGAAACTTAAGCCTTGCAATTGATTTTGTTTAAAGGGGGACACTCGCCACTTAGCGGTTAGCACTTTCGACAAACTGTTTGCCTCAACGGTGGTACGGATATATATGCAACAGCCGTAGGCTTTACTCGATGCATCTGTGAAGCCGTGGATCTGGACAGTTTCATAACAGACAGAAATCTTGTCTAATTCTAGTAAGTTCTGCTTAAATCTGTTGCAGCTGGTATGCAAACTCATGGGAACTGACTCGTCCCAATCCAATTTTTTGCCGCCACAGCTCCTGTAGCACGATTTTGGCTCTAGTGATCATCGAAACGAATTTTGTTATTGATAATATTGAGACTGCCGAAAAGTGAAAAGACTCTGGCTTGGCTGCTGCAAATTTGACTGGCGGCTTCGACAATCTTAATCCAACTGCTTTATTATGCGCAGCAGCGCAATTTTGTGAGAGCCTTCGTGGCCCGCTGAATCCGATCTTAGCATCGTAACATAGAGAACCTAAACGCTTTTGGGCTCTCTTAAGGCAGGTTCTCACCTTGTGATTGGAAAATTTTTTTTTTTTTTAATCTTATAAATCGGAAGTAAAACCTTTAAAGAGTATGTTCTACAAAATTTATGTTCGAATTCCAAGTACTTTGTAAGTTACAGGAGTTCAAAGTTGCCAGTTTACTCTACGCGCCCTACGTCGCCCGGGAAACAAACGCGTTTATCTCAGAACCATGTTTTCGGACCTTATGGAAGTGATTGAAGGCGCTGGGATGAACCAATCGTCACCAATTTTTTTTCAAATGTTTGTAAGGGTCTTTTTTAACAAATAAACTAGAATCAGCCAAAAATATTGAAAACTTGTTTTAAAAAAAAAAAGAACAAGTGAGAAAAAACAGCAAAAATCGAAAACAATTTTTCAAAGCTTTATAACTTTTGTAATTTTTATTTTTTTTTCATGATTCTAGTTCATTTAATAGATAATACAATTCAAATTAAAAATGTGTTTCGATTTTGTGTTTCAAATCACGCGTTTTGACGGCATCATTTCCGGTAGCGGGACACCTGTTCAAAAACATGCCGATTTTGATGGACGCCCCCTTCCCAACTATTTTTTTTATTCAATTTAAAACATTGCATCCTTTAAATAAATGTGTTTTCTTATCCGTTTTAAATTTTAGTTCTTGTAACTTTAACCGTTTACCCAAAAAAAAATTTTTTTTTTAAGTGCCATTTTTTTTGCCTATAGAAGAAGAAGAAGGTGAGAAACTGCCTTAAGCTGTTACTTATGTATGTTATTTGTATCTTATATTAAACTTCATTTATTTGCGTTCTGCGCTTCAACATTCCGGCCACCTTAAAGGACCTGCCTTCAATCTACAGAGAGTACAGCCAGCTTCTAAATTGGACGCTTAAATACTCCGTTGCGGTCTTGACTTCGGCCGCTCGAATTTCGCCATCGGCCTCTGCCACCACGCTGATGACCTTGCCGGTAATCCAAGGCTGGGGTGAAGTGTTTTTCTCGTGGATGATTACCAAGGCTCGGACCTCCAGATTGGGAGATGTGGTTTTTTACTTTGTTTTGCGTTCAAGGCTGTGAACGAATTCCTTGGACCATGCGTGCCAGAACCGCTTCCTGAGCGTGGATAGCAGTTGCCACCTCTCTGAGAAGGTAAAATCTCTGGTAAGTGCGTATGGCTCTAATCCTTGCGGCAGCGAAAGAAGGGCCTGCCCGATTTGCAGGTGCCCTAGAGTGAGCACCTCTCCCTAGTTCGGATCGGAGCTGGTTGAAGTTAGAGGCCGAGAATTGAGACGAATACAGCAACATACATTTTAGTGGGAACCAGTATATACTTTCTGATAGCTCTTGCATTGTGGCGACTCTATTTGAAACAAAAACTGCAAGGGACGAAAGGGGAGACTTTATTCAATGTAGCTTTTTTTCTAAGTCAGTCCACTCTCGATTTGGCTGCACGCAAATGACAATGGACCTGACCGTTTTTGATAGCTCGAATGTAATTACAACAACCGTAAGCTTGGTTGGATGCATCTGCAAAACCGTGAACTTGAACGGCTGAGCACCCACTGGTAACGTGTACCAAGGAATGTTGATAGTTTTTTATAGCAATAGCACAAAAAATCAAAGCACGAATCTGCTCCGAGGAAAGTATAAATTTTTTGCGGCTTGTAGAATTCTGAATCAGCCGGAAATTTGGACTGCCTTGCAGAGAGCATATAACCTCGTTGACTGCCAGCTATGCTTCCTAGTACCCAAAATTCAGACCTAAAAATGTGTCCATAGAGCCACGAATATAACGTTGTTGTGACTTCGCTTCTGGCAATTGTTTCAAATAACTGTTTTATAAACTGCTTATTTACTTGCACGTTTTAATAAATAACAAAAACTTATTTTTAACAACGATAATGAATTGTATCTGCTATCTGCATAAAACATTTTCTATGTTTTGATCTATTTATATATTATTTTCCGTCCAAACAACCAAAATGCCAACTTGCTAAAAATGGAAAACACCACATTTCGGAGTAATTTTCATAATCAAATTATTTATTGTTATTATTATTGTGGTACGCTATATTAATGTTTATAACAATAACTTTACCGCGTCAAAATTTTAAATAAAAAAAAGTTGTATTTCTTGTGAAATTAATAAAACAAATCTCGCATTGCAATAAAGTGTGACCGCGTGTGGAAAAATATACCGGCTTGGGTTTTTTAAAGATGAAGAAGAAGACAATTTGTATGAAAATGTACGTGAATTCAACAAATTTTAAATATTATTGAATAAACGTTGTTTTGTTCCGGGGGAAAGCATAGAAAAACAAAGCAAGCCACCGTGCTCTTGATTTTTAATTTAGAAAACGCCGATTTCGCAAAAGGATTCGCTTTGGGGGACTGACTTCATTTAGCAGCCTCGTAAGAAGCCATCTAGTACAGGGGTGGCTTCTGTTGTTTAGTTTGGCGGTCAATTTAAAATGTTGAATTATTTTGTTTGTTTCGTTTTATGTGGGGGGTTTTGTTTAGTTATTGGTATTGTCTTGCAAAATAAAAGGGAAGCTTGTCTTGAATTTATTGAAAAATAGCAAATAAATGCCAAATAAAAATAACAAGTCAGCCCTGTTTTTTTTCTGAATCGTGAGTCCGATCAACAAGTTCGAGACGGATTCTGTGGCACCCCGTATTAGGTTTTATGATACTGTTAAATCAAACTTACGGCATATGGTCACTTAAAATCTCAAATTTTCTTCCGAATAAATAGGGTCTTAAGCTTTTTGTCGCCCAATAGCTAATAATTCTTTTTTAATTGTACTATAGTTTTCTTCATGTGCATTTAGAGTCCTACTAATGTAACTGATTGGTTTGTTATCCTAAAAGAGAAAACTGCTCCCTACGCAACATTTCAAGAGTCTGTAGGGAATCGAAACTGTTTTGCAAAATCTAGACAAATCAAAATGGAATCGATTATGATATACTTTTTTAATTTATTGAATGCTGCATTATTATATCATCTTTGAATATCACGTTAGTACCAGGCTTTTTAAAGCGTCTGCAAAGTTTGGAAAGAATTTTCCGTAATAACCGCAAAGACCCAGAAATGATTTTATATTCTTTTTTAGTTTAAAGCATTGGGAATTAAGTGATTGCCTTTACATTTTCTTGATTTGGCATTACACCGTTTGGTCGAACTATGTGTCCCAAAAATTGTGTTTCTTTTTTAAAAAATCACATTTATCTAGTTGTAATTTTTTTATTTTAAGTGAATTTAGGTGTTCGTCTGGAGACGTTGAGAAAACAATTATGTTGTACAAGTATACAAAACAATGCTATTTTATTAATTCACGAAGGACATTGTTCATGCATTTCTAAAAAGTTGCAGGTGCAATTTTTTAATCCAAATGGCATTCGTGTGTATTTGTAATGTCCGTACTTTGTGATGAACGCTGTTTTGTTTATGGAAATTAAGTTCATTCCGATCTGGTGGAAACCTTTAGCCAAGTCGATGGTAGTAAATATTGACACCGTTCTAGCTTGCCTAGCATTTCGTCTATATTGGGGATGGGAAATTTATCACAAGTCTACATTTTTGTTTAGCTGTAGCATCTTGCTTTTTTGGTACTATCTACAATGGACTGCAATAAGGTGATTGACTGTGCCTAATTTTTCCTTGCTTTAAGGGGGGACATCTGAGTAAAATTTTTTAAAAATCGAAAAAAAAAATTTTTGCTTAAATAATTCGTTATGGTCTTAAAAATAACATACCAAAAGATAGAGTCCGGCAAAAGTGTCTAAGTGTCGAAATTTTCCATTCTGCGGCGATGCCTCACAGGTATATCCCATGGAACCTTTTGTGTTTAAACGCGTTTTTCTCGAAACCACTTTTTTTGAGTTGGCCGAGTACAAAACTCGCACAAATCTTAACCGATCGATCTGAAATTTTGACAGTATATTCAAAATACCTTTGTCTATCGACACACGTAGGATTTTTTTTATATTGCGTACTTTTTTTTATCAACATTTTTGTGACGTTTTTATTCGTGAAAATTGTAATTTTTTTTTCATTCACTCACCATTTTGCAAAAAATCAATATATCGAAAAAATCCTTCAAAGGTATTTTGAATATACTGTCAAAATTTCAGATCGATCGGTTAAGATTTGTGCGAGTTTTCTACTCGGCCAACTCAAAAAAGTGGTTTTGAGAAAATGCTGCACAGCCGCCATTTTGTTTTTGATTTATTCGAAAAAAATTTTATTTTGTACTTCGCACCTAATATTATAAAACTCTCTTTACAAATTTTCGATTGGCTTTTTCATTTGGCCAAAAAAATTTCAGAAAATTCGCTTTTTTTTCCAGTTACTCAGATGTCCCCCCTTAACATATCCTGTATTTGGGATTCAACTTCATTTTCAAATGAAAAAGTATACCCAAACGGTTTTTTATAAATTGAGGTTTCATATTGAGTTTTTATGTCATGCTTAACTACATGTGTAAAGGTTAAATTTTTACCATCACGATATTAAATGCATTTATATTGGTTCATTAATTTTAATAATCTTCTTCTTCATTTAAGTGTTCTAAGGTGCTGCCCACAACTATACGACACCCCAAAAACTTTTGTTTCAGCCCTCGCCAAAATCCAGTTTGTCACGGTGAGAGAAAATTTTAAATGCAGATGGAAAGAACAAAGTGTAATGTGTAAAAATGAGTCATCATTCCCGGAGAGATCCTCTCCTGGAAGATGAGCCGTTGGATTTTCCAAAAATGCTCACTTTTTTGCCTTTTCGCTCTGTATCATAACTATACGACACTTTTGCTTTTTTTTTTTTTTGTCTCCCACGGATGTTGGACAACAAAATTTTGTTTACAGAAGTGTAAATACATGTGTTAAGAGTAATTTAAGATTTAATTCTACAACCTTGTGTCTATGCATTTTTATTTGCGATACTCGAAGAGTAAGCAAATACTGTAAACGATCAAATGTCTGTCCGTCCGTCCGTCCGTCCGTCCGTCCGTCCGTCCGTAAACGTCGAGATCTCGGGAACTATAGAGCTGAACCACCAATTTTGGGCACACTCTGAACAAGCGCAGATCAGTTTGTTTCAAATGACCACGCCCCTTTACCGCCCCAAACCGCGAAATTCTGGCGCCTTTTTATGCATCGTTACGGTTTTAAAAGAAATATATGTATGCACTGTCCTACTACATTCGAACATTTTTGTTAATAATAATCGTAGTTTGCCTTTTTATCTGACTTTTTTTGTTTTGTTTTTTAAGAGGAATGGTATAATTTTGTCAACCGACTTGATTCTTTCTTGTTTTATATCCGACTTATAACTATTTCAAAAGACTTTGACAAATTAGGTGACCCAGGATCCTTTTTTGGTTTCGATTTAGGCCTTAACATTCGACAACACCATCATACAGAATAACTAAAAAAAAACCGATTCCAATTCCCAACTTTTTGCTGCCAAAATCTGGAAAAAGTGTTTTTTAATGCAATTTTGGTCACTGTTAACGCCATTATTAAAATAACCACACTGTAAAAAAAATTCTTAATTTATTAGACAAGTAGCCCCTAACCATCCTTCGTAAGGCTGCATCATTGGATTGGCCAGTAAGCACATGACATGGACGAGGCAAAAAAACAAAGTTCCACCCAAACTTTGCTACCTGGAGTACTATGGGAAACAGCTGTTTTTCGCATTATAATGGCGGGTGGAACTTTGTCTTCACAAAGTCTTCTTTTTTGTCGTCATTATCCTGTTGCTAATTTTCGTCTGTTTGCATTCTTGATTGTCCACTATTACTTTCTCTGACTCTGTTTTGTGGTTGGTTGGGTACAGAGCCCGATGGTCCAGTGAGCTGTTGGCTTTGATTCATTGCATTATTTTGCTGTCCCTGAGCTAAATTTCTTCGAAACTCTTGGTTACTTTCCCTATTTTAGTAAAAAGTATTATTTCTGTTGTTCGATTGGAACCTATAGTTTTGTGGGCTCATCCTTTAGGGTTTATTCGGTTGTGATTGAATTGAAAGAGATGGGCCATTAAATTGTGGGGTGTTGTAAGAATTAGTGTAAGGGTAGGAGTAAATGTATAATTTTATATTTTATTAACATTGATATTATGTTTAAAGATTTTGTTTTCTGGGTAAACACCTTCTTGCTCAGCCGCATGTTTTAGTTTAAGTATTGTTGAAATATCGCTTGTTGCTAATGTCATTTAAATTATGTCAAGTAATTTTCGTTAAATTAGGTTTTTTGTAGTTGTACACATTGCTTCTGTGTACAAAAATATTTCATTTGGTTTTCCCTTAAGTTCAAGTTTGTTGCATATAACTGCTTAAGCTCGTTCTCATTAAAAAATGTTCTTAAGTTACCTTAGTAGTATTATTTAATATGTTTAATCGCCCTAGTAGTTCGACCACAGGAGTTTGCGTTTTATACTCGTCAATAAGGGCTGCTCCAAGTGCTGTTGAGTTGTAGAACTTGCAAAATCCTTTGAGCATCGCCGGCGATTTGAAGTTCAACTGCTCCAAATATAGCGCTTGTCTGTCGATCATTGGTTGTGGGATACAGACGGTGAGACACCCATTTGTGGTTGCCCTTGAGCAGGTGGTTGCAAGTTGGGTGCCACACCAATTTGTGCTTGTCATTGAGCTGGTGGTTGTGGGTCCATTTTTATTGAGTTTTTTAAATCTCACCCAACTTTATCACTGACCGAGTCGGATTTCTTCAGTAGTCGATTAAAATTTAATTTTTTTTCAGTGTCTTTAATTTGTACTTAAGTTCGTTTGCGGATCTGTTTGTTGCACTTGCGAGCTACTCGTGGGCAACTCCACGAGCTAATCTGGATATCCTAGTCGTTTAAAAAAGCTAACGACTTCGTTTTTCGCAAGGATACTCTTTAAAGTGATCCTACCGACTGCATCAATTAATTACATGATTGCTTTTTCGACTTAATAAAAAATCACGAGACCTTTTTTTCCCCTTTATTAGAATGTTGGAAAAAGACTAAATGTAGGTTACAAAATTGGTTAGCATGAAACCTCGGTTTGCGCCTTAAATTAAGGTAACGCAATCGCACGTCAAAAACCAACCACATTAAGTTAGACCCTATAATGATTCACCAACGGTTTTTTTCGAGTTTTAAAGGGTTTAGCAGCCGTTTAGCAGTCGTTTAGTTGCCCAAAATTTGCTCAAAATTTGGGTTTGCTGAGCTCTTGCAGACAAATAACTAATCCAATTCAATTGATTAGTACGGAAAAGTTAAAGCTAGATCTCTTGGTAGTAAAATTTAGTGAAATGCTCCTAGCTCGGTTGACCACTCCTCGAGATAAAGACAAAAACTTGTAAGACAGACGAAAATATTTTTTTTTTAACTTTAAAAAAACTGAAAAAAAAGCTGGCCCAAGCTAAATTTGTTGTGACACTTTCATAATCTGAAACTCTACCAGAAATTGGTGTCATCGACTTCGGCGTATTTTGGCTGTAAACTAGTGCTATGTACGAACCACCTTAAAATATATAATCAAAGTTTAAGCTTTCATTTCCACAACAGTCGAAGCCTCCACCGATTTACGTACGCCAGCAGAACTGCACAAAACTGGTCAAGAAACTAACTGCCAAAATTGGAGACGACACATTTTATGTCATGCCCATAAAAAGGGGAAACATTAATGAAACAAAGATACAAGCCACCAATGAAGACACATACCGATTTGTAGCAAGCTACCTTCATAATGAATTAATAAATTACTATACTTATAAGCTAAAAAGCCGCAAAGGACTGCAAGTGGTAATAAAGGGAATTGAACCAACTGTTTCACCCAGCGAGATAAAAGATGCTCTCAAAGAGGTCGTAGACCTCTAGACCCCTAGAAAGGGCCTATTATCAAATAGGAAGACATCGATAAGACCGCGGTATGCACTCCTTTTGGATTAATTGAATTCCTTAAGATACCATTCGGACTTAAAAACGCAACACAGACCTTTCAACGCTTCATGGATCAACTATTTCGTGGAGTTGACTACGTGTTCTGTTATATAGATGACATTCTGATAATGTCAGACTCCCTCGCTGAGCACAAAAAATATGTTGATACCGTTCTAGGCATCTTGCGAAAACATGGTCTCACCGTAAACAAAGATAAATGCGGTTTTTATAAAACAGAACTAGCAGTTCTTAGCTACAATGTCAACGCGGCTGGGATCACACCCCGAGAATGTCGGATTAAAGCAATCTAAGAGTACGCACGCCCACAATATATTTCTCAACACTCTACAGCTATCATGCATGTGAGCGGCAAAGACAACGTTGTAGCCGATGCGCTTTCAAGGATCAATGCAATTACGATGCCAACAACTCTGGATGCAAGAACTATTGAAACCGCCCAAGCTACGGATATCGAAATGGTAGAAATTCTCAACGGTTCGACCTCGCTGCAACTAGAGTCTGTACAGATAAATAGACATGAAATCTACTGTGACGTTAAAACAGGAAAACGTCGACCCTTTGTTCCAGAGTCGTTGAGGCTGGCCGTGTTTTTCAACATTAGATCAGCCACAAGTATGTTGGCTGTCGATGCGGAAAAACATTTTAGAGTGGTCGAGGAATTGTTTGCCTTGCCAACGACCAAAAATCCACATACTGGATGTTACGCTATGGTTGTCCTGTAACTATTACTACGGATCAAGGAAGTCAGTTTGAATTCGCCCTCTTCAAATCGCTAACGAATTTACTGGGAAGCAAACATATTCACACAACGTCGTACCACCCTCAGTCGAACGGCATGATCGAGCGTTGGCATTGATCAAAGAAAGCTGCCTTTATCTGCACCCCGGGCATACCATGGATCAAGTTGCTGCCAAGTGTGATGCTAGGACTTCGAACCTGTTTTAAGCAGGATCTTGCATCTTCGGTTGTTGAAATGAGGTACGGTTGTACCCTCCGCCTTCCGAATGAATATTTTTATGATTTGGATGAGCCGTCAAACCCAAGTGCGTTTGTCAGTCAGTTATACTCAGTCAGTCAACTCCAGCATCTCATCACAACAAACCAAATCTCTTTTTGCACAAAGAAATTAACCCTCCCCCTTCCGAATGAATATTTTTATGATTTGGATGAACCGTCAAACCCAAGTGCGTTTGTCAGTCAGTTATACTCAGTCAGTCAACTCCAGCATCTCATCACAACAAGCCAAATCTCTTTTTGCACAAAGAAATTAACGTCAGAACTGACGCCGTCAAACAACCTTTGGAGCCCCCATATATAGGACCATATCAAGTTATATCCAAGCCATCAGTTCGGGTGTTCGTTATTCGTATTAACGGGAAAACTTCAGTTTTATCAATTGATAGACTAAAACCTGCATTTCTAGCAAATGATGATGCTAACTGTTCTGAAGACCAGGCTTCACGGGACAATGCTCCTTAGCAAAAAACATACGTGAGATCGACCAGAAATCCTAGGCTCGTCTAGAGGGGAGTACTGTGGCAACCAATAACCACAGCCTACCGGCAGAAATCGGAAGTCCTGAAGAGTTGCCAGTTCGATAGTAGAATAAGTTGGCAACTTGATACTTATTCATATACACTTTATGAAAGACACTTGTAAAACTTAAAGTTCCTTATAAAACTACTTTATATTAAATAAATCCTTGGCTAAACAGCCAAACAATTTAGGTTGCTACCACCTGTCGACAAAAACACGCCACTACAGTTTGACATAAATACATGAAGTAAAAATATGTAATTATATTTATATTTATATGAATGCAGATTATATAGGCGGCCACGTAAAATGTACACAATGTATACACAGGCCTGTTCCAGTTTTCACTCGGAAGTGAATTTGTTAACATTGCACAGTGGGCCAGAAAGTTCACATTTTGGCCAAAAATCTGGCATTTCTTCCACGGCGTAGCTAGGAAGCTGAAATTTGGCCATTATGTTCTTAAAAGATTAAACTTTTGGAAAAACAAAATTTAAATTTTGTACTATTTTTTTAAGATTTAGATAATCTAAGCCAAAGTTGAAAAATATTTCCTATTTTTTAGTTTTTTATTTATAAAAAAAAAACTTCTGCAGGGATTCAACCCAATTTAACACAAACTTAACAACAACAGATCGCAACTAAAAAAAAATATATCCTTAAAAAAATATTAAGTGGTTAAATATTTATCAACCTTTAAATATGCCAACTTTGCGTGGGAACTACGTTAAGGTTTATGAAAAATCGAAACCAAAACAATTTTTTAAGCACAGGCTTAGCTTAGTTAACATTTTTACATCATTAAAAATTAAAACAAAAAAATTTTAATTTAATTAAATTTTTAATTTTTTAGCTCTTAAAATCAACTTTTTTAAAAGACTTCAAAAGTACGCAATTTTTTAAATAATGTATTTTAGTTACCAAACAAGAAAATTCCAAGAGTTTTGGATACTTTTAACATGTGCACAATTTCCAAAAATGGACTTTGACAGTTTTTTTTGCTTTTGAGCATGCTCAACGCCTAACTTTAAAAATTCATAAAAAAAAAAACTAAGAGAGGCGCACAAAACCCGCGCCCCCGAGGGCTTGACAACTGATTAAACTATTTATTAAAAAGTTTTACTCAAATCATGCGGGAGGTACTTTTTTGCACAAATAATGCAAAGTACATTTTTATAAAAAAACAGCTAAACCTATAGGTTTTTTCAATTTTTAAAATTTGTGTTTGAAATAATTTCGATATTATATTTTTTATTTGCTAAATAAGTTATATGTGAAACTTTTGTAAATGTTTCGTATTGCTGTAGGCAACGACATTTTGGCTGCAATTTTCAAAAAATTGTGCAATATTTTACGAAGTTTTAACTTTAAAAATATGCCATAAAAAAACGTACCAATCAATTTGTTTGAAAAGTTGGCATAAAATAGCTTGAAGTATTCTAAACAAGATCTCATACTAGTTTTATTAAAATTCTTTAAAAAAAAATACGTATTTTTGGCCAAAATGTGAAATTTCTGGCCCATAGTGCATTGTCGAAATTCCTTCCTTCATTTGGGGGTTTGCCATTGAATTTCCCCTTTGTTTCCAAGCAAAAACAGCTGACTGGCAACTAGCCACTATTGACAAGGGCGTTTGATTTGTCTGGGTTTTGCTGCTGATTAAATTAGAGTGTATCGAAAATCAACTTTTTTTGATTTTCGATAACCCTGATTGCGGAGATGTAGTTAAACCATGTCCAATGGAAGCAAAAAAATTTCAGCCCGAAAGGATAATGTTTACTATTGCCACTTCGTCCTTGAAATTTTGAAATTTTCATGGAAACTCGATTTTTATTTGCGATACTCGAAGAGTAAGCAAAAACTGTAAACGTTGAAATGTCTGTCTGTCCGTCCGTCTGTCCGTCTGTCCGTACAAACGTCGAGATCTCGGGAACTATAAGAGCTAGAACCACCAAATTTTGCACACAGACTTGTATTAGCAAAGTGCAGATCAAGTTTGTTTCAACCCTGACCACGCCACTTTTTACGCCCACAAACCGCGAAACTCTGTGGTGTCCACATTTTTAATGCTAGAGAAAAGTGGCTTAAATAAATGTTGTTTGTATTAAAAATATCTACCCAAATATCTAAAAACTTTGAAAATCTGGTCATTTTCAAAAATTGTGTATACAAGTGCGTTAAAAATTGATTGTGCCTAAAAGCAGGCTACACTCTTTTAGAAAGGGGTAGTGACTCTACCGTTTTTTTGTTTTGGTTTTTTTAAACCCGACCCGGGAAACCCGACTATAGCGTTCTTTCTTGTTTTTATATTTTTTTGTCATCGCTTTACGTATAGGGGAACATGGGGCATAACGGGGCAAGGGGCAGAACGGGAAGAAATTAATAATTGTCCCACACTGTCGCTCCATCTATTAAAATTTACATCAACATAGTTTTACATCATATGCGACATTTTGCAAGTGAAACCGGCACAATTATTGCGTCAGCATATTTTTTGCAGCATATATCGTCGGAATGTAACTTGCGAGATTTTGCATATCTAAGTAAGTAATATTTGTTTATATTTTATAAATATTGGGTTCATTCCAAGATATAATATGTTGTTTCAGCTTTACATCGCATATTTTTTTTTTCATTCCATGCGCTAGTTTTTTTTATAAGGGTTAATCAAAAAAGTGTTCCCGGGGGCAAAACGGGCGGGGCATAACGGGGCACAATCTTTTGCAGTAAGAAAACTCAAGATGTGATTATGACGATGAAGGCTGTTATTTATGTACTTGTTTTGAAATTTCAATTTATTCATTTTCGACGACTATTATCACAAATCTGCAGAGCGATTTTTTTAAACAAAAATAATCAAATAAAAGTTTTTTTGTTGAATCGCTATTTCATCACTATTTTATCACTTTTTCATATTTTGCAATAATAAAAAAAAATTTGACAACAACTGACTGTCTTATTTAATAACAATAAAAACATTTAATGCAAATATTCGCAACTTAAATTAATTTTATAACAAAGAGAAAGAAGTATCCCGTTATGCCCCGTGCTCGGTGCATAATGGGATGAAAAAGTTTTTTTCTAAATCGTCAAAAAATATAATTCAATCACATGATTTTTGATGTTCTAAAATTGTTTTCATTATAATATGAGTTAATGAAGATTCCTAGAAAAATAAATGCACAAAAATAGCATATTTTGTATGTGAAAAAAACTGAAAATTGCCCCGTTATGCCCCATGTTCCCCTAGAGTTGGTATTTATTCGTTTTTAATACATGTTTTATAGAGTTTTGATTTTTTATAATTTTCGGATGATATTTTAGGAAATGCTTTGCCAACGATATATATATTTGCTTATAAAATTGGATACAAAAATATTAGTTATTGATATTCAAAAATGTGCAATTAGAATTGGTCTACACAGTTTTGTAAATTTATTACGACCTTATCATTCCGGCCTAAATGTGTCAAATGAAATACATACCCGGCCTGTGCACACTTGATTAATGGAGTCAGTTGCACATTCATCGATATCGCGGCATGTGTTCATGTCTGCAGACAACATATAACCACGTGGGCAGAAACATTGGTAAGATCCGGGAGTGTTAATACAGAATCTTAAATGGCAAATACTAAATGATTACCGCCCTTTCTGCTTTGATAAGGTTTCTGTGGTACATACCCCATGCATAGCTTGTAATCCTTATGTACTTCACATTCATTTATGTCATTACACGTGCGGTTGTCCGATCCTAGTTGGTATCCGGAATTACATGTACATCGATATCCGCCCCAAAAGTTTACACACTTTTGTTGACAAAGGCCCGGAACTATATGACACTCATCAATATCGAAGCATTGAGTACTGTTATTATCGACGTTATCAGGTTTCTTTTGAAAACCAGCTTTGCACTCGCAATAGTAAGAGCCTATAGTGTTAAAGCAGTAGGCATTCGACGGACATACACGTTGATCCAGCGAGCACTCGTTTGTGTCCACACAAGTTGTTTCGCCATTGCTGAGACGTTTAAGCTCATGACCAATAGGGCAGGCGCATACATAGCCACCGCTTCGATTACGACATATTTGTTTTTCGCCACAGTTGTGTTCACCAGTACCGCACTCATCAATGTCTATTTAATAAAAATTATTTTAAAGTAGTTGACAGTTAGTATCTTTAAAAGACAAAAGAAGCCTTATGTATTAAAGTACTCCCTAATACTAAAAATTCTGCATCATTCTTTTTGCCTAATTGGTTTGAGTTTGGTTGTAATGGTGACTTAAAGATTTGTATTTTATATTTCGGAAGCGGATTGTAATTTCACTTTTGTGTTTTTAAAACAAACCAAGATGCAAAAAAATTACTTTAAAAGTGCACCTGTTGCGAGCTAGACTTAGCCGATCTGTGAGCGAAAGATTTTGTATACGTTGTAGTGGCCACTACATTTGAGTTGTTATATCTAAAAACTAAAGTTAAAAATTAATTAAAATTTTAAGCCAATATTAATTGACTTATTACGATTTTATTATTAACATTAATTAATTAATCACTTTATGGATTAATTTTTGTTTTAAGATCAAGACAAAATAACAAATTTTAAAAAAACATTTATTGCTTGTTCCTACTGACGGGTTAATTTTTATTTTAATAAAATTAACTTTTTCTAGTATTATTATTATTTACCTTTCAGAAAAGGTAGAATTGGCCTTACCTGCATTTGGGAAAAATCACCGCAAAACTAGTTAATAGGTTTAAAAACGTGCAAAAATGTGGTGCGCGCCATATTGTGTTATACCCATCCTTTTTTGGGTCATTCCAAAAGGAGTGGTAGGCACCTGCACCTGGCGATCATAAATGATTTGGGTAATGTGTGACCGTTACTTTTATTAGCAAGAGTACCTCAAACAACTATTACCCCTTTTTGGACACTTATAGTTATAGGGTCAGGCCATGTCAACTGTTCCTATAGTTTTTTCGAATATTATATTATATGAATGTGTACCTTAGGACAGTACCTACCTCAAAACACTTTTAACAGTTTTTCGAAATTCCGCACCGTTTTCGATGTTTTGAGCTTCAAAGTTCAAAAAATTTGTTTTTATGGTTTGACATTTATCGACGAATTTTTTTTTGAGTGTAGGACAACCGTTTTGTTCTTAAAAAAAATATATTTAAAAAATTTAATTTGTAATTTAACATAATTTTTAACAACAATTGTTTGAAAATTTCGCACAATTACCATCGAACTATTATTTTTAAAGTTGCAAAAAAAATGTATGTACTTTTGCCTTGGACAGTCGGAATAAATTATCTTTTTAATTACTTATTATATTTTTTGTACTTTTGTCAATTTTTAATTAAATGTAATTTACATTACTTTTTATTTTAAAGAGTATTTGTGTCTCGGATTTGCTGAGATCAAACACCTTCTGATGTTTTGTCTTATATACAAGGCCGATAAAGTAAAGGTGGAAAAATTAAACTTTTCATATTTCATCTTTTAAAATCATTGTTCCTAACGAGCTCTTTTCTACCATATGCTCTGGCGAGTTCTGGCCGGATGATTTGGTGGTAAACAAGTTCGAAGCTAAAATAAACAGGAAAGAACGCTATAGTCGGGTTTCCCGACTATAAGATTTGCGATACTCATTGCCCTCTTTAAAAACAGCTAGCTAGCTCTCTTCAAAAAAGTGTAGCCTACTTTCGAGCGCAATCAATTTTTAGTGCCCTCTTCAAAAAGAAGTTTAGCCTACTTTCGAGCGCAATAAAAATTTTCAACGCACTTGTATACACATTTTCTTTAAAATGGCCAACAATTTTTAGATATTTGGGTAGATATTTTCAATACAAACAACATTTATAAGGGACACTTTTCACAGAGTTTCGCGGTGTGTGGGCGTTGAAAGGGGCGTGGTCAGGTTTTGAAACAAACTTGATCTGCGCTTTGCTTATAGAAGTCTGTGTGCAAAATTTGGTGGCTCTAGCTCTTATAGTTCCCGAGATCTCGACGTTTGTACGGACGGACTGACAGACGGACGGACAGACAGACATTTCAGCGTTTACAGTATTTGCTTTCTCTTCGAGTTTCGCAAATATAAAGAAAGGGCCCGTGGGAATAAGGCTTCCCAATCGTAGCCAGACAACTGTACCTGCATCAAAAAACTAACTTGTAACCTCATACTTTCCTATCAGAATGTAAGAGGCTTGCGTAGTAAGCTAACTAAATTGTATTCTGGAAGCCTTTCATATGTATATTACGGATATTGTGTTTACGGAGTTAAAACCGGAGATTCTAAGCTCCGAAGTTTTTCCTGGTAGGTACACAGTATATAGGTCTGACCGTCCTTCTAGACGTGGGGGTGGAGTCTTAATTGCCGTAGACTGAAAACTCACGTCAGAAGAGTTTTTTTTTTACAGTAGAATTCATTTGTGTTAAGTTATCTTTTTCCTGTAAATTTATTTATATCACTTGATCTTATATTGCGCCGTCATCCGAACTCCAGGATTACTGAAATCACCTTTCCGCTATCCAGTCCATTTCAAATAGGCTGTCTGATAGAGATCAGTTAGTAGTCCTAGGTGATTTCAATATCCCTGGGGCTGCGTGGTCCAGCGATGAAAAATCTAACGTCTTACTACCTATCGCACAACATGACTTTATTGACGGCTTGCTTGACATATCTTTGTCACAAGTTAGATTTATGCTTTGTCTCAAATCCGAAAGGAGTTTATCTATCCAGGGTACCACCACTTACGCAACCTAAGGATCCATATCATCCTACTTTGGATGTGACAATCGACACGGGTATCGTGATAGAAGAACAATCAGAAAGATCAACTAAACGAATACACTGTTTTCGTAAAGCAGACTTTCTGAGGCTAAATAATTTTATATCTGGCTTTGATTGGTCCGAACTCTTCTCATGCATAGACATGGCTGATGCCATTAATATTTTATATACCGCAATTAAATAATTTTTAAATTTTGTTTTAAACCACCTTGGTTTAGTAAAGAGTTGACACTCGTACGAAATGTTAAGTCCAGATTTTATGGGTATATGAAGACACCGGTTCTCAATCTTTTTTTCTAAATTTGTATGTGCTCGGTCAAGATTCACCGTGCTTGTAAGTGCCGTTGTAAGGTCCAGTTCTCGCAGAACTCGACACAGTTTTGTTAGCACTAAGCGAAAATAAACTTCTTATCCTCGCTTTATTTTGAAAACACGACGGCAACCACAGATCAGGCAAAAGGCGATCTTTTTGCTTAGTTTTTCAAACAACTTATCCTGCTTCAGCTCACTCAACACAGCCTTATTCTTGCACCATGACCAAGTCAAACAGAAAATACTTTATTTTTCATCTTCAACGTGTTAAGCCTGTTCACTCGCCAGGACCTGACAGAATTCCTGGTTGTGTGCTTAGGTATTGTGCGGAAGCCCTCTGCAAGTCCCTTTTCAAACTTTTCATCTTATCTTTAGAAATTCGCTCAAAGCTTCGGTTGCGTGTAGACGTGTTTTTCTAAACGCTTTGGAAATACATTTAGTCACCTCAACCGGAAACGTTCGAAAAATTTATAAACGCGAGGTTTTGGGTTCCGCGATGCCATTCGCGTATCTTAGACTTTAATTTTAATTAATTAATTAATTATTCTTTTCGCAATTAAAACAATTGCATAATAACAATTTGTTACTCAACGAGAGACGAAGCCCGTGCAATAAATCAGAGAGAGCAAGACAAACGTCGTCTCTCTTTGGGCCAAAACAACGGCTATAATTCTGTCACGAGCAACACTCCAGGACCGTAAGTGCAAAAAAGTGCAAGTTTACTGACCGCCAAAAACCAGAGAGCTAGTTCTTGCCCTCCCGCACTGCTATCCACCGCTCAAACGCCATGGAGTGAACATTGCAAAACTCCAACAAAGCTTCTGATGCCCAGACCAACAACAACAACAACTACTACGACTACAACGGTCTCTGTCACCAACAATGCAATAACGGATACACTCTCTTCTTCTGCAGCGGTTAAAGCAACGACACAACCAAGTGCAAAAATCGGTGCAAACGGCAAAAACAAAGCTACGGTAGAAGATGTGTCAATTCCGCAAGCGAGCAAGGCCATTCAGACAGGCATACATTTATATTTTCAAGCGCAAGCTAACACGTTTAAAAAAAATCGGACGGCAATAAACCAAAATAAACCGTTCCAACAAAGGCCCCGGCCATTAGCTGAAAATAGATATTCCATTCTGGCGGAGCCTGAAACAAACCAGTCGGAGTATAAGCCGCAAGGAAACAAAAGCCCCCACCTATCTTTATTCGAAAATCTCAAATGCCCTGGTCAAAAAAATAGTTGAGCTTATGAAAGAGAATATAAGTGAAACTAAACTTCAAACCAAAACCACAGATGATCCGAGCAGTGTCGAAGCACTTAAACAATTTCAAAAAGAATTACTACACGTACCAGCTGAAAAGTAGCAAAGGCTTGCAAGTTGTGCTTAAGGGAATAGAATCCGATGAGAAAGATATCACCAGCCCAAAGTCCTTCAGACCTATCAGCTCAACTTCGTTTTTGCTTAAAACGCTGGAAAAACTGGTAGACTACAATATTAGGAGAACAGCTCTCAGAGACTGTCCGCTGCAACACACGCAGCATGCATACAGAGCAGGCCGTTCAATAGACACGGCACTTTATCAACTATGCCGCACCCTAGAGGGGGCAGTTGACAGCAAAGAAATCGCTATTTGTGCCTTCCTAGACATAGAGGGAGCCTTTGACAACACATCACATGATGCGGTTCGAACTGCCCTGTCTAGGAGGAACATAGATGTTACAACGAGTAAATGGATTGGTAACCTACTACAATCCAGACAAGCAACATGTACACTGGGCTCAGATAACATGACGATAGCAACCAGCAGAGGCTGTCCGCAAGGAGGAGTGCTTTCCCCTTTGCTATGGAGTCTGCTGGTAGATGAGCTTCTCAGCAAACTTGCTGAAAAGGGGATCCAGTGTCAGGGATACGCCGATGACATTGTGATAATAGCCAGAGGCAAATTTGAAGAGACACTCTGTGACATCGTCCAACTCGGACTCAAGATAACGCTAGACTGGTGCAGGGAAATTGGACTCAACCTAAATCCCGCCAAAACAGTCCTCGTTCCCTTCACAAGGAAGTACAAACTACAGAGAATGAGACAAATCTCATTGCTAGGAATTCCTATAGAAACTAAAGGTTAACGAAAGGTTAAGTATCTAGGAATCACTTTAGATAGTAAGCTAAACTTCGATTCCCATGAAGCCATGAGAAGTGTTATAGAGCTCTCTATACCTATCGGAAAATTGCTGGGAACTCCTGGGGAACCAGGCCCCAGATAATAAGATGGCTATAACTAATGATTGTGACACCAATTCTCACGTACGGAGCAATTGCATGGGGTAAACGAGCTAAGGTCATCACCATACAAAAACAGCTACAAAAGTTGCAAAGACTTGCTTGCGTTTGTATGACAGGGGCAATGAAAACCTGTCCTACAACTGCCTTAGAAGTTCTGATGGAGCTAACACCACTACATTGTGTAATTGAACTTCAACGCTACCCTCCTGAGAATAAGCAATGAGGGCACGGGTAGAGGTTGCACTCTCTAGGCCAATACACCAGCATATTCCAGGCTGAGGTATGCGCTATTGGACGTTGTGCAGAGCTCAACATACAGCGTGGATACAAGGAAAAGGACATCTCGATCCTCTCGGACAGCCGAGCAGCAATTACTGCTCTATGCAGTAATAAAGTCACCTCAAAGATAGTCCTAGAGGTGAAGAGTAAACTAAACCGTTTGGGCAGTCAAAATAGACTGGCCCTCAGATGGATTCCGGGTCATAGGGACATATCCGGAAATGAAATTGCCGATAAAATGGCAAAACTAGGAGCCGAACAGCCCCTGATAGGACCGGAACCCTACTGTGGCATAGGAAGGCACACAATAAAAGAATACATTAGGAAAGAGGAAGGCACCATGAGGCAAGAACACTGGAGGAATACCCCAGGCCTCAGGCAAGCCAAAACTCTAATAGAAAACTACAACAAGAAGAGGTTCGAGGAACTTATTTAACTAGGGAAGAATTCACTTAGGATCGTTACCGGATTACTAACCGGGCACTGCAGACTGAAAAGTCACCTAGGTAAGATAGGAATAACCAGCAGTAGGACTTGCAGATTCTGTGACATGAAGGACGAAACCTCTACACACATCATCGCAGACTGTCCGGCCTTAATAAATATAAGATGCAGAACCTTAGGATCGAGAACTCTATCACATGAGCACTTAGGAAGAATCAACGCATCAAAACTCCTCGACTTTGTTCGAGGAAATGGGTTGATATCTGAGCTGTAGGCTCCGAATGGGGGTACAATAGATCTAAACAGGTCGCGGTACACTAACACCCCAATAATATAATAATAATCCCCACAACGTCCTTGAAATTTTTATGGAAACTCGATTTTTTTTTTTTTTCGATGACGCTGGGTGCGGAAAAGTTTTAAAACAACGTCAAATGAAAGCACAAAAAATTTTCAGCCCGAAATAATATTTACTATCCCCGCAACGTCCTTGAAATTTCGAAATTTTCATGAAAACTCGAAAAGATAATATTTACTATCCCCGCAACGTCCTTGAAATTTCGAACGACGTTGAAATGACATTTGAGGACGGTCGTGCTTTCATTTGACATGGTTTTACAACATATCCGCACTAGCCGTTATCCAAGATCAAAAAAAGTTTATTTTCGATACACTCTACTATACAAGCGCCCTACTACTCGGCCCCACTCGTTCCAGAAGATTCGGCAAGTCAGCGACAAATGCAGGAAAATTAGAAAGCTGGTGACCCTGCCACCTACACAACGTAAGAGGCTGACAGTACCTAGCCCAACACAAAATTAATACAATGCAGTCGATGTCTATCAGAAGATGACGCTTTATTATCCATTCTATCCACGGAGCTTTGCCTCCAACCTATGCGATGGTTTAACAACTGTTCAACGGTTGAGGCCAGGAGAATGTTAAGTCGCTGCAACCTACAAATAGTATTTATTAATTACACCATAGGTAGAAGTTATTCTTTACTTATACTGAAATATCAAAATTTTCGCTGCCCACAGAAGCGGGGCAATGAGCACGTAAGTCATGACGACACTATGACGACTATGTCAAGAATTCTGCAGAACACCAATAGTTTGCATTTCTTTTTAGACCTAATAAATTTACTGTAAGCATTTTGCCACTGCTCTGTTACCAATAAGCCCCGTTGAGTTTGTTCAATAATTCAGTATCAGTTTCGACTACCAAAGGTCAACTTGACTACTCATTGCCATCATCAGGGGCTGTCGCTGTGACTTCTGTCCGCCTAGGCTCTTATCTCCGACGTCCACGTTCACCTGGTTACAAGTGCCAGTTGCGACAGCAACCCAAGTATACAGTTTTTGTGCTAACTGCTATAATATCGCTATAATTATACGTTTTTTAACTTGCCACGCTCGGCTTAGAATTGTCAATAATACTAATAATAATAATAATATTTTTTATCTGCAGGGTTTTTTTTTAATTATTGGCCAAATAAAAATAGGAAGTCAACCCTGTATTTTTTCCGAATAATTAGTCAATAAATTTGATACGGTTTCTGTAGCACCGTCGGTAACTTTCCGAAAATTTTAAAAAACCGTCTCCAAAACGTCGACGGTTTCTGTGGCACATCAGAACATGAGCATTTCCGAATTAAATCAAGTCTGAGTATGACCACATAGTGCTTAACGCATTTCTTTGTCGATTTTATTTTGTTAGACAGTGATTTTTGTGATTTTTTATTTTTATTTGATCAAGCAATTACGTTTCAAAAACATTTTGTATCCGTAATGATATTGTAGGGGAGAGTGGGGATAGGTGAACCACTTTTTTTGTTGAACATTATTATGTCTGAATTATTATTATGAATCTAAAAGAGCATTCATTCCTTTGCATTTAAAGTATTTTGTGAAAATAATATGTCACGTTTTTTGAACTTTATGAGCATTTTAAATTTTTGTCTCGAATGGTTCAAGTATCCCCACCCGTAGGGATAGTTGAACCACCTTTCAGTATAACACAAAAACTACAATTGTATAAAAAAAGTGTAATTTATTTCTTTGTTCATGCCTTTTTTCTGTTCAAATATAAACATTGCACATTTACAGCATGGAATCAAACATTACAAATTTGCTATTTATTTATTTTTTTTTTTTCTTTCTTTTTTCGAAGGTTTTCTTGAGTCTTTTGATTGTGCTTTTTGGCGATCAATTTTTCTGCGGTGAGTCAGTGGCAATGATACTCCTCCCTCGTTTTCTTCCTCGAGTCGTCTGTTTTCGTGGTTTAGCCTTTCCCCACAAGTACTGGTTCATGTATCCCCACAAGTCATAAGTGATTTGGAGAAAACATGGAATATTTGAACTGCGTCAGCAATCCATGAAAATATCATAATTTGCGTCTGCTTACGATAAAATACAATTTTAGGAAGTTCAATGCCACTGACGAAGCACGATAGAATTTTCCTAGAAAACGTAAGGTCACAATTGAAGCTGCAAACGGGGAATACAAACTTCGATTAGCGATAAAAACGACACCAATCGTTTGATGCGATTGTTCGTGCGTGTGAGGTTAGGATAATAAATGGTGCACAAAAACATGTCAGAAGGTAAAATATTTGTACTGGTTCATCTATCCCCATGGTTCACCCATCCCCACTCTCCCCTACTACACGATTGCGGGCGGTAAGAATGAACACCTCAATATATTTACCCAGTCACAAGGTTTTCATTCGGCACGTGAATCAAAATCAACGAATATTGTTATTTTTTAATAAAGAAGCAATCAAAAAGAACTTAAAAATTTAAATTATGGTTTTTATTATTTAAGCAGCATTAAAACTGTAACTCTATTTTACCTTTACTTATACTTTTTACGTACCAATGCATGATGTACCCTCTGCTGTGGATTTATATCCGGGTGAACACTGAAGAAGGCTTTCGCAGCGGAAATGTCCGTTTGTGTTGATGCAACGTTGATGGTTACCACAAGGATTGTTTTCCATACATTCGTTTGTATCTGAAAATTTAATATTTTACAAACAAAATGTCTTAATTTTGAATTTTTAAAATGTTTTCTATAAACTTTATTGTTTCGACTATCGGTCGAAACAATAAAGGACGCCAAACGCTAAAGTGTGGTTTCACAACTATCAGATTCTCGTTTCTCAGTTTCATAATAAATACCCAAATTTTTTTGTACTCTCCCTTTTATCCTCTTATCTTTACCGTTACGGAGTAACGTAAATACTATGAAGTTGCAAATGTCTGTATGTCTGTCCGTCCATCCGTCTGTACGTACAAACTTCGAGATCTCGGAAACAAGAAGAGCTACAGCCAACATATTTTATACACTGCTGTATACCCCACGCGCGGAATCACGGAAAGTAAAAAAAAATAATGCAATAATTCGATCTACAGCAGTGTTGCCCACAGGCTCGACTTGCTAGTCCGAGAGTTTCTCTGCCGACGCACAGTGGGGTATTTTTCAAAAAAGTGGGACTTAATTCACACAGGCTTAATAGACTCTGCCTTATATTTTTTTGGTATTAAGTTTATAAAATTAAACTAAAAAAAGTTATTTTTGGAAAAGGCTTAGTGTAATTTTATAAAAAAAATTTTTTTTCTGAAAACATTCAAAGCTGAATTTTGTGATTTTTTTTTTTTTTTTTAATCCATATCTTAAGAACTAATGCAGATAATTTCAAAATTTAACATTTTCGTGGCAGTTAAAAGCCTGAAACAAACCAGTCACCTATCCCCCACCTATCTTTATTCGAAGATCTCAAATGCCCTGGTCAAAAAAATAGTTGAGCTTTTCGGAAAAGATAACTTTCAAGTTATTCCGCTTATGAAAGAGAATATAAGTGAAACTAAACTTCAAACCAAAACCACAGATGATTTCCGAGCAGTGTCGAAGCACTTAAACAGTTTCAAAAAGAATTACTACACGTACCAGCTGAAAAGTAGCAAAGGCTTGCAAGTTGTGCTTAAGGGAATAGAATCCGATGAGACCCCCCCGAAATTACAAAGGCTTTAAAAGCAAAAAGCACTCGATCTACAAGTTGCAGTACCTTCTGCATAGTAGGATCACAGTAGAAGAGCAGCACAAACGGAACAGCCCAGTGCGATGCACAAATTTCCAGGAATACGGTCACACCAGGGCCTACTGCACCCTCAGGTCAGTATAAGAAGCTTGTGGAAACTGCCACGGCTCCAAACCCTGCCCTGCCAACAAGGAACACTCTTTCACGAAAAAGTGTGTTAACTGCTAAAGAAACCACACAGCAAACTGCAAAGGCTGTCCAGTCTACTAGGAGATAAACCGGATGTACGCGACACGGCACGCGTTGTGCATATTGTATAACGTGATTCTTACAAGGGGATATCTGAAATGGTGGCCTGAAAAAATCTTATGGATCATTTTTTTAGAGCATTTCAAGATCTACAACTTTCCCCTTTTTTTTTTATTTTTCGATAAACCTTACCGTTTTTGAGAAAAACTCAAAAAAGTCAAAATTTTTACCTGTGACCTTGAATAACTCAATTAGCACACCTGGGATCGATGGGGACTTTTCACAATTTGTTCCTTGGGGTAAACCAAAGGCCTCCACCAAAATTCAGCTCTGTCGGAATTAATGTTATTTAAAGCCATTTTTATGTCTAGATTGACTGGACTATAAGTATCCGATTGATTAAAAAACTCAAGATAAGTTCAGATTTAATTTATTCGATGTCGGCCATTCTGAATAGTAATTACAAGGGCGTTGGTGTTGCCAGACTGGCTCTAAAGCTCGTGCGTAGGCCGCCTAGAACAGCTGGTAAAGTCTGTTGTGAACTGACTTCTAGACAGCCGTTTGCAAAAAATACTAAATATAATAATAAGGTTACCGTTTCTCAACATCCCGGCCCACCCTGAAACTAAGTTTCTGAATTAGGCAGAATGGCATGCTTTGAGATCGGACGAACGAGTTCACCAAATGAAGTGCGCAGCTTGACTGCGCTTACCAGTCGGTCGTCGCCTGGGTATGCATCGATCACGCGTGCAAGAGTCCACGCTGCTGGGGTTGTATTCGGCTCCTTGATGATCGCTATGTCTTCAGGGGCAACGTTCTTGCGATCCGTGTTCCACAAAAGCCTTGCAGCATCGCCTGAACGTTTTGCCAATAATCTAGACGGTTAACTGCAACTTAGCCAAGATCGTCTTCTGGCACCGATGTTTATGGGCGTCCAATCAACAGATGTGCGGGCGACAAGTAGGAAAGCTCGGTGTCGAGAGTTGACGACGGCTTTAATTTGTGCCAAGAGGGTGTGCATTAACTCGTCGCAGATGAGGCTTTACGGAGCGAACAGTTGATTCCCATTTTCCGCCCCAGTGGGGTGCCTGTGGCGGTATAAAAGTCCATTTGATACCCTCGCTGCCTAGGGCTTGGGTTACTTGATTGTTGTGTTGCTGCGAGATGATGAGTTGATGCATCTCGTCCAGTGCTCTTTTTGCTCCAACAAAGATGCGACCTTTGTCGCTGTAGATATTAGAACACTTACCGCGACGGGAGATGAAGCGACGAAGTGCAGCAAGGAATGTTTCCGTGCTGAGGTCTGTGGCCAACTCCAAATGTATAGCGGAGGTTACCAGGCAGACGAAGAGGCAAATGTATCTCTACTCCTTTCGTGGGTTTCGACCATTGTGCACCTTAAGGAGAAGCGGTCCAGCGTAGTCGCAGCCGGAATTTTCGCATGGGTATGCTTGGCGTACCCGAACAGCTGGCAAGTCCGCCATACGTTGATCAGCTGTAGTGTAGCGTTGACGAAAACATGAGTAAGTTTTCGTATCAAGTTACGTGCGCCAATTATCCAATATTTTTGGCGGACAATGACGAAGAGTGCTGCTACACCAGGATGAAGATAAATCCTGTGCTCGTGCTCCAATATTAGCTGGGAAATAAGATATTGTTTCGGCAGAATCAGGCGTTTTTCGCAAATCATGGGCAAGAGCATGCGAGGTTTCCAAGAAGGTTTTAGAGATTTATTGTTTTCCAACATAAATAAATCCGATGCGAAGCTGTTCTGCGCTTGTTTAAGGCACAAGAGGCGGGCTTCGTCGATTTCCTCAAAAGTTTGAAGGCATTAGTTTATGATTTCTACTTCGATGAATAAATCGGAATACATACGCATTGCAGCGAATCAGCTTGGTCCAGGAAGAAACTCGTAGAGAGAGCCAGTCAATCGGGCGCCAGCCGTGCACAGTGATATTTTCGTGCCGCAATCCCTTCTTCACAGCTTGAAGAAGGCAAGTGAGCAAAACCGCGCCACAAAGTTCAAGACGATGACGACTTTGTTGCTTGAAGGGTGCAACTCGTGTTTTGGCTGCGATTAGTGACACCGAGCATGTGCCGTCTGTGTGGGCTACACGACTGTACACAACAGCCGCATAAGCCTTTATAAATGCGTCTGAGAACGCATGTAGTTCGATTTTCCCCGCTTCGTTGTATACGTAGCGTGGAAGTCTTAATTTTGTGTTGTTGTTGATGTCGTTGCGGCAGGTCATCCACCACTCAGCTAACTTTGGCGGAAGTTTCGAGTCCCAGTCCAGATCAAGAAGCCGGAGTTCTTGGAATAGGATCTTGAACTGCACCACCACTGGCGCTAGAATACCAAGGGGGTCAAGATTCGTGAGACGTCAGATAATACTTGCGGCTGATGTTCGATACCCATTTTCCAAGTTTAAGCCTAGCCTTGGACATCAGCTGAATGAGTTCGTCACGGCGGTTGATAAGTTCGTCTTCTGTATCAGCGCGGGTGAGGACAAGTCCTCTAGAAAAATTTTGAAGGCGACAGGAAACTCCTCGTGGTGATCGTACGCAAGTTGATCTAGCACTCTGACAGCTTGTTCCATATGTGACTGTGCAAAGTTGGTAGTGCTGGAGAGGGTCACTGAGGGCATCTCTCCATACAATTCGTTGGTAGCTGCGGTGTTGTGGAGCCATCTATATCTGGCGAAACATCTTAACTATGTCCGCCGAAAACACAAACTTGTGCATTCGAAAACGTAGGCAAACATGAAATAGATTCCGTTGAATGCTGGGTCCGATGTGTAAGGCGTCATTTATGGCACGGCCGTCTGCGTCTTCAAAGGACCTGTCAAATACCACGCGCAGCTTCTTTCCAAGAACTGGATGGCGAGGCATGTAGAATGCCTTGGAAGACGGCTTGCATTCTTCTGGCCGCAGCTGGCGCATGTGACCAAGACTCAGATACTCGTTCAGGAATTTCGCATATTGTAAATGTAGCTCCGGATTACGCTGTAGACGACGCTCTACAGCATAGAAGCGTGAGATAGCCCCTTGTAGGCTATTTCCAAAGTCCGGGCTGTCCTGTTTGAAAGACAACTCAACAATGTACCTGCCTTCTGAGTCTCGGGAATGTGTGTCTCGAAAGTGCTGCTCCACCATCTCGTGCGATGGATCCTTCTGGATATGCTCAGTATTATCCTCGATCTCCCAAAAGCGTTGGGGAGAGGCGTTAATATCAACCGTACTCTTAAACGTGGTTGCGGCTGGTGAGTACGGCAACCCTACAGATGTGATGATCCATCCAAAGATTGAAGAGATGGCAATAATGTTGCCATGCGTGTCGTTTCTTTTGTTACCTAAAAAAATAGACCAAATTTGTTCAGTGCCCAATTAGATGTCTACTTGCGAAGTAGTATTGAACGACGTGTCAGCCAATTCAAGTCCATCATAAATCCGTAATGTATCTGCGTCGATGTTTTCTCGCGGAAGTGATGACGGTATTTTGCGCAGCACATGCGCTGCGGCGACGATAGTAGGTTGTGACACCATTGATTTGATGTACAATGAAGCCAAACCTCGAGTCGTTTCAGCCTTGATGGAAGATATTCTGGAAACAAGGATCCTCGAGGGTGAACGTGCGAGCCCAAGTGCGTTGACGCATTGTTCCGAAACATAGGATAGCCCAGAGCCGCTATCTAATAGCACACGGTAGGTTGTATATGTCCCTCTGGCATTTTGGACATATACCAACGCTGTGGGTAATGTGCTTCTTCGTAGTCCAGATGACTGTGTTGTGGTGCTAGTGCCCGAGGCTTGGGCGACATAAGCTGAGGTGCTACTGCCCGAGGCTTGGGCGACGTAGGCTGGGGTGCTACTTCCCGCAGGTTGGGCGATGTAGGCTAGGGTGCTACTGCCCGCAGGTTGGGCGATGTAGGCTGCAGGAACTGATGACCCATCCGTGTTTGCAGGATGAACCAGAGTGTGATGCCGACCATTGCAGTGCTTGCACGAATGTTTCGATGGACATTGCGTAGATCGATAGCCGGATCGTAAACAGTTGAAGCAAAGCGACCTTTCCGTTACAAAGTTGCGTCGCTGATCGGTATTCAGGTTCTGAAAATGCAGACATTTGTACAGAAGATGATCAGTGGAGCCACACTTACCGCAATTGCCACGGTTAATTGCGACAAGTGTGCGCTTCGCTTTAGCTGGCTTGTCCAGGTGACAACCAGGCTCAAGGTTGGGGGGATGCTGCTGCTTGGCTCAGTTCAAAGTCCTCGCAGCGAGCGTCTAGGAACTTAATCAACTCGTTAATGGTTGGCGATGCTGCGTCTCTGCTGTCCTCTATCCATTTCCTTCTCGATTCGGGGTCAATTTTTGCCAAAACTAGATGAATCACCCAACAGTCGCGGCTGGATTCTCCAATTGCATCTAGTCCCCGAATGATTTCATTGGCTCCATCAGCCATCTTGCGCAGATTGGACACCTTTCCATTGGTGGCAGCAGTTAGACCCGTAAAGGTGTCCAGAAAGGAGTTAACGATAAATCTTGGGTGATCATACCGTTCATGAACGCGTGTCCATGCCGAGTCGTAGGCAGCCTCCTTAATGGAAAGGTGGCTGAAAAGATTTGCTGCTTCACCTACGACGAATGACTTGAGGTAGTGAAACTTTTGAATCTTTACCGGGCTGGTCTTGCGGTGGACGGTGCTTTCGTAGAGATCCTTAAAGGCAGGCCACTCCCTGTAATCTCCACCAAATGGTTTGATGATGATCTTCGGTAGTGGGTTCTCCCGTAAGGGAGACGCAGCAGGCGGTGGCGTGTGTGGCGAAGATGCTCCACTTTCAGACAACCGTTGAAAGAAGTCGTTTTGTTGGCGCAGCATAGCCATGTTTTCCTCCGGTTGAGGCTTAACGTTTGGCTGCAACGAGCTCTTCAACGATGTGAGTAGGACTAGGGCGCGCAGATACTTTTCCTCGTATGCTTGGAAGTCTGCAGTAGGATCCTCAAAACCCTCAACGCCTTCGTACAAGGAGATTTCGTCCTTGTATGCGGAAACATAGTGTAAAGTGTGGTGATAACTGTGTCGTCGATTGCACCGGTTCAGTGGGTCAGCGTCGATCTGCTGACTCGATGCTTGTGCCAGCTTGTTGCCAGTGGGTCAGCTTGGGTCTCTTTGATGTAGTCGGCGGTATTGGCCCTTCCGCTCCGGCTCAGTGGGTCAGCGCAGTTCTGCTGTGGCCAGCGCTTGTTGGTTCTTCAGTTGCGCTGACGTACCTTGGTGAGACGACCACTTGGTGAGTCGGCCGCTTGTTTGGTGAGTGGTTCTTTTGGCTAGTAGGCGAATCTGCTGATCAGCAGTTATTAGCTTAGCGCCTGGTACCCAGTCCAAGGTCAGCGTAGTTGAGCTGGCTGGGTATATGTGGGTGCATGGGAAGTTGGTGTTGTTCCCAGGTTAATTGCTTTTCGCAGCAATGTTGCGGATGCTAGTATTGGCAATATTGGTTACGAAAAAGGCGTTTAAGTTGTTGCTGCTTAATGGTGGGCAGTATTAATCACTACAATTCTGTTCAATGCGGACTGTATCCGGTTCGAAGGACCAAGTTATGGTGATAAATGTATCACGAGTCATATTTTGTTATAGTTTTAAGTTTCCGATTGATTAAGAAACTCAAGATAAGTTCAGATTTAATTTATTCGATGTCGGCCATGCTGATTAGTAATTACAAGAGCGTTGGTGTTGCCAGACTGGCCCTAAAGCTCGTGCATAGGCCGCCTAGAACAGCTGGTAAGGTCTGGTAGGTCTATTGTGAACTGACTTCTAGACAGCCGTTTGCATGAAATACTAAATATAATAACCGTTCCTTAACATACGCATTAACTAACAACTAAATCTGAACTTTGAACGTACATTGTGAAGGCCACGTTAAACATAAAATTATAATTTAAACAGGGTTCGATGGAGAATTCCATCTATAGAATTGGTATAACTCACTTATTTGAAGTCGAAAAATCACTTTTTGAATTAAGTCCCACTTTTTTAAAAAATACCCCACTGTGCGACGCTCTGCCGCCACACCGACGCTGTAAACCAGTGCTGTCCACCAATACAGTGACATATAAAACTTACATACACCCAGAAAACGATTTGATTTTCGTTCGCGCTTGCCGACGCACACACACACATAGCTGTACTCTGTACATGAGAGAAATTCCCTGACTCGCGAGTCAGTGCTCAGTAAGTTGATGTAAGTCTTACTTGTCACTGTATTTGTATTGGTAGCACTGATCTACATTGATAAAGTACTAATGTCTAGAGGGCACTGGAGAGTAGACGACCCGACTCTCTACATCACCACGAATGAAAGTTGTACCAAGCGTCGTTCTTCAGCTAGATATGGTAAGAAGATTAAAAGAAGACTACTAGAGCGTGAGAGTAAAATTAAGTTTGGGTCCCAGCTTAGGACACTTAGAGCAACTAGCAATATGTATTTTTGTACATCTCAATACGGTCAATACGTATTCCTTACTGAAAACTCTTCACAAGTGAACAATGCTTCAGAATTGGCCTGACTAACAAAATAAACATTATTTGCTAAGATTAGTTGAGGGGAGCCATCTAAACCAACAAAAAACTTTTTTTTTTTTTATAAATTGGTAGTATAACTCCTTAAAAATATGTTTCATGTTTTAATTCCAAGTACTTTGTAAGTTACGAAAGTGTAAAGTTCCACGCTTTACTCTACGCGCCCTATGTCGGCTGGGAAACAAACTCGTTTTTTTCTCGAAATCACTTTTTTCGCGCCTTATTTGCACAAGTCTTAACCGATTCGTCTGAAATTTTGACAGGATTTTTAAAATATATATACCGAGGGACTGACGTTGGATTTTTGTTGTATGTGGGCCTTTATGCAAACAAGTTTTTTTAAGAAGGCAACACAAAAACTACAATACAATACCCTTTATTTTTGGGTAAGCAAATTGTGAAGCAAGTAAAAAAAATGTTTTTTTTTATTATCGAATGCAACGAATCTTTGAGCATAGTTTACACCAATTTCCAGATGTCTGATTAATTTAAAACTAAGGGCCGATGAAAATGCAATAATGTGAAAACACTTTCCTATTATCCTGATTAGGACCGCCAGGATTAATAATATTGATTTATATACCTTTTAGTTCGGTTAGCTATAAAGCGTGTTCGAGTTTTAGTTTTAGTTTTTTAAACTATTATTAGCTTCTAGTTACCGACACATGCGCCAAGACTATTTCTATAAAATCCCGAAGAACAGTTCAATCGGCGAGTATAACCCTGAATATCAAATGGGTATGGATATCGAGCCTTTGGTACTGGTTCTGAGGTCTCAGGTAAAACTGTTGTTGTTGTCGTTGTAGTAGTTGAACTTGTGGTGGTTTTCCTATAACATCGAAATGATCCTTTCGTGTTATGGCAGTCGTAGTTTGAGGGGCAGTTATGAGTATTAAGTGTACATTCATCATCATCTTTAAAGAAAATTGTAAAATTTATATTTAAGGTTTAGTAATTTAGTAATAAAATAGTTATAGTACCGGAAAACGCAAAAATCAATTTTATTTTGTGTTTTTTTAAATACATTATACAATCTTTATACCAGTTCTAATACTAACAAATTTCCGTTCCTTAGTCGTTAAAAAATTCATAAAAAACACGGCAAATTTGGTGTGCTACAGCTGTGAAAAAAAACGGCACCGCCAGCAAAGGCAATTTTTACAAAGGCGTACTACTATATTTTTAAGTTTAAGAAATGATCACATCCGGGCTTCCATCTGGTACCACAACCGTTATTTGTAACCAGTGTAACCGAATCAAAATCGTAACCGTAACCGTAACCGAAACAAAAACAATTTTTTTTGCCTGACCGAAATATATGGTAGCCCAAATAACCGTAACGAAAACCGAAACGATTGTACCGCTTCAGCGAGAAAATTTCATAAAAAAACGAGAAGGAAAGCTAACATTGGCAAGCCGTAGTTCATAAACCCCTGCAGATAGAGAAAACTGTAGTCCGAATTTATTAAGCTTGCGCGATCAGCCTTAAATTGTGTAAAAGACACATTTTTGGCAAAGAAAAAGATACTTAGAAGAAATTTGTATGTCAATCGACAATAAGCGAAAAGTTTTCTAAAACATTTAAATAAGCCATAAGATGATCGAAGTTTTCAAGCTCATTAATAGGGGTTACACTGAGCGAAAAAAGCATATTGAACCAGGCTATACCGACTTGTCTGTTAAGGCTGATCAAAAATATACATGTAAACTTAATGCCATCTTCTAAGCGTTACAAATTTAAAGACTAAAATTATAATACCCTGCAGTGGAATAAAAATATAAGTATAAAAAAAACAATAATTATTAAATAGGTCTATAAAATATGTAAAGGTTGGGAATCTAGATTTATTAAAAACAAGAAAGAACGCTATAGTCGGGTTTCCCGACTATAAGATTTGCGATACTCATTGTTGACAACATTGTTGTCAACAGTTCAAGAATTCGGACGTGTTTTTCGCCGCTCCTCCTTCACATTGTGATTTTATTGTGAAAACCAATTCGGTCTATCTCAGTTTTTGATTATATTGTCAGTAACACTGCAATCTTAATCATAACGAGCCGTTTGAACAATTAAAAAAGACAGTGACTTAATAATCTGAAAAACTAAATTGGCAAAAGAATATATTTTCTATTGCTCTGTTTTTGCCAGCAGTACCGCTAAGCCCATAGTTTGTGTTGTTGGTTAAACTACTCTCTCTGTGTTTGCCGCGAACATTCACACGAACCTACTCTGTGTTGCCAGCAGCACCGCTTTACCAAAAGTTTTTGTTGTTGGTTTGAACCACTCTCTCTGTGTTTGCCGCGAACATTCACACGAACTTGCAATCGGTGCATTTCGCTTTGATCGGTTCTTCCGCGCTTTTATCAGACTGCTCTCTGCCCGGCTGCTGTGCTGCTCTTCGACCGTTTACACCCGGCCGCTCTTTGCCTTGCTGCTGCTGCTCTGCCCTGCTACTCTTCGATCGATTGCATTCGAACCGCTCACTGTTTGCTGCTGCTCTGCCCTGCTGTGCGCTGCTCTTCGACTGTTTGCATCTGATTGCTCTTTGCCCTGCTGTCGCTGTAAACAAACAAAATGAGTTTATGCTGTGCCGCTTCCTGCTCTAATGGCAACAAGATAACCTCACGCCAAACTTCGGTTTGCTGCTGGATTTGCGACAACTTGGCACAGCCTATCTGCGTGGAGCTAGGGCGGACAAGTGGCCCAATTGTGGACAAGCTAAGGTTGCGAGTTGGCCTTAACTGGACTTGTCCAAGCTGCAGGCATATCGAGCTTGACATGAAATCATTCATGCGACAAACCCACCTTGAGTTCCAAGCCCTGTCGGCTGGTTTCCGAGTGCTTCAAGAAAAAATTCTGCTCCGCAGAATCACATTTCAAGAACCTGAAAATGCTAAGTGTCGCTGAAACTTGCTCGTTGCCTAATAATCATCAAAATGTTCCACAGTCTACCGCCTCACTGCAACTGAGCCCTATAACAAGAGCACTAAGGGACCTCAATCGAGGCTCCCCCCCTCTCAACACTTCCTCCCTGCCGGAAGTTGGTGCAGCTGACGAAGACCAGCTTGATGCGGATCACTCGCTAACTGTACCAACAGTTGCCCCGGAGATGGCTCTGCATTCACTTACTGAACTGAATCCTACTTCTGCTGCCAACGATGACCAGGCATCTACGTCGCAAGCCGCGGTACCAACGGGCGCTTTGCTGGCCACCACCCGGTCGTCTGCCGACTATATGGACGTAGCAAACTCTAACTGTGCCCCCAATGCTGCGCTAGCCACACATTCGGCACCTGTAAGAAGCAACTGTGGACCAATAATATCTGGAGTCGCGCCAAGGAAATCTACGCCCATAGTTGGCGTTGCACCCAAAAGGTTCATCTTTGTCTCCCGTTTGAATCCTGGGGCTTCTGAAAACGACGTTAAGACCCACCTAAGTAGCAAACTATATGTTTCTGGCACCGAAATAACTGTCTCAAAGTTCAGTTTTAAGCAAAGACGTGAAATATCTTCGTTTAAGATTGGAATTTCTGACGCTCTTATTGATAAAGTCCTTGATATTGCAATCTGGCCGGAGCATGCCATCGTTCACGAGTATGTTAACAAATTAAATTCTCGAGTTCGTGGACCTCAAACCCCTTCGGCCAGGGTTTCAAAAAACGAATCGATTCATTCTCCCTACACTATCGGAATGTGCGTAGTTTACTGGGTAAACTCAGTAAACTGCACGTCAATAATGTCTCCTTTGACGCCAATGTGATTGCCTTTACTGAAACTTGGCTTAATTCCTCTGTGTCTGACCGCGAAATATTTGCGGGCAACTATGTCATCTATAGACGTGATCGCACAGTGCGTCTGGGCGGCGGTGTTCTTATTGCCGTTAAGTCCGATCTGGTCTCAGAGTTTATTCCGATAATCGACACTGAAAGCACTTTAGAATTTGTTGCTGTTCGTATTAACGTTCATGACTTTTTTGTTTACGTCTCATGCTCGTACATTCCACCCCGGTCCGATATTAATGTAGGGGAAAGTAGGGTAAGATGGGACGGTGGTAAGATGGGACGCTGTATGTTTAAATAGGAAAACATGCTGCCATCTATGTTATATTTTAGTTCTCAATTGGTATTGTCATTTTAAAGAAAATTTGGTCACATTCACATGTATTTGCATTTTCTATAATTTTTCCGAATCGTTGAAAGTTTTTCGCTCTCCAGTCGTCGACTTTTTTGGCGTAAACATCAGCCTGGAATTTCGTGTTCTTCGTGAATATAAAAAAAGTAAGTTCCTAGTCTTTTTCCGTAATCCCTTAGACGTAAAAATTGCGTACAATGTCAATGCTAGGTTATGTCATTATCGAATTATTGATTTTTAAGTAAAAACAGTCGCCGTCGGGTAAGATGGGACAAGATGTCGAAAATACGGCAAAGGGTGCAAAACTGAAGAGACAAGCGAGAAAAAGTGCATCGAAAGATAAGAAAAAAAACGTTAAAAAAGTAAAAAACAACAAACATGTACGTTTTAACAGAATGTAAAAAATAAACTTTCTGAATTTAGCAAATCGAGTGAATTTTTTCAGACTTCACAATATCGGTAAATTTAAACAACAAAAAATTGTTCAAATATACTTGGATTTATATACATTGTTGCAAGACATCATATTCTTCCCCAAAAATCAGCTGACGATTCATTTTTGCTTTATATCACAGTTTACATAGGTCAAATAACAAGCGTCCCATCTTACCCGACGATTTTTTAATACCTCCAAAAATGACAGTTTCTTAAAATTAGTAAAAACCACATACAATTTTTTCTGATCATCATCGTTTTTCATATATTGTTACTAGAGGCTTTAGACTTCCCGAAAAACCAGCCGAGGCTTTGTTGTTTGGTTTATTGTATAATTTACAGGGATCAGAATCCAGCCGTCCCATCTTACCCTACTTTCCCCTATATCTGCAACACCTTGCTCAAATTCAGAGTATTCACTCCACTCTCGGCAATAACGACCATCTGCCATTTCCTGGATGTCAGCATCTGATTCAAATGTTCTGGTTCCTACTTTACCTCACGAGTTGGTGCATGGCCTTATCGACCTCTCATTGGGTCAATTGAACTTAAATATGAACTCCTCGAATAAAATCTTGGACCTTATTTTTGCGTCGGAGTTCGCCAATGCCTACGTTTCCAGAATTGACCCCCTCGTTAGTCCTGAAGACGCTTATCACCCTACACTTGAGGTCATTCTGGAAGCATCGGCTCCCTTACTGCCATGTCCTGAAAACGAAACTGCAACTTTTCGTTGCTTTCGTAAAGCCAACTTTACTGAAATGAATCATTATTTATCTGAAGTAGATTGGTCTTTTATGGATTTAAACGAAGAACCTTTTAACATTGTTAAACAGTTCTACGGCATTCTCGACACGGTTTTCGATTTGCATGTTCCTTCATTTCCCTCACCTAAGGTTTCTCATAAGCCTCCTTGGTTCACTCGTAGACTCTCTTACCTAAAAAACTGCAAGTCCAGACTTTTTAAGAAATTTAACAGGACAGGGATGCAAGTAGACCAAGCCAGATACCTTACTGCTCGTTCTGAATTCATAACTCACAATTCCCAATGCTACAAGAATTACCTTGATCGTTGCAGAAACGAGTTTCACGATAACCCCAAGCAGTTCTATGCATTCGTTAACTCCAAACGCAAGTCTTAACAATTTCCATCTGCCTTCATCCATTTCTGCTTATAACGAGTCCGATATTGCCAATTTATTTGCAAAATTTTTCCAATCTACGTACTCATCCATAAGCCACGATAATACCTCAGCGTATCCCTTTTCACTTCCGCACTCTAATGGTATGTTTATGCCTATAATCAGCGTAGATGATGTTTTTCAAAACCTCCAAACAATTAAGTCATCCTTCTCTTCTGGTCCTGATCTTGTACCAAGCTGTGTTTTAAAATATTGTGCTGGGGCATTGTGTGTGCCACTGTCAAAACTATTTCAGTTATCCCTGCAGCATTTATTTTTTCCTGAAGTTTGGAAGGAATCTTTTATAATTCCGCTTCATAAAAAGGGAAGTAAATCGGACATTAACAACTACCGTGGGATTGCGAAACTCAGTGCTATTTCCAAATTCTTCGAACAGTTAATTACTGCTCAGCTTCAGCACCAATGCAGCTCAATAATGTCCCCAACACAGCATGGCTTTATGAAACGTAGATCAACGTCAACCAACCTTCTGGAGTTTACCACTGTTATTAGAAACTCGTTCAAAACTAACATCCAAACTGATGTAATTTTTACAGACTTCAGTAAGGCTTTCGATTCTGTGAACCATCTGTTGCTGCTAAAAAAACTTACGCTTTTGGGATTCCCGATCTCGTTGACGAAGTGGATTTCTTCATACTTATTGAACCGGACTCAGAGAGTATTATTTAAAAAGTCTATCTCAAACCTCGTCCACGTGACTTCTGGTGTTCCTCAAGGGAGTCACCTTGGACCACTCCTGTTCGGAATTTTTATAAATGACTTGCCTCAAGTAATTCTCTCTTCCCACGTGATGATGTACGCCGATGATGTAAAACTTTGTATGCCTTTAACAAACGTTGACTCTCATGTACTCCTGCAAGCGGACATCAACAATCTGCAATCATGGTGCCTCCAGAACCTGCTGTTCTTAAATAATTCTAAGTGTAGCTTCATGTCTTTTTATCGGAAGAGGCTTTTCCTCGCTAGTTATTCCATCGGGACGAGCGATCTTGAACGTATTAATTCCGTAACAGATCTTGGAGTTTTATTTAGCCACAACTTAAACTTTACCAATCACATCGGTATCATTGTCAGTAAAGCAAAAGGGGTTTTTGCATTTGTGAAGCGCTGGTCAAAGGAATTTGAGGATCCCTACACCACAAAGCACCTTTACATTTCTCTTGTTCGGCCAATTCTTGAATACTGCTCGTGCGTATAGTCTCCTCAGTATGCTAAATACCAGGACCTAATCGAATCGGTACAGAAACAGTATTTTTTGTTTGCTTTACGTGGGTTAAACTGGGAACCACAACGTCACCTACCATCTTACGTCGATAGACTGCGTCTTTTGAGCCTGCCGTCGCTAAAGGATCGTCGGACCTGCCACGGAGTGATGTTCCTACACAAGTTAATCACTGGACTTGTTAATTCTAGTTACCTACTCGGCCAAATACGGTGTTCGGTCCCCGTAAGAGCATCCCGCTACTATCGGCCTATTGCTCTGGAAATCTGCAGGACAAATTTTGAATCGCACGATCCTTTTCGAGTTTTGTGTACTCAATACAATGAATTGTATTTTTTGTTGTTTTGTGAATGTTCCGTGAACTTTGATGTAACAAATATTTTAAGTCACCTATCCTTGCCTCCGCCCACTTGATGTGAGTCGGAGCACATCTCTAAAAATAACTCCTAAATTCGGGTGGAGGTGGGGGTTAGGCTTTATATTGGCAGATATTTGCTAATTTTTTTGAAATTGCCCTCTTTAAAACAAGCTAACTAGCCCTCTTCAAAAAAGTGAAGCCTACTTTCGAGCGCAATCAAATTTTAGCGCCCTCTTCAAAAAAAGTTTAGCCTACTTTCGAGCGCTATAAAAATTTTTAACGCACAAACAATTTTTGAAAATGGTCAGATTTTCAAAACTTTTACATATTTACATATTTGGGTAGATATTTTCAATACAAACAACATTTTTAAAGGCCACTTTTCTCTAGCATTAAAAATGTGGACACCACAGAGTTTCGCGGTTTGTGGGCGTAAAAAAGGCGTGGTCAGGTTTTGATCTGCGCTTTGCTTATAGAAGTCTGTGTGCTGTGTGTTGGTGGTTCTAGCTCTTATAGTTCCCGAGATCTCGACGTTTCTACGGACGGACGAACGGACGGACGGACAGACAGACATTTGCGCGTTTACAGTATTTGCTTACTCTTCGAGTATCGCGAATAAAAAACAAGAAAGGACGCAATGAATTTTTAACGAATTTGTATACGCTTTTTCTTAAAACTGGTCAGATTATTATTATATATCTGTGTAGATGTTTTCAATACAAATAGCATTTATAAGGGACACTTTTTTCCAGCATTAAAAATGTGGGCACCACAGAGTTTCGATGTTTGTGGGCGTTAAAACGCGTGGTCAGGGCTTGAAACAAACTTCATCTGCGCTTTGTTAATAGATTCTGTGTGCAAGTGTGTGACACCAGTAGATGAAAGGTGTATGTTTCGGAAATCGTTGGAATAAAAGTATTCCAAATCGATAGAAAAGTAATCTTTGAAGACTAAATAATTATTTTAGTCGGAGATGGAAAAAAGTCCAACATACTTTTTAACAGTAAAATGGGTTGACGGCGACCTTAACTTTTGGCTAAGCGTCAGGCAAAATTCCCCGCGAACAGCGACTTTCGAACTTTCATAACGTGTAACAAATCGATTTATCGAGATAATTTGATGAGTTCAAATAACCCTAACTTCTATTATTCAAAAAATATTAACTAGTTTCGGCTTTGGGCATTTTTATCATCCTTTGTTTATCAGTAGGAGCCTCAAAATATCTTTCAAGCTCTTTCAGTTAAGCCTTTTGAACCAAATATGGGTCAGATTTCGAAAACGTATTTATTATTATATTATTTTTTACAGTTTTTTACATTTTGTATATTTTTATTTAAAGTACAAGCCAATGAACAAGCTTTCCTAACCATTTTTTTATCAATTTTAAATTTCCTGATAATGTCGTTATCTTTTGCCATGCAGTTCTTTGATATTTAGTGTTGGTTTAAATTCTGAGTATTAAAAGGAAAGTAATATCAATCGAATCCAAATCTCATAAATAAGTGCTATTAATTTGTTCGATAATTACTCAAAGAGAAAGCAAATAATGTAAACGGGCAAGTGTCTGTCCGCACAAACATCGAGATCTCGAGAACTATAAGAGCTAGAACCACCAAATTTTGCACACAGACTCCTATGAGGAAAGCGCAGATCAGGTTTATTTTAAAACCCGACCATGCCCCTTTTTACGCCCGCGAAACTTTTGTGTCCACATTTTTAATGCTAGAAAAAAATGGTCTTAATCGGGGGTGCCACAGAAATCGTTTCTCTCTAAGTCCGCCCAAGTTCCAACCCAATGCAAAGCCGTCGGTGCCACAGAAAACTCTATCATTTCCCCCGTGTTTTAAACGACAGTTTTATAAAACAAGCATACTTAATCATCATAAATAATCAAAATTTTTTCATCTCAAAAATTGCATTTGCCTTTCCGGCCAAGTTCCACCACAATAACCAAAATGCCAACTTGCTCCAAATAGAATATACCAAATTTCGCTATACTATTGTTTATAACAATAGCTACAGCGTGTCAAAATTTCAAATAAAAATAACTTGTATTTCTTGTGAAATTAATAAATCAAATCGTGCATTGCAATAAAGTGTGACAGCGCGTGGCAAAACATACCGGCTTGGGTTTTTAACGACGAAGAAGACAATTTGTATAGAAATGTAAGTGAATTCAACAAATTTAAAGTATTATTGACTAAATGTTGCTTAGTTCTAGGGGAAAGCATAGGAAAACAAAGCGAGCCACAGTGCTCTTGATTTTTATATTAGAAAACGCCGATTTCGCAAAAGTATTCGCTCTGGGGACTGATGAAGTAGCGGCCTCTCGAAAGAAGCCATCTAGTACAGGGGTGGCTTCTGTTGTTTAGTTTGGCGGTCAATTTAAAATGTTGAACAATTTTGTTTGTTGCGTTTTAGGTGCAGGGTTTTGTTTAGTCATTGGTATTGTCTTGCTAAAAAAAAGGGAAGCTTGTCTTGAATTTATTGAAAAATAGAAAATAAATGCCAAATAAAAATAGCAAGTGATCCCTGTCATTTTCCAAATCGTTAGTCCGAACAACAAGTTCGATACGGTTTCTATCGGGGGTGCCACAGAAACCGTTCCTCCCGAAGTCCGCCCAAGTTCCAACCCAAGGCAAAACCGTCGGTGCCACAGAAAACTCTATCATTTCCCCCATGTTTTAAACGACAGTTTTATAAAATAAGCATACTTGCACCTTTTTATAAATAATGAAAAATTTTTTAAAACAACGTTAATGAATTGTATGTGCTATCTGCATACAACATTTTTTTATGTTTTGATCTTTTTATATTTTAAATTAATAATTCTCCAAAAACCGTCACCTCAAAAATTGCTTGTGTGATTCCGGCCGAATTCCACCCGAGAAACCAAACTGCCAACTTGCTCCAAATAGAAAATGCCAAATTTCGGAGTAATTTTCATATTTGAAATATGATTGTTATTATTGTTTTGGTACGCTATACTATTGTTTATAACTATAACTATAGCGTGTCAAAATTTCAAGTGAAAATAAGTTGTACTTCTTGTGAAATTAATAAAACAAATCGTTGCATTGCACTTAAGTGTGACCGCGCGTGGCAAAAATACCGGCTTGGGTAAAAACCCTAAAAACGACGAAGAAGAAGACAAATTCTATAAAAATGTAAGTGAATTCAACAAATTCCAAATATAATCGACTAAATATTGTTTATTTCTAGGGGAAAGCATAGGAAATCAAAGCGAGCCCCCGTGCTCTTGATTTTTATAATAGAAAACGCCGATTTCGCAAAAGGATTCGCTCTGGGGGACTGATTTTATGTAGCGGCCTCTCGTAAGAAGCCATCTAATACAGGGATGGCTTCTGTTGTTTAGGTTGGCGGTCATTTTAAAATTTTGAACTATTTTGTTCGTTAAGATTTATGTGTAGAGTTTTTTTTAGTTATTGATATTGTCTTGCAGAAAAAAGTAAAACTTGGCTTGAATTTATTGAAAAATAGCAAATAAATGTCAAATAAAAATAAGAAGTCAGCCCTGTCTTTTTTCCGAATCGTCAGTCCCAACAACAAGTTCGAGACGGTTTCTGTAGCACCGACGGTTTTTTTCCGAATTTCCGAAAAATTACTCCCCAAAACCGTCGACGGTTTCTGTGGCACCCCCGTATAACACCGACGGCTTTTTTTCCGAATTTCCGAAAAAACCGTCCCTAAAACCGTCGACGGTTTCTGTGGCACCCCGGAATAAATGTTGTTTGTATTGAAAATATCTACCCACATATTTAAAAATTTTGAAAATCTGGTACGTTAAAAATTTATTGCGCTCGAAAGTAGGCTTAACTTATTTTGAAGAGGGCGTTAAAAATGTATTGCGCTCGAAGTAGGCTACACTTTTTTTTTTTTAAGAGGGCTAGCGATGCTTGCGTTTTTTCTTGTTTTCTTTTAATAAAGAGGGCAATGAGTATCTCAAATCTGATAGTCGGAAAACCCGACTATATAGTTCTTATTTGTTTTATGCATCTTGTCTTAAAAAAAAAAAAAAAAAGAACCCTATTTTCGGATTTTTTGGCTACCAGATTTCCGTTACTTATTGCCCTTTTTAAAAAAAGTGTAGCTTAGGGTAATCCTTTTGATGTCACTTGACATCAATGTCTTAAAACAGGCCAGATTTTCAAAAAAAATTGTATATCTGTGTCAATAAAAACAACATTTACGAAGGCGTTTTTTCTCTAGCATTAAAAATGTGGGCACCACTGAGTTTCGCGGCTTGTAGGCGTTAAAAGGGACGTGGTCGAGCGACTCTACATGCAAAAATTTGGACTAAGTCGGGGGTGCCACAGAAACCGTTCTTTCCGAAGTCCAACCAAGTTCCAACCCAACACAAAGCCGTCGGTGCCACATAAAACTCTTTAATTTCCCCCATGTTGTAAAACACGGTTTTATAAAAAAAGCATACTTGCGCGTTTTTATTAAAAACTTATTAAAAACAATGACAATAATTTGTATGTGCTATCTGCATACAACATTTTTTATGTATTGATCTTTTTAAATTTTAAATGAATCATTTTCCAAAACCGTCACCACAAAAATTGCATGCGCTATTCCGGCCAAGTTCCTCCCAAACAACCGAAATGCCAACTTGCTCCAAATAGAAAATTCCAAATTTCGGAGTAATTTTCAAATTCGAAATATTTATTGTTTTTATTGTTAAGGTACGCTATACTTTTGTTTATAACAATAACTAAAACGTGTCAAAATTTCAAATGAAAATAAGTTGTACTTCTTGTGAAATTAATAAAAAAAAGCGTGCATTCCAATAAAGTGGGTTTGGCTTGGGTTTTTAACAACGAAGAAGAAGACAATTTGTATGAAAATACACCCAAAAAAAAATCTCTAAGTGTCAAATTGATAAGTGTGGTTCAAAACGCCACTAGCCCTAGTTTCAACTTTCTAGTGTCAACTTGATACTAAGTCAGTGTCAATCGGTCAAGAAAAAGTGTTAAGAATGCATTTTGACCCTAAATAGTATCAACCTGTCAACTTTCAGTGTCGTTTCGAAACCACAAATCGAAGTTTCGATTCTCGAAATTCGAAGTACAGATATCGCACACACATCGCACGCATATCGCATACACATATCGCATACACGTGGCTATCGTCCTATCGATTTAAGTATCGTGGTTTTGCAAAAAACAGCCGCACTTGCGCATAAATTTCGGAAAATTGTGAAAAAAGTTCTTTGTGTGGTTATTATAATTATCAGGTGAGTAATAACTAAATAACAACCAAGAATTATTGCAAGCAAGCTTATGTGATTTGAGAAAAACGCACAATAAGAAAATTTATAGCGTCAATAACGGAACATATGTACATATGTTCGTAATAAAAATAAGTCGAAACTCATAGTTGTGCTTTTTTTTTAATGGCAAAGACTGCACCACCATGCAAACTTATAAAGTCTTTAACTAAATTATTATTTGCATTTGCATATGTTTCTTCCAATTTGTAAAGAAAACCCAACTGCGCAGTTCGCAAGGAGCACTCCTTACACATAATACATTTGCGCACCTTGAGGGCTTTCATGCATATATGTATATATGTACATACAAACATGCATACATACAAAACAATTTCTACTTTTAGGCAGCTTACATTCACATTGTACTTGTACACTCTCCGAAATATTTGTATCTTTAATGTTATTTAATTATTTATAATGTAAATATATGTTTAAGGCTTACAAATAATAATTAAAATACTTCACTGTTAATAATAAAAAACGCAACGAAACATTGTTTTAATTTTTGTGGTTTTTGGGTAAAATTGGGTAAAAGTGTCAAAGTGACACTATAATATACAAAAAATTGTGTCAGTTTGATAAGAAATATTGACAAAGTGACACTAGAATTTACAAAAATTCGTGTCAGTTTGATACGAAATAGTGACAAAGTGACACTAGAATTTACAAAAAGTCGTGTCAGTTTATTAAGAAATAGTGTCAAATTGACACTAGAACTGCATGCGATTTTTGTCAATCCAATAAGAACTAGCGTCAAAATGACCCCAGCAATAATCTGACAAAAAGTGTCATATTGATACTGCTTAGGTTCACATTGACAATTTCGAAAGTATCAAATTGTCATGTTCGAAACTAACAAGTTGATAAGCATCATATGAGAGAATTTTTGCCAAGCAATAGTGTCACATTGATGTCTAAATAGGGGCATATTGATGACGATTTTTTTTTCGGTGTGTAAGTGAATTCAACAAATTTTAAATATTATTGACTAAACGTTGTTTAGTTCTGGGGAAAGCATAGGAAAACAAAGCGAGCCACCGTGCTTTTGATTTTTATATTAGAAAACGCCGATTTCGCAACAGTATTCGCTCTGGGGGACTGATTTCATGTAGCGGCCTCTCGAAAGAAGCCATCTAGTAGAGGGGTGGCTTATGTTGTTTAGTTTGGCGGTCAATTTAAAGTGTTGAACTATTTTGTTTGTTTTTAGGTGCGGGGTTTTGTTTAGTTATTGGTATTGTCTTGCAAAAAAAGTACAATTTTGCTTGAGTTTATTGAAAAATAGAAACAAAGAAATGCCAACTAAAAATAGGAAGTCAGCCCTGTCATTTTTCCGAATCGTTGCCCGAACAAAAAGTTTGAGACGGTTTCTGTAGCACCGACGGCTTTTCCGAAATTTGTTAAAACCCGTCCCCAAAACCGTCGACGGTTTCTGTGCCACCGCGGTTCAAACAATATCAAGGAAGACAAATTATTTGTTTAAAAACTTTCTCACCATCACAATTTCCAGTTTCCGCATTTAAAGTGTAGCCTGTACCGCAGCTTTGAAGACGCTATAAAAAATAAGGTAAATAATATATAAGGAAGAATATTGGCTTTCATATGTTTGAATAATACCGTGCATATATATGATCCGATCGTGTTGTCACATCTTTGAGTTGGAAGGCAGTTATGATTGTTAATTGAACATTCATTTATATCTAAAGAAAAGTCTAAAATATATTACCTATATCAAAATGAATGAGAAACTAAACGTACCAACGCACTTATTTAAAGTGGCATCCAAATTGAATCCAGCCTGGCAGTGACAGACAAAACTACCCAAAGTGTTACTGCATTCCAGGTGACTATTACTATGGCAGGTGTTTGTTGTGTTACTAGCGCATTCGTCAATATCAGTACAGCTGCCGTTTTTCAGAATAAACCCATTTTCACATGATTGACTCTTGACCGTGTTACATTTAAAGTCATCCAACTTATTTGAGCATTGTTTACCATCATCATTGTTATCATCTAAAAAAAAAACACTTTTAAAATAAATTGACTGATATGTAAGATAGACAATAGTTTAAAATACTTCTTAGTTAAATAACGTCTAGAGTTTGTGGTAGACGGTTAAGGCTACAAGTGTAGCATTCGTGTTTGCAAGGCTACATGCTCTGTAAACTCTCAGGTAGACATAGTAGAATTCTAGAATAAGTTTTCGGTTGTGTTATAATTTTAGGTTAGTTCTCTAGTTGCAAAAAAAAACAAGCAAGGCTTTTTGAAACGATTTCAAAATGTCACAGAAATTTGCTTTCAAAGAATATTTCTTTATTACAGCAGAGTGTTTTTTATTTTATGCTCCTTTCATACCAGCAATGATTTTTTGCTTCTTTATTTTTATACATTTCACTCCATTTTAATAATAACTAATTGAGTTTTATTCAATCGCTCAAAGTGTAATTAATATTATTGTGAGCGAAAAAATATCGATATCGAAATTGTAACTTTATAACGAGACAAGGTATCAGTAAAATATGTTAAATACATACCCTAAAAACGAAAGAAAAATATTTGGACAAAAACATAATAGTAACTTCACAATGCTTTAAAAAACGAATAAAAAGTGTGAAAAAAAATGTTTTTCACACTTTTAGACTTTTAAAAAATAGACGTGAATTTACCAAAAGAGATCTCACCTTACAACAAGTGAAATAAAATAGTTGTGTTAGTGGTTTCAAACAAAAAGTTTTTTAAGCTTGAAAATTCGGTAATAATGACATCTGTGGTCAAACCTAGGAGATTTTTTCTTTGATAACAGGGAAGATGTTATTTTTATTTTAGCTCCTGCGCTTGTACTGATCCGATAGCTATTTCTTGCCATATATGCATGAGAGACGCCATTTTTGGTAGCTGACATAGAAGTTGATTGCCCGTGTCGGCGTTCCTTTGTTTTACTGGCGGTTTTATTGCCTAACTCTGCTCATGGCTTAAGTTTTCTACCTAATTCCTTTCGTACTTTGTAGCCTTTGAAACTGACAGGGTGATTTTCTCCACAGTTTGCACACATGAATTGGTTGCTGAGCTGCGACTTGCACGATTTAGAGTTAGTTTGATGATTTCCTGCACAATTCCCACAAACAGGTTTAATGAAACAAAAACTTTGCGTGTGACCAAAAATTTTGGCACTTAAAGCACTGCACGAGGTCCTGATTGTGAGTAGCCTTCTCAACTGTGAAGCTGTACCTTCCAATTCGTTTAATTTTAAACGACTCGGAGACATTCGGAGTCAGCTTTACATTTACATAGAAAAGATTTTGACTAGAAATTTCATTATTTACGTCAGCCGGTGTTTCTCGCAAGGCAGGTTTTCTTGGGCAGTAAATGTTCAATACGGTAAAGCCTTTTTTCGTAAAACAGCGCTCGATTTGCTCCTTAGGGACAGTGGAATGCATGTTCCTCAGAACCAGCTTAAATGGTTTGTCCCCAATGATGATGCCAAAACTCGCAATTTAAGGCAGTCATGCTACGGACCACCTTCCGGAATGCATCAGCACTGTCAGTATATATGCGTGTTATTCCGAATTTGGAAGTACGTATATCATAATTATCTGCGGAGATGATTTCATTAAGGGTTCCTTCCAAAGTAAGGATGTTTTTTACCTTAGGTACACATATTGGGAGAGGTTTTGGATTGGTGTATTATGTTTTAGTATGACTTTGCCCTGAATGACCATCGGTTCCGGGGCTGTATGCATCCGGCTCAGACGTGTCCTCGTTTGTCTCAATTTCTTTAATACTATCCATCTCCCCAGCTAAAGGTGCAAAGCGGTTGCTGCGCAGTCCACTTGAAGTTGAGACTTGACGTCGAGACTTGACTTGTTTTACAATTTGTTGCATTGTTTAAAGTTGCTTAACTATTCTTTAAATTTGCTGGCTCTTTAATGCGATTGTAAGGGGTCCGTTTTTGGCGCAGAGATGTACTTGGTATTTGAAAGGAGCACCAAATTGCGGGTTCTGCTGGAAAAATTTCAATTTTTGACGATTCCGAAATTTCTTGTTACGTACGCCTGTGGGGCGGGGTAAATCAGCGCACCTAATGATCGCCAAAAAGAATTTCACAAGTCAAGCCAACTTCACCAATTTCACAGTTCTCAGAAAAATACCCGGAAATCAACTTAAGACCGTTTATGCAATTTAGTAATCAAGACTTTGCTATTTTGCTCATAAATAATGTTTCTATGCAAATTTGTATGGACGCCTTGATTAGCACTAAACGAGTAATACATTTGTTTATAACTACGTCCGTAGCTCAGGTAATCTTCATCCGATTTTAATGATTTATGACTTTTGAAAGCAATCCCAAAATGTGTATTAGAGAATATTTGGTTAAAAGTATGCTAGATTGAATTAAAAGTGTAATTAGAAATGATGGTCTTTGGACAAAGCCTTAAAAAAGTGATTTTTGCAAAAAAGTTCGAAATGAGCATAACTGAGTACTGTACTCACATGCGAGTTTACTTGTTTTTTTTTATTTTTTTACGAGAAGATTGAAATGATTTTGTAATGTTTTGTACATGAATTTGTTAATAAATAATCAAAGAATAAACAAAAAAAATTTGAGTTATTTTGCTTTGCTAATAACTTTTTTATGCGGCCCAACAGTCGACAGTTGCAAACATGTACTCACACTTGACGACCACTGTACTTGACATCAGTTGTAAAATTAACGGTTTACAATTTGTTTGATTTTTTTTTATAAAGTATTAAATTTACCTTTACAGTCACCAACTTCAAAGACAGGCAATTTTAGAATTAGAAAGACATTTCAGTCTAAAATTTGTAGTTTTTATAATTGGTATTTGACTTTAGGAACATTTTAAAATCAATATTCATTTCTTTGGAAAATATTAAAAAGCTGATTAAAAACGTGCAGACGACTTTGTTAATTAACGTACAATTTTATTTTGCGTGCTTTCTAACTGATGCTGCCGACGTATCAGGCCAGTACCGCAATCGTTGAGGAGCGACGCACCACCTGGCGGTGTCAGGGGTAGCGGATCCGTTTCTTATTTGTCGATCCAGGACTGACAGGGGGGAAGAGGACTGACCGGATACGTACAACTGATGCTGCCGGTTGCACTAGGCTATGCCAGGTCTTTTTGTGAGGCTCGGTTGTACGGCATTCATAATTACTTGGGTGGGATGACGACTTAATTTCTCTGACCGATGCTGCCGACGTATTAGGCACAGTACCCGGTCGTTTGTGAGGCTCGTGTCCAGTGAAATCGGAAACTGGTGTATATAACCGGAACCCGGAGTTCTTTACCGTTAAAGGGGAAAACATCAGCAGGTGTAGCAGCTCAGCTGATCATAACAATAGCGCGTACTGGTTCATGTAAGTCCAGGCGAATAATATAAAAGACTAGCGGACCCGGCGAACCTTGTCTCGCCCTAACTTGACGCCTTTGCATTAAGCTGACTTTCCTATTCGTTACTTCTCCTGTAATATGAACCATTTTACTCTAGCTCAACCACGCACTTCGCTGCTTACTAAATGAGATTTTGTTAGCCATCCTGCCTCTGTGGCGTTTCATCGATCCTGGGTAACCACGGCAAGCTGGGGTGCTGATGGTGTAACTGGTAGGGTCTGATGGATGTGGGTTGGAACTGATGTGAGTTCCTAGAGCTTCCAGCTCCACTTTCCAGCCCAACTTTATTTTAGGTTTCGGTTCCTGCTTCTTTTTGATCCTTTCACTAAACGCGAAACTCAGGGCAGCCTTCAGCTTCTGCTCGGAGACCTTCATGTTGTCCAGCACCTTGATCTTTGGCAAATGGCACAGAACGCAGGCCTAAAAGGAGTTGCCAGCAGTAATAGAACAGTGATTTTTCATCAGCCCAGGAATCTAAGCGAGTGGTACCCCGCCAGGTGGTCGATCCTTTTTAAGCTGAAGATATTGTTCTTCCGAAGACAGAGCTCCTTCCGCTAGTGGCAGTTTCTCAGACGGCTAAGTGACTATATGCGGTTGTCGCAAAAAGCCAGCACCTCCAGGTGTATTTCCAGGCAGACGTTAATGTCATCCAAGTTGCTGCCGAACACGTTCAGTCCGACCACGCATCGCTCTTTGGAAAATTGTTGTTGTCTCTCGCTGAATCGCGAGTAAGTGCAACCGCGAATTCTTCAGAAGACGATGGTCCACATAGGTTCTTTACTTCTTAACTCAATGATAACAAAGGAAAAATTGAAACCGCGAATTCTTCAGAAGAGGATGGCCCACATAGGGATATCGGGAATGCTAGACGCAGGAATGAATCAGATATAAATGCTCGATTTACCTGTTGTCGTTGTTGGTCATTTTTATGCGTCTATTGAAACGGCGTGATTGTCGTTGCTGTAATCTTCTGCCTTCATTGCGTTCAGCTCGTGTATCTTCTGGCTCTTCTTGATGCAATTGCGCCATTCCTACACGTGCATCTGTATTACGTTGCTAGACTTGTTCTTCGGTTCTTCTTCGCATGATTCAAGAATTACTTGAATTGGCCCCTTTCCTTTTTGTTAGCATTGCTCACATTTTGTTAGCATTGTTCACTTTTTGCCCACTTTATAAAACACACATAAATAGAATTGATGCCGCACACGAAAGTCAGAGCATCCTGTATATATTGAAACGGTGAATTCTTCAGAAGAGGATGGCCCACATAGGGATGAAAAGTAGATGTTGTTCAATTCTCAGACCTACTTAATACGCTCACAAAATTTCATGAGAATCGGGCAAGCCGTTTCGGAGAAGTTTGCTGTCACGACACGAGAATTTTATATATTAGATAAACAATTTAAGAGAATCGGTCTGGGAGACTCTTGCCTGATTTCCGACGACAGGGGGGAAGGGGCTTCGGACAGAACCTTTCTGGGGAAAAAATTATAACACTCCACATGAAAGAAGACAGTAAAAGGTGTGTGTACTGGTTCATGTAAGTCCAGGCGCATATTATATTCACTGTATAGGGACTTTGTTTTTATTTGGGGCTTAAAAATCGGACGATTCTTGACTGAAAAATAACTCGCAGCAAATCAGCACCCCGGAATTTATATTTCATTTATTTACAAATAAATTTGCCGTGTTAGCATTTCTTGTTACGTACGCCTGTGGGCGGGGTAAATCAGCGCACCACATGATCGCCAAAAAGAATTTCACAAGTCAAGCCAACTTCACCAATTTTACAATTCTCAGAAAAATACCTGGAAATCAACTACATACCGTTTGTGCAATGCCCGTGTCTGTAAATTCTGACGCTCTACTCAAATTACACTAGGTGTCACATGCATCAGCAATTATGCAATGCCCCATTGCCAATAAACCGAATATCGAGACCAACTCTAGGTACATGGCAATGACCCTTGGAATGCAGTTTGCACTTAGTTAGCCTTGATATTAAACTTCACCACGGCCCAATTCCATCCGTAAATTCCACCATTGATCAGTAAGCCAACTTCACCAATTTCACAATTCTCAGAAAAATACCCGGAAATCAACTACATACCGTTTATGCAATGCCCGTGTCTGTAAATTCTGACGCTCTACTCAAATTACACTAGGTGTCACATGCATCAGCAATTATGCAACGCCCCATTGCCAATAAACCGAATATCGAGACCAACTCTAGGTACATGGCAATGACCCTTGGAATGCAGTTTGCACTAAGTTAGCCTTGATATTAAACTTCACCACGGCCCAATTCCATCCGTAAATTCCACCATTGATCAGTAAATCTTGGCTTCGAGACACCTATATAAAGGGCTGCATGTTCATCGAAGAGGGAGGAAAGATAAAAAAGACAAAAGACACGAAGGCAAAACATAAAAAGATTTGGGCAGGCAACGATAATTTAATCCGGGCGGGGGGCCGCGAGTACTTATTGTATCGCACCGTGCCGGCCAGCAGAAGTTCAAAAAGTGTAGTGCCAGTGAAAGTCATAATACTTCAACCTTTAAATCCTTCGACGAAGGACCTTAAAATCATTAAACAAGGACCTTCAAATACTTTATTCCTTTTCCTGATCCTGGAAACAAGAAGAAAATAAGTTATCCTGGAAATATCTTATCCTTGATTTTAACTTAAAATAGGGAGTTCAAGAGTTACTTTGATAACCCTAATAATACGACCGAAAGCAGTTAACAAATACCCACATCTAAAATTCTAAACAAATATGCAACCAAAACAATTAAAAACAAGAAAGAACGCTATAGTCGGGTTACCCGACTATAAGATTTGCGATACTCATTGCCCTCTTTAAAAACAGCTTACCAGCCCTCTTAAAAAAAGTGTAGCCTACTTTCGGGCGCAGTCATTTTTAGTGCCCATTTAAAAAAAAAAGTTTAGCCTACTTTTGAGCGCAATAACAATTTTTTACACACTTGTATGCACAATTTCTTGAAAATGGCCAGATTTTAAAAATAGATATTTGGGTAGATATTTTCAATACAAACAACATTAATATGGACCACTTTTCTCTAGCATTAAAAATGTGGACACCACAGATTTTTTTCCGGTTTGTGGGCGTAAAAAGGGGTGTGGTCAGGTTTTGAAACAAACTTGATCTGCGCCTTTTTTTGTCAAGTGACCCAAATAATTTATTTTAAAGGCGCATGTATATATATATGTATGTTGTTCTTTTACTCAAAACTCAGGAATCCAAGCGTCGAGATCTCATCGCCGGATAAAAAAGGGGTAAGTTTGCCATTACTAAATGACATATATATATATATATTTATGCGCACTGACAATAACTACTTTAAAGAACTCAAAAAAAACACTATCAAATGAACAAAAATAAGTAAACATATTCTAGTTTTCTGTAATGATAGTTTGACGATTTTAATTATTTCAAATCATTTACTAAGTTTCCATGTTAATGTTTTTAAGTTTTTTTTTCATTTTATTCAATTTTTATTCTCTTTTATACTTGTAATGATTAACTTCATAAACTAAATTTTTACTTCATATTTTGTATATTTTTATATTTTTGTATCACCGTGATAGTCAAAACATTCTTGTTTTTAAAAGAAAGCGGAAGGGTATCAGCTTTGTATGTTTTTATACAAAAAGCCGCCGAGCAACATTCTCAGTTGTAAATAGTCAGCAGTTTGGCGGACGTGTGCACCTTCTTAGGCGAAAACTCGAAATCTTCCGCTTAAACAAATATGTTTAACCTGTTTAATTTTTATCATATTTTAAATCCAAGATTTGTATGTTAATTTAAGCAACCTCCATGGCATTAGCCAAACAATTATATTTTATCAATAAAATTTGAATGAAAAAGTAAAGTAACCATGTGTTGCTAGAGACCATCTTTCGGGGGTGCTGAGTACGAAGAGTGAAGTAGGTCAAGAATAATGACATAACTTTTGACGTACAAAACAGACAAAATAGGGGATCAGATTGCAAGGCCGGCGGGCGGTGTCTTAAAAAATATTGCGCTCAGATAAACACAACAGAAGAAGTTGGAGATCACTCTCAGTTTACTTATTAGGTCGTGTTAGACCTATCGAAACAAGTGCATAAGCCCGACTCCTTTTTTTTTTTTTACATACATATTACATTTACATATTACATTGTTCGCTTGCTTAAATCCCGTAAGGAAAGAAAAAGGAAATTAGCAAAAAAAGTTACGAAACTTACGTTCTATATTGCACTGTGGTCCAGAAATTTCACATTTTAGACAAAAATACGGTTTTTTTTTTATTTAAAAAAACTAAAATTCAAACGAATTGATTTGTATTTTTTTTATTGCTTTTTTTTAAGTTAAAACTTCATAAAACATTGATCAAAATATATTTTTTAATTTTAGACAAAATGTCGTTGCCTTCAACTATACGAAACAGTAACAAAAGTTTCACACATAATTAATGTAACAAATAAACAAGAAAGAACGCTATAGTCGGGTTTGAAAAAAGTGGTGGTGAAAAAAAGTGCCCACGGAAAATTTGGCATATTTAAATGTTGTATATTATATACTTTTTTAACCGATCTTTGTTGTTAAGTTTGTGTTGAATCTCAGCAAGTTTTTGATAAATCAAAATTTAAAAAAATTAAATATTTTTCAACTTTAGCTCAGAATTTCTTTGTATGTATATCGTAAAAAAATACTCCAAATTTGAATTTTCTTTTCATAAAAGTTGAATCTTTTAAGAACATAATGGCCAAATTTCAGCTTCCTAGTAATTCAAAATTAATTCAAAAGTAATTCGAGTTTAAGGCAGGTTTTTACTTTGTGGGGGAGAAACAAAACCATTTTTTTTATATTTCTTACAGAACGTGTTCTACAGATTTATGTTCGAATTCCAAGTAATATGAAAGTAACAGGAGTTTAAAGTTTCTTGTTTTACTGAATAATAAACATATGCAAAAACGTGTTTTTTTCAAAACCTGATAATTTATTTTATTTTGATTTTATTTTTAGGTTGTAGTCAATAGATAACACAGAAGAATGAGTTTGGGTTTTGTGTTTCAGATCCCGGGCAGTGCAAAATCACTTTCGGGACACCACCTCGCCGACATGCACCCATTTTTTGTATTAATTTTTTTTTTTTTTTTTTAACGCGTAGTCCCACGGCCCACTTACCCGCCCAACCGACCGGGGGCGCAGCCGTGTATCGTACGGCACGATTCGCGAGAAGATAGACGCGAGTTATGAAAATGTAGGCAAAAGTCCGAGGAAAAAAGTAAAAAAGTAGGATCTAATTTTGTACTAACGAAGTTAGTATAAGTCGTTTTAAGAGCGGCAGAGAGTCAGAATTTGAGATTATAGGATAAAGTCTTTTATAGTCAGAACATAATACTCTGAAAGGCTCATGCAAGTTATAGTTAGATCTACAATGGTTTAATATTAAGGGTATATAATTTCTAGTTAATCTACTTGGCACAGAAAAGCTAAGCCGACCTACCTAATCGGCGCTGTCAATATCACCACGAATAAGATTATAAATAAAAATAGTGCCAAGCATCGTTCTACGGTTAGCTAGGGAGGGTAAATTAATTAAAACTAATCTGCTAGAATAAGAAGGTTAGTTAAGGTTTGCATCCCAGTTGAGGCGCCGTAAAGCAAAAATTAAAAAGTTTTTCTGTACAGACTCAATGCGATCTATATGTACTCCGCCTTACCCGGGTACGGCGGATCTCTGCCAGACCTGCGCTGCAGGTGTTTCCAGCCAGGGAGCGCGGTGTGCCAGCAGGACTTACCCTGCCAGCACGTCCACCTCTCACGTCTGATAGGCCACACTCTATCAGACAGCTGAAAAAGCAAGACGCCCTTCCAGCCCTAGGACAGCCCGGAGGACTGGATGACCCGAACAGGCGTGGCCTGCCAGGGTCAAAAGTCAAGTGGTACCTCAGGTACCTCTTGCAGGGCTTGACGCCAGAGGAGGCCTTGAAGAAGGCAAAGGAGCCGAGGGAGCAACCGGCAGTAGGAGCAGCACCGGCTGGCAAACGGCTGAATACCAGCCGCACACCACCCGCAGACACTCCCAAAAGGTCCAGGCATGGTAAGGCTAGTGAGACAACCTCACGGGCCTCAGGCAAGATGGACCTAGCACATCAGCAGCAGCAGCGGTAGAGAAGGCAAAGGTGCAGGCCAGGAAGATACCTTCCCAGCCTCGCCGAGACCATCAACCGACTCCCGCCGGAGGACGACCCTCTGGCCCGGCACCACCGCCCTCCGGACCCCGTCCGACATACGCGGAGGCTGCCAAGAAGGCATCGCACATAAAGGTGGCCATCCTCCCGGAGAAGTTCCCGGTGGTCAGCCTGACCAATGAGGAGCTGTCTGAGCTACAGGAGTCCATCATGGACGAGATGCTCACGTCAGCGTGGAGCGGTCCGGTCGTGTTCAGGGGGATCTACTTCAGGGTGGGTCACCTGATCATCGATTGCCTGGACGAGGGCACAGCTGAGTGGCTAAAACTTGCCGTACCTCAGCTGCGGACGTGGAAGGGAGTACCCCTTGCAACACGAACAGGAGCCAACATCCCGGCAGTCTTCAACGCAACGTTGTTCTGCCCGAGGAGCGCGGATAGGACCAATGAGGAAATTCTGGCCTTCATCGGTTTCCAAAACCGCGTCGGAACAGACGCCTGGAAGGTCATCTCCAGGAGAAACGACGGAGCTGGTGCACTCCTCGTGGTAGGGATGGACCAGGCCGGAAGGGATGAGATAGTGGAGTGTGACCACCAACTCAACTTCCGGTACGGTCACGTCACCGTGAGCGGTCTGAAGAAGACTACGAAAGCTCCGGAAGAGGCGTCCAACGAAGGCACCTGCGAGGCTGTCGAGAATACCCTCGAACCACCAAGTGTGGAGCCGACGTCGCAGAGTGGAGAGGACAGCAACTCTGCCATGGAGATTGGGGACGACCAGGGGGAAGGACACCCCATGTCATCTCAAGAGCTGGCCCAGGAGCTCCTCCTGGACGACAGCTGCGATGAGGCGGAGGTCACCGCGATAGACGGTGGTGGAGAGACTTGCTTGCTCTCTTCACCAGAAGTCACGGGGCACCAAACCCCCATCTGATGGCTGCAACAAGCAGCACTCGGCTAGCCCAGGTGAACATCCATCGGGCCAAAGCAGCATCTGCTGTCTTGGCCAGGATGATTACCTCCCAACACCTAGGGCTAGCCCTTGTACAGGAGCCATGGTGGCACCGTGGCATTAAAGGCCTGTACACGAAGGATACCAAGGTAATATGCGATCCAGGAGAACTACCTCCCAGATCATGCATTGTTATAAGGAAAGATATCAACTACAATATCTTTTCAGAGTTCCTGAGCAGGGACTGTGTCGCCATCTCCATCGACGGCACAGGAGCTACACAGAAGCTAGCAGTGGCCTCCGCCTACTTTGCTGGGGAGGAAGCCTGTCCACCGCCAGAAATACTCGGGCTAGTGGACCACTGCCGGAAGAACAAGATCCCCCTTATTATCGGATGTGATGCCAACGCACATCATGTGATCTGGGGCAGTACTGATGTTAATAACAGAGGTGAGCAACTACTAGAATTTATTTTAAACAATAACCTAGAGATTTGTAATGTCGGCTCCACGCCGACATTTGTTACCAAGGTAAGAGAAGAGGTGCTAGACATAACTCTGGCAACCAATTCAATCAAGCCCCACATTAGGAACTGGCATGTGTCACCAGAAGAATCCATGTCCGACCACAGGACAATTTTGTTTGAAGTAGCCTTCAACACAAAAAGATACACCCCTAAAAGAAACCCCAGGAAAACAAACTGGGATAAGTTCAGGTCAACTCTAGAGCTAAATCTTTCCAACGAACCGTCAGGATACCCTAGACATCCCTTGGAACTAGATAGAGCAGTAGACAACCTAGGTCACGAAATAGTGAATGCCTTTGAAGACAGTTGTCCACTAGGCAGACAGAAACGGGAAACAGACGCACCGTGGTGGAATGCTAAGCTTGAACAGCTACAACGCACCACTCGAAGGCTCTTCAATAGGCCAAAAACTGAAAGTAACTGGGAACGATACAGGCAAAGCCTGACGCTCTATAACAAAGAGATCAGGAAAGCCAAACGGAAGGACTACAGAAACTTCTGTGAGGCAATAAGTAACGTCAACGAGGGCGCAAGACTGCACAAGGCAATGGCCAAAAGTGCAACGGATAGTTATTTAGCCCTGAAGAAAGGTAATAACACCTTTACTTCCACGGACCGGGAGAAATTAGAACTTCTTTTTGACACGCATTTCCCGGGAAGTACTCCCATTACGGGAAATATTATGCGTGATCATCATAGAACCCCTAGGACAGTAGCAAGTGACTGGGCAACAGCCAAGTCCATAGTTACGCCCGAGAAACTTAAATGGGCTATTGGAACCTTCCAACCATTTAAGTCACCGGGATTAGATAGAATCTCTCCATCCTTCTTACAGCAGGGGCAGGAGCTACTCCTAACCCGCTTAAGAAGACTAATGGTAAGCAGCCTAGCCCTTGGCTATATCCCAAATGCATGGTGCAGCGCTAGGGTGGTCTTCATCCCCAAGACCGGGAAGAAAGATATCACCAGCCCAAAGTCCTTCAGACCTATCAGCTTAACTTCGTTTTTGCTTAAAACGCTGGAAAAACTGGTAGACTACAATATTAGGAGAACAGCTCTCAGAGACTGTCCGCTGCAACACACGCAGCATGCATACAGAGCAGGCCGTTCAACAGACACGGCACTTTATCAACTATGCCGCACCCTAGAGGGGGCAGTTGACAGCAAAGAAATAGCTATTTGTGCCTTCCTAGACATAGAGAGAGCCTTCGACAACACATCACAAGATGCGGTTCGAGCTGCCCTGTCTAGGAGGAACATAGATGTTACAACGAGCAAATGGATTGGTAACCTACTACAATCCAGACAGGCAACATGTACACTGGGCTCAGATAACATGACGATAGCAACCAGCAGAGGCTGTCCGCAAGGAGGAGTGCTTTCCCCTTTGCTATGGAGTCTGCTGGTAGATGAGCTTCTCAGCAAACTTGCTGAAAAGGGGATCCAGTGTCAGGGATACGCCGATGACATTGTGATAATAGCCAGAGGCAAATTTGAAGAGACACTCTGTGACATCGTCCAACTCGGACTCAAGATAACGCTAGACTGGTGCAGGGAGGTTGGACTCAACCTAAATCCCGCCAAAACAGTCATCGTTCCCTTCACAAGGAAGTACAAACTACAGAGAATGAGACAAATCTCATTGCTAGGAGTTCCTATAGAAACTAGCCGAGAGGTTAAGTATTTAGGAATCACTTTAGATAGTAAGCTAAACTTCGCTTCCCATGTCCAAAAGACAGTGGAGAAGTGTTATAGAGCTCTGTATACCTGTCGAAAAATTGCTGGGAAATCCTGGGGAACCAGGCCCCAGATAATAAGATGGCTATACCTGATGATTGTGAGACCAATTCTCACGTACGGAGCAATTGCATGGGGTAAACGAGCTAAGCTCAACACCATACAAAAACAGCTACAAAAGTTGCAAAGACTTGCCTTAGAAGTACTGATGGAGCTAACACCACTCCATTGTGTAATTGAACTTCAACGCAAAGCTACCCTCCTGAGAATAAGCACTGAGGGCACGGGTAGTGGTTGCATTCTAAATAACAGGGATGCGACTAATCTGTTAGGTGAGGTGCCCCTAATACTACACCCTAGGGATGAAATGACAGCCGAACTAATCTTCGAGCAGAACTTCACAACACACTTAGGCAATAAGAAACCAGTGGAAGTGGGTTGAGGCATCACTGGCTGTACAATGCTTCGAGGTGCTGGAAGCGGACCCTGGACCTCCACCAATCTGCAAAGATGCAGGGTGGTACCAGGGTAACGTCAAGGTGATGGCGTGCGAAGGGGCTAGGTCGGCAGAGCTACTGAAAGCGGCCGTATCTAGACTGGGTGAGGTCTACCCGGGTGCCAAGCTGGTCGCTGTCGACTGGAAGGACGTCCCGAGTAGGCGAAGAGCCGTTATATGGGTCCCGTCCTCCTTTAAGGAGCCGGAGAAGATCCTAGCGATGTTGCAAGATGCAACCCCAACCTGCCGTCCTCCGACTGGAAGGTGGCGAAGGTGGAGGGACGCAGGGCCCTTGCGTCAGGTGGTAATCATCCTTAATAAGGACTCCGCTGCACCCATCGATGCATGCACGAGAGCTAAACTGGTTTTAGCTCGGTGCGCATCAGGGTGTACAAGTCGGACACCAAGCAGAAGGACGAGCCTGGTGTTGAAGAAGTGCTGGCCACCGAGGTGGAAGAGCCAGGCAGGGATGAGGAGGACTGCGAGTCGGTGATATCCGATGCATCCCTTCTCCAGGGCTTCAGAAGCTGGGTCATGGGAGTACTGACTCCATGGGCGAAGTTTTCGCTGAGGACCTGGATGCTGACGCGACGGTGGTGGAGGCAAATCAGCACGATGTCTCTGAGAGTCGTGCAGATAAACCTTCACCATTGTAAAGCAGCCTCCGCTGCCCTCATGCTTCGTCTAGCGAGGACGAAGCCGACCTGGTGCTGATCCAGGAACCCTGGATTGTATCCAATAGGATATGCGGACTCAGCACCCTAAATATAAGCTACTCGTAGCTCAAGGAGAAGGTAAAACCCGTACTTGTATTTTAGCTAAAAGGCACCTTAGTGCATTTATGCTTTATAATTACAGCGATGCGGACACCACAGCGATAAGTCTGGAGCTCCAGGAAAGGTCGCTATGTTGGTGTCAGCGTACCTGGCGTACGACATCATGGACCCAATACCGGGTCACAGCTGAGGGAACTTGTAAAGGTTTGTGAAGATCGTGGCACTGGCCTATTGATCGGATGCGACGCAAATGCCCACCATGAGATGTGGGGCAGTACCAATACAAACAGAGGGGTGAGTTACTTTTGAATACCTTCTCTCCACCAACTTACTTATCTGCAATAGGGGAAACGACCCCACTTTTGTAATCAGGACGGGAGGAGGTCATAGACCTAACCCTTACCTCAAACTTCATGCATGACCAACTTATAGAATGGAGTGTTTCTAAAGAACACTCCTTCTCAGATCACAAATATATCGACACAAAATTATGTGCGCCCAATCCTGACCCAGTAACGTTCTCAAACCCCCGCAGAACCAACTGGCCAGCCTTCAAAAACAGACTGGCTAAGGCCCTACCAGCTCCTCCAGAGCAGATTCCTCCATCGGAGGAACATCTCACTACCTCACGACAGCCTTCACTGAAGCCTGTAACAATGCATATAAAGCATCCTGTCAATCAGCAAGCCGAGAGGCAAATGGAGACCACCCTGGTGGAAACAAGAAATAGACAAGCTGAGGGTAGAATGTAGGAAGCTCTTCAATAGAGCAAAAGACTAGTTGTGAACAGAACTGGCTAGATTATAAACATAGTCTAGCTCAATTCAAAAGCTCACTAGGCAGGCACAAAGAGAGGATTGGAGAAAATTCTGTTCGGGATTGAATCCTCTTCGAAGCCGCAAGATTACGAAAGTACTCTCAAGTCATCCTCAAATCTGGGCTATCTCAGAGACAGGACGACTCATGGACTTCTTCTAGCGAAGAAACACTAACACTATTACTAGATACGCATTTTCCAGGAAACACCTTAGGTCCTCAAACAGACGACCCCCAACCATGCCACTCGGTCAAAGTATTGGATGGCATCATGACTGAATCCAATATTAAATGGGCTATAAATAGCTTCGCTCCCTACAAATCTCCAGGTCCCGATGGGATATTTCCGCCACAATTGCAGCAAGGGGAAGATCTTGCTGTCCCTTGCTAAAAGCCATCTTCACGAACATCATGGCGTTAGGCCATATTCCCCCTTCTTGGCTAACGTCCAAGGTTGTATTTATACCCAAGGCCGGCAAAGCCTCACACACAACACCGAAGGATCTCAGGCCAATAAGCCTGTCCTCCTTCCTTCTGAAAACCTTGGAAAGATTGATAGGGCTATACCTAAGAACATCAATCAATCCCTCTCTGCTATCTGAATCTCAGCATGCATACCGTAAAGGCAAATCGACAGAAACAGCACTGCACTCTGTCATATCCAGTATAGAAAAATCCTTGCAAGACAAGGAATATACCCTAGCCGCCTTCTTGGACATAGAAGGAGCTTTCAATAACATCGACTCAAAGGCAATAACCAATGCTATGCTGAGCCTTGGAGTAGATGCTCAGTTGGTGAGATTAGTCACACAGCTGCTACTGAGCAGAAAAGTGACCTCTTCACTGGGAGCATCTACTCTGTGCAGGCATGTCAGCAGAGGTACTCCACAAGGGGGTACTCTCTCCGCTTCTATGGAACCTAGCAGTAAACACGCTGCTTCGAGACATAGAAGATGGGGGTGAAGATTGTTGCTTATGCAGACGATGTGGTTGTTATGCTGCGGGGAAAATTTCCGCAAACCCTTTGTGACATTATGACAGTCAAACTAAGAAAACTGTCAAAATGGGCATCTGAAAGTGGGTTAAACGTAAACCCAAACAAAACCGATCTTATTCTCTTCTCCAGGAAGTATAAGATCCCTAAGTTATCTGCCCCAATACTAAATGATTCCGTTCTAGAGTTTAGCGACAGTGCAAAATACCTGGGGCTTGTACTAGACAGAAACTGAACTGGAATCTCACTATAGCGGATAGAGTGCGTAAAGCCAACATTGCACTCTTCACCTGCAAAAGGCAGTAGGCCTCAAATGGGGTATGTCCCCGTCTGTAGTTAGCTGGTTATACAGCGCCATAGTAAGACCCATCCTCCTGTATGGGGTATCCATTTGGTGGCCAGCGCTGCTGCACAGTTCCAAACTCAAGGCACTCAACAAGGTGCAAAGGGTAGCGCAACTATGCATGACAGGAGCTCTTAGAACAACCTCTAGTGAAGCGTTCAACGCTATTACTAGCATATCCCCATTCTTCTGGTGGCAAAGAAATCGCCACCATCACAGCACGACGTCTGGGAGACGCAAACTGCTGGACAATCCGTAAATACGGACACTCATCCATCCTACCAGAAGGCGCAAATATACAATTAACAGATTATTGCACACCCGTAGAACACACCTCTACAACGTTCAAAACAGCCTTCCCCTCTAGGGAGGACTGGGCGGCAAGCCCCTTTGGACAAAATGAATGTATAAATTTCTTCACAGACGGCTCCAAACTCGACAATCGAGTTGGAGGAGGAGTCTTCTGAACAACTTAGTATCAAAAACACTTCCGTCTTCCGGACCACTGCAGCGTTTTTCAGGCAGAGATTCTCGCCATAGCGAGGCTCTCAGCTGCCTACGCCACTCTAGCCTTACAAACGGAGTAATTAACATTTACTCAGACAGTCAGGCAGCAATAAAGTCAATTCGTGCGCTATCTTCAAACTCGACGATAGTGAACAACTGCCGCAAATCTCTTCAAGAGATGGCACAGCAGTTCGTTATATCCTAATCTGGGTGCCAGGGCACCAAAATATTGAGGGGAACGAAATAGCTGATGAACTGGCCAGACGCGGCACTACCACAGTTCTCCTTCAGACAAGGAGGACTTCCATGCCACTAGCCACTTTCAAGCTCAGGACAAGGGAGGGTTTTAGATCCCTTGCACAAGAAACATGGGATAATACCACTCACAGCAACATTAGTCGCCAAACATGGCCTAAGGTTGACGCCAAACGCACCAAAAGGCTTTTCAGTCTACATCGCACACTGCACAGCTGTAATTAGAGCAATTACAGGCCACTGGCTCGTAGGAGCCCACGCATCCCGACTTAACGTCCTAAACAACGACTTCTGCGAAGCTGCAAAATCAGGAAGAAGTAGAATCAGTAGAGCACTTCTTCTGTTCCTGTGTGGCCCTTATCAGGCGCAGGAAAAAGTATATAGGAGAATATTTCCTTGACAATCTAGCTGAATTAGCAGCTGTTCCCCCGAAGAAAATAGCAGGTTTCATTAGAGAAACGGGCTGGGATTCTTTATAAATTCATGGTTTAAAGGGTGCAAAAGATCCATGCGGTATCACAATGGGCCAGTGATGGCCTAAGTGGGCTGACCCTGTGTCAGCCGCCGCTCTAACCTAACCTAACCTAGGCAATAAGAAAGATTGGACCACATTGTCCGAAGTGCACCCTATGGCTAAACACACCATAGCATGGTACACAGATGGATCCCTGACACAAAAAGGCACTGGCCTTGGAGTGGTAGGGCCCCGCATAAAATACCACGAATCCCTTGGCCAATACACCAGCATATTCCAGGCTGAGGTATGCGCTATTGGACGTTGTGCAGAGCTCAACATACAGCGTGGATATAAGAATAAGGACATCTCGATCCTCTCGGACAGCCGAGCAGCAATTACTGCTCTATGCAGTAATAAAGTCACCTCAAAGATAGTACTAGAGGTGAAGAGTAAACTAAACTGTTTGGGCAGCCTAAATAGACTGGCCCTCAGATGGATTCCGGGTCATAGGGACATATCCGGAAATGAAATTGCCGACAAAATGGCAAAACTAGGAGCCGAACAGCCCCTGATAGGACCAGAACCCTACTGTGGCATAGGAAGGCACACAATAAAAGAATACATTAGGAAAGAGGAAGGCACCATGAGGCAAGAACACTGGAGGAATACCCCAGGCCTAAGGCAAGCCAAAACTCTAATAGAAAACTACAACAAGAAGAGGTTCGAGGAACTTATGCAACTAGGGAAGAACTCACTTAGGATCGTTACCGGATTACTAACCGGGCACTGCAGACTGAAAAGTCACCTAGCTAAGATAGGAATAACAAGCAGCAGGACTTGCAGATTCTGTGACATGGAGGACGAAACCTCTACACACATCATCGCAGACTGTCCGGCCTTAATAAATATGAGATGCAGAACCTTAGGGTCGAGAGCTCTATCACATGAGCTCTTAGGAAGAATCAACCCATCAAAACTCCTCGACTTTGTTCGAGGAAATAGGTTGATATCTGAGCTGTAGGCTCCGAATGGGGGTACAATAGATCTAAACAGGTCGCGGTACACTAACACCACCATAATAATAATAATAATAATAATAATAATAATAATAATATGTACTCCGTATTGGGGACTCCAGACGGGAGACCCATACTCTAGAATCGGACGGACTAGCGAAGTAAATAAGGTCTTAGTGACGTAGGGATCGTCAAATTCCTTCGACCATCTTTGAATGAAACCAAGCACTCCACTGGCTTTATTAACCATGGACGAAATGTGATCAGTAAACTTAAGTTTTGGGTCCAAAAGGACGCCCAGATCGTCAACCACAGTTATTATATCCAAAGATTTCCCACTTAGTGAGTAAGTTGCAAGTTTTGGATTGACTCGGCAAAAAGTCATCAGCTTGCACTTAGACCCGTTTAAATTTAGTAAATTATCACGGCACCAGTTTTGAAAATTATTTAGATCGGATTGTAAGTCAGAATGGCTGGAAATATCCTTATACTGCAGGCATAACTTAACATCATCTGCGTACATAAGAACGCGAGAATGATTTATAATTAATGGAAGGTCGTTAATAAATAAAGTAAAAAGAAGCGGACCAAGGTGACTTCCTTGTGGGACGCCGGAGGTAACTCGGAGAATACCAGAAAGAGAATTTTTAAAAAGGACTCTTTGTGTCCTGCCATTCAGATAACTTAAAATCCATCTAAGAAGATCAATTGGAAACCCTAACAAGTCAAGTTTCCGAACTAAAAGTGAGCCATTTACAGAGTCAAATGCTTTACTAAAGTCAGTGTAAATGACATCTGTTAGAAAGCTTCTTTTAAAGGTGAGCTCCAAAAGGTTAGTAGTTGTTGATCTTCTTTTCATAAATCCATGTTGACACGGAGATATAACTGACCTACAAAGGTGCTGCAAGTGGGGAGTAATGACATTTTCGAAAAGTTTGGGGATAGCCGATAACTTAGAGATAATTGCTGGCATCCAATTTGTTACCTTTTTTGTGGAGAGGAATAACAAATGACTCCTTCCAAATAAGGGGAATTTGGGAGGTTTCTAAAGATAAGGTGAACAATTTGAGAAGGGGTTTGCATAGGGCTTCCGCGCAATTCCTAAGCACGCAGCCAGGAATTCCGTCGGGACCTGGAGAGTAAACAGGCTTAACACGTTGAAGATCCAAAAATAAAGAGCTTTCGTTTATAGTAGGACTGAATATAAGGTTCGACGTGGACATGGTATAAGAATAAGGCTCTATTGGATGTGCTGAAGTAGTATAAGTTGTTTGAAAAAATTGGGCATAAAGATCGGCTATTGCCTGATCTGTGGTTGCCGTCATGTTTTCAAAATATAGCGAGGAAGGATAAGAAGTAGATTTACGCCTGGTGTTAACAAAGTTATAAAACTGTTTCGGGTCCTGCGAGAACTGGACCTTACAACAATTTAAATAACTTTTATAGCACTGCGCGTTAAGCACGGTAAATGTTGACCGAGCACTTAGATATTTTGAAAAAACAGATTGAGAACCGGAGTATTTATATTTCCTATAAAGTCTGGACTTAACATTTCTTAGGTTTGACAACTCTTGACTAAACCAAGGTGGTTTACTGGAGAAAGCCGGATAGTACATCGGAACACAAAAATTAAAAAATGATTTAATTTCAGTATAAAAAATATTTATGGCATTAGCCATATTATAGCATGAGTAGAGATCGGACCAATTGAAGCCAGATATAAAGTTATTAAGCCTAAAAAAGCCTGCCTTACGAAAATAATGTATTCGTTTAGTTGACCTTTCTGATTTTTCTTCTATCACGATACCCGTGTCAACTGTCACATCGAAAGTAGGATGATATGGATCTTCAGGTTGCGTAAGTGGTGGAACCCTGGATAGAAACACGCCATCAGGATTTGAGACAAAGCACAAATCTAGAAAGCGGCCTAGTGAGTTTCGAACATGGTTTACTTGACTCAAAGATATGTCAAGCAAGCCGTCAATAAAATCATGTTGTGCAATAGGTAGTAAGACATTTAATTTTTATCAGTGGACCACGTAGCTCTAGGTATGTTGAAATCACCTAGAACTAATAACTGATCCCTATCGGACAGCCTATTTGAAACGGACTGTATCACAGAAAGATGATTTAAGTACTCTTGGAGTTCAGAAGACGGCGGAACATAGGAGCAAGTGATATATATAAACTTTCCCGGAAGGGTCACCTTTATACAAATAAATTCAATATTATTAAATTCCTCAATACGTACCTCTTCCGACGTAAGGCTGGAGTCCACGGCAATTAAGACTCCACCTTCCCGTTTGGAAAGACGGTCAAGCCTATATACTGTGTACTTACCGGGAAAAACTTCGGAGCTTAGAATCTCCGGCTTTAACCAGGTTTCTGTAAACACAATAACATGGGATGCAAATGAAAAGCTATCAGAATACAATTTAGTTAGCTTGCTACGCAAGCCTCTTGCATTTTGATAGGAAAGAAGGAGGTTTTTAGTCAGTTTTTTGAAGAAGAAGTAGAAGAGGAAGATGGCACAATGGTCTGGCCACGACTGGGAAGTCTTATTCCCGTGGGCCCTTTCTTTTTTTTCTTAGCTTCGAACTCCTTTACCACCAAATTGTCCGGCCAGAATTTGGCAGAGTATATGGTAGCAAAATGCTCGATTGGGACAGTGATCTTGAAAGATGAAATATCTCTTGCATAAGAGAAGTTTAATTTTTCCACCTTAACGTTTTCGGCTTTTATTTTGTTTTGTATATAAGACAGTACATCAGAAGATGTTTGATCAGGGGAAAGCCGAGAAACAAATATTTGTTTCTTTGGTGGAACCACTGAAAGAGCTTTAGGTGGTGCAGGTTGTGCGTCTGCAGGACCACCTGTGCCCGGTAGTCCGGACTCAATATTGCCTTGTGGCGGTGTGTTAACTAGGTTTGGTGGATTCACCAACTGTGAAACTACTACGGACAAATCGGAATTTTCAGGATCGCCTATTTGCATACACTCCGCAGTGGATTGATCGGGTTCCGAATCATTTTTTGCTGCCGATCTTAGCAACATTTGAGCGGTTGCTGAGTTCGGCTGCTGATCCACGAGAGTGCTCTGCTGGTCACCTGACGGTGGCTGCGGGGTGTTCCGCTTTGGCCTACCACCAGCGGCTTTTTTGCGCTTTGGAGACTCCTCTAATAGTTTTAAGCTATTAAATTGAGTGTCCAGAGCTTGGAGCAGATCATCTGCCTTGCGAAAACTATCTCTAGCTCCGGCAAAACAGGTGATCAGCCCCTTCAATCCGCCTTTAGTTTGGCGCATGAACAATTTCATCTCGTTCGCAACCTCGAGACAGGCGTTACAACAGAACTGAAAATTTTTGCCCTTACTTAGGTCATCACTTGTTCGGCCAGTAAAACCAGCGCACTTGGTGTGCACCATTTTTTCACATAGCCAACAAGTCATTTTAGGCTGGTCAGCCTTGATTGCCTTCTGGCATTTTTTATCAACACAGACAAAAAATGTGTCCATAATTTTACTTAATCGGACCACTGTACCAAATGAAAATAAAAACGAAACTTGTAAGCCAGCCGCTAAAATAAGCTTAGGAGTTTCGAGATAGAGAGCGAGATAAAGAGCGAGAGAGTTAGCGCAGTGCAATGCAGTTGATGTGCATGCAAAAACAACAACAACGATTGGCCCTGCGTGGGACGGATAAAGCACAAAAGAAAGACAAAGTAAAACGCAACAACAAAAACACAAGAGAAACTAAAAGTTAAATTGTTAATTCGATGTTATGCTCAGAATAGAATAGATTCACTCGCGACGCAAACGGAATATAAAAGTTTATAAATTAAGAAGGCGATTTATATGTTTTTTTATATTCCCACCGTTGGGTTTACTCAACAAACAAATAAAAATCGGAGCGCAGAAAAAAAACACGGCCGTTCATTTTGAAAGTACAGGGCGAAGTTTGAAAAACAGTGTTCTCTAAGTAAAAAAAAATTAGTATTAAACAAAAATGGAAAATAAAAGCAATGTTCATGAACTCGTCTCCATCGGATAAACAGGGGAATTCATGAAATTCGTAGCATAAACAAGTTATGTGATATCACGTTTTGAAAAAAAATCACAACATTTGATCAATTAATTCAAAATATTTTCGTAATAGGTTTGTGACACTACATTGTTTGGTTCATTAATTAATGAGAAAGAGACAACAATATCCAGTGTTTCACAGAAACCGAAAAAAAGTCAGGGCTGACTTCCTATTTTTAGTTGGCATTTATTTTCTAGTTTTCAATAAATTCAAGCGAAGCTGTACTTTTTTTTTGCAAGACAATACTAATAACAAACAAAATAGTTCAACATTTTAAGTTGACCGCCAATCTAAACAACAGAAGACACCCCTGCACTAGATGGCTGTCCACAAGAAGCCGCCACAAGAAATCATTCCCCCACAGCGAATTCCACACGAAAGAAAAGCACGGTGGCTTCCTTTGTTTTCCTATGCATTCCTCTAGAACTAAACAACATTTAGTCAATAATATTTAAAAATTTGTTACATATTGTCTTCTTCTTCTTCGTTTAAAACCCCAGCCGGTTTAAAACAGGGTATTTTTTAAAAATGATTTAGTCAGTTTCTAACTCCGTACGCTACTTTAGAATTCCCTAATTAGATGGCTTTATTTTATCAATGGAAACTACCCTTTTGTGTCTACGTTGCATCCATACAAAAATGTCCAAAGAGAGTAACAGTGAAAATGGCTTGAATCGAGTAGCATGGTGAATGTTGCCAAAAAGTCCGCAACTGCACTGCTCGCTCTCGCTGCTCTTAATATCGCCGGTCCCTCGCACACAAAATTGCGGCTGAAATTTTCACCAAAGCTTCGAACACGGAGTCGAGCAACAAGCAAGCAAGTCATACATCGTACACGGGCGTTGAGTCAAAATTGCGGGCAGAGAAAATGGAGAATACAGATAATACTTAATTACTCTATGCTATGTCTAAGCTTAAGGCTGTGCATGTGTTAGGAAGAGATAGGAAAGAGCCACAACAGCGAGTTGTTGTGGATTTAACATAGTATATTTTTTGGAATCTGTAGGATTTTTTCAAATATTTTGGTTATATTAGCTTGGCACTTCTTGCATTTTTTAAAAATTGTACGGGCGGTTTCTCTTGATCAAGATGTACAGTAGAGGGTGCGGAAAAGTTGTAAAGCCATGTCAAATAAAAGCACAAAAAATTTCAGCCTGAAAGGATAATATTTACTATCCCCACAGCGTTCTTGAAATTTCGAATGACGTTTGAACGTTCCTTTCGGGCTGAAATTTTTTGTGCTTTCATATGAACTGGTTTTACAACTTTTCCGCACCCAGCGTCATCGTAAATAAAAAAAAGTTAATTTTCGATAAACTATAATGTACAGTGCTTCCTTAATAAATTATGAAAACAAAATTAAAAAAAAAAACACAACATACTGTTAAATAATTGCTTCTGGTTTGCATAGAACAACAACAAATCAAAAACAAATTTAACAAACATTTTTGCAATCCAGTTTTCAATCTTCCTAGAGATTACTGTGTTCAGCCATAGCCGCAACAGTGGAATCCCAGTCTAAACTGAATCACAAGCCTAAGCGGCTGTCTAAGTGCCGCTTTCCATTTGTCGGTGTTTTTGCTATCGATGTGTCATCGACAACAAATGACGTCGACCCGTTTCCATTTGATAGCGTCATGACGCTGGGTCCTATCAGCTGTTTGACCGGCAAACGAAAAATCAAAACAAACGACAAAATGAACTTAAATAACTTCCTCTTAGTAAACTATATCGCAGAGCAGTAAATGCATCACCAACGGGGTATGGAAAACACGGTATCGATGATAAATGCAAGTAGCATATCCAGCGATTTGGTTCAGGGGCAGACATCGTCACGGCGCGTTTGGAAATTCGTTGGTTGTAAAACAAACAATTATTCTTATTGTTTATAACTTTATAATTCTATATAATCGATGTGGGTAATTTTTCGAGACTAACTTCCAGCAAAATTCGGACGAGTACAAGGAATCCTTTCGATGTGATTAGAAGTCCTTTCAAGAGCTAGTAGGGCTCCTGCCTGGCCTTGCAAAAAAATAGTCTCCATGCCGCCCAAATATTTTTTGGATAAACGAATTTTCGAAGGAACTCCTCCTGACGGACCCTCTCTAGAAAGTTCCCTTCTGTAAAACAAACTTGTTTACTGCATTTTTAATTGTGTTTATTCCAGTTACCTGTATCAACGTGTTAGGTTGTCTTAGGAAGCCATTCCGTCTGCAATATCCTTGTAAAAATGAAAATTAGTGCGAAGACCCCGCAGCACTTCTAAGTCCAAGAAAAAACGAGTGGCGTCGGTTGTTCACACCATTTTTGTAACTCCAACGAAATAACCAATCTCTAAATACAAGGTTTTTAAAAATAATCAAAAAGCTACCTTCGATATAAGCGCAATCCATTTTATTTTCCCGCTTTTTTAAAATTTCAATCAGCTTTTTTGGGATACAATATTGATTAAGTGATGCACCCCTAGAGTAGCTGACGCTGGAAATTTCCTCCCCTCTAAATAAAATTCAAGATTACAAACAGATTTGTCTAAAAATCGACTAACCTTTATCGTTAAGGGCGTGCTGTCACAAAATTTCACCCCGACATCTTTTACATAACCCGAGATATTTACACGCAGAATTAAAATGGAACAAAAATGTCCCTTCCGCTCACACAAGGGTTAAGAACGAAAACTAAGTACGCAGTATCAACATAATTTATTGGCCGTAGGTTGCTCCAAAAACAGTGTTGAGCAGTGTAAACGAAGCAACTGGACTGATTAAAATACATTAAAACTTACCTTTACATTCATCGAATTTACTCTCATAGTGGTATCCTGATGGACAATTTTTTGTTTTCACATTTAAGCAGTGGTAACCGCCAATCGTATTGTGACAATATTGGGATAATCTGCAGTCATGAACATCCTCCTTGCATTCGTCTATGTCAATACATTTATTTTCCAACTTATCCAAATGGTAACCACTGGGACATATTTGGTTTTTCTCCGGTGAACATGTAACGTTATTGGAGTCTAACTTAAATCCAGCGTGGCACTTGCACTGATATGCGTCAAAAGTGTTTTCACATATATGCGCGCACAGATTGGTAATTTTGCCACATATGTCGTCTAAAATAGTAATATGTAATATAGTATTGTAGTTTAAAATATGGTATCTTAATGACTTACCATCACCTGTTAGGACAATAGTGCCGTCCATATCCTCTTCAGAATCCAATTTGCTTTCACCATCTTCATTTATAGTATTTTTATTACTTTTATCTGCATCAGATAGTTCATTGAAATCAGAGGCTTCGTAACAACAAGCTCGATATGATTCAATGGAGGAAAGAAATGAAAATAATGGATCTTTACAGTTGACTTTACTTGCTTTCACTGCCAAACCAATTTGACAAGAACGACAACAAGTTGCATAAGCATTATTGGTCAAATTTTCTCCTTTGTCACAACGAGTTCCGTCCAAGGCAGCCAATCTACCTAGTTCACAATTTTGATGATCCAGTTCTCGGGAACAACAGACCTCTAGTGTTGAATGACATAGTCCAAGCCAAAGCTGCGGGATTATTGTTGGGGCCATATCGATGTTTGTACAGGAAGCCGCAGTACGCGCATGGCGAAGACCGCCTATACAGCATTTTCGTATATAATCCGATATGCTGTCTGAAATAAAAATAGAGATTTTCTGTGCAGATTTTTCCACGATGTTTAGAAGAAATAAAATTGAGCAAAAAAAAGTCGCAAAAAATTTTTTAAAATTGGTCCATGTTGGTCCGACCCGATTTGTCTTCATATTTAGTAAAGACATTCCGGTAACGGTGGAGCAGCTTTTGAAATGGCAAACGGGTTTCAGGATCAGCATATTTCCAGTAAATTGGGTCATCATTTGTTTTCGTTGGCTCGTGCACTTCGTGTTCGAGGAGGAGGTCGACCCCTTGAAGTCTGCGATTTAGCATCGTCCGCCAGCAGGAATTCCTGCAAGATCGCGTGGCAAAACTGCACAGTGGCTAAGTTGCGTCCTCCGAGTATTACTTGGCAGGCAGCGGTATGCAGCTTTTTCTCTATGTCGCACATGTTGAGTAAGGATACGTAACATTCCCTTTGGACACCCAGAGTGCTAATTATTTGCGATACTCGAAGAGTAAGCAAATACTGTGAACGTTGCAAATGTCTGTCCGTCTGCCTGTCCGTCCGTCCGCACGAACATCGCGATCTCGAAAACTATAAGAGCTAGAACCACCAAAATTTGCACACAGACTCCTATAAGCAAAGCGCAGATGACCACGCCAATTTTTACGCCCACAAATCGCGAAACGCTGTGGTGACCACATTTTTATTGGTAGAGGAAAGTGGCCCAAATAAATGTTGTTTGTATTAAAAATAACTACCCAAATATCGAAAAATTTTGAAAATCTGGCCATTTTCAAGAAATTGTGTATACAAGTGCGTTAAAAATGTATTGCGCCCAAAAGTAGGCTAACATTTTTTTTTAAGAGGGCGTTAAAACTTAATTGCACTCGAAAGTAGGCTACACTTTTTTTAAGAGTGCTGGCAATTTTAGCGTTTTTTCTTGTTTTCTTTGTTTAAAGAGGGCAATGAGTATCGCAAATCTGATAGTCAGGAAAACCGACTATAGCGTTCTTTCTTGTTTTACTGCTAGTCAGTTTGTGGTAGTTGCTGACGTGTAATGTGTCTGAAGTATATATTTAAGGTTGACCCTGAACGTTTTGTGCTGTGTCCAGGCACCGTTCGGCATCGATCTACAGTAGCTGCTCCGCCACCATTTCTAGAACTTGTTTATAGTCAGACCGTGACGTTGAACCGTCGTATGGAGGCAAGGGTGAAAGGCAACCGATCGTCAGCTTGGGGGTCGCAGGGTAGAAGCGGCCTGTGGAAGTGTGGTGAGCCCAGCATCCGACTTGTTTTTCTAAACATTTTCTGAAGCCGAAAATTTTTTAATGTTGCGATCCATTTGGAGTTGGGAAGCTTTTGATTAAAGCCGGTACTCGAAGAGTAAAAAGCTATACTTAAAACGTTGAAAGTGTTTGTCTGCCTGTCCGTCCCTCCGTCCGTCTGTAATCGCCGAAATTTCTGGAACTACACACAAAAAAAAGAATAAACTATGTAAAGTCAACCTAGAATAATTGTTACTTTACAATTTTTTTATTTTTCATGTATTTTGTTGTTGGTTTTTTGTCCAAGTCTAACATAAAAAAATTGTAACTTCACTATTCTACAATTTTTCATGTATTTTGTTTTTGCTTTCTTGGCTAGAAAAAATGTTACGTTACTATGCAATAAATTTTGGAGTATTTTGTTTTTGTTTTTTTTATAGTCCCGTTACTATTAAAATAGTATGAAAAATATTTATATTTTTCTCAAGGATTTTGTTGTTTTACTTTCTGGCCAAGCTTATAGTGAAACTACTGTTACTGTTGTTTTTCCTTCTGGCCAGATTTATAGTGAAACTACTATTAAAATAATAAGAAAAATATTTTAAGATTTCTTATGTATTTTGTTGTTTTTCGTTTGGCAAAATTTATAGTGAAACTACTATTAAAATAGTAAAAAAAACATATTTTTATTTATCTAATGTATTTTGTTGTCGCAATAAGTACTATTCCAATATAGTAAGTGAACTATTTTAGTATTTATCATCAAAACCTTTCGCCATCCAAAAAATGTTGGGTGTGTGGCTGAGTGGTAGAACATTAGCTCAGCAACCTGTGGGTCGTGGGTTCGAGCCACGCTGTTTTAAAAAATTTTTTTTGCTAAAATGTTTTTTTTTTAGTATAATATGGTGTTCAATATATTATTCATAAAATAATAACACTATTTCAAGAAAACATTAAATTAGCACGGTAATAGGGTATTTGAAGTCTTTTGATTTCTCACTCAAATAAAAAAATAACAAAACGCTCTCTAACGCGCAGTAGGATATCATGCGACTGTAGCCTAGAAGTTAGAGAGCGCGCCTCCGACAATTGGGTCCCTGGTTCACTTCCTGGTGTTGACAAGGTGAATTTGTAAGTATATATTCTAATTTAATATGCGATGTGTAATTATTAATAACAATTTCTTTATAACATATATAACAATAATATAACAAACTAAATAACAATAAACTAAATAATAATAAACTAAATAACAATAAACCATAAAACTAAATAACTAAACCAACCATAAACAAACCTAGCTAAAAGTGGAGTCAAACCATGTACCCATTCGTATTACGAACAAAACGCTTGAGAAAGATTGTCAATTTTTTTTTGATTATACAACTATTTTGCTGTGTAAAACCAACGATTTAATGATAAAAACCGCTTTAACCTAGCAAAAAAAATTAATTCCCCATTTAAAAGTATGGTTTCTACGAAATAGTCACTCTACTATTTATAGGAACTTTACTATTTCTTTTTCTATTTCTTTACTATAAGAAATTAAAAATTTTTCCTTGGTCGGGGCGGTTTTCATCATTAAATCGTTACTTTTACATAGTTTATTTTTTTGTGTGTATAAGACTACAGGAACTACAGACTTTTATATACCCCACGTAAAACGGTAACACCGATCAACAAAGAAAAAAACAATTCAAATAAAAAACTGTCAACGCGAAGCTACGTATATGCCAATCGCTTATCGAGGTCTTTAAATTTAAATTAAGTTAAGCCTCTAAAGTAATTAATTGCTCAAGAGAGAGAAAAAGCACGTTCAACGTGCACCACGACTAAATCTGCGCTCAACAGCAAAGAGAGTAAGATGAACCTCGGTTCAATAAGATTTAATATAGTTCAGTGCAAGAACAAAGCGGCCCAGTTTTACTGAGCACAGAAAACTATAGAGCACGTTCTTGCTTTCCCTCCCTGCTGACCACCAACGTAGAGCAATGTAGAACACCACCTCCGATCTGACCACAAACGAAGACAGTCTTTGTCACCACCAATGCGACAACAACTGCAATCTCACTTGTAGCAGTGGAAAATACAACAAATTCACCAATAGTAAGCTTCAGTTCCAATTCGGCAATAACAAAAACAAAACGATGGAAGTAGACAAAGAAAACCAAAGACGCTGGCCAGGCCATGCAAGCCGGTATAGATCGGTACATTAAAACATTGAAACGAAGGCTTAGCCCTAGCTCCAAACGGAAACAACTGGCTATAAGACAGAAAAAAACAGTGATTAATATAATGAATAAAAACAGAAAACCGCAACCACTGTTTAAGGTCGAGCTCGAGCCAGACCCTTGGCAGAACCTTAACCCTTGTGTGAGCGGAAGGAACATTTTTGTTCCATTTCGATTTTGCGTGTAAATATCTCGGTGTTCAGATCTGAACATGGGTAATTAGGCTGTTGGTGCAACATCACACCACTTCAGATACCACTGAGACCCGAGAGTCAAATAGCTAACCCAAATCATTGACACTTGACAATTATTACCCTCTATGATATACACTTGTGCCCAAAATATCCTAGGCATATAACCCCCTGGAGTTGCTTATACATAAGGACACTGTAACTAGTACATAAGTGGAAAAGGGTATAAAAGACGCGATGAGCGCCAAATAAAGATCAGTTCCTAACGAAATGCTGTTGTGTTTTAGTCAGGGATTCGGCGGTTAGCGGTATAAGTTGCTAGTTGAACGGAGCGGTACGAGCTGCCCCCAAGACACGCGATATACGCTGCTAACACTCGGGTTGTGTGAAAGCTATCAAGCTGAAATTTTCTGACATCTCGTCTTTAACGATTCTGTATAAGTTTGCCGATTTTTAGATAAAACTGTTGGTAATCTTAGATTTTATTAGGGAAAACTTTTTTTAACTACGTTGTTGAGCGGAAGACACAATTTTGTGCATCGTGTTTGAACCGCGTATATCTTAAAAACCTTTATTCAGAAAAATTAAATTTTTACTGAATATGTATTAACTCTCAATTATTAAATTTAAAGTTTAAATTTTTTAATTAGGCCTACACTAAAAAAAAAATTTAAGTTTTACCTGGAAAAAACAAATTGCGTGTGAGATTAATTACGTAAAACTCGCAAACTAGTCAAACAATTGAAAAACGTGGGATACAAACATATAGGGTTTTCGATAAGCTTTCCAAAATGGTCAAATGTGTCATACCCTTCTTTGGTAAAACTATAAGAAAAACAACCAATATTGTTGAAAAATTACATTTATTTTCACAAGTTTGATAAATAATACCACTAATATACTAGAAAACTAGTATTATTATTTGCGATACTCGAAGAGTAAGCAAATACTGTATACGTTGAAATGTCTGTCTGTCCGTCTGTCTGTCTGTCTGTCTGTCTGTCTGTCCGTCCGTACGAACATCGAGATCTCGGGAACTATAAGAGCTAAAACCACCAAAGTGGCCCTTATAAATGTTTGTATTGAAAATATCTACCCAACTATCTAAACAATTTTTGGCCATTTTCAAGAAAATTGTATACAACTTGTATACAAGTAGGCTAAAATTTTTTTGAAGAGGGCGTTAAAAATGTATTGCGCTCGAAAGAAGGCTACACTTTTTTTTAAAGAGGGCAATGAGTATCGCAAATCTTATAGTCGAGAAACCCGACTATAGCGTTCTTTCTTGTTTTTATTTCAAAATTATTATTTATATTAAAATAAATTGTTTTATTCCCATAACTATTAATATAAATGTCCAAAAAGGGGTATTTGTGGTTTTAGGTACTCTTGCTAATAAAAGTAACGGTCACAAATCACCAAAATCATTTATGACCGCCAGGTGCAGGTGCCGACAGCTCCATTTGTACGCAAATTTGATTGTTAGAATTGACACAGCTGCCGTTGACGTGGGTATATTTTCATGAAATTTTAGCTATATGCAGTTTCTTGAGTGCACTTTCAAACTAATTTAAAAACAAGAGGTTAACTGTTTTTGAAAGAAAGTTATGCTTGCTCAAAGTTCCGTTGCGGACGTTACAAAAAATGGAAGTAAAATTTGAGGTTTGTGTGCATTTCCACATTTATTAGCGAATTAGGAATAGTTAACCAAAAAAGTAAGATAACTAATAATGAAGTGGAATGTTTGACCATATCAATGCAGCTTAAAAAAGAAAGCTAACTAGTTCCGTTAATAAAAATAATTTTAATTTAAATTTGTTGCGGACGTTACGTTGCGGACGTTACACTTCTTCCATCAAGCTAAATTAGGTGGTTATCTATTGTTCGTAACCAATGTTGCCGATACTAGCATCCGCAACATTGCTGCGAACAGCAATGCCGATTAACCTGGAAACAACACCAAACTTCCCATGCACCCACATATAGCCAGTCAGCTCAACTAAGCTGACCTTGGACTGGGTACCAGGCGCTAAGCTAGTAACTGCTGATCAGCAGATTCTCCTACTAGCCAAAAGAGCCACTCACCAACCAAGCGAACAACTCACCAAGCGGCCGTCTCACCAACGTACGTCAGCACAACTGAAGAGCCAACAAACGCTGGCCACAACAGAATTGCGCTGACCCACTGAACTGGCCTCACCTTGAGGTAATCTAGATTATCAGCAACTTGATGTAATCTAGAATATCAGCAAAATCCCCACACCACACTTTACACTATATTTTCGCATACAAAGTAGTATAAAAGCTAGTACCATTATATCAATAAAGTCAGTTATTGTCACAGAATCAACCCCGCGTCTTACTACTCTTTAAGCCGCGGAAACGGCATAGCTCCCGATCGTCTCGTCGGTTAAAACAACCTCTGCACGGCCCTAGGAGCATTCGAGACTCCTGCGCGGACAATCAGATAACGGTTTGAGAACAAACATTGGTGACCCCGACGTGATCTCAATACAAGAGATCACACTCCGAACACACACCGCAGTATCCAGCGGTACAGAATCCCTCCTTGTCGAGACAACCTATTAACTCGCAGGACCGCTCACTCCAGCGTCACAGGACCACGCCTCGTCGAGACAACGCATTAACTCACAGGCTCGCTTAATCCAGCGTTCAGGATCTTTCCTCTTGTTGAGACCAGATCTCACAGGAGCGTATACACCAACGTTATCGGACCGTCTCCTTGTGAGACCACCAGACCTCACAGGAGCGCAGATCCAGCGTTACAAAAACCTTCCTCTTGTTGAGACACCCATAGCTCGCAGGACCGCTTACTCCAGCGTCACAGGACATCCTCTTGTTGAGACACCCATAGCTCGCAGGACCGCTTACTCCAGCGTCACAGGACATCCTCTTCTTGAGACACCCATAGCTCGCAGGACCGCTTACTCCAGCGTCACAGGAAATCCTCTTGTTGAGACCAGATCTCGCAGGAGCGTATACACCAACGTCATCGGACCGTCTCTTTGTTGAGACAACCAGATCTCACAGGAGCGTATACACCAACGTTATAGGACCGTCTCCTTGTTGAGACAACCAGATCTCAAAGGAGCGCAGATCCAGCATTACAGAATCCCTCCTCTTGTTGAGACAACCATAGCTTGCAGGACCGCTCATTCCAGCATTATAGGATACACCACCCATATTGGGACACAACAGCTTGCGCCAGCAACAGCACACACTACTCACACTGAGACGCTACAGTTAAATCTAGCTTTACAGGATTCTACAAAGAACCTAAACACAATTTCATGAAACAGTTATGAAGGCATCAAAATATTAAGCTGGTAAGAATTACCGTTAACCATACTACCGCAACTGGTGAAATGTCCACGTCATTTATAATAGAGACCAGCCAAGCCCGGGCTGAACTTCATAGTCAGCTATTAGACGATCAACTCGATTTGCATAAACAAATGCAACAGTTAATCAAAAACTATGGAAAGGATTCAAGCGACAGAAGGACTCGAGAAGGATATTATGCTAGGAGACTAGCACAGTTGTCTGAATTATGGACTCTATATCGAGAGACAGACCAGACACTAAGAGACGCAGCGCTCCCAGCTGACAATGAGTACTTCAAACGCTTTGAAGGCCTAAGGGAAACGGTCGAGAAATATAAACAAATCTTTAAGGACAACATGCCAAGCGGTAGTGAACCAATCAGGCCTCCACGCGAGGATAAAAAACAACCCAAGAAACTACAACCGGAAGGCCAAGTTCACGATGACCCCGAAATCAACCGAGTCATACAAATATTAAGGCGGAGATGCACCGAGCTAGAATCCACAGTAGCCCTGGCATCAACCGCGGACACAATTACACCAGCACTACAACGGCATCTTGACCATCAGTGGGATCTACTAAGGCAGGCACAAGACGCCCTGTACGGTGTGCCGGGAGCCGTAGCTGCAGCAAAAAGGGAATTATCCCAATGCCAGAATATTTCTGACGATTACAAAACGTTACTGCTCCACGAACCTAAAGCACAGCTGAAAATATCCCATCCACCGGTCAACATACCGGAATTTGGAGGCGAATGCTTAGAATGGCCAAGGTTTTATGATTTATTTGTGGAACTAGTGCACAATAAACCATATTCTGGTACTGAAAAGTTGCACTTGCTCCAGAGTGCTTTACGCGGAGAAGCACGCAACATCCTAATAGATACAGACTTCTCGCAAGGCGGCTATGATGATACATGGAAACGTCTCGTTACGAGATACCAAAACGGAAAAATTCTGGTGTATTCAGCCATAGCCAAGATCGTGGACCAAAAACCAATAGATGGCTCCGCTCGACAAATACGAGCCGTTCACGACAATATTCAAAAGGCACTCAGCACATTAAAAAATCTGGAGGTATGTACAACAACGTGGGATCCAATTGTCGGGTTCCTTATTCGACGGAAACTAGATCCACTGACACTATCAGCATTTGAAAACTCTGCGGACGCACCCACAGAAGTGCCGACACTCGACAGTATGTTATCGTTTCTAGAGAAGCGTGCATGCATGCTAGAAACTCTAGATAATCAACGAATCTTCAGCTAGCCGACCCTGATTTTCGGCAACCTGGTCCAATCGACCTGAACATGGGAGCTGAGCTGTATGCGGCCGTAATAAAACAAGGGTCTTTCATATTGGGATCTGGAAAACCTATGGCTCTAAACTCAAGGCTGGGTTGGATGCTAATGGGTCCGCTGAAGCAAGAGGACGTTACCGAATCAACAAACCATATTACTGTAGAAGAAATCTCAGAGCATGGCTCACGTCTAGAAACACAAGATAACAAATGTCTTAATCCGAAACCGATTGCTCTACAAAATTGTAGGCAGCCGCAGGTTCTTAAAGATGCAGCAAGTAAGACAACAAATGTTCAAACCGAATCATCGGAGTTGAAATCGGTGGCTATCACCAAATATGAGTTGCCTCAGCCAACTGTAAAGTCAACGACACCTACAATAATAAGCGCAACTAGTGATCAGCTAGTTTACAACAAATCCTGCAGTGTCCCCGAAAATTGTCAACAGTATTTAACGTTACTTCTTCTAGCCAGGGAACATCTTCTGCGTGGCATCGCAAGCATTCCCAGACTAAATATCGAGAACACAGTTGCTAAACCATATGGGCATGTAAGAGAAAACAGTCTCATAATCTGGACCAAGGAAACATGGAGGCCGAGACGCACGACATGGCAGCAGCCAATCACATATCAAGCACTACCGTGCAAGGATTCTCAGATATCATCAACTTACAGTGACTACCTATTTCAGGATATGTATTTAGGGGGCCACAATTTCAGTCCTCACGACAACGCTCACAGATCCCTATTGGGACACATAATCGACCTTGCTTACAACACCGTCTTTAATTGAGCGTCTACCGCTCAATGGGGGGGAGAATGTTCGTAACCAATGTTGCCGATACTAGCATCCGCAACATTGCTGCGAACAGCAATGCCGATTAACGTGGAAACAACACCAAACTTCCCATGCACCCACATATAGCCAGTCAGCTCAACTAAGCTGACCTTGGACTGGGTACCAGGCGCTAAGCTAGTAACTGCTGATCAGCAGATTCTCCAACTCACCAAGCGGCCGTCTCACCAACGTACGTCAGCACAACTGAAGAGCCAACAAACGCTGGCCACAACAGAATAGCGCTGACCCACTGAACTGGCCTCACCTTGAGGTAATCTAGATTATCAGCAACTTGATGTAATCTAGAATATCAGCAAAATCCCCACACCACACTTTACACTATGTTTCCGCATACAAAGTAGTATACTACCATACCATTATATCAATAAAGTCAGTTATTGTCACAGAATCAACCCCGCGTCTTACTACTCTTTAAGCCGCGGAAACGGCATAGCTCCCGATCGTCTCGTCGGTTAAAACAACCTCTGCACGGCCCCAGGAGCATTCGAGACTCCTGCGCGGACAATCAGATAACGGTTTGAGAACAAACATCTATACTTTAAGCCACGATTTGATAGTTTTTTTGACTTGAGAAAAAAGTTTAACATGTAAACGACACTTGGTCCCCAAGAACTAGTGAGATGGTTCGAAGGGAAGCTTAGCTGGGGCCACCAGGCGGGTCGCAGGTTGCGGATAGCGAACGGCCTTCCGGGAAGGTTAGTTGCGAATAAGCGTAAGCGAATAAGCACCCCGGACAAACAGCGGGTATACCTACGAGGTATACCGACAAGACGCTTGTTTGGCCGTCTTACCACCGTAGCCTTACACACCCCCTCCCTCACAACTACCTACCACCATCCTATCCCTCACATCTCACATCGGTGCCGGACTAAGGTGTCATCCGACCCGTGCCGATAGTCAGCCTGGCTGGGGGCCCGAGTCAACAAATAGCCCAGTCGCAAACGGAGGGTTCAGACAAGTGGCGACCGTCTGTCCTAACCGCGCCTTACCCGGGTACGGCGGATCTCTGCCCGGGCGGACCTACACTTCTCCGCAACTCGTGGGAACATATGAAGTCCATTAAGAAAAATACAAAAATCCCGCAGGATATCCCTGCGACCGGTGTCGCAAGACACTTTGAGGATAGACTCCTCGACGGTGAGAGACCCAGGCGGCAGCGCACACGCCCAGGATCTCACCAGCAGTGCAGGCCAGACCTGTGCTGCAGGTGTTTCCAGCCAGGGAGCGCGGTGTGCCAAGAGGACTTACCCTGCCAGCACGTCCACCTCTCGCGTCTGATAGGCCACACTCTATCAGACAGCTGAAGAAGCAAGACGCCCTTCCAGCCCTAGGACAGCCCGGAGGACTGGATGACCCGAACAGGCGTGGCCTGCCAGGGTCAAAAGTCAAGTGGTACCTCAGGTACCTCTTGCAGGGCTTGACGCCAGAGGAGGCCTTGAAGAAGGCCGTAATAAAGTGCAGTAATAAAGTCACCTCAAAGATAGTACTAGAGGTGAAGAGTAAACTAAATCGTTTGGGCAATCTAAATAGACTGGCCCTTAGATGGATTCCGGGTCATAGAGACATATCCGGAAATGAAATTGCCGATAAAATGGCAAAACTAGGAGCCGAACAGCCCCTGATAGGACCAGAACCCTACTGTGGCATAGGAAGGCACACAATAAAAGAATGCATTAGAAAAAAAAATTGAAAAGTCATGGCATGCTTAGTTGGTCCATCAGGAAAACATTTTTTTAACTCCAAAATGATATAAGCATGTGTGTTTAAGATTGCCTTGACTTTTAAAAAATTGGGAGAAAATATAGTAATAAAAAAAGTACAAAATAATTACTTTTATTGCTATAAGAATTCCAATAAAATATTATCACGAATATGCACAAAAACCAAAATTGAAGCGAACATAGGGCTACAAATTCTAGGTTAAATAAAAAATTCTACCATTTTAGGTTTATTTTTAACAGGCCGGTGAATGTGACAAAAACTTGACTTATACGAGAGATTTCAACTTTGACGTCTTTTTCCAACGGCATGGACAAATGTCCAAGCCGGGGACAATTGTTGTTCAGTGCAGTGGTGTCTTGAGTATATAATCCACCTAAAAATATCACGGTAACTTCTTTGGAACAGGAGACATAATACATAATGTCGTCCAACATGCTACTTTTCTATTCGTCGCTATACCGCGGAACCTATACATAGGTGATGGAAAATAGTTTTGTATCGGACTTGGACTCAGGAGAACCCAATTGTCATGGAAAAGTGCAAATGATCCGTGGAGTCTTTTAAGTGTTGCCCTGTGCTATTTAAGAATATGTCTACAAAAGGATTTTCCCAAATTCAAATTATTTTCGGAGATATAAGCATTTGTGGTTGGTTTGGTAAATAAAATTGTTGCCTATGGTCGGAGCTACGGCCATCCCCAAATTTTAATTTTTCCTTTTTTTTTTAAAAATAAAAAAATGTTAAAAAAAGTGGTAAATTTTTTTTTTTTTTTTATAAAGTCGCCATTTTGTAAAAAAAAAATGTTTTTAACTTTTCCGTAGCTCCTGCCATAGCGACATTATTGTAGATTGATAATCTTTTTAAATTTTTTGAATTCCGATTGCTAGGAGAGCTAAAATCGTGGGTATGGTCACGCACCAAATTTTTGAGACGCCCCACTCCATCAGCTGATAACTTACGGAGTTTTAAATTTTTTTTACTAATTTAATTTTTTTTGCATGCTTCCAATGCACTATGGGCCAGAAATTTCACATTTTGGCCAAAAATACGTATTTTTTTTTAAAGAATTTTAATAAAACTAGTATGAGATCTTGTTTAGAATACTTCAAGCTATTTTATGCCAACTTTTCAAACAAATTGATTTGTACGTTTTTTTATGGCATATTTTTAAAGTTAAAACTTCGTAAAATATTGCACAATTTTTTGAAAATTGCAGCCAAAATGTCGTTGCCTACAGCAATACGAAACATTTACAAAAGTTTCACACATAACTTATTTAGCAAATAAAAAATATAATATCGAAATTATTTCAAACACAAATTTTAAAAATTTAAAAAATCTATAGGTTTAGCTGTTTTTTTAATAAAAATGTACTTTGCTTTATTTGTGCAAAAAAGTACCTTTCGCGATTTGAGTAAAACTTTTTTAATAAATAGTTTAATCAGTTGTCAAGTCGCCCGGGGGCGCGGGTTTTGTACGCCTTTCTTAGTTTTTTTTTTATGAATTTTTAAAGTTAGGCGTTGAGCATGCTCAAAAGCAAAAAAACTGTCAAAGTCCATTTTTGGAAATTGTGCACATGTTAAAAGTAACCAAAACTCTTGGAATTTTCTTGTTTGGTAACTAAAATACATTATTTAAAAAAATTGCGTACTTTTGAAGTCTTTTAAAAAAGTTGATTTTAAGAGCTAAAAAATTAAAAATTAAATTAAACTAAAAATTTTTTTTTAATTTTTAATGATGTAAAAATGTTAACTAAGCTAAGCCCGTGCTTAAAAAATTGTTTTGGTTTCGATTTTTTCATAAACCTTAACGTAGTTCCCACGCAAAGTTGGCATATTTAAAGGTTCATAAATATTTAACCACTTAATATTTTTTTGAGGATATATTTTTTTTTTAGTTGCGATCTTTTGTTGTTAAGTTTGTGGTTAATTGGGTTGAATCCCTGCAGTAGTTTTTTTTTATAAATAAAAAACTAAAAAATAGGAAATATTTTTCAACTTTGGCTTAGATTATCTAAATCTTAAAAAAATAGTACAAAATTTAAATTTTGTTTTTCCAAAAGTTTAATCTTTTAAGAACATAATGGCCAAATTTTAACTTCCTAGCTACGCCGTGGAAGAAATGCCAGATTTTTGGCCAAAATATGAACTTTCTGGCCCACTGTGCAATGTGAAAAAATAATGAATAAAAAAATTGATTAAGAAAATATTGCTGGCTTTTTTTTTACAGCACTTCAAAAATTACCTAAATTTCATGTCTCTAGACCAGAAGACCCCCTTAATATTTAACCTACAAAAAGAAAATTATTAAACAATTTTATCTGTTTTATTAAAAAGCGTTTTGACTGCATTAAGTTGCACAACTATGGTGTACTTAAGCTTTTTTGGTCCATGTTTGTATGTACATACATACATATGTACATGTTCATAGCTTGGGGAGTAGTGGAGGAACCATAAATATGCTCGCATTGTGTCGTCCCGCTAAGCTCACGTGCTCAACGCGCATATGTACATACATACATACATATGTATATACTTATACATATATGTACACGCATACATAAGTGCGTATGCAGCCGTGTATACACACATATGTGCATATGCAAGCATGCATTATTTGTAAACATCCATATAAACTTACATATTTTACTTACCACTGGCCAATGCTGCCGCTATATGCTGTGCAACGATCAATATACACAAACTTCCACATAGTTTAAAAAGCATAGCGGTTCGAAAAAATTAACATTCCGGTCGAAAATATTTTAATTGATAAAGAAGTTGCAGCTGTAAATGAATGGGTCACACAGTAAATAAAAAAAGTGAATGTCGCGTGCATACGCTATCTGGAATTACTTCAGTCACTTAAACACATGTATGTATGTTTAGCCCCCACGCTGGAGGTACATTCATACATACATATGTACATAGGCACTTATGTGTATTCATATGTATGTGTGTATGGGCGCAAAGATACAATTTTAGAACAAAGAATATTTTGAGGTGAGCAGAGTGTGGGCCCCTAGTCATGTTCATGTTTGTTTATCTACAAACAAAGTAAATTGCATTTCTGAATACATGTAGAAACTGGGAGATCGGACCTACATAAATTGCAAAAAAAAATTCCATAACATTTAATAGAATAAGGGCTACTCTCGCGTGTTGCATGTCGATTTCGTACCATTTTAAAAATTAAATTTTTTTTTTGTATTCTATTGTGAAAGTATGCTTTATGCCATTTTAAAGTTCACTTAAATACCTCTATTTAAGTGAACTTTAAAATGGCATAAAGCATACTTTCGTTATATTTACTTTATGCGAAATAATCGCTCATAATCGGGGGTGCCACAGAAACCGTTCCTCCCGAAGAGGGTTGGAATTTACATAGAGAAGGGGTTGGACATTCGGTTGGAATTCGGGCGGAACGGTTTCTGTGGCACCCCCGAATGTGTTGTGTTGCACTCTATACAAAATGGAAGTTACTTTTTAATTTTCCTTTTCATTTGCAATTTTTAGCGAATTATGCATAATAAAGCATACAAAAACCATTTTCTAAAAGAAAGCTGTGAACAATGGAATGAAGTCAAAAAAGCGTATTGTTTTTTTAGAAAACGCCGTAGACACATTGTGTTGCACGCTACGTGTCGCACACTACTACAAAAAACAAGTTGTTGGTGATCTTTATCTGTTGTCTCATAAATATATATTAGGGTGGTCCTTATTTGGTCGATTGTTGAATTTGCAACGGGGCACTTTCGAATTCGATAATATACCTCAAAATATGAAATACCTTTTTTTATTTTTTTTAGGTCAAGGTTTAGGGGTCGCTACCAAGGTTTGAATTTTAAGGGTCTCCATACAAAAAAAAAAAAAGTTCGATTTTTTTTTTTTTTCATAAATAATTTCAGAATCTGAATACAAAACGTTGACTAAAAAGTGAAGTCGATCCGAATAACAGTTTCGGAGATACAGGCCCTTGAATGTGCCGAAAAAGTTCAAATGCACTGCTTATCAAAACTACGTGCAAAACATAACATTCAAGGGCCTGTATCTCCGAAACTGTTATTCGGATCGACTTCACATTTTAGTCAACGTTTTGTATTCAGATTCTGAAATTATTTATGAAAAAAATAAAAATCGAACTTTTTTTTTTTTTTTTTGTATGGATACCTTTAAAATTCAAACCTTGTGCGACCCCTAAACCTTGACCTAAAAAAATAAAAAAAGATATTTCATATTTCGAGGTATATTATCGAATTCGAAAGTGCCCCGTTGCAAATTCAACAATCGACCAAATAAGGACCACCCTAATATATATCAAATTAAAAGACAATTGCTATAATAAGTTTGGTTTCTAGTATGTTTTAAGAAAATAATATCGGGTCAAAACTGGGGAGAATTATGTTTAAATAAGCTTAACAGTTGTTGTGCCTGGTAGACTGTTTCAGGCATTTGCCCATATGTAATTTGTTTTGCAGGTATGACAAGGATCTGCTCTGAGCTCTACAAAAGTAGTATAAGATTAGACAATTTTTTTTTTTTTAGTTACAGATATTTGTAGGTCACAGGTTTGATGAAAACGGTGACGAAAACTAACGATGGATCTTGGTTCGTATGTGTCCCCAGATTACAGAACTGAAGAGAAGTAAATCCTAGCTGATCGGTTTCGCGAGAAATTTGTAAATGTAATTTTTTCCCACATCAAAATATCACTCTTAGCTTGCCTCAGGACCAACGACGAGGACGTGGTGATAGAATGGTCCCATTTTCAAAATTTTTTTTTTTTATTTAGTATTTTTTTAAATTTTTTTTAAGTGTTTTTTGGTTTTTTCTTAGTTTATATAATTTTTTTGTATTTTAAATTTTATTATTTTTTATTAACCCTTCTGTGAGCGGAAGGAACATTTTTGTTCCATTTCGATTTTGCTTGTAAATATCTCGGGTTGTGTGAGAGCTATCGATCTGAAATTTTTTGACAGCTCGTCTTCAACGATTCTAAACAAGTTTGCCGATTTTTAAATAAATCTGTTGGTAATCTTGGATTTTATTAGGGAAAACTTTTTTTAACTACGTTGTTGAGCGGAAGACACAAATTTGTGCATCGTGTTAACGTAGTATACCACGTTTTTCAATTGTATGATCTGTTTGCGAGTTTTACGTAATTAATCTCACCTGCAATTTTTTTTCCAAGGTAAAACTTAAAAATTTTTTTTAGTGTAGGCTTAATTTAAAAATTTAAATTTTAAATTGAATGATTTTGAGTTAATACATATTCAGTAAAAATTTCAAATTTTTCTGAATAAAGGTTTTTAAGATATACGCGGTTCAAACACGATGCACAAATTTGTGTCTTCCGCTCAACAACGTATAAAAATCTTCCGCTCACAGAAGGGTTAAAAAAATTTTCTTTTTATATATATTTTTTTGTAATTTGGTCGTTGCCTCGTCGTTGGTCCTGAGGCAAGCTAAGAGTGATATTTTGATGTGGATTTGTTAATAACATATTGATTGTGTATGTGGATACAAAAACTGTATTACATACCATTGTTTTCATCGACTTTTCTTCGAGTGTTTAAGATATGGGCTAATCCGAGAATTTTGAAACCAGCCCGAAAAACGAAAAAAGCTAAAAAAAAACATATTTCTATATGGTTTTTTGCCAATTTTTTCCTAAATCATAGGAACTAAACTTGTCTAAGCAATGGACAATAACATTTAGTATTTTTTTTGGTTCAACTAGTTAATATTTGCAAAAAGTATTTTTTTTGGTATTTTTTCTGTTTTTTAGACCTGTTTTCATTTGTCATATTCTCCTATTAGAATCACAATTTATGATAACATTTTGTTCACAAAGTGTCGTTTACATGTTGAACTATTTTCTTAAGTCAAAAAAACTATCAAATCGTGGCTAAAAGTATAGATAATCACCTTATTTAGCTTGATGGAAGAAGTGTAACGTCCGCAACGTAACGTCCGCAACAAATTTAAATTAAGATTATTTTTATTAACGGAACTAGTTATCTTTCTTTTTTAAGTTGCATTGATATGGTCATACATTCCACTTCATTATTAGTTATCTTACTTTTTTGGTTAACTATTCTTAATTCGCTAATAAATGTGGAAATGCACATAAACCTCAAATTTTACTTTCATTTTTTGTAACGTCCGCAACGGAACTTTGAGCACGCATAACTTTCTTTAAAAAACAGTTAACATCTTGTTTTTAAAAATGCACTCAAGAAACTGCATATGGCAAAAATTTCATGAAAATATACCCACGTCAACAGCAGCTTTGTCAATTCTAACAATCAAATTTGCGTACAACTGTAACGTCCGCAACGCAGGATTAGCCCATATGGTGAAAAAACCGAAAAATTCACAAATTGTGTGTTTGTCGAGCTCTTGCTGACAAATTACTTATCGAATGCAATGATCTGTATAGCAAAGTTAAAGATTAGTTTGTTGGTAGTAATAATTGGTGTCAAACATTCAAATCGGCCGACTACAACCCGAGATATGAATAAATATAGTAAAGGCCTTTGAACATTTTTTTCTTAAACTCAAATAAAACGTTAAAAAAAATTCGCTTAAAAAATTTTTTTGTTTTATTTTTTCCTTAATGTAGAAAACCAACTCTACCAGAAAAAAAAATTTTCGGTCCGGTTCAATGTTTTTTTGAAGTGAAACTTCTTTAGGCGCATGGGGGTAAAATTTGTACAAATGAAACGTCATGAAACGTTTCATTTCATTGAAAAAGTCGAAAAAGAGAGAGAAAGCGATCGAGAGTGATTGAGAGAGAGTAAGACAGGGCGAACGTAAAAGAGAAAAATGTAAATGTACATATATCCCTGTTCCTCTTTCACCGATGACGAACGTTCTCTCTGTCCTCTTCTCTTCTCTCTTCGCTCTGAGCGCGCTCTCACATGGTGCAAATATATAAGGTGGTCTCGTCAGCTCTGCTGAGGACGTTAAATATGTTTACCTCTCTGTCTCTCTTAAGCGGTAGAATGAGGTAGCTAGATAAAGAGACTGGCACAAATAACGTCCTCAAAGGAGAGCAGCTCTTGCGTGAGACCACCTTACACATATAGTTGCACCATGTCGACTTTCAAAGGTAAACAAACCGATAGAGAAGAAGAAGGAGACAAATTACCAGGGTCCGTAATCATTATAAGTTTTATTTTAAAAATTTAAAAATTATGATTATTTTATATTTTTTTTTTATTTACAATTTTTAGGCTGATTGGTTTGATGGTTAGGTAGTGTTAATATTTACAAATAACATGTTGCATTTCAACCTGCCACTCGTTTTAATTCAATATCTCATTTTCCATAAAATAAAAATGTTTGATAAATTCGCTTTTCTAAATTTTAAGTTCAAAAACAAAATTTTATTAATAATTTCTAATATTGGCAAAAAAGACGTAGCATTCTTATTTACAATTCCTCATTTGAGATTTCAATAAATCATTTTGCATAAAATATAAATAATCAATATTTCATAAATTCTCTAGACAAAATTTTAATTTAAAACATGGAATTTGTATAGTTATCATTAATTTACAATGATTTTGTATAAATTTAAATTGAGGTCAGGTGTTTTTACTATTTACAAAAAATGACGAGGAATTTTAATTTAATATTCAACATCTGAGATTTTATAATTTATATTAATTTTTAACACTTTTAATATTTTAATGACAATTAAATTCCTAACATATCTTCCTTTTTTCCTTCTTTTAATTCTCGGAAATCTAAAGTTTTTAATTTGTATAAATATAGACAAGACTGATAAACTAGTTCGCCAAAGAAGTTTCACTTCTGACATGTGTACTTTGTACGCACGCACTTTTTTTTTTTATGTTGAAGTTTAGTCTTGTAAAAAATTACATTTACAAATATCTCGCGAAACCGATCAGCTAGGATTTACTTCTCTTCAGTTCTGTAATTTAGGGACACATACGAACCAAGATCCATCGTTAGTTTTCGTCACCATTTTCATCAAACCTGTGACCTTTTGGGGCTCACTGTGTATAAGAGGACGTTAAAGATTCGGTTCATCATAACAAAGGGGAAATAAAGGGCTTAACAAACTTAATTGCTAAAAATAATATAACAAATCGTTTAAGAACAGGGAAAACATACATTTGTAGATTGGGTTATATCTTGAACATAGCTTAGTTAAGCAGCGTTAATTTGTTTGAGATTTAAAGATTTCATAATTCCTCTTTTTCGAGGGATCAGTGTACTTGGAGTCATTTCGCTAAGAATATCGACAATCATGCAAATGCTGCAGGTTCGAAACTCTACTATACAACGTAAGCGGCGCGGTATGGACCTTCAAGAGGATATACACTCACTACAGTGTGTGGGAAGGACTTTCGGTTTGAAAGCCTGCAAACTAAGACATAAACCACATTTTGATGTTTAATTATAACAATTAATTTATTTGCGATACTCGAAGAGAATGCAAATACTGTGATCATTGCAAATGTCTGTCTGTCCGTCCGTCCCTCCGTACGAACGTCGAGATCTCGGGAACCAGAGCCACCAAAATTTGCACACAGACTTCTATATACCCCACGCAGATCAAGTTCATTTCAAAACCCGACCATGCCGTTCGTAAGTTAGGGTAAATCCGGGACAAGTGCCCCACGTTTTTAAAAATCGAAATGGTTGTTTCACAAATATGTTTACGAGGGCTTTTGTGATTGTTGTAGGTCGAGTAGTATATCCAGAAGTAAGAACAACATTTTATTCATCAATATTTTACGTTACAAGCTTTCTGTGGGATGATTAATAAAAAGTAGCCCCCCGCTTTTATGCTTAGGATTTAAATTATTTTGCAAACAACAACTCGCGAAAAAAAGCCATTACATTGATTCTACGGTACTTTCTAACACACATCAACACTTAATAATAATGATAAAAATAACAGATCTGCTTTTTAAAGATAATAAAAATAAAAGACTGAATTTGTCGATCGAGGTACCAAAATTGAATCACAATACGAAAAATTTTATTTAGACAAAAAAAACATTAATAAACAATTGTAAATTATGTAAAAACACCATATAGAATATTTTTGTTAATAAATAATAACAAACGTTTACAACATAAAGTGCTCAAACCAGATTATCAGTCCCCAAAAGGGGGCGCTTGTCCCGATTGCATAGCATATGAAAATTATTAATTAAAAAAAATATTGGCGAACAGTAAATGTAAAAATAGTTATCTGCTAAATGATCTTGCTACATAGGAAGGTTATGATACTTCATCTGACGTCTGTTGACATTTTGACGATGAAATAACAAACATTTTTGAATCGCTAAAAAAATTTTCGCCTGTTTTTGGACCTACTGCGTATGGATTTCATAAATTGTGAATAATTAACTTACCAAAGTACGAATTTTCCACACAAGCTTTTCATTTTGACACTTAAACACAAGTTTTCCCCAGATGGCGCTGCAATCTTATCGATGCATGATAACAATAAACAAAGTGGGGCACTTGTCCCGGCGGGGCACTTGTCCCGGATTTACCCTATACATTTTTCGCCAAAACCCTAAAAAACAATTTTTTGAACTTTGAAGCTCAAAATATCGAAAACGGTGCGGACTTCGGGAGGAACGGTTTCTGTGGCACCCCCGATTATGTGTTAAGTCCACTATTCTTAAATATTAATTTGAAAATACTCGTATTGGAAAGTTAGGTATGCAAAGCAAGGCACTTAGACCACGATTACTTTTAATAATACTTAATAAAGTATTTAAAACGATTCTTAACGGAATTACGTCACAAAACGTCAAATCAAAGTAAATCTATAATATTCATGTTGGACTTAATTTATTGTATGTCGATTATGAGTCCTTGATTTTGAAAGTGGTATAAGTAAAAAATTTTAAAAATCTACTTTATTAGCTATTAGCAGCATGTAATGCAAATTAACTTCTTAAAAATTGTTTCTTTTTTAGTTGTTAACTGAAATACATTTTTTTTTCCGTTTTGATAGTGGTGTAAGTAAATGTGTTCACGAAGTAATTTTGTCATGTCTTCAGATAGTGGTTTAGGTATGATGAAGTAAAACTTTTAATGTAAAAACCTACTATTTAAAGTTAATTGTAGACATTTTACGGCGAATATATATAATAAAATCATCTAAGATGAGAAACTTTTCGGTAGTACCTACAAATGGATCAAAAAGACTTTATTTTTACAGGACAACTAAAAGAATCAACGAATAATAGAAAGAAAAACATCAATGGAGAAGCTGTGCCTTGGTTAAAAATACAATGGATCAGATTTCTAAAAAAGTGCCCCATATAAGATGTTTAATAAAACTTCCTTGGATGACAACTCCTAATTCAAAGTATTAGAACTCTCACCTAAAAAAGGAAGACCTAGAATATACGGAAATATTGATTTACTTCCATTATACACAGCCAATAATAAAAGAAAAACGTAAAATTATTATGGATCTACTACCTTATATTCCACCAATTTTTCACAAACACTTTATTTCCCTAAATACTAATGATCAATTTACTTAGCCACAATGAAATGAGTTTGAATAAAATGGTCATTACTAATAAAATTGTTTCATTGGTGGTAAAAGTCATTTATAAAGTCATGCAGTTAATTTTGAAAGTGGTACAAGTCATTTAAACCTTTCAAAACCACATTTTCTTTCAAAAATGGCTATAAATTTTACAATCACAATAAATATATGTTTGTTGAGACTACTTTACTGTCGAAAAATCATAATCCATAATGCAAGAATATTTTTTAATCCTTAAAATGCAAAACTCTAAATATCTCGAAACAAAAAAAATATGACTTATACCACTTTCAAAATCATGGTCACATACATATATGTTTATCAAGGGTTGTGTATTCAATGACAAAAATATGGATGTATTTATGTATCAAAAACTCACGTTTATGCCGTACTTAGGAAGCATCCATCGACGTCAGCAGGCCTGATGACTGAAGAAAAATCAAATCTAAACTACTTATACTCAAAAGTGTTCACATGAATGGGCATGCGTGAACGTGTCGCTGTTTCTCCACGCAACGAGTTAAGTTGCAGTAACGATGATCGAAGCAGAATTCGTTTGCAAATTCTTGTTGAACCCGATCGGGGTGCAAGAATGAACTGGCATGACCGTGTCGCAACGTTCACGCAGACTTTGACTCACAGACGCACAGCCACGGCGTATGCACAGGCTTGGTGCAGGTATGATGAAAGTTGCAACTTGCTGCTTCTTGATAAATCCAAGGGTGTGCAGAGGGGAGAAGCACAGTTCCGCTTAGCGCGCTTGTTTGCAGCAGCTCCACAAGGAAGACGTGTATTGACCCACAGGTAACCGCAATTAAATACTTATTTTTCAGTTTCTAAACATATTCACTTTATTCACATTTGTACACCTGCTTCGTACGGTTACTAAACATTAACTAACTCGCTCTGCGTTTATTATGTTATTATGTTTCTCAATGACCTCAAATTCGGTTTTGTTAAAGTTAGGAGTAAGTTTGCTTGGAAAGACTACATTTTTCTACTTTATCTCCTACCTTTATATCGATTTTTTTTGCTCCTCTCTTATTATCTTTGCTTATGTTTTCTACTTTCCCATTAGGCTGGGGCCAATAGATTGCGGTTTTAACCTTTTCTATCCCAGAAATTTTTCAGTATTCAGCAAATTCTACGCTGATATATTGACGCCCATTATAAGTTCGCAAGTGTTTTGGATATCCTAGCTTGCAAAATATTTCTTTCATTACTTCAATGAGACTAGCTGACGTAATGGAGCGCAAAAATTTGAACTCCATATAGCGGGAGTAATAGTCGATAAAAACTAGGATGAACTCGTTGTTGGGTAGAGGACCTATCAGATCTAACACCCAAATCCATGGACCCGTTGGGAATGGGTTCCTGTACATAGGTGCTGGCTTTAGAGCTTGAGATGCCAGTAGACAATCCTTACAATGTTTAACGAATTTTTCAGCATCGCGGTCAATCAAAGGCCACCATACCTTAGACCATGGTGAAACTATATAGGTGGTCTTTTCGCGAGAGCTGCCCTCTTTTGAGGACGTTATTTGTGCCAGTCGTTTGTAAAACGTTGTCGAAAGAGGTTGTGTAGCGCATTTTTCTTCGTTGTCTTTTTCTTTCTTGAAAGAAATACTAATTCTATCTCTTGCTTGCGCTTGTCTCTCTGAGAGCGGAGAGAAAGTGCTGAACAATAACGTCCTCGGCAGAGCTGATGAGACCACCTATATAGTTTCAAAATGCCTTAGACCTCAGGCGTCTTTTCATGGCAGACTCATCAGGATGCCCTTCGAGGGCCAGCTCCAGTACCTCCTTCCCAAGCGTTTCGGGAATAACAATACGGTTACCTCGCAGAAGAATAGGTCCTATTGTCGACAGCTCGTATCGAAATGGGTAAAGTTTTCTAGAAGAATTCAATTCCCATGAGTTGTGTTCCAGACGGGCCATCGCATCTATGATTTCTTCGTCTCTTATAGAATTTTCTGCAATTTCAGAAATGGTCATCGATCGAGGAATGGTATTCTCGATTATTCGCAGGATGCTGTGTTCAACTTCTCTGTCACAAGAGTCGGATGATGATAAGAGATGATAACTGGCAAAGTCGAGATTATGCGTCTGAAATGTTTTGTTCTCCTGCCTTGTATATAACTTTAAATTATAAGATTGCAGCCGTAGTAACCATCTCTCTTTGCGGGCTGGCGGCTTAGACGTTGGTTTGAAAATGGCCTCCAATGGTTTATGGTCGGTAACGAGTTCGTACTTTAGTCCCGCTAGATAATAGTCAAATTTTTCAACTGCCCAGACAAGGGCTAGGCTTTCCTTTTCCGTCTGAGAATACCGCTTCTCAACATCCGATAAAGCTTTGCTTGCAAAAGAGATAATAAGAGGATCATTGTAAGCCGAAAATTGCAATAGTATCGCTTCGAGAGCTACTGGGCTGGCATCTGCTATAAGGCTAGTTCGATTTTTTGGATTAAAATATGCGAGATTTGGTACTTTTGCCAGTCGATTTTTTAAGTTTTGAAAAGCGATTTTCTCAGTTTAGCCCCAACAGAATTTAATGTCATTCCTCAGTAATTTTTTAAGAGGTTTCCCCACGTAAGTCACAAGGCCAAGGAAACTACTGGGCTACTGGAATTCTTCTTAATGGTTGCTGAACTAGCTTGGCTTCAGGATCAATCCATAGTTTTAGTTAAACGCCTTTCCATTTGGGAAATGGTGTTGTCTCTTCGACACGATTGACATTCAAGCCGAGGCGGAGAACATTTAGCCTAATGGCTGTTTCTCGCCCTAGTAATGACTGCCGTCCATTTTTTTATGACAAAAAATGTAGCAATCACCTCGAAATCTGGAACAGCCGATATTGGTGCTTCAAAAACGGAAATTACTGCAAGTAATTGTTCAAAGGCATATCCGCGAAATTGTTTTTGTGAGTGTGATCTGGCGTTAAACACCGTTGCGTTTTTCTTTTTAAGCATCTCCCAATCTGTGTGACTAATAAGGTTGAATCGTCACTCCATATCTTAAAACAATCGGCATTTTCCCTCTTACGTTTGAGATCGGGGCACCCATCCTCTACGGAACGCACATCAAATTGCCGCCTTTTTATATTTCCACTTTTAGGCTGAAAATATTGTCTTGTTCTACATTTCCGAGCAAAATGTTCTAATTTCAAGCATTTATTACACTTGGCCACTCGCGCAGGGCACCGACCGCATCTCGAACACTCAAATTCCGGCTTCGTTTTTCGAGCTGTGATTTTGCAAGGCGGACCAATGGTAGGCTTAATCAACATGGCTTCAGATTGTTTATTTGTCTGTTCCTCGACTTGACACCCGTCGATTATCTCGTCTAAAAAGTGTTCATTACCTAAAAGCTTTTTGCTAAGTTCCAGTGGAGCCCAAGAAATTTCTTCAATCTCTGCTTTGGATTTGCCAAACGAACACTTGTACATCTGTTGTCGCAAACGTAGAACAAATTTAGAAAAGAACTCATCGTCTGCTGGTGTCAAATTCTGAAATAAGTGCCTTTCAAGCGTCGAGTTTTGCTTAGGCGTAAAATAAGCATTTAGTTTTTGACCAAGATGGCGAAAACATCGTTTCTCTGCATTTCGTCATACTCTATTAGTGCTCCTGCTAGTGAGAATACAACGGTCTGTAGTTGTACCCCACCTAAGTGAAGAAGTTTGGTCTTCTTGGTTTTCGGTGACACGATTTGCTCAGTTTCCAGATATATTGTAAACGCTCTGAACCATTTTTTCCATTCATTTCGGAGTACCGACTTTTCAATGGCTTCACAAAAAAATGGTTTTATAGGATTTTCCGCCATTTCAAATCGAATTTAATTCTGCTAATAAGAAAAAAGGTTAAAAAGAAAAGTGATTTTTTTTTTGCGGTTTGTAAAAACTAAGATTACGCAGCCTCTTTAAGTTTTTATTTGCGATACTCGAAGAGTAAGCAAATACTGTAAACGATCAAATGCCTGTCTGTCCGTCCGTCCGTCCGTCGAGATCTCGGGAACTATAAGAGCTAGAACCACCAAATTTTGCACACAGACTTCTATGAGCAAGGCGCAGATCAAGTTTGTTTCAAAACCTGGCGACACCCTTTTTAACGCCCACAAACCGCGAAAATCTGTGGCGCTCTCATTTTGTATGCAAACTTTGCGGTTTTAAAAGAAATATAATAATATGTGTACTGTCTTACTACATTCCGAACCATTTTATGCTCTAATAAATAATAAAGAAGTTATAGAACATTTTGCTATGCCTTGAATCTAGTCTACATACACATTTTACATTCACGTGTTTGTGAATGTAAAATTTACAAATGTAGACAATGTAGCCTCATAGGTGGCGACTCTATCGTTTTTTCTCGTTTTGTTTTTTTAATGGGGCAAATGAGTATCGCAAATCTTTTAGTCGGGAAACCCGACTATAGCGTTCTTTATTGTTTTTTTTACGGCTTGTAAAAACTAAGATAACGAAGCCTTTTAAATTATTTTTTTCTCTTTCGACTTGTATTTTATATACGGTCGTTTAGTTGTTTCACTTGCCCAAGTCGAAACTCTTTCGCTCAGTGTTTCTATGTATGCGTTCTTACACAAACACACTTTTTATTTTGGGCTTGCAAAGAATTATCTTGCACTCAGCCTCGCTTATATATTACTCTCTTTTACTCTTGTGGCTTGTGTAACACGCAGTTTCTCTTTATAAATATCATTTAATCTCTCTTTCCGGCTCATGCTTATACATTGCCGCGCTATAGGCTTGTTAAACAAAGTCCCCCCCCCGTTTTTCTAGAAACCATGTTTTTCAAACAAATTACGCGTGCACAGCTTCATCCTGTGAACCGATTTCCTTCATGTAAAATTTTTATGAAAGTATATATTTTTTTTTTTAACAAAAAAAAAAAAAAAAAAAAAAAAAAAATTTTTAAAAAATTTAAAAGAAAAAAAAAAAAAAAAAAAACGAAAATCGAACTTTAAAATTCGAACGTTCATTACGCGGTCAATTTATGGCAGCAATTTGATGCCATTAGGTTAGTGCCTTACAAAAATATATTAATTTTTATTAATAATAAAACAATTTTCTATGTCAGTTGGATGCCATTAATTTTATAACCCCAAAAAAAATATATTTAATTTAAAAAAAAAAAATATTTTTTTTTTTTTACTACAAGAGGCTGCAGGCTCGTAATTTTTGGACGATGTTTGCCGCGCGGAGGCAGACGAAAGCCGCCATTTTGCAGCCGCCATTTTGAATTTCACCATCAAATAAATTTTAAAAAAATCTTGAATAATAAACGAATTCAAAAAAAAAAACCCAAAGTTCTACCCCTTTTTTTTTTTCCCAAAAAAAAAAAAAAAACTTTCCTTTTTTTTAAACCAAAAAAAAAAAATTCCCTTAAAAAAAAAAAAAAAAAAAAAAACATTTTACCCCCCAAAAGAAAAAAATGCAGCAAACACTGACAGTCTCGAGTACGGGTCTTTAAACAGTACAGTATTTTGTTTTTTAAATTTTTTGCATTTCAAATTGGGCCCCCAAAAAAAAAAAAAAAAAAAATTTTTTTTTTTAGGCACAAATAGGAGGCAGAAATAAAACTGGGGTTAAGCGCCACCTACCGGTGGTTCTTGGTAGCGGGATCGCTCTCGCACTCTCTTGATAGGTGGAGACAGCAGAGGGGGAGGGGAGGTTCCCGCTCAATCCCGGAGCGGAAGACCTTGGCCTTGAAAGCGGCCGTTGCACTGGGCGGCAAAAGGGAAAGCAAAAGGGAACCGTTGGCGGAACGCTACGGACAAGGAACAAGGCTATATAGGGCACCCGGAGAGGCACGAGGCGGGCAGTCAGGAAAATCAAGACCAGCGAGCAGTGAGCGGCGAGGGAGTTCGTCGGGAAAGTTAAAATTTTGTGAACTTTGAAATTTTGAAAGAAATTATAAGTGAGTTAAATAAAAAGTTTAGTGAAAGTCAAAAAGTTATAGTTTAAATTAAATTTATAGCGTGGCCGTGACCCAGAGCAGGCACGGGCCACGAGTTTCTGGAGGAGATTGTTGAAGGACCCCAAAGGCAGAGCCGCCATTTTTGGGAGAAAAAGTCCACGCTCGGCAAAGTCTGAGGGGCGAACAACATGGCTACTCACCTGGCACCACGATTCAACATTCCGGAGGAGGAATCCCAGATCGCAGACATCACTGACTCCAATTGTCCTCGCCGGTGAGTCCGTTCCGGGAGCGTAGAACCCGGCTAGCCGATACTTTTTAAGCGGCCAGCAGCGGCATTGTTGTTGAGCAGCCGTTAAACTGCTTCCGGCCAGCAGCCTTCAAAAAGCCGGGAGCCGCATTCCAATCCTCGCCAGCGGCGGTAACATAAAACTGCCTGACATAACCCTGACTGCAAGACCCTGGTGCTCCAGCAGGGCAATAATTTCCGGCGCAGTCCTCGCCAGGTCGGCGGCAGCAGCACTGCAGCGCCGGACCATAAATATTTTTTAAAGAAATTAAATTGTTTTGCGTGACATAAATATTTTTGTACATACTTACGTTTGAAATATTCTGTAAATTATCACCGAATTACTTTTCGAAGCTTTGAGTGGCCCCCGGTTATTTCTGAAAAACAGATCGCGGAAATTTTTTAGAGTGCGAAATAATACAGCTCTAGTAATTACATTTGTGCACGTCCTTCTCATCCCTTGGAGCTCCTCAGGAGTAGCTGACCCGGAAATACACGCATGTGTATTCTTCTTTATTTTTGTTTGTGCAGTAATCAAACGCTTGCCTATTGCAACGCGATTTATCTTAAAGGCGTCTGTGGTGGTGTCTCACCAAACAAAAATCCTGCTTTGATCCCCTACCTTTTTGATACGGCGGTCAATTTATGGTCTAGGAATTGTAAAGAAAGTAATAATGTTGATGAAGAGGACATAAATCATTATATTTATATTAAATGTACATACAGTTGAAAATGCTTGAGTAGAAAAATACCTTTGGGGGAATGAACCGGTCCTAGTTCGCCTGGCAGTGGCTCCGGCCATTTGAAAATGGGTGGTGCCTCCCGAGAGTCACTTGGGGCACCCTAGGTTGGGTGGGTGCGCAGTGGCAAGTCCATCTAATGCCACAGTTCCGTCATTGTTGTCCAAGTAGTCCCAAATTTGCGTTTGTTTACGTTTGTTTTGTTCTGATTTTTTGTTAGAGATGGCCGAATGGCCTGAGTGAGACGTCGGTGTTTATCGATGTTTGTGTACGGACTGCGGGATAGGGGGTACTCAGCCCTGAGAATCCGGAGCTAGCCGGAGCTAATCCCCAGGAAAGAGAATGCAGTTCCGTTACATAGTGGCGCCCAATATAAAATAATAAATCGTCGAGAAGACGACGTCTCGCAATTTAAATGATGTATCTTTTTCCCTCAGCCTTCGCTTTCGCGATCCGTGACTTGCAAGGCAACTCCAAGTTCCCTGCAACTGCACCCGGAAGGGATGGCTGTGAGAAAAACATCACCAGGGAAATTCTATTACAGATCGAGAGGCGTGTCCCCAGGAATGGAGGCCATTTGCTCTCGTCACAGATCCCTGTCAGCGGTGACCTGTAGGTGACATCTTCTCCTTTAGCAAGGAGAACGATTCGCACCTGCACCGTGCTTATGGCACGTTACGCTGAACGGGTGATAAAAAACTGTGATTAATTCTGTGATAGATAAGTTAGGTTTTAGGGGTTTAGTTTTTCAGTATACATTATTTATTTTTGGTTTTTGTGGGGTTTTTGTTGTCTATTAAATTATTTATTTTTTTTGTTTAATGTGTTGATCCGTGGTTTTTGGTTCTGCGTGGGTGTTTGGTTTTCCATTTCGGTTACAAACTTAAATGTGTGATTGTGACCCGTGACGTACACGCGTTGCACAATCGCCGCGACTTGAGAAACAAAACACAGGCGCGAAACCAAGGCCTAGGGGATACAACGAGCAGCCGATGTCCTTAACTGGCGGCTATCAACGCAGTTGAAAGCCAGTCCAGTTGACGAGCGGCATGTCAGTCAGGACAAATGACGGAAATTTAAAAATGCGCAAGAAATGTTCAGGCACGGAGTCCACCGGCTGGTGACCGGTTCCATTCCCCCAGTTAGCAATCTGAAAATAAAAGAAAGTTAAAAGAATTAGGAAGTTGAATTTGGTAGGAAGAAGTTAGTTATTAAATTATTGTTTGGATCTATATCTATTTATTTATCTATTTATTTATCTATTTATATATCGTTATTTATTGGGTTTGGTTATATATTGTTATTATTCTCAATTGTTTATTTATTTAGTATTGTTTAGCGGTTATATTTTGGTTTATTGGTTTCAGTGTTATATATTTTTGGGAGGGGTTATTTGTTTGTATGAAATGCCAGACAAGGCAAGCAAGCACGACTACAGTCTTCGATCGGGCGTTCCGCCGGCCGGGGAAGACGAGAAATTGTGGTCCACCGATGTAGAGGGTGCTCCCGAAGATGAAGGTCCTGTGGGAGGACGGAAGTCTGTGGCCGGAGGACTGCCCAGGACTCCGTTGGGCCGATTCCGGGACTTTGTGGGATTCGGGCAAAACAAGCCGGATCCAAAGCAGCAGCAGCGAGATCTTGGCCAGATTGGAGCGGCAGCGGATCATTTGCTTCAACTGGATGAGAGTGGAAACAGCGGCCAGTTCCGGGATCCACCCTTTGATTCGAGGACAACGTCGGCAGTGAACGCCGCGATCGCTCAGGCCGCCGAGACAAATCGGAAGGCGCAGGACTCCACAATCAGTCAGACCATACGGGATGAAATCCGGACTGGGTTCTTGGAGATGATGCAATTGATGAACCAGGTACTAAGACCCGCTGACCAGCGGCCACAGCTGAGGATCCCTCCAGATCAGCAGCAGCATACGACTGGGGTGGGCGTCGAGCCCTCGCAGGTGCCCAGGCAGGACCATCGAGGGGCGGTGCCGAAGGTTTATCGAGGGGCGGGGCCTATGGACACTCGGGCAGTGGGCAACGCCGAGTTCAGGCAGCCACCAAATGTTCCCTCAAGGCCGCCGAGGTATGACCTAGGTACCCCAGAAATGGTCAGCAGCAGCAGCAGTCCCGGATCCGCTCACGGTTTTGAATTCCCGCGACGCTACGAAGGCGGTCAGCGAGACTGGCGGGCCGAGAACCATAGGGCGGTGCGGTTTCAGCAGGACGATCCTACGTACGCCAACGTAGCACCCACTAACGGCAGCCAACCGGTCCGTGTGGAGCGTTGGAACGTTTCTTTCGACGGGGCGGATGAGCGCAACTCGGTGGAGGACTTTATATTCCGGCTGGAGTTCCTGCAGCGGCAGTACAAGTGCGACTGGCAAGAGGTGCTCCGAAACTTCCACGTGCTGCTAACCGGACGAGCTCGCGAGTGGTACTGGGTGCACGTACGCCATCGCAAAGTTAGGCAGTGGGCACAGCTGCGGTACGCGCTGATGTGCCGATTCCGGGGTCATCAATCGGAGCACGACAAGATGCACCAGCTCTTGCAGAGGGAGCAGCAGCCAGGAGAAACGGTGGAGGAGTATGTGCACGTGATTCAGCAGCTGGCATCTCGCCTCGAAAAGCCACTTCCGGAGCGGCAAGTGGTTAAAATAATAAAGAAGGGGATGAGAGAGAGCGTTGCGAGGTTTATATACGCCATGAACCTACTCACAGTCGACGAGTTGCGTAGGGAGGCGATCGACGTAGAACGCAGCTTTGGTCGGCGAGGACGGCCTTCGTATGGCCAGCCGATGAGGTATCCGCAGGAACCCAAGCCCAGAGTGAGCGAGGCAGTTGGTCCAGAGCCGGAAGACGATCGGCAGTGGCACGAAGTAGAGGAGGTGCATCCACGAGCCCGGAATCCAGTCCGACCGGGCTGTTGGATATGCAAGGCGATGGACCACGGTTTCCGCGACTGCACGGTGACGGAGTACAAGCTCTTCTGTTTCCGGTGTGGAAGGCCAGATACCATCTCCCCAAAATGCCCAGAGTGCGCGGAAAACGGTCGGCTGGGCGATCCAAGAGCGGGATGGAGACGCCCAGAGAAGAATCCCGTGAAGCAGTAGAGGTCCTAGGATTAGATAAATGTTTAGTTACTAAGAATAGCAAGAATAGCGATAGTTCAAGGCCATTAAAATATTTGCCCTATGAAGAGAGGATGCGGCGGTACTTGGAGACGAGGAACAGGATCTTTGCCGGGCACCAGTTGAGTGGAATGACGGTAGTGTCCCGGAAAGTCCAGAAGGCCCGAGCGCGCTTCAGGAGACGGCGGGCTAGACGACAAGAAGTTGTAGCTGCCGTGAAGCGTGGTGGAACGCAAGATCCTAGACCCTTTGCCGAAGTTCGAATCCTGACTCAGCAGCTGACAGGATTGTTGGACACCGGAGCAAGCGTCAGTCTGTTGGGAAAAGGCGGCAGAGAGCTTGTGGAGTCCTTAAATGTGCCCATCCAAAAGTACCTGTCCGTAGTCCGAACGGCTGCCGGAGAGGATCGGTCGATCATAGGACGCGTCGAGTTACCTGTGGAATACAAGGGAAGGACAGAGAAGGTCCTGTTTTATTTGTGCCCGTACCTGGAGCAGGCGGCATACTTTGGCGTCGACTTTTGGCAGGCATTCGGCTTGGCTCCAGCAGTGGTAGGCATCGCCAATCCCGGAAGCGTGATGAAGGCCGAAGAAATCCACGCTAGGGATATGGAGCACTACGCCGAACATGAGGAAGACAACGAGCAGGTGGCCGATCCCGAATCCTGGACGCTATCCGACGACGACAGTCGAGAGCTTGAGAGCATCAAGCAGGAGTTTCTGACCTTCGAGAGAGATGGCTTGGGAACCACGAGCCTCGAAAAGCACACGATAGAGCTGATCGACGGAGCCAAGGTCTTCAAAGATCGACCCTATCCCATGTCTCCAGCGAAGCAGAAGGTGGTCGAGGATGAGGTTGACAAGATGCTGGCGCTTGGAGTCATCGAGGTGAGCAAGAGTCCATGGAGCAATCGGACAACGGTGGTGTCGAGACCTGGAAAAGACCGGTTTTGCTTAGATGCACGAAAGTTAAATGACTTGACCCGCAAGGACGCATACCCGCTACCCAGTATTGACGGCATCCTGTCCAGAATCGATCAGACGCAGTACATCTCCAGCGTGGATTTAAAGTTCGCGTTCTGGCAGATCGAGCTGGACGCTAAAAGCAAGGAGTTCACAGCGTTTACGGTTCCTGGTCGGCCCCTATACCAGTTCCGCGTGATGCCGTTTGGACTCTGCAACGCTGCGCAGCGTCTGGTTAGACTGATGGACCGAGTTATCCCAGCCGAGATTCGCTCCAATGTCTTCGTCTATCTGGATGACCTCTTGATATTGGCCCCAGACATCCAGACGCACCTAAGGTATCTACGTCGAGTCGCCGAGTGCCTGAAGGAAGCAGGATTAACGATTGGACTCAGTAAGTCGAAGTTTTGTTTCAAGTCATTGACTTACCTGGGGTTCATCGTCGGGGGAGGTCAGTTGCGGATGGATCCGGATCGAGTAGCGGCAATCAGGAAGATGCCAGAGCCGAGGACCATGAAGGAAGTCCGAGGTTTTCTTGGATCCGCAGGATGGTACCGGCGATTTATAAAAAACTTCGCAACGTTGGCCGTACCGCTCACCGAGTCCCTCAAGAAGACGGGAAACGCAAAGTTTTCTTTGAGCCCGGAAGCTCAGCTAGCGTTCGAGTCCTTAAAGATGGCATTAACCACGGCTCCAGTCCTGGTGCACGCGGACTTTAAGAAGAGGTTTTTTATTCAGTGCGACGCATCACACTTCGGAGTTGGGGCGGTGCTGTTCCAACGAGACGCCGAGGGACAGGAGCAGCCGATTGCGTTCTTTTCGGCGAAGATGAACAAGCACCAGGTGAACTACACCGTCACCGAGAAAGAGTGTCTGGCAGCTCTCCTGGCGATCCGTAAGTTCCGGCCTTATGTCGAAGGGATGCCATTTACGTGCATCACGGATCACGCCAGCTTGAAGTGGCTCATGTCCATGAAAGACCTATCAGGCCGATTGGCCAGGTGGTCGTTGCAGCTGCAAGGATTCCACTTTAACATCGAGCACCGGAAAGGCAGCGAGAACGTCGTAGCAGACACCCTTTCGAGATGTGTAGAGGAGTTGGAGGTGGACCCAACCGAGTTGCTGGGTTTCGAAACAACGGAATTTGCTGGAGAAGAGTACCGGGAGTTAGTGCAAGATGTGGAAAAGGATTTGGAACACCTACCGGATTTGAAGGTCGAGGATGGCCTAATCTTCAAGCGAATCTCCCCAGCAAGCTTGGATGACGAGATGGAAGGCTTCGAGTGGAAGTTGTGGATTCCCCAGAGCCTGACCCACACCCTAATCGAGCGTGCGCACACGGATCCAACCGCAGCTCATGGCGGAATGGGGAAGACACTGGAGATCCTACGAAGGCAGTTCTACTGGCCAGGCATGGTACTGCAAGTCCGGGAGTTCGTGCGCGGATGCGATGTCTGCAAGGAGTCCAAGGCGCCGAATTTTCGAATGCAGGTTGGCATTGGAGAAAGAGTCCGGACGGAGCAGCCATTTCAAAAGCTGTATATCGACTTCCTGGGCAAGTATCCGAGATCGAAGAAGGGGCATGCGTGGATCTTCATTGTGGTCGACCATTTTTCTAAGTATACCTTCCTGAAGGCCATGAAGGAAGCGACCGCCTCGCACGTCGTGGATTTTCTCATCCACGAGGTGTTCTACAAGTTCGGCGTTCCAGAGACGGTGCACTCGGACAATGGGCGGCAGTTTACGTCGAAGATCTTCGAGGAGGCAATGGAAAGCTTCGGAGTTAAGCATTTAAAAACTCCAGTATACTCACCGAGCAGCAACGCAGCAGAACGAGTGAATCGAAGCGTGTTGGCGGCCATCAGAGGCTTCTTGGAGGATGACCATCGGGAATGGGACGCGTATCTTCCCGAGATTGAGGTGGCCCTCCGCAACGCGATCCACTTGGCAACCGGCGAAGCGCCGTTCTTCACTGTGTTCGGACATCATATGTTCTTAAACGGCGCCAGCTACAAGCTAGCGAGGAAGCTGAAGTCCTTGTGCGATCATGAGATGGCGGGGATGGGAACGGCAGACAAGCTCCGAATAATACATGGCAAGGTGCAGAAGAACTTGGAGAGCTCCTATGAGCGAAGCCGCCAGCGGTACGACCAGAGAGCTCGATCTTTTCTGGCCAAGCCAGGTCAGGAGGTGTATCGCCGCAACTTTGTGCTGAGTGACTTCGGAAAGGCCTTCAACGCGAAGTTTGCCAGGAAATTTCTAAAGGCCAGGGTGGTCAAAGCTGTCGGCAACAACGCCTATGAGCTGGAAGACTTGCAAGGACGTCGACTAGGAGTGTATCACGCCAAAGATATCCGGATGTAATCTGAGGAAAAACCACAAAGTATACACGCAAAGGCAGAACAACAATATACTTCCCGGCAGGCGTGGGCCCCGCGTAGGGCACCGTTTGGAACTGCATTCAACATCAGGATCGCCAAATGCTCCCAAGGATTCTTTCACTCGCCTGGGTAGCGTCCCTCGTAATCCATGGGTGGTGTTGCATTTCAAGTTGTGCTGCCGATAAAAATACAAACAAATATTTTAGCGTTAGGCACAAATAGGAGGCAGAAATAAAACTGGGGTTAAGCGCCACCTACCGGTGGTTATTGGTAGCGGGATCGCTCTCACACTCTCTTGATAGGTGGAGACAGCAGAGGGGGAGGGGAGGTTCCCGCTCAATCCCGGAGCGGAAGACCTTGGCCTTGAAAGCGGCCGTTGCACTGGGCGGCAAAAGGGAAAGCAAAAGGGAACCGTTGGCGGAACGCTACGGACAAGGAACAAGGCTATATAGGGCACCCGGAGAGGCACGAGGCGGGCAGTCAGGAAAATCAAGACCAGCGAGCAGTGAGCGGCGAGGGAGTTCGTCGGGAAAGTTAAAATATTGTGAATTTGAAATTTTGAAAGAAGTGAGTTAAATAAAAAGTTTAGTGAAAGGCAAGAAATTATAGTTTAAATTAAATTTATAGCGTGGCCGTGACCCAGAGCAGGCACGGGCCACGAGTTTCTGGAGGAGATCGACGGACTCCATAGGCAGACCGCCATTTTAAGTAAAAAAGTCCACGCTCGGCAAAGTCTGAGGGGACAACAACTACTACTACTGGCTACTTACCAATCACAACGACTCAAGATTCCGGAGGAGGAATCCCAGATCGCAGACGCACTGACTCCGATTGCTTCGCCGGTGAGTCCGTTCCGGGAGCGTAGAACCCGTGTAGCCGCATACTTTTCAAGCAGCAGCAGCGGCATTTATTGGGCAGCCGCGACCCCTTTGCCCAGGCAGCCGCCTTCAAAAGTCGGGGAGCCAGCCAATCCTCGCCAGCGGCGTTAACATAAAACTACCTGCTGAACCACTGAGTGCAAGACCCTGGTGCTCCAGCCGGGCGTAAATTGCAGGCGCAGTCCTCGCCAGCGTCGGCAGCAGCACTGCAGTGACGGACCCTAAAATATTGTTTAAAAGAAATTAAATTGTTTTCGTGGCATAAATATTTGTGAACACTTACGTTTGAATTATTCTGTAAATTATCACCGAATTACCTTTCGAAGCTTTGAGTTGCCCCCGGTTATTTCTAAAAACAGATCGCGGAAATTTGTTAGAGTGCGAATTAATACAGCGCTAATATTTACCTTTGTGCACGTCCTTCTCATCCCTTGGAGCTCCTCAGGATTAGGTGACCCGGAAATACACGCATGTGTATTCTTTTATTTTGGGTGCAGTCATCAAACGCTTGCCTATTGCAACGCGAGTGATCTTTAGGCGTCTGTGGTGGGTCACACCAAACAAAACTCCTGCTTTGATCCCTACCTTGCTATACGGCGGTCAATTTATGGTCTAGGAATTGTAAAGAAAGTAATAATGTTGATGAAGAGGAATAAATCATTATATTTATATTAAATGTACATACAGTTGAAAATGCTTGAGTAGAGAAATACCTTTGGGGGAATGAACCGGTCCTAGTTCGCCTGGCAGTGGCTCCGGCCATTTGAAAATGGGTGGTGCCTCCCGAGAGTCACTTGGGGCACCCTAGGTTGGGTGGGTGCGCAGTGGCAAGTCCATCTAATGCCACAGTTCCGTCATTGTTGTCCAAGTAGTCCAAATTTGCGTTTGTTTACGTTTGTTTTGTTCTGATTTTTGTTAGAGATGGCCGAATGGCCTGAGTGAGACGTCGGTGTTTATCGATGTTTGTGTACGGACGCCGGAGCTAATCCCCAGGAAAGAGAATGCAGTTCCGTTACAAATCCAAAAAAAACGCACCCCTTGGGAAGAAGGGAAAAAAGAAAAAAATAAAAAAAAAATTACAAAAAAAAAAACCCCAAAAAACATAATTTCGTTCAGCGCAAGGAGTGGGTGATCGTTAACATAATAAGTTGACATAATGGTTAATGTACCTTTACTATAGCGGACAACATGACATTTGTTTTGATTTAAAGGCAACTTGTTCCGAGTACACCATAAACTAATTATGCTCAAATCAGATTGAAGCAAATAAGTATTACAAATAGAGTTCACCGATAAGTAAAGCTTTAAGTCGTCTGCATAGAGAAGATGTTTTGCTGATTGAATGCCGAAGCAAATGTCATTAATGAAAATGATAAAAAGAAAGGGGCCAATAGAGCTTCCCTGGGGCAGTCCAGAAGTTGCTTCATAGGAGTTCAAAACAGATCCACTGACTTCAACCTGATAGGTTCGGCTTACCAAAAAAGATGAAAACCATTTTAGAAAGGCAGAGTGAATGCCAAGCTTGGAAAGCTTTGCTTGTAGGGCAGAGTGACAGACCTTGTCGAAAGCCTTGGCAAAGTCCGTATAAACTGCGTCCACCTGCGAATGGGACTCAAAAACTTGTAAACAATGCTTTGAGAAAATAGCTAGGTTCGTGGTCGTAGAACGTCCAGGCATGAACCCATGCTGATTTGGGTCAATATAGGCATTTAAATGGAATGCTAACTTTTTGACTACTATTCTCTCGAACAGCTTAGCGATATTGCTTATTTTAGCAATGGGCCTGTAGTTGGAAATCTCAGACTTAGGGGAAAGTAGGGTAAGATGGGACGGCTGGATTCTGATCCCTGTAAATTATACAATAAACCAAACAACAAAGCCTCGGCTGGTTTTTCGGGAAGTCTAAAGCCTCTAGTAACAATATATGAAAAAAGATGATGATCAGAAAAAATTGTATGTGGTTTTTACTAATTTTAAGAAACTGTAATTTTTGGCGGTATTAAAAAATCGTCGGGTAAGACGGGAAGCTTGTTATTTGACCTATGTAAACTGTGATATAAAGCAAAAATGAATCGTCAGCTGATTTTTGGGGAAGAATATGATGTCTTGCAACAATATATATAAATCCGAGTATATTTAAACAATTTTTTGTTGTTTAAATGGACGGATATTGTGAAGTCAGAAAAAGTTCACTCGATTTCCAAAATTCAGAAAGTTTATTTTTTACATTCTGTTAAAACGTACATGTTTGTTGTTTTTTACTTTTTTTTAACGTTTTTTTCTTATCTTTCGATGCACTTTTCCTCGCTTGTCTCTTCAGTTTTGCACCCTTTGCCGTATTTGGAGAATTCAATTCCCATCTTACTCGACGGCGACAGTTTTTACTTAAAAATCAATAATTCGATAATGACATAACCTAGCATTGACATTGTACGCAATTATTACGTCTAATGGATTACGGAAAAGACTGGGTAATTAATTATTTTATATTCACGAAGAACACGAAATTCCAGGCTGATGTTTACGCCAAAAAAGCCGACGACTGGAGAGCGAAAAACTTTCAACGATTCGGAAAAATTATAGAAAATGCAAATACATGTGAATGTGACCAAATTTTCTTTAAAATGACAATACCAACTGAGTACTATAATATAACATAGATGGCAGCATGTTTTCCTCTTTAAACATACAGCGTCCCATCTTACCCACCGTCCCATCTTACCCTACTTTCCCCTACTTCCGCATTTATGAACCGGTAGAATTTTAGCAATTTTCCATCTATATATAAATTTACCCTGAGAAAGGGAGGCAGAGAAAAGAATTTAAAGAGGTTCAATAAGCCCAGAGCAGCATTTTTTCAGAAAGAACGAAGACACTCCATCAGTATCAGGCTTCTTGGAATGGTCGAAGTGGGCTATAGCTTCAGAAATGTCCTCATCAGTTATATCAAGGGTGCCGATATTACAAATTTCTGGAATATCGTTTAAAACTTCCTGTTCATTTCAGCTAGAAGCGGGTCCGAAGTTGGCAGAAAAAAAAGAAGCAAATAAGTTGGCAATATTAGCCCCAGAGTTAGCGACAATATTGTTGTATGTCATAGCGCCAAAACGAATTAGGATTGGACTTTAAGCTATTTTCAACATCAGACATGTATTGACTATATAGAAAATTAATTCTCGCTTGTGTTGCCTGTATCTATCGCCATCTACAGGATTACCCCATCTAATGAACCTTTTATAGAACTTATTCCTTAAGTTTTTATACTTCTGGAGGCCCTTAGTGTACCACGGAACCCTATAGGATCCCCGTACCTTGGTTGGCACATTGCTATCCAGAGTGTTTTTGAGTGTAACTAGAAAGTTATTGTAATTGGTCTCAATGCAAGCATTCGAAAGTAAAGAGACCCAATTAATAGATATGAGGCAATCAATTACGGCAGCCAGGCTGGAATCATCAAAGTTAAACATAGGAACTACATTAACTGCTGGTAAAAAATTATAATATTCAATATTAAAGCATAATGGCTTGTGATGAGAATCACAATTAGAAAGAGAAAATTCAGCAAGGCTTACCGAGGAATGAACAATAGAATTGATGAAAATTAAATCTAGTAACCTATGCAAATCATTATATATATTATTATTATTATATTATTATATTATTATATTATTTATTTGGGCGAGGCCAATACTAAAACAATCATCAATGACAATAATTTCGTGTGGCTGGTGTACGTTGCCAGGCACCATAAAGAGCGATTGCAGATCACATGTCTATACAATAGAACCTAAATTAAAATCTCCAGTCACACAGATACCAACACCGTCGTCTAAGCTGGCATTTATGCTAGAAATATTGTTCATATGTGCCTGATAAAGCGAAAAATCACTACCAGGGGGAATGTAGGAATCAACTATTAAAGTCTTCCCAGACGAGCCAGCTACCTCGACAGCCAACTGGTCCAGAAGTGAGTCCTCGTTTGCCAGTTTAATTGATATGCAGCAGAAAGTACGGCGTACAGCCACAATGAATCCTCCCCCTCTCTCGCACTGCATTCTGCCGAAGTCTCTGTCCTTACGATAGACGTTGAACAGATTTGGATCGAAGAACTCGCTGGAGCTAAAGTTAGGGTTGAGCCAGGTTTCAACCAATATTATGACGTCATAATCACTATTGGATGTGTTCATGAAGACGGATTGAGTTTTGGTTCTCATTCCAGATATATTTTGAAAGTAAATTTTAAGGCAGTTATAACCAATCCTCCGGCTAAATGAATTTACTGGAACTCTTTCCATAGCTGCCTGGCGGTCATCAGGCAAGGTAAAATCAGCAGCAGCAATAACAGTCGTCTGCACTGCACAGCCATAGGATCCATTTAGAACACTGCGCAGTGTTTCCGTACGAATACGTATTGACAGGTTGAAGGCATTATCCCAAAGATCATCATCCAAAACATTAGAAGATATTTCCTCAGCCGGTGCATGCCGTAGATAGCGAGATAAAGGAAGCTCGACAACAAAGAGAGTCAAGGGAGGAGAAACTTGCGGACCTAGCGAGTGGCTGTTATGAAGTGTGGTATTACAATCCCACGTCGGCAGCTGTGTAAAAGAGAGCGATACTCCAATAAGCTCTAAGCTGACGACTTATGTTTTGCTTCGTCGCCAATGTATTAACCCACAGGTAACCGCAATTAAATACTTTATTTTCAGTTTCTAAACATAATCACGTTATTCACAGTTGTACACCTGCTTCGTACGGTAACTAATCGTCAACTTACTTGCTCTGCGTTTCCGCCTCATCTGTGATGCTCTCACCGACATCGTAACCGATCTCTTTGGTGACGTGGGTGCTCTTTGCCGGCTCCCACAAGACTCAAAATTCCTTATGCACGACGAAATATTCTTTGCGTTTGATAGGGAAAAGAAAAACACGCAGCGTCCTGCTCCGGGCTGAGCTAGTAGAATTCGCACTCGCAAAAATGAATCACGTGTTTGCGAATCGCAGACGGAAGAAGAAGATCTCTTTCTACGGTGAAAGAAAGAAAGAGAGGAAAACTGGCCAAATGATTCAAAAATTGCAATAAACATCTTCATAAAGTTGTGCTTAGCTAAGATTTAGTGCGCTCAAGACAGTGTATCTTGAATTAAACTACCAAATCTAAACTTTTTATAATACAAGCCAACGGTGGAAAAGTGCAAAGCAGAAATCAGAATACACTCACACAAATTACACTGGCAATACACAAAAACAAAAGCAAAGCTAGTGCAATATTCGCAAACAAAACATAAAGCAATAACCGCGAAACGCTCAATTCACATCAAAACACTCAACATTTCACTCAACAATAATATGTCGGCTGCAAAGCGCCTGCGGGAAAAAACCAACCCGGATCTGAAGGCGAGCCGGCTGCTCCAACTCATCAATGAAAGGTTCGATGAGCAGAAGGATCCCCTTTCTAAGGAGCTGCGAGAAAGTGAGGCACGCGTTCTCTGCAACCTTCGGAGAAGTTCCAGGTGATGGCTACAGAGATCCATAAAAAAAGGTAGATGAGCTCCAACAGCGGGTCAACGAATTGGCTGGCCCATTGGCTGCACAAGGCTCACGTACTGGCCTGGTAGATGCGCTGAACCAGCAAGTTGTCGACCTGGATGCCAGACTAGAAGCTAAATGCATTGCGGAGGAGGATGCTGCGGTCGCCAGCAATTTGCGCTGGCATGGTGTCCCACAAGTAGAAGGCGAAAACCTAAGGACACTGTTCCACAAGCTCTGCTTCTCGCTGCAACTAGCTCCGCCTCCTACGGTTAGATCAATTTATCGGGTACGGCCACGACAATCGGGTCAGAAATTTGTGGACCCGATTATAATTATTAAACTTGAAAACGTACGCGGAAAGGCGGAGCTGCTGAGAGCAATAGGGGCATACCGGCGAGATAAGAAAACCCAACTAAGCTTTCAGCTGATAGGGTTTGAGTCGCCAGCACTGATTTATCTAAACGAACAGCTGACCAAATATAATTATGACATCTTCAAAGAAGCAATGGGACTCAAAAAGCACAAGCAGCTTACAGCTGTTTTCACACGTCGTGGAGTGGTCTACGTTAAGCTGAGCGACGGAGGGGAACCTCGATATGTGCAAAGCTCGCTCGAGCTTTCTGAGCTGACCAACGATGTGGGCGGCGCAGATAAGAACTCATTTCGAGAATAATCTGTCTCACTCAATTTATCATATTATTAGATTATATTGTATTATTATATTTATTAGATAGCCATAGGATCCATTTAGAACACTGCGCAGTGTTTCCGTACGAATACGTATTGACAGGTTGAAGGCATTATCCCAAAGATCATCATCCAAAACATTAGAAGATATTTCCTCAGCCGGTGCATGCCGTAGATAGCGAGATAAAGGAAGCTCGACAACAAAGAGAGTCAAGGGAGGAGAAACTTGCGGACCTAGCGAGTGGCTGTTATGAAGTGTGGTATTACAATCCCACGTCGGCAGCTGTGTAAAAGAGAGCGATACTCCAATAAGATCGCTGATCCATCCAGGTGTTGAGCGTTGCTTCAATGCAGCGGGAGGTGAAGATAGCGCCACTCCGAAGAGCACGCTGCGAGATATTGGATGCTGCGCCAATGCAGCGGAAGGTGAAGAGAGCGCCACTCCGAAGAGCACGCTGCGAGATATTGGATGCTGCGCCAATGCAGCGGGAGGTGAAGAGAGCGCCACTCCGAAGAGCACGCTGTGTGAGAGCGGTCCCACTCCCAGTCCCAGTGCGAGGGTGCATAGAGCAAACGGCAAAATCATCTGTTGGTGTTGTTGTTGCTAATGCAGCTGTTGCTGCGTAAGTTGATGAGAGAGATCGATGCAGGGAGCAAGCGGATTCACCGCTAGCTTTTGCCGTTGTTGTTGGTAAATAAGGTGAGAATTGCGGCCATTAGGAACGAGAGAACCGCAGCAGACGTCAATGGCAGTGACGTCGATTATTGGGAGTTTTTTGAAGGGGAGTTAGTGGGTGTAAAACTCTCATCTGCTTCTGGGTTTTGAAGAATAACATGATCCGTTTTGGGTCTCTCCCTTTGAACGAAATGTCCCACCTTAACGGAAATTGGCCAGAATTTATTGTTGAAAACTGCTCCAAGATGATGCTCCGGAACTCCCAATTTAAAATTCACAAACTTAAGAGCTGACAAGTCAGCATCCTTTTTGACAAGCTTGAAGCATGTAAAAGTTTCAGTGGCCACATTAAGTTTTTCGGCCACAAATTTTAACACCGCCTCTGGCTCGGTGTCAACTGCAAATTTTCCGACATGCTAATATTTCTTGCTTTGCATTACCGTCAATTCGTTACAGCTGCGGGCCTCACCAACTAAACGCCTTTTGTTGTTGTTCCGATTGTTCCTTTTCTTCTTGCGAACGGTGTTCCAATCACCCTTTTTAACCACAGTTAGCGGGGCCGCAACATGCACCACATCATTGGCGGACCCTGCCTTAGGTCTAAGGGCCCGCGGCCTAGTACTAACATTATTAATATTGTTAGTTTTCTGCTGCGGCTGCGGCAGCGGTTGCTTGGCCACAGGCTTAGGGGCGACCGCACTTAGGAGTTTGTTATTGAGCTCCGAACAAAATAATTCCAACTTATTGACTCTCTCATTGAGTTCATCAATTCTCGAATGGGAATCATGAGCGACAAGACAATTGTCACATTGCCACAATAAATTCAGCAAGTTGGTCAGCAACTTAGCCAAATCTGGCGAAATGTTCACACACGAAGTGTGGAAGGCGCGACGGCACAGCGAAGAGCAGCGGACAGCATCAAAACATAGAAGCTGAGCTTCAGTGACCGACGAACTGCACTCTGAACAATTGGGAATAGACATAGCGAAATAGAAAGCACGTCCGAACGCATTGAGAGCTAGCTGACGTAGAGCTTGGACGATACATCGATGTATCGTCGATGTATCGATGTTCCAGGAAAAATAGCAAACATCGATACGATATTTTTAACAGCGATCTCAACATCGGTGTATCGATGTTTCTGCCCAACATCGTTCTTTTTGTTTCCCTTCTCTAATACAACATTTTGAAAAAGAGGCAAAACTCAAAAATTGCGACTCAGAGAAGATGTTCAGCAAAGCAGGACAACTGGTGTCTGATCGCAGATGTTCTCTCAAACCATCCGCAGTAAACAAACTGCTTTTCTTGAACAAGAACTACGATCTCATAGATTAGAAAAACCGAAATGTACCAAAATGTATTTCCCTATGGTGAATGAACAATAAAACCATGTTATTTTCTTTTAAATTTGACTTAAAGGACGCCAGAAAAATTTTTCTTTAAAAACTTCGATGCATCGATGTAATATTGTTCGAAACATCGGAACATGTTACCCAACATTGATGTTTGAAAACATCGATGTTCGCAAAATTCGATGTTTGCCAAGCTCTAAGCTGACGACTTATGTTTTGCTTCGTCGCCAATGTATTAACCCACAGGTAACCGCAATTAAATACTTTATTTTCAGTTTCTAAACATAATCACGTTATTCACAGTTGTACACCTGCTTCGTACGGTAACTAATCGTCAACTTACTTGCTCTGCGTTTCCGCCTCATCTGTGATGCTCTCACCGACATCGTAACCGATCTCTTTGGTGACGTGGACGCTCTTTGCCGGCTCCCACAAGACTCAAAATTCCTTATGCACGACGAAATATTCTTTGCGTTTGATAGGGAAAAGAAAAACACGCAGCGTCCTGCTCCGGGCTGAGCTAGTAGAATTCGCACTCGCAAAAATGAATCACGTGTTTGCGAATCGCAGACGGAAGAAGAAGATCTCTTTCTACGGTGAAAGAAAGAAAGAGAGGAAAACTGGCCAAATAATTCAAAAATTGCAATAAACATCTTCATAAAGTTTTGCTTAGCTAAGATTTAGTGCGCTCAAGACAGTGTATCTTGAATTAAACTACCAAATCTAAACTTTTTATAATACAAGCCAACTGTGGAAAAGTGCAAAGCAGAAATCAGAATACACTCACACAAATTACACTGGCAATACACAAAAACAAAAGCAAAGCTAGTGCAATATTCGCAAACAAAACATAAAGCAATAACCGCGAAACGCTCAATTCACATCAAAACACTCAACATTTCACTCAACAATAATATGTCGGCTGCAAAGCGCCTGCGGGAAAAAACCAACCCGGATCTGAAGGCGAGCCGGCTGTCTGATGCATCTTCGACCCAGATGCTCCAACTCATCAATGAAAGGTTCGATGAGCAGAAGGATCCCCTTTCTAAGGAGCTGCGAGAAAGTGAGGCACGCGTTCTCTGCAACCTTCGGAGAAGTTCCAGGTGATGGCTACAGAGATCCATAAAAAAAGGTAGATGAGCTCCAACAGCGGGTCAACGAATTGGCTGGCTCATTGGCTGCACAAGGCTCACGTACTGGCCTGGTAGATGCGCTGAACCAGCAAGTTGTCGACCTGGATGCCAGACTAGAAGCTAAATTCATTGCGGAGGAGGATGCTGCGGTCGCCATGGTGCGCTGCGCTTTTTTTTATATTGCTTACTTTTTTTTTATCAACAATTTTGTGACGTTTTTTTTCGTGAAAATTGTAAATTTTTTTCAATCACTTACCATTTTGCTAAAAATCAATATATCGAAAAAATCCTACGAGTGTCGATAGACAAAGGTATTTTGAATATACTGTCAAAATTGCAGATCGATCGGTTAAGATTTGTGCGAGTTTTCTACTCGGCCAACTCAAAAAAGTGGTTTTGAGAAAATGCTGCACAGCCGCCATTTTGTTTTTGATTTATTCGAAAAAAATTTTATTTTGTACTTCGCACCTTATATTATAAAACCTTCTTTACAAATTTTCGATTGGCTTTTTCATTTGGCCAAAAAAAATTTCAGAAAATCCGATTTTTTTTTTTCAGTTACTCAGATGTCCCCCCTTAACGAGGTAATTAATTTGCTATCAGATATTTCTTTAAGTTATGCAGACATTTTATTAGCTGGTGATCTCAATAGCAACATGTTGAGGGAAACACATCTTAAAAGCGAAATGGAGTCATTAGATTTAAATTTAGTAAAATCTGTGCTTCCAACACATTTCAGCAAAACATGCAGCTCTTTGTTAGATGTCTTCTTTGTTACTGACATTGAAAAAGTATATTTGTATGACCAACTTATCGTGCCTTCGTTCTCAAAACATGACCTTATATATTTGACCTACAACTTTGACCTGCAATACAATTACTATGTTTATACTATGCTATTTCATGAATTCTTGAATGCGTGAATTAAAAATAGCCCCGTTTATACTATAAAGAAGAATGCATGTATTGATGTCAGCAGAGTGGCCAGAAGTGTTATTTGGCAAATAATGTAGGTAAAATCCGTCCGCACAATTTGTATTGGCGTTGCCACCCAATTTATACAGTGTTAAGTTGGTAGCTCCTCTCCATTTCACGCAATGACGCTGAATTCATAGTCAACTTTCGTGTTTATACACACCCATTTCATGAAATGATTGCATGAAATGGGCTACGTATAAATCCAGTAAATGACGAATTTATAGTATTTAGAGACTTTCAGAACAGTGACTACGACCTGCCTATGGCCGAACTCGACAGATGCAACTGGAATATCTTCAACGGTAGACCAACAGCTCACAATACTTCAAAACAACATCAGCTACCTGTATGATACTTTTGCTCCAATCAAAAGCAAAGTGTTCAAATACTCAGTTAAACCATGGTTTAATACTGAAATTAAGCAGGCAATTAAATCTCGAAATGATGCTTTTCAAAGGTGGAAAAGGTATAGGACTCTACAACACCACGGACACTTTAAGTTACTAAGACAGACCGTGACCGTGAAAACAAACTTTTGTAGTCCTACGATTTATTACGCACATTTTTATTTGCGATACTCGAAGAGTAAGCAAATACTGTAAACGAGCAAATGTCTGTCTGTCCGTCCGTCCGTACAAACGTCGTGATCTCGGGAACTATAAAAGCTAGAACCACCAAATTTCGCACGCAGACTTCTAGAAACAAAGCGCAGATCAAGTTTGTTTCAAAATTTGACCACGCCCCTTTTACCGCCCACAAGCCGCGAAAATCTGTGGCGCTCTCAATTTTTATGCAATCGTTTCGGTTTTAAAAGAAATATAATGATATGTGCACTGTCTTACTACATTCCGAACCATTTTATGCTCTAATAAATAATAAAGAAGTTATAGAACATTTTGCTATGCCTTAAATCTAGTCTACATACATATTTTACATACACGTGTTTGTAAATGTAAAAATCTAAAAATGTAGTAAATGTAGCCCCACAATAGGTGGCGACTCTATCGTTTTTTCTCGTTTTGTTTTTTTAATGAGGGCAAATGAGTATCGCAAATCTTATAGTCGGGAAACCCGACTATAGCGTTCTTTCTTGTTAATACTGCCTTTACGACATCTTTGTTCCCAGACTGTTGGAAAATCGCCAAAATTGTCCCCGTCCCAAAGGCAAACATAATATATTGACCCATTTCTATTCTTCCTTACTCGTCAAAGGCCTTTGAAAACATAATGGCAGCACAATTCAATTCGTTTGTACACGAAAATGCTTTGCTAAATCAAAGTCAATCCGGATTCCGGAAAAAACCGCAGTTGCACTTCAGCAACCATAAAAATTTCGAACGATATACGTGACTATGCTGACAAATCCTATGTGACGCTTCTAGTACTTCTCGACTTTAGTAAAGCCTTTGACACGGTTAATCATGATGATTTATATGCCAAATTGAAAATTCAATTTCAATTTTCAAACACAGCCGTCAAACTCATGTCATCGTATTTACTTAATCGTCGTCAATCTGTTGTAATGTCAAATGGCTCGTCTTCGTTTGTATTTCTAAAACGTGGTGTCCCTCAAGGTTCTGTTCTTGGTCCGTTATTGTTTACTCTTTATGTAAATGACCTTTCCTCCGTGTTGTCTAATTGTAATGTTCATATGTATGCAGATGATGTCCAGATGTATGTGAGTCGTTCCTAACTGGAATAAATGAGTGTGTAAATATATGTAATAGTGAACTTGTCCTAATTAGTAACTGGGCCAAAGATAACGGCCTAGGACTTAATCGGGCGAAATCCAAGTGCCTAATAATTTATAAAAACACAATATAAAGTGATTTGATCCAGCCCTTAGTTGTAATCGCCATTCCTATTAAGTACGCTGATAAAGCTACCAACTTGGGTTTTGTTTTCAACAGTACGCTGAGCTGGAGTGACCATGTTAACGCAGCTGGTGGAAAGACGTATGGGTTACTTAGATCTATCTCTTCCGTTAAAAACTTTTTACCCACAAATATACGTTTGCTACTAGCCAAATCGTGCCTGGTCCCAACTCTATTATATGGGGTCGAAGTATTTGCGAACTGTGATTCAATCAGCCAGCACAAAATTAAAATAGCCTTCAACAGTATTGCAAGATTCGTATTTAATCTGCAACGATTTGATCACGTCTCTAGATTTGCTTACAAAACATTTGAGCTACACTGGGCAGACTGGATGAAAATGAGGGTGTTAGTGTACTTGCAAAAATTAATTTTTAATAAAGAACCAAGCTATTATTTTGAAACGCTTAGATTCTCCGCATCGCGAAGAGCTAACAATATCATTCAGATAAGGCACAGATCCCTACTCTCTGAACGGCAATTTTTTATAAACGCTATAAGGTTATGGAACCAACTTCCAAACTTCCTAAAAAGTATTAGCAGTGCAGCGTAGTTTAAAGAAAAACTAATTTCACATTTAAAAGATTCAAATATAACATAAAAACAAAACGACCCTAACTTACGCTTTAATATAAGTATAATTTAAATTTGTTGTAATACTTAATTAAAATGTTGATTACAAATTAACTTGTCCTGTGTGACTAGCGCGTTAAATTATAAGTTTTATGTAGCGTAAGGAAGAACTTTAAATAAAATTAAATTAAAAAAAAAATAAAAACTCCGTCAGCAACGGGAAGAACCAAAATCGCTTCGATCGCGAGTTTCCTAGCACAAACACTAAAATTAGTCGATCCTACTAGGCACGTGTCTTCGACCTATTCTTATTACAGCAAATTCCGGGAATTCGAACGATGGAGCAGCCGTCCGATTGCTCGAGGTGATTTCACTGGCTATATTCACAGCTGTTTTGGCCACGAGGCGTGCCAAAGCTTAGGCTGGGCGAAGAAAATGGTCTCCACGTGTTCCAAATTTGTATTTTAGCTTATGATAAACAATTTGTACCCCAGAAACTGATTTGTGGGAAAAGCACTTAGAATTTGCCGATATTGTGCACAAATAATCTTACCACAATAACTATGCAAAACAGCAAACTCTTCTCGGAAAGGGGCAGCGTGGTTTAAGGATGCACACGGATTTATTTTCCCAGTTTTTAAAGAGCGAACAAACCGTACTCGGCAGAAGTATCCAGAAAAGATAACGAAGCTGGCTGAAACATTTCTGACAGGGCCAGTGTGGACAAAGTATTTAAATATCTATGGGGGGGGGATCAAAAATACTAGAACAGAAAAGTCTTGTAATTTTCCAGGATCGGATCCTCGCTAAACAAAGAGCTGTGCAATTGATGCGCTTTAAAGCACTGCGAAACACTATGTTATGTAAGCAGACTGGGAAAAAACTTGACTCTTAAAGCCAATATTAAAAAAGGTCTTTAATAATACTTTATAGTTGTGGCTAACAGAGCCTTGCATGAATGCTTCCAACTGTAGTAAAAAGCGTCTGACCATGGCTTTTTATAGATCCAAGAAATGTCGGCAATCTAGAGATAGGTGATTCCAATCGAAATGTAACAAATGTCTCACCAGTCTGTTGGTGGTTAGATTCCTTCTCAACGAGAAACAATATATGTTAAAAACTTTAAAAATGTTTATATATGTTTATAACTACCATTAATAACGATGATTTTGAGTTTTGAGTAAGATTTTATTTATTCGTTAATATATAAAATACTAGCGACCTGGTACTTGCTTAGCTACGTATAAAGTGAAGTAATAACTTATTAATTGCCAGCTTGGATAACCAATATTCTGGGGCTTCCATTTTGAGCACAAATAAACAAACGGCTGGGGGTACCGACTCTGGAACAGGCAACATAAAGTTGACCATGTGAAAAATATAAAAAACACCACAAACGTGAAGTGTTTGCCCTTGGACCCTGTTGATAGACATCGGAAACGATAAACGCACATAATATTTAAGGGGTTAGGTGGGTTTCCTGGGCCAAAAAAAAGTTACATTTTCGACAATTTTTCCTCGATCCTCCTTGCCTTTTCCTGAATCTATTCGAATAAGTCCACATTTTTTTGATTGATTTTTGTCCTTGAGCACCCCCCGAAACAAATTTCTGGATACGTGCCTGATATAAGGAATGATATAATGTATAATAACTTTTAAGTTTCTTACATTTACATATTAGAAGAAGAATTTTTGAATTAAAAAAATAAATATTCATTGGTCAGCTATTGTGACGTAATTTCCGGTGACCCCTCGGAAAAAAGGTGCGTTCGCGTTGTCAGCACAATTCCTGACAGAATCATCGGAAATTAAAACACCAAATTTTTTTAGTACAGACCTTGAACTCGTATCTGAACGAAGGAAAACCAAAAAATGTGAAAATTAGATTTTTGGGAGTCTTTTTTGAAAAACATTTCAAACTTTGTTACATTTTTTTAAAATTTTTAATTTTTTAGATAGTTGTCGTATTGTAATCGTATCTCGAAGGCCTGTGCAAAATTTCATCAAGATCGGTTGAGTAGTTTCCGAGAAATTTTGACAAACGACTTACGAAACACACTTTTGAGAAAAACGCATTTAAAGTTTTGATAACTTGTGCGCGCACATTCTTAAGACTGTATCTCCGAAAATATTATTCGGATTTAGTTAAAACTTTGGGACAATATGTTTGAGATTCTGTATAATTTTATGAGACAATTATTTGTGAAACCCACCTAACCCCTTTTTTCGTTTAAAATCAAATGGCATATTAGCTGGAATCCAAGGGGTACGCGGTATCAGACAAACTTCTCCTTTTGATTTACCAGTTAAGATCGTAGCTTAAATCAAATTTGGCAATAACTTTTTCACTGCCAATCTGCAGCCCTTAAAAAGATTTGGTGGATCTATAATTCGCAATAATATAATCGCAGAACCAACTTTTAGGTTTAAGCAATGCGGGGGCATACTAGCCGGTTCCAGTGAATTAAAAAAATTATTTGGATAATTCATTTGATTATTCATTAATCTTGATTCCGAACACTGTTAATTGACTTATGTATAAGTCGTAGCTATGTACACCTGGCAGTTTCGCTTCAACTTAAAAATAAGTGGCGTTGACATGAATTTGCAATGAATGTAATTCTGAAGAATATTCAATCAATTCATCCATCGATTGCGCAATCGTCAACTAGCTTTTAATGCGTTCGGACGAGCCTAACTTTTGCTATGTCTATTCCCAATTGTTCAGAGTGCAATTCGTCAGTCACTGAAGCTCAGCTTCTACATATGTTTTGATGCTGTCCGCTGCTCTTCGCTGTGCCGTCGCGCTTTCCACACTTCGTGTGTAAACATTTCGCCAGATGTGGCTATATTGCTAACCAACTTGCCGAATTTATTGTGGGAACGTGACAACTGTCTTGTCGCTAATGATTCCCACTCAAAATTGATGAACTTAACGAGAAAACTAATAAGCTGGAAATATTTTGTTCGGGTCTCAATAATAAATTCCTAAGTGCGGTTGCCCCATAGCCTGTGGCCATGCAGCCGCAGCCTCAGCCGCAGCCGTAGCATAAAACTAACAACATGAATAATGTTAGTACTAGGCCGCGGACCCTTAGACCTGAGGCAGGGTCCGCCAATGATGAGGTGTATGTTGCGGCCCCGCTAACTGTGGTTAAAGAGGGTGATTGGAACATCATTCGTAAGAAGAGGAGGAACATTCAGAACAATAACAAAAGGCGTTTAGTTTGTGAGGCCCCCAGCTGTAACGAATTGACAGTAATGCAAAATCGGAAAATTTGCAGTTGACACCGAGCCAGAGGCGGTGTTAAAATTTGTGGCCGAAAAACTTAAGGTGGCCACTGAATTTATAACATGCTTCAAGCTTGTCAAAAAGGATGCTGACTTGTCAGCTCTTAAGTATGTGAACTTTAAGGGAGTTCCGCTAGAATCTTCTTGGAGCAGTTTTCAACAATAAATTCTGGCCAATTTCAGCTAAGGTGGGACATTTCGTTCAAAGGGAGAGACCCAAAACGGATACTGTTAATCTTCAAAACCCAGCAACAGATGGGTCACCTACGCCCACAAACTCCCCTTCAAAAAACTCCCAATAATCGACGTTACTGGCATTGACGTCAGCTGTAGTTCCATCGTTCCTTATGGCCGCAATTCTCAACTTATTTACCAACAACAATGGCAAAAGCTAGCGGTGAATCCGATTGCTCCCTGCATCGATCTCTCTCATCAACTTACGCAGCCACAGCTGCATTCGCAACAACAACAACACCACATGATTTTGCCGTTTGCTTTATGCACCCCCGTACTGGGACTGGGACCGCTCTCACACAGCGCTCTCTTCGGATTTACGCTCTCTTCTCATCGTGCAGCTACATACATTCAGTCGGTTTTGTCGGCCGCTTTGTGTGATCTTCCAAATACACCCGCATGCGAGGCATATGCTCGTAGCGTGCTCTTCGGAGTGGCGCTCTCTTTACCTCCCGCTACCTTGGCGCAGAATCCAACATCTAACAGCGTGCTCTTCGGAATGGATGGCTTAGCGATTTTATTGGAGTATCCCTCTCTTCTACACATTTGCCGACGTGGCATTGCAAAATCATACTTTATTACAGTCACTTGCTAAGTCCGCAAGTTTCTCTTCCGTTGACTCTCTTTGACAATGAGCTTCCTATATCTCGCTATCCACGGCATGCATCGGCTGAGAAAGTATCGGATGATCTCAACCTGCCAACCTTTTTGCATTTTTCGTCAAATCAGGAAGAGGATTTCCCACCGTTAAAACTCTCAACGATATTAAAGGCAATCTGTGGAGTCTTCAAGCTTCAGTCACAATCTGGACAGGACGCTTCTGGTTCAGCGATTGAGTTTGCAACTTATTCTTGCAATCTTCCTTCTGCGGTGCCACTTACGCGAGCACCCATAGCTGGTCGGAATGACCTGACATACTTCCAAAATACATCAGGCATGCGCACCAAGGCTGAGTTGGTTTATTTGATAACTTCTACCTGCGACTTTGATCTTATAATATTGGTAGAGACTTGGCTCAACTCCAACTTTTTTAATGACGGGTTTTTCGATTCTAATTAGTTCCTGATCTATCGTGAAGATAGGGATGCTGAGAAAACGCTTCATTCAAGAGGTTGAGGAGTTATTGTGGCAGTCCGAAAAAAATTTCTTTCCGAAAAAATTATTCTCTCCAATGAAGATTCATTGCTGAACCAGATTTGCGTTTCAGTTAATGGGCCATCGGAAAAAGTTGTATTTATTGCATCGTTCATACCACCTAACAGGGACTGCAGCCTCTATGAGGCTCATTTGGATAACATTTCATGCGTTCATCAAGGAACTGGATACCGATCATATCTGCGTATTGGGTGACTTTAACCTTGAATCCCTGGTGTGGGTGCAGGATCACCACTTTTCTAATTTAAATCCCAGCAACGTTTACTTACCACATGAGATCCTATTAGTTTATGACTTGTTCAGTATGGGCTTAACCCAGATAAACACAATCTTTAACAGTTTAAATAGATTATTAAATCTAGTTTTTGTTAATTCAGAAATCAATTATTCTATAAGCCTATGCGAATGTCCTATTTCGAAGTGCAATGTTCATCATATGCCATTGCTATTAAATTTACAATTTACAATTTACAAAATAATCTACTCGCTGTTCGTAGTGATATGGGTCAGGCCATGTCAAGTGTACCTAAAATTTTTTCGATGCAAAAAAAAATTATATGAATGTGTAGCTTAGGACATTAACTTAAAACACTTTTAACAGTTTTTCGAAATTCGGCGCCGTTTTCGAAATTTTGAGCTTCAAAGTTCAAAAAATTTGTTTTTAAGGCTTTGGAGAAAAATTCATAACTTTCGAACGGTTTGACATATATCGACAAAGTTTTTTTGAGTGTAAGAGAATCGTTTTGTCTTAAAAAAATATATATTAAAAATTTAATTTGTAATTTAACATAATTTTTAACAACAATTGTTTAAACAAACTGGTTTTCAAAAGTGTTCTGGGGCAGTTTTTTCTTTGAAATTTTCGCACAATTATCGTCAAACTGTTATTTATAAAGATGCAAAAAAAAATGTTTGCACTTTTGCCTTGGGCAGTCGGAATCGCATTTTTTGTCCAGCCGCGCGTGGTTCCTCCATGGGAAATTTGCGCCAGCAGCGCAGCCTCTTGGGAGACGCCGGCAGCGCAGTCAGCGTTGTGTGACGTCTTCCACGACGAGTTTCAATGAAAAAACTGCCCAGAACACTTTTGAAAACCAATTTGATAAACAATTGTTGTTAAAAATTATGTTAAATTACAAATTAAATCTTTAAAAAATTTTTTTTTTAAGACAAAACGATTCTCTTACACTCAAAAAAAACTTCGTCGATATATGTCAAACCGTTCGAGAGTTATGAATTTTTCTTCAAAGCCTTAAAAACAAATTTTTTGAACTTTGAAACTTGAAAAACTGTTTAAAGTGTTTTAAGGTACTGTCCTAAGCCACACATTCATATAATTGTTTTCAAATCGAAAAATTTTTAGGTACACTTGACATGGCCTGACCCTATAATAGCTGTTTATTGGTCTTTAGTTTTGTCGCAAGCTAGTGTTGATGATTGCTATTTAAACTTTCTTAATATTATTTCTGATATTCTCAACAGGAATTGTCCTCTAAAGGTACGGAGTCCTCATAGGCTGCCATGGTATACAAGTGCTCTAAAAAAATATAAAAGCCAACTCTCTTGACTAGGAACGATATAGGCAGCACAAGAAGAATTTGAATTTTTAAATAAATTTCTGTACAACCAGTACATTATCAATGTTGAGGATGGTCTTAAACAAAATCCAAAAACCTTTGGAGGTTTGTTAATTCAAAAAAGAATTTATCCTGTATACCTTCGTCTATGACTACGGATAACATTACTGTTTCCTCTGAGTTGGGCAAATCTTTTTGCCAAATTTTTTAATTCCAACTTCGAACCTGCTAGTGATTGGAACCATCTAGAGACGTTGAATTATATTCCGTTTCTTCGTAATGTTGGTATTTTTTCAGTGTCTTTCGATGATATTTATCAAGCGGTAGACGTTTTTGACGACAATAATAAGCCTGACCTTGATGGGATTTCTTCCTGTTTCTTAAAAAATTGTGTTGCATCACTTTGTCAGACTCTAAAATTCATTTTTGAGTTTTATTTTTATTAATAAATATGAAGAAGCCCCGGTTACACCAATTCATAAATCGGGTAGGAAATGCCTTATTGAAAAATATATCTAAACTTTATGAGCGAATTATCACCAAGCATCTGTCCTTTCTTGTTAAGCCCTACATTTCGCACAATCAGCATGGGTTTATGTCCCGTAGGTCTACTATCTCAAATTTAGCTGTTTTTAGTAATTACTGTATCAATGGATTTCAACGTCATTGTCAGGTAGATGGTATCTACTTGGATTTTGCAAAAGCATTTAATAAAGTTTGTCATAATTCACTTTTCGCCAAGCTTCGGCAATTTGGATTTCATCCCTCGTTGTTAAAATAGATTGTGTCATATTTGGATCGGAGGACCTATCAGGTCAACATTAATGGTAATCTTTCTAGCTCATTTTTTGCAACTTCAGGCTTTCCTCAAGGTACTGCCCTTGGCCCTCTCCTTTTTATAAAATTTATTAGTGATATTTCCTGCTGTTTTATGAACTCTTCTATATGTTCATTTGCTGACACCAGCCTGCGTCAAGCTGACCCGAACCTCGTTAGTTCGTGGTGTGTCAATAATTTGTTCCCGCTTAATTTAAATAAATGCTATTTTGTAAGGTATAGTAAACGCATTTATGATGTTTAAAGTCCCTATTCATTGTACTCACAGCATTTGCTACACCAAAAAGAGTCTTTGGACCTTGGGGTCTTGTCTGATTGTAAATTTAGTTTTGCTGAGCACCTTAACTACATTATACCCAAAGCCTATGCTATGTTTGGGTTTGTTAGGCGAAATAGTATGCATTTTGACCCTTATACTAAACTTACACTCTATTCAGCATTTGTGCGCTCCAAATTAAATTATGCCTCATTCATATGGAACCCTACGGCTTCTTCGCACGTTAATATTTAATTGAACGCACTCAAAAAAATTTCTCAAATGTGCTCTTTGTGAATTAATTTTGCTGACCTTTTGCCGTCCTATTCTAGCAGATGTCATCTTGTCCATCTTTCTAGCCATGAAGACCGTAGGAAAATACAAGCCTTGCTTCTCATGGATGACCTTTTGCCCTGTGTTGCTTGTAGACTTTTGTGTGCCATGCAGAACTTTACGTTCTTACGAACCATTTTTTGTCAAGTACTGTAGGACTAATTACGCCCTAAATGAGCCTATTTATCGGGCTCTTCGGCTATATAATGCCTAACCACATAGCACGCGATTCGACTTTAGTTTCAATAAGCAATTAGTGCGTTTTTCCTTAGTTGAATATTTTTTAACTTGTAATGTTTAGTTTTAAGATATATACAGATGTAGCCAGTTAACATTGTTTTGTCGAAAAAATAAATAAATAAATACAAAAATACAAAAATAGTTTGGTATCGGTATACCCCGGTATAATCCGTTGATACTGTCGATTTGTATTTTGCGATCACCAATTTCTTACAATTGTTTTGAAGTTATGGGCAGCTGGATCATTTTGTAATTGAATACGGATTTTAATGTTCTGTGTCAATTTTTGGACGGATCTCCTAGCAACTGATGACTTCAAACAGGCATTTATGTATTTAATCAGCAAAAGTTGGTCGAAAATCCCCGACCGTAATGGGGACAAAAATCTATAAAAAATGCGGACTTATTCGAAAAAGTTCGACAGAATTCAAGGCCCCCCTCTTGGATACGCGCCTGAGTGCAACACAAAATTTTGAACTACGTTTTGACTTTGGATTCTGAAAGTACTCATCGTAAGTAGCTAAAGCCTATTTACATTTTCACTTTTTTGGTTCGCGTTTTTTTTTTGTTGCAACTCAAACCTCTGGAGAAGAGTTACATTTTGAACAGCTTTATCTCCTTTGCGGTTTAAAATGTTAGGTTGATGTCTTGAGCTTTACTGTAGGTAAAAATATAAGATACTAAATGGCAACAAAAAACAAGAAATAACGCTATAGTCGGGTTTCCCGACTATAAGATTTGCGATACTCATTACCCTCTTTAAAAACAGCTAAAGTGTAGCCTACTTTCAAGCGCAATCAATTTTTAGCGCCCCCTTCAAAAAAAATGGTTAGCCTACTTTCGGGCGCAATAAAAATTTTGTACGCACTTGTATACACAATTTCTTGAAAATGGCCAGATTTTCCAAATTTTTAGATATTTGAGTAGATATTTTCAATACAAATAACATTTATAAGGGCCACTTTTCTCTAGCATTAAAAATGTGGACACCACAGAGTTTCGCGGTTTGTGGGCGTAAAAAGGGGCGTGGTCAGGTTTTGAAAGAAACTTGATCTGCGCTTTGCTAATACAAGTCTGTGTGCAAGCGTGGTTCTAGCTCTTATAGTTCCCGAGATCTCGACGTTTGTACGGACGGACAGACAGACATTTCAACGTTTACAGTATTTGCTTACTCTTCGAGTATCGCAAATAAAAATTGTTTTAGAGGTAATTATGCAGTGTTAAATTTGTCAAAAACAAATACCATTTTGATATACCTACTAAACCGCCTATGACACAAAAGTAAAATTTCAATACGCTTCCTGAATATAGCTTTACAAAAATACAAATCTCTAAGTTACCAATCGATGACCGTAATAATGTTGCACAGCGTAATTGACGTTTATCGCATAACTTTGCCCATAGCAGAATTTCCCTAAATTTTTTGTTCCGATCGAATAGTCGCTAAAATCAATGAAATAACAAACGTGTTGCCCAACCAGTTAGGGGAGACCGGGGCTATTTGTGACATTTTGAGCTCGCGAATTTTTCCTGAAAAGACTGTTGTAAAGAAAAAATCGAATACTGTCGGTTTCCAATGATTCAACTTTCTAGTTAATAAACTAAATTGTTGGGTGTCTTTTCTGACACTTTTGTCTCAGGTAGAACGTAAAATATCTAAAGATGTCTTGTGTCACGAATTACTCCGATACCTGGGTTAATCGTGACAGAGCAATTAAAACAATTGTTATACCTAAGTCTATCATGCATGTTACATATGTAAATCAGAATGTAAAGAACATAAAAATGATCCAGCAGTACGAACTGGCACGTTGTTTGCAAACTGGCTGATTTGTGAAAGACTTCCTTCCTTCCTTCAGTCGAAGGGATGTTATATATTGTCATCGTCTTCCCTGTATTGTTTAACATTTAAAAATCGCAATGTTGATTGTACGATTTTTTCAATGGTTCGAAATCACTCCTATCAATGTGTCACGAAATACCCCGGGTGTTCATGTCACGAAAAAACCCAGCGTCATATGTCTTGTTTACATTTGCAAAACATACACATATCACGGTTGTGCATTACTTTTGTGGTTTAAATATAAGCTTAGCAATGTGGAGAACAAGTAAATCTTACCGAATGGTATGTACATTGTACAACCTACAATATTGTTGTGAAAACAAAAGTTCGGGGATCTTGAAATTTTACTTCTGACACACAAAAACACTTTTTATGCCAATAACAACGAACAACTGCAGATACGCGCGTAAAACTTCGTCATAACCTAAGACGCTACTGGCGCCACCAGTATTATTTTTTTCGGATTTATAAATCGACAGGAGTATTTTTGGCACCTATTTTAAAATTCTCGCTTTGTCACAAAAAGCCCCGGTCTCCCCTACGTTATTTCCATTTACTACAAATATATTCAAGATTATTTTTTAAATGGTGAACAAAATAGAATGCAACGCATTATTAATTCCAGCGCAGGAGCTGTGTCCTGGCAGAACCAGGCAGCCTTCGTCGAAGAAAATAATGCAGCCAGGCGTTAAATTAGGAATTGCAGCGAGCAAGCACCGAAGCACCATATTTCCAAATATAAAATAAATACAAGGTTTTTTTTTATATTTTCAAGTGCTTTTATTTTGAAAGCTTTTGTCTTTTTTAGCGATTTCAACTATGTCTGATGTAACAGTGGGGGGTGGCTTATGTTGTTTAGTTTGGCGGTCAATTTAAAATGTTGAGCTATTTTGTTTGTTTCGTTTTATGTGCAGGGTTTTGTTTAGTTATTGGTATTGTCTTCCAAAAAAAAGTACAGCTTCACTTGAACTTACAAAAAAAACAAGAAAGAACGCTGTAGTCGGGTTTCCCGACTATAAGATTTGCGATACTCATTGCCCTCTTTAAAAACAGCTAGCTAGCCCTCTTCAATAATGTGTAGCCTACTTTCATGCGCAATCACTTTTAAGCGCCCTCTCTTAAAAAATAGTTTTGCCTACTTTTGAGCGCAATAAAAATTTTCAACGCATTTGTATACACAATTTCTTGTCAGATTTTAAAATTTTTTAAATCTTTGGGTAGATATTTTCAATACGAACAACATTTGTAAGGGCCACTTTTCTCTAGCACTAAAAATGTGGACACCACAGAGTTTCGCGGTTTGTGGGCGTAAAAGGGGGCGTGGTCAGGGTTTGAAACAAACTTGATCTGCGCTTTGCTAATATAAGTCTGTGGCCAAAATTTGGTGGTTCTAGCTCTTATAGTTCCCGTGATCTCGTACGGACGGACAGACAGACGGACAGACAGACTTTTGCAACGTTTACAGTATTTGCTTACTCTTCGAGTATCGCAAATAATAACAAATCAATGCCAAATAAAAGTAGGAAGTCACCCCTGCCTTTTTTCCGAATTGCTTGTCCGAACAACAAGTTCGAGACGGTTTCTGTAGCACCGACGGTTTTTTTCCGATTTTCCGAAAAATCCGTCCCCAAAACCGTCGACGGTTTCTGTGGCACCCCCGATAGTGCAGATTTAAACACAACGTTTTCATCAGAATGACCGTCCTGAGATGTAGAGGGTTCATTGGCAAGTTCCGGAACTTGCGGAGGTGAAAATGTCCTACAAATTATGTTATATACTAGTTAGTATTGGTAAGATTAAGTTCAACCTTTTATCTCTTGTTGGACAAACTTAGTAAAAATGGCATATGTTCTGCCATCTCCCATATGCTTTCATCACTTTAACACCTCTAGCGCTTAAAGATTTTACCTTGTAGGCTAAATTTCAAAAAAATTGGACATATCGCACGACTATATCCTATAGCTCCCATAGAAAATATCGGACCAAAACTAAAACGCTTTGCTATTTTCGGTTCCAAACTTTTTTGTTTATTATTTTTTGCTTAACTTCTTATTTTTAATATTTTGTTTGTATTTAAATTTTAAACTTTTTTAATTTTGGCCTATGGGCTACTGCGCGAAGGCTGTGACGAAGTGACATCCATGTGGACATGTACTCATCGACTGCAAAGGAAGGAATAATACTTGTAATGAAAATGGATTCCTCATCTTCCTTTTCCGTTGCGGCACCAACAGATTCCCATGCACTTTTTATGGCGTTTATGTTGCACTGGTTTTTGTTTCTATTGCGGGCTTCGCTTCTATTGCCTTGATGATTTTAATTGTGTCTTCGCGACTGTTTTTTAAAATTCCTTTTTTTTTTTTCAAGCTCCCGACATTTTCGACACTCAACCGCGTGACAACGAAGGCAATGAGTACTATGATATTCCTATAACCTCATGAAACATGTACCCACAATGTGGGTCCCACATACATATTCCAATCTAGCCAAATGGAATTGTAATAACAGAACAAAATTTTACTTCTGTTAAACTAATTTGTTTGATGTTTGGCGACCTGCTTTGGTATTCCAATTGTTGATATCTGGCTCAAGGTCTGGACCCATGTAATAAAACACAGGTTGTTTTTATTTTCCCAATATATTTCGGGCCCGCATTGGGGTCCGTCTTCAGGGGCTAGCAACAACAAACATTTTTATATAATTTTAAACTGTCTATAAACACATATTTTTACATAAATACATACAATTTTGTTACGCGACAATTAACATTGAAAAAGACAAGCGTCTGCCGCGGAGTCAAGAGAGTAACTAATTTAATGTTTGTGGTGGTCAAGTAGGTGTCTGTATATGTGCTACGTTCTCTGTGTCCGTTTTAAAGTTCAGTCTTATGTTTGTTGGTATCTTTATTATGTGTATCATTTCTAACGTGAACCGTTTCTTGTAGTGTTGTTCTTGTTGCACGACGCTCGCTGCGTCGAAATTCGGACAGTGACCGGTGCCTGCACAATGGGCTGCAAGTGCAGTTTTGGGGGTATTTATATTATTTCTGTTTTTTATGTCTGATTTGTGTCCGGATATTCTTGTTTTTAATTTGGCTTTGGTCGTTCCAATATAAATTTTATCACATATATTGGTCCCATCACCAGCACACGGAATCTTATAAATTATATTATATAATAATTATATCCACAGAAACCGTCGACGGTTTTGGGGAGTAATTTTTCGGAAATTCGGAAAAAAAATCGTCGGTGCTACAGAAACCGTCTCGAACTTGTTGTTGGGACTAACGATTCGGAAAAAAGACAGGGCTGGCTTCTTATTTTTATTTGTCATTTATTTGCTATTTTTCAATAAATTCAAGCCAAGTTTTACTTATTTTTGCAAGACAATACCAACAACTAAAAAAACTCTACACATAAATCGTAACGAACAAAATAGTTCAACATTTTAAAATGACCGCCAACCTAAACAACAGAAGCCATCCCTGTGTTAGATGGCTTCTTACGAGAGGCCGCTACATAAAATCAGTCCCCCAGAGCGAATCCTTTTGCGAAATCGGCGTTTTCTAATATAAAAAGTCAAGAGCACGGTGGCTTGCTTTGATTTCCTATGCTTTCCCCTAAAACTAAACAACATTTAGGCAATAATATTTAAAATTTGTTGAATTCACTGACATTTTCAAACAATTTGTCTTCTTCTTCGTCGTTTATTAAGGTTTTTACCCAAGCCGGTATTTTTTGCCACACGCGGTCACACTTAAGTGCAATGCAACGATTTGTTTTATTAATTTCACAAGAAGTACAACTTATTTTTACTTGAAATTTTGACACGCTATGGTTATAGTTATAAACAATAGTATAGCGTACCATAACAATAATAACAATCATATTTAAAATATGAAAATTACTCTGAAATTTGGCATTTTCTATTTGGAGCAAGTTGGCATTTTGGTTTCTCGGGTGGAATTTGGCCGGAATCACACAAGCAATTTTTGAGCTGACGGTTTTTGGAGATTGATTAATTTAAAATATAAAAAGATCAAAACATAAAAAATTTTGTATGCGGATAGCACATACAATTCATTAACGTTGTTTTAAAAATTTTTTCATTATTTATAAAAAGGTGCAAGTATGCTTATTTTATAAAACTGTCGTTTAAAACATGGGGAAATGATAGAGTTTTCTGTGGCACCGACGGTTTTGCCTTGGGTTGGAACTTGGGCGGACTTCGGGAGGAACGGTTTCTGTGGCACCCTCGATAGTGTTTAAACTAATTTTTTGACCTATGCTTAACTTAGGATGCTTTTCTTCAAACACATACTTAATTCCACACGAGGTGTAAGTTCAAAATGTTAAATGAGATGGAATAAATTTCTATTCCATCTCAGTTTTATGAGATTTGTATGAAAATTTTGATTCCATGTCATATTCCTACTGAGGTGTAAAGAGTCCTTATAAGTATAGAATCATCACAAATAAAACGATGAAAAAAATGTTGAGTTCGACACGTAGCGCCGTGTGTCCACGGAGCTAAAATACAATTAACTTTTTTGACTTAAAAAAACGTTTTTATGTATCCTATTTTATCACAGCTTTATTAATATATTGGGTTGTGAATGCTTTATAATGCATGCATCGCAAAAAATTTTATTTAAAATGGAAAATTAAAAAGGAAATTCCATTTTGTGTAGCGTGCAACACAACACATTATGAGCCATTATTTTGGAAATTTTTCCTGCACGAGAAACGGTGTAGTTCTATGGATTGGACGTATACGCTGCCACTAAAATTGCAATATCTCCAGAACCTTAAACTGTGAGTAACTAATATATGCTTATTTAAAACTTGTAAAAAAAGATTCTTTTTTTATGTTCAAACGGAACGTGTTTTGAATGTATGTTGACCGACTTAGTCGTGGGGGGCGGATGTGACAGGACCAATAGTTGAATTTCACACCTAACGGCAAATACAATAGAAGAGAAAATGTACAGTTGTTCCAGTAGTTAATTTAGTTATTCGCAATTTTTATTATAAAAATCAGAAATAATTGTTATGCTTTAATTTTTACTTTGACATAACAGTTATTCAATGAAGGTCACCCACTAGCAAGGCCATCCTCAAATGACAGGCAACCAGCAACATCACCACCTCCTCAGTGGAGTGGTTGAAGAAGGTTGATTGGGCTAAGTCTGTGCTGCCCAATTTTGTGCTGGAGAGGCCGAATGAGGATTCCAAAAATACTAAGCGGCAACGATCACAGGAGAGTGCGGCTCAAAATGCCCCAAAGAAGATACGTATGCACATGCCCGTCGTGGCTAACAAAAGCTTCGCAGATATGGCAAAGCACAAGATCCTTCTAGGAGTCCTGGACCAAGGCGATGCTGAGGGGAGAATCCCGTGCCAGTGGAAGTGGGTTGAGGCAGCACTGGCTGTACAATGCTTCGAGGTGCTAGAAGCGGACCCTGGACCGCCACCAATCTGCAAAGATGCAGGGTGGTACCAGGGTAACGTCAAGGTGATGGCGTGCGAAGGGGCTAGGTCGGCAGAGCTATTGAAAGCGGCCGTATCTAGACTGGGTGAGGTCTACCCGGGTGCCAAGCTGGTCGCTGTCGACTGGAAGGACATCCCGAGTAGGCCAAGAGCCGTCATATGGGTCCCGTCCTCCTTCAAGGAGCCGGAGAAGATCCTGGCGATGTTGCAAAGATGCAACCCCAACCTGCCGTCCTCCGACTGGAAGGTGCCAAAGGTGGAAGAGACGCAGGGCCCCTTGCGTCAGGTAATACTTATCCTAAATAAGGACTCCGCTGCACCCATTGATGCAATGCACGGAGACCTAAACTTCGGTTTTAGCTCGGTGCGCATCAGGGTGTACAAGTCGGACACCAAGCAGAAGGAAGAGCCTGGTGTTGAAGAGGTGCTGGCCACCGAGATGGAGGAGCCAGGCAGAGAGGAGGAGGACTGCGAGTCGGTGATATCCGAAGCATCCCTTCTCCAGGGTTTCAGCAAGCTGGGTCACGGGAGTACTGACTCCATGAGCGAAGTTTTCGCTGAGGACCTGGACGCTGACGCGACGGTGGTGGAGGCAAATCTGCACGATGTCTCTGAGAGTCGTGCAGATAAACCTCCATCATTGTAAAGCAGCCTCCGCTGCCCTTATGCTTCGTCTAGCTAGAGACGAAGCCGACCTGGTGCTGATCTAGGAGCCCTGGCTTGTATCCAATAGGATATGCGGACTCAGCACCCCTAAATATAAGCTACTCGTAGCTCAAGGAGAAGGTAAAACCCGTACTTGTATTTTAGCTAAAAGGCACCTTAGTGCATTTATGCTTTATAATTACAGCGATGCGGACACTACAGCGATAAGTCTGGAGCTCCAGGAGAGGTCGCTATGTGTGGTGTCAGCGTACCTGGCGTACGACATCATGGACCCAATACCGGGTCACAAGCTGAGGGAACTTGTAAAGGTTTGCGAAGATCGTGGCACTGGCCTGCTGATCGGATGTGGGGAAACGATCCCACTTTTGTAATCAAGGACAGGGAGGAGGTCATAGACCTAACCCTTACTTCAAACTTCATGCATGACCAGCTTATAGGGTGGAGCGTTTCTAAAGAACACTCCTTCTCAGATCACAAATATATCGACACAAAATTATATGCGCCCAATCCTGACCCAGTAACGTTCTCAAACCCCCGCAGAACCAACTGGCCAGCCTTCAAAAATAGACTGGCTAAAGCCCTACCAGCTCTTCCAGGGCAGATTCCTCTATCGGAAGAACATCTCACTTACCTCACGACAGCCTTTACTGAAGCCTGTAACGATGCATATAACGCATCCTGTCCAATCAGCAAGCCGAGAGGCAAATGGAAACCACCCTGGTGGAAACAAGAAATAGACAAGCTGAGGGTAATATTAGAAAACTCTTCAACAGAGCAAAAAGACTAAGTTGTGAACAGAACTAGTCAGAATATAAACACAGTCTAGCTCAATTCAAAAAGCTCACTTGGCAGGCACAAAGAGAGGATTGGAGAAAATTCTGTTCGGGAATTGAATCCTCTTTGGAAGCAGCAAGATTACGAAAGGTACTTTCAAAGTCATCCTCGAATCTGGGCTATCTCAAGAGACAGGACGACTCATGGACTTTCTTTTAGCGAAGAAACACTAATGCTATTACTAGATACGCATTTTCCAGGGAACACCTTAGGTCCCCAAACAAGCGACCCACAACCATGCCACCCGGTCAAAGTATTGGATAGCATTATGACTGAATCCAATATTAAATGGGCTATAAATAGCTTCGCTCCCTACAAATCTCCAGGTCCCGATGGGATATTTCCGTCACAATTGCAGCAAGGGGAAAATCTTGCTGCCCCTTGGCTAAAAGCCATCTTCACGAACATCGCCATGGAGTGAGCAATGCAAAACTCCAACCGAGCTTCTGCCACCTAGTGCAACAACAACAGCAACTACCACGTAAACTACAACGGTCTCTCTAGCCAACAATGCAATAACGACTTCACTCTCTTCTTCTGCAGCGGGTAAAGCAACAACACAACCAAGTGCAAAAATCGGGTCAAACGGCAACAACAAAGCTACGAAAGAAGAAATGACAATTCCGCAAGCGGGTTCGGCCATGCAGAGAGGCATGGATCGCTATATTAATATTTCCAAGCGCAAGCTAACACCCCAAAAAAAATCTGACGGCAATAAGCCCAAAGTAAATCGTACCAACAAAGGCCCTGAAAATCTCGGGCCATTAAATGAAAATAGATATTCCATTCTGGCGGAGCCTGAAACTGAGGCTGAACAGTTACCTCCAAGGAAACTTAAGCCCCCACCTATCTTTATTCGGGAGAAGATCTCGAATGCCCTAGTCAACAAAATAGTTGAGCTAGTCGGAAAAGATACATTTCATGTTATTCCGCTTATGTAAGGGAATATAAGCGAAACCAAACTGCAAACCAAAACTGATGACGACTTCCGAGCAGTGTCAAAGTACCTAAACGATGCCAAAAAAAATTACTACATGTACCAGCTAAAAATCTGCAAAGGCTTGCAAGTTGTGCTTAAGGGAATAGAACCCGATGTGACCCCCTCTGAAATTACAGAGGCTTTAAAAGAAAACGGTTTTGTGCTAAAAATGTCATAAACATTATGAACAAAAACAAGAAGCCGCAACCTTTATTCAAGGTCGAGCTGGAGCCAGACAGCAGAACTTTGAAAAAAAACGCTGTGCACCCGATCTACAAGCTGCAGTACCAGCTGCATCGTAGGATCACAGTAGAAGAGCCGCACAAACGGAACGGGCCAGTGCAATGTACAAATTGCCAGGAATACGGACACACCAGGGCTTACTGCACCCTCAGGTCAGTATGTGTGGCTTGTGGAAACTGTCACGGCTCCGAGCCCTGCCCTGCCAACAAGGAAGACTCTCTCACTAAAAAGTGTGTAAATTGCCAAGGAAATCACACAGAAAACTACAGAGGCTGTCCAGTCTACAAGGAGATGAAAATACGGATGCAACGAGCGACAACGACACGCTCCCAGAACACACAGGACATTTACATGAGATCACAAACGACACCGGAAGTTTTCTTCGCAAAAGCAGCCAGGTCATCATTTGGCCCTTCAATTACCACCAACGGCATTTCTTACGCCAGTGCTCTAAAATCAGGCACAGCTCACATAGAGCCGAAAATTGATAACATGCAGCAGGCCATGGGACAGCCACAAAGTAACATGGAAACTATGATGATCACTTTGCAACAAAATATGATGGAATTTATGTCCTTCATAAAAACCACTATGCGAACCCTTTTGCAAAACCAAACCATCTTGTTACAAATGCTTACAGCTCAGCAGCCCAAATAAACTATGTCTAGTCTTCGAATAACTCTGTGGAACGCCAACGGTGTTTCACGGCACAAACCTGAAATAACTCAATTTCTGAACGAAAACCACATCGACGTTATGTTGCTGGCAGAAACGCATCTCACCAGCAAATATAATTTTCAAATACGGGGATACACGTTCTACAGCACCGATCATCCAGATGGTAAAGCACATGGCGGAACCGGCATCTTAATAAGAGACCGCATCAAACACCACTTTCACCAAAGGTTTGCAAAAACTTACTTGCAAGCTACATCGATAAAATTACAGTTGGGCAACTGCAATCTTGCCATTGCCGCTGTTTACTGCCCACCCCGTTTTACAGTCTCCGAAGATCAATTCATGGACTTCTACAATTCACTTGGAGAGCGATTCATAGCAGCAGGAGATTAAAACGCCAAGCACACACACTGGGGATCCCGCCTTGTGACCCCCAAAGGAAGACAACTATATAATGCACTTATCAAAACATGCAACAAACTGGACTACGTTTCACCAGGCAGCCCCACATACTGGCCTACAGATCCTAGAAAACTACCTGATTTAATTGATTTTGCTGTGACAAAAAATATTTCTCGCAATCTAATATCTGCAAAATCGCTTTTGGATCTATCATCGGACCACTCACCAGTGCTAATAACTCTTCTTCAAAGCCCGGAACTAATCGAGCACCCTTGCAGGCTGACGTCGCATCGAACCAACTGGCTGAAGTTCAAAAAGTACGTAAGTTCCCACATAGAACTAACTCCACAGCTCAACATCAAGGAGGACATCGACTGCTATGCCGATGCACTTTAGTCTGTACTCGTCGCAGCAGCCAAAGTCTCTACTCCGCAAGGGAGGGATGGGCACACACACCAACACAAAACTAACCTTGAAATCGAACAGCTTGAGGCGTGCTTGGCAAACCAGCAGATCGCCATCCTCAAAACAAAGTCTTAAGGATGCGGGTCGCAGGCTTACCAGGGCCCTAAGGCACGAAGAAGTTAAAGAACAACGCCAGTACATTGAGAAACTTTCACCCACCAGCACCAAGCATCCCTTGTGGAGGGCCCACCCAAATTTAAGTGCGCCGGCCGAAACAGTAATTCCCATAGGAGACTCTTCAGGCAGCTGGGCCAGAAGCGACAAAGACAGAGCTTGTACATTTGCTTTACACCTTCGAAATGTTTTTCAGCCAAACCCTGCAACAAATTCATTCGCACTAACGTCGCCGTCAATTCGAGTTGAAACTGAGACGGAGCCAATTCTGTTTCAACCAAACGAAGTTGCAAAAGTCATCAGCGAGCAATTGAAACCAAAAAAGGCCCCAGGCGGTGATCTTATTACTCCCAAAATGCTAATTGAACTCCCAAACTGTGCAGTAGAGGTCATTTGTAAACTCTTTAACGGGATAACACGATTTGGCTACTTCCCAAAAAAATGGAAAAAATCGGTAATCATAATGATCCCAAAGCCAGGAAAAGATCACACAATACCAGCTTCATGCAGACCGATAAGTTAACTCTCGTGTCTGTCAAAACTGCTCGAAAAATGCCTTTTGACGCGCATAATCCCATATCTAAAAGAGCACAACGTTATCCCGGCACATCAATTTGGCTTTCGAGAAAGCCATGGAACAATAGAGCAAGTCAACAGATTAACAACAGAAATACGGACTGCATTCGAATATCGGGAATACTGCAGTGCGGTATTCCTCGACGTTGCACAGGCTTTCGATCGAGTCTGGCTTGATGGCCTTATGCATAAAATCAGAACTATTCTGCCGGAAAACATTCACAGGATACTTGAATCGTACCTTTACAACAGAGAATTCGCTGTGAGATGCAACACAACAACATCCGACGATTACACTATAGAGGCTGGAGTTCCCCAAGGTAGCGCCCTTGGTCCAACTCTATTTCTCCTTTACACCGCAGATATTCCCACGAACGAGCGGCTAACTACTTCTACATTCGCAGACGATACCGCGATCATAAGTCGGTCCAAATGCCCAATTCAGGCAACAGCACTACTAGCTGATCATCTCGTGGTAGTGGAGAAGTGGTTATCAGACTGGCGTATTAAAATAAATGCGCAAAAGTGTAAACACATAACGTTTACTCTTAACAGACAAACGTGTCCCCCGCTAACTCTGAATAACACGCCACTTCCACAAGCTGACGATGTTACGTACCTTGGCGTCCACCTAGACAGGAGACTTACATGGCGGAGACATATCGAAGCTAAGAAAATTCATCTATAACTAAAATCCAATAGCCTCCATTGGCTCATAAACGCTCACTCCCCCCTCTGCCTGGACTTCAAGGTACTGCTCTACAATTCAACGCTTAAGCCAGTCTGGACTTACGGCTCCCAGTTGTGGGGAAACGCGAGCAGCAGCAACATCGACATTATCCAGCGAGCACAATCAAAAATCTTGAGAACTATCACTGGGGCACCTTGGTATGTTCGGAACGACAACATCCACAGAGATCTTGGCATTCTACCCGTTAAAGATGAAATATCAAAACAAAAAGCATCCTATTACACCAAGCTAACTTCTCATCCAAACCAGCTCGCCAGGGGCCTAGCCAGGGTTTCCAACCGGACCCGATTGCAACGAAATGACCTTCCAGCTCAGCAATAGTTATTAGAGCCCTTTAATCTTGCGTCAGTCATCATGACTGTCAGATAGCTTTTTAATTTAAGATTTTATATACTTATTGTTAGTCTCAATTCAGAGAAGATCCAATAAATAAAATGCATATATACCTAACAAAAAAAGCCTTTCTTGGCTAACGTCCAAGGTAGTTTTTATACCCAAGGCCGGCAAAGCCTCACACACATCACCGAAGGATCTCAGGCCAATAAGCCTGTCCTCATTCCTTCTGAAAACCTTGGAAAGATTGATAGGGCTACACCTAAGAACATCAATCAATCCCTCTCTGCTATCTGAATCTCAGCATGCATACCGCAAAGGTAAATCGACAGAAACAGCACTTCACTCTGTCATATCCAGTATAAAAAAATCCCTGCAAAACAAGGAATATACACTAGCCGCCTTCTTGGACATAGAAGGAGCCTTCAATAACATCGACTGTATTACTGTACTTAAAAAATATCGTTTCATTACTCTAGGCTTTTTCTAGCTTTTTTCAAAGGTCATTTTAGCTTTTTTTCAGTGTTGCCAACTCTTCAGAACCGAACGGCGGGATATCGGGATAGGCCGGAACAAGTAGTGTTAGGTGGAACCACGCGAATGAGGTGTTGCAGCAGGATAGAGTCTCACGAGAGCAATTGTGAAATAACTATAAAAAGAAAAGACAAAAGAAGAAGCGAATCAACAGTAAATAAAATTAGAATGATTTATTTTTAAAATAATATGATGAGTGCGTTTTTCTTTTCTTTATAATGGAGAAATATAAGCACGACACAGACTATTTGTGACTAAAACTACTCCACTTAAACTTAACTTCTTTTATATCGAAATTACCGTAGTTGTCCATAAAAATTCTGGGCCCTTCCCAATTTTTTATAGTACTTAAACTCAGGGTCCGACCGAGTTTTACAATAAATACCGAGTAATTCTAGCCCGCTCACATTAGTATCGCAGTTAATCAAAAATATTCTGGGAATGCCCGAATTTTTATCGTAGTTATTCATAAATATTCTGTGTCTGCACGAATTTTTATCGTAGTTTATCATAAATATTAAATATACGGCCGTTTTTTTTATCGTAGTTAATTCCAAGGATTCTGGGTCCGCCCGAGTCTCGGAAAAATCCTGTAGAACCCGAGACACTACTCTGCTTGCCCCTCCACCCTTACCTCGAAGATCACGCCTGTAAACTCACTTAACTGACCCCTAATCGTCCACTGTAATTTTAAAAATTCTTTGTGGAGACCCTAGCCAACCCCTGAACATATCCTGGCTGGAAAAACCATCTTGAACGCTATATGCAGCTCTTAAAGGATATTAAGTGTTAAATTTCATTGTATCGCATAGAACTCGGACGGTGTCAAAAGGGGAGTGTTGTATCGCATAGAACTCGGAAGGGGTCAAAACGGGAGTAGTTTGACATGCACACAGGATGTGCTAATCACAGTAAGCCCCAAGAGGGGACAGGTTTGATGAAAATGGTGACGCAAACTAAGCTTGGATCTTGGTTCGTATGTGTCCCCAGATAACAGAACTGAAGAGACCTAAATCCCAGCTGATCGATTTCGTGAGATATTTGTAAATGTAATTTTTTACAAGACTAAATTACAACATAATAACAAAAAATATTGAACCGAACCGAAAACATTTTTTTCTAGAAGAGTTGGTTTTCTACTTTAAGAAAAAAAAAAAAATGTTTTTAAGCGATTTTTTTTTAACGATTTTTTTTAGGTTTAGGAAAATAATTTGAATAATTTTTGCCGTGTGTGGCAAAAATACCGGCTTGGGTAAAAACCTTAAAAAACGACGAAGAAGAAGACAATTTGTATCAAAATGCAAGTGAATTCAACAAATTTTAAATATAATTGACTAAATGTTGCTTAGTTCTGGGGGAAAGCATAGGAAAACAAAGCGAGCCACCGTGCTCTTGATTTTTATATTAGAAAACGCCGATTTCGCAAAAAGATTCGCTCTGGGGGATAGGGTGACCAGGCGTCCGTATTAATATGGACATGTCCGTATTTTCAGCTCTGTGTCCGTTAGTCCGTATTTTTTGTAAAATGTCCGTATTTTTCGCGTTTTTGACGAAAAAACAGGTTGCACCTGCAATTTTTCCGAAGTTCTGCAAAGAATATACTAAGTATAATTTCAATATAAAACCTATATATCATCCTATCTTCCCAACTTCATCAGCTTTTAAGGTACTTTCCAATTACCACGTGAAATTATCATATAAATTCTAAAAATTCGTAGATGAACGTGTTGCAAACTTTCCATAACAAATTGTAAAACACCACAATTGCTCCACCATATATTCAAGTAGACAGTCTACTTGAATATATGGTGGTGGGAGAAAATTTTTTTTGGTTTATTTTATTGATCTTTAATTTTTTTGTTTTTTTTTTTTTAATATTTTATTTTTTTTTTTTTTATAAAAATTAAAAAAAAAAAAAAATAAAAAATAAAAAATAAAAAAAAAAAAAAAAAAAAAAAAAAAAAAAAAAAAAAAGTTCGAGACGGTTTCTGTAGCACCGACGATTTTTTTTCCGAATTTCCGAAAAATCCCTCCCCAAAACCGTCGACGGTTTCTGTGGCACCCCGGTATATATTATTAACAAATCCACATCAAAATATCACTCTTATCTTGCCCCAGGACCAACGACGAGGACGTGGTGTGTGTGTGTGTGTGTGTGTGTGTGTGTGTGTGTGTGTGTGTGTGTGTGTGTGTGTGTGTGTGTGTGTGTGTGTGTGTGTGTGTGTGTGTGTGTGTGTGTGTGTGTGTGTGTGTGTGTGTGTGTGTGTGTGTGTGTGTGTGTGTGTGTGTGTGTGTGTGTGTGTGTGTGTGTGTGTGTGTGTGTATGTGCGTGTGTGTATGTCTGTGTGCGTGTGTGTGTTTAGCACTAATGTTTCAAATATTCGTGATATATGTATTTCCCAATGCAATTCTAATGTTCAAACAATAATAATGGCTCCAATTTATATTTCACCAAAATAGTCTTTACAAGCAATACGAGAGTTCATGTATTCAAATTTATAAATTTATTCGAAAGCTGCTTTCACACTATTTATGATGAAAATTAATAGAAGATTTTATCATTATCCTATGGTTTTGAGTGGAGATTTTAACATAAACTTTGCGATTTAAACGATGTCCAATGTCCAAAATACACAACTACTGTTATTGCAGTATTCACAAGATATATAAATAGATTTAAATCAAAATTGTTCATTTCATACTTTAGTTACCATAAACCTATTGTTTCAGTTTTAGAATTTCATGAAAATCCTGGTAATAATGATGAAAATGCTAAAAATGATGATGTAAGAGCTGTTGAAATTATGGATGAGAATTACTAAATTTTGTATTCTATTTGTAATTGTAATTTAAAATGTACTCATTCAAATAAAACCACTTCCCAGTACCCACATTGCTTTGATAAACTTGATTTTTTATGTACAATTTCTCATGTCGCGAGCGCACCTAAAAATGCTGACCCAAAAAGGTGCCCAACACTTCTGCCTGCACTCCCGGAGTGCAGTTGATCTTGTTTTTAATATATTTTTTTTTGTTAATTATTAATTTTTTTTTTTGCAGTTTTGTTTAAAAAAATAGTTTCAAAAATCTAAAAACGGATATTCCTTGCGAAGGAATTTATTAATGTAAATAAGCTAAAATGTTTATGTGTTTTGTGGAGTATAACTTATCATTACCACAGATTAAGAACAGGAAATTAACTACTAAAGTGTCCTCCTTTTACGAAATACATACATATTGCAGATGCATGCGACACATGGCTTTAGGGCGCTCTTACGCCAAAAAAAATACAGTGGATCTGTCACGAACCTTGATTTACAAATTGTACCCTTTGCCGCCTTTCGTACGTCTTACTGGAACTGGGGGTGACTTCTTCTGACTGCAAATGCTGGTCATCCTTTTAGAAAAAAAACTGGCTTGACGTGGTCAACTGTTACTGCAGTCTCCTTTTCGTCTATTCGAAGAGTGAAAACTCGGTCGTTTTCGCGTTTGATAATTTCATAAGGGCCTGTGTAGGGGGATTCCAGAGGCTGCTTCACGGCATCAGTGCGTATAAAAACGTGAGTACAACTATTAATTCATTTAAACAGAAACATCTTTGGTTTGACATGCTGCATGTGTTCTCGAAAAATACTTAAGAAAGTTTTAGGGTCTACTGTTTCGTCCAAATCAGCAAAAAATTCGTTTGGTCCATATAGCATATCTGCTGCGGATGCTTTGTCCTCCTTGAAACAGGTGCTAAGTCCAAGCAGTACCGTTGGTAGTAATTGTGGCCAAGGGGTTCCATTGTTGCACATTAAGGATGATTTATAGGATCTGTGCCACCTTTCTATAAGTCCGTTTGACTGTGGATGACAGGCCGTAGTATGTAAGTTCTTACTTCCAATGAGATTCGCCAGTTGCTTGAAAACTGCAGATTCAAATTGAGATCCTTGATCAGTAGTAATCGTTTTGGGGGATCCAAACCGAGAAACCCATTGAGTCCAGAACGCAGTGGCTATCGTCTCAGCAGTAATGTTAGAGAGCGGCATCGCTTCTGGCCGTCGCGAAAATCGTTCAATAATTGTCAGACAGACAATCATTTAAGACCGAAAATTCTGTTGCAATGGCATTACAAGAATATCTAGGGGAACATGGTCAAACCTTCCGTTTGGAACATCGATCTTTTCTGGAGAGAGATGTTTGTGTTTGTGAATCTTTGAGCGCTGGCAAGGAAGACAAGCTCTGCACCATTTGAGGACGTCTTTATTCATTAAAGGCCACACAAACTTCTGTCGTACTTGACGGACTGTTGCTCGGCCACTTGGATGTGACAAACAGTGAATATAGGAAAAAACATTATGGCGCAAAGATTTTGGTAAGGACGAACGCTTCCTGTAGATACATCGCAGTAGAGTGAGATGTTGTCATCAAAACTGACTCTTTGGAGTTTTAAAGATGTAGGTTCTTGCAAAAGGCGTGCTAGATCAGGATCCGATGCTTGTTCCTTTTCAATTTCTGAAAAGCTGATTGCTGTTGGCATTGTTATTGAACACAATCTTTAAAATGCGTCTGCAACTATGTTCTTAGATTCTTTTACGTGCAGAATAGTCGAGAATTGTGAAATATAACGTAAGTGTCGTAATTGTCCGGGAGATGCTTTTTCTGTTCGCTGCTGAAATGCATACATAAGTGCCTTATGGTCAATTGTAATAATGAAAACGCGTCTATCGATGAGGTGTTTGAAGTATTTGATGGACTCGAATATGGCAAGCAGTTCTCGGTCGTAGGTCTCAGTGCTGCTCATCTTCTTGGAGAAAAATCCCAGCGGTCGCCACTCTTCGTCTACGCGCTGCTCTAATACGGCCCCAATCGCGAAGTCCGAGGCGTCACAAACCAGCTAAAATTCAGATTTTGATACAGGAAAAGACAAAAGCGCATTGTTTTTGCAAGCTTCGAATGCTGTGACGAGCTCTGGTGCCCCTTTTAATTTTACGTTGGTCGTTCTTCTTAAGGGGTTACATACACTTGTAATTTTCAAAAAATCGTATTTTTTTTTGTATTTTCAGATATATATATATCTGAACAGCCCGAAGAAGTTTCGATTTCATTTCATTTGGTACAGTGGTCTGATTAGTCAAAATTATGGACACATTTTTTGTCTGTGTTGATAAAAAATGCCAGAAGGCAATCAAGGCTGACCAGCCTAAAATGACTTGTTGGCTATGTGAAAAAATGGTGCACACCATGTGCGCTGGTTTTACTGGCCGAACAAGTGATGACCTAAGTAAGGGTAAGAATTTGTAGTTCTGTTGTGACGCCTGTCTCGAGGTTGCGAACGAGATGAAATTGTTCATGCGCCAAACTAAAGGCGGCTTGAAGGGGCTGATCACCTCTTTGCAGGAGCTAGAGATAGTTTTCGCAAGGCAGATGATCTGCTCCAAGCTCTGGACACTAAATTTGATAGTATAAAACTATTAGAGGAGTCCCCAAAGCGCCAAAAAGCCGCTGGTGGTAGGCCAAAGGGGAACACCCCGCAGCCACCGGCAGGTGACCAGCAGAGCACTCTCGTGGATCAGCAGCCGAACTCAGCAACCGCTCAAATGTTGCTAAGATCGGCAGCAAAAAAAGATTCGGAACCCGATCAATCCACAGCGGAGTGTATGCAAATAGGCAATCCTGAAAATTCCGATTTTTTCGTAGTGGTTTCACAGTTGGTGAAACCACCAAACCTAGTTAACACGCCGCCACAAGGGAATACTGAGTCCGGACTACCGGGCATAGGTGGTTCTGCAGACGCACAATCTGCATCACCTAAAGCTCTTTCAGTGGTTCCACCAAAGAAACAAATATTTGTTTCTCGGCTTTCCCCTGATCAAACATCTTCTGATGTACTGTCTCATATACAAGACAAAATAAAAGCCGCAAACGTTAAGGTGGAAAAATTTAAGTTCTCTTATGCTAGGGATATTTCATCTTTCAAGATCACTGTCCCAATCGAGCACTTTCGAGCACTATCAAAATGCAAGAGGCTTGCGTAGCAAGCTAACTTAATTGTATTCTGATAGCTTTTCATTTGCATCCCATGTTATTGTGTTTACAGAAACCTGGTTAAAGGAGATTCTAAGCTCCGAAGTTTTTCCTGGTAAGTACACAATATATAGGCTTGATCGTCTTTCCAAACGGGGAGGTGGAGTCTTAATTGCCGTGGACTCCAACCTCACGTCGGAAGAGGTATGTGTTGAGGAATTTAATAATATTGAATTTATTTGTATAAAGCTGACCCTTCCGGGAAAGTTTATATATATCACTTGCTCCTATGTTCCGCCGTCTTCTGAACTCCAAGAGTATTTAAATCATCTTTATGTGATACAGTCCGTTTCAAATAGGCTGTCCGATAAGGATCAGTTATTAGTTCTAGGTGATTTCAACATACCTGGAGCTACGTGGTCCACAGATGAAAAATCAAATGTCTTACTACCTATTGCACAACATGACTTTATTGACGGCTTGCTTGACATATCTTTGAGTCAAGTAAACCATGTTCGGAACTCACTAGGCCGCTTACTAGATTTGTGCTTTGTCTCAAATCCTGAAGGCGTGTTTCTATCCAGGGTACCACCACTTACGCAACCTGAAGATCCATATCATCCTACTTTCGATGTGACAGTCGACACGGGTATCGTGATAAAAGAAAAATCAGAAAAGTCAACTAAACGAATACATTGTTTTCGTAACGCAGACTTTTCTAGGCTTAATAAATTTATATCTGGTTTCAATTGGTCCGATCTGTACTCATGCAATAATATGGCTGATGCCATTAATATTTTTTTTATACTGCAATTAAATCATTTTTTAATTCTTGTGTTCCGATGAACTATCCGTCTATCTCCAGTAAACCACCTTGGTTTAGTAAAGAGTTGTCACACCTAAGAAATGTTAAGTCCAGACTTTACAGGAAATATAAAGAATCCGGTTCTCAATCTGTTTTTTCAAAATATCTAAGTGCTCGGTCAAAATTTACCGTGCTTAACGCGCAGTGCTATAAAAGTTATTTGAATCGTTGTAAGCAGGGTTCGGAAAATAACACAAAATGTAAAAAACATTTGTTTTTTACTTGTCAAACGAAAAAAAAGTATGAAAAACGAATTATTTACTTGTGTGTCAAAAATGGTGTGTACATGTGTTTAAAAGGTTTTTGACGTGAAAAGCTTACACGTGTTTTTAACACAAGTGTTAAAAACGATTTTTCGTTTTTTACACACACCCAGGAATCGTTTTAAACACAATTTATTTTTGACACTCATGTGTCAATAACTATTGTGGAAGTGTGAAATATAACTATTTCCTATTATATTTTGTTTTAGACAAATAAACGTTAAACGGCTAAAAATTTAATTTATATTTTATTTTAGTTTGTCTGTAGCGTAGAGGGTGACTCTTTAAGTCCATTATGAGTACAACTAAAAACCGCGAAAAGTTATCCTCGGTGGGCAATTTTTGGTTATTGGCTGGTACAGCGTTCAATAACCCAACAACCCGTTAACAATTAATTTTCCTCGATGGACCGCGAGTTTTTAAGAACAACCCTCAAGTAGTTTTGTATGTCAAGCATGAACTCTTAGCTAATGCAGAAAAAATTATCAAATCAATCCGCGAAATCTTCAGACCACAATGGTTTAAGACAACCCCCAACCATCACATGGCACTCTGATTGTCTTAGAAATAATGCACTTGTATTTGGGGTTACAAGTATTAAAATATTTCACTTTTCCACAATTGTTTTTGACACCTGGGCGTCAAAAATGTTTTGTGTTAAAAACGATTCCTGGGTGTGTGTAAAAAACTAAAAATCGTTTTTAACACTTGTGTTAAAAACACATGTAAGCTATTCACGTAAAAAACGTTTTGAACACATGCACACTTCCATTTTTTACACACATGTAAATTACTGTTTTTCACACTGTAAATAAAAATTTGACATGTTTTTAACAGTGTGTGTTATTTACGAAGCCTGGTTGTAAGGTCCAGTTCTCGCAGGACCCGAAACAGTTTTATAACTTTGTTAACACCAAGCGTAAATCTACTTCTTATCCTTCCTCGCTATATTTTGAAAACATGACGGCTACTACAGTTCAGGCAATAGCCGATCTTTATGCCCAGTTTTTCCAAACGACTTATACTACTTCAGCACATCCAATAGAGCCTTATTCTTATACCATGTCCACGTCGAACCTTATATTCAGTCCTACTATAAACGAAAGCTCTTTATTTTTGGATCTTCAACGTGTTAAGCCAGTTTACTCTCCAGGTCCTGACGGTATTCCTGGCTGCGTGCTTAGGAATTGCGCGGAAGCCCTATGCAAACCCCTTCTCAAATTGTTCACCTTATCTTTAGAAACCTCCCAATTTCCCCTTATATGGAAGGAGTCATTTGTTATTCCTCTCCACAAAAAAGGTAACAAATTGGATGCCAGCAATTATAGAGGTATCTCTAAGTTGCCGGCTATCCCCAAACTTTTCGAAAATGTCATTACTCCTCATTTGCAGCACCTTTGTAGGTCAGTAATATCTCCGTGTCAACACGGATTTATGAAAAGAAGATCAACAACTACTAACCTTTTGGAGCTTACCTCATTCGTGATAAAGGGCTTTAAAAGTAGCTTTCAAACAGATGTCATTTACACTGACTTTAGTAAAGCATTTGACTCTGTAAATCACTCACTTTTAGTTCGAAAACTTGACTTGTTAGGGTTTCCAATTGATCTTCTTAGATGGATTTTAAGGAGGACACAAAGAGTCCTTTTTAAAAATTCTCTTTCTGGTCTTCTCCGAATTTCCTCCGGCGTCCCACAAGGAAGTCACCTTGGTCCGCTTTTTTTTTACTTTATTTATTAACGACCTTCCATTAATTATAAATCATTCTCGCGTACTCATGTACGCAGATGATGTTAAGTTATGCCTGCAGTATAAGGATATTCCCAGCCATTCTGACTTACAATCCGATCTAAATAATTTTCAAAACTGGTGCCGTGATAATTTACTAAATTTAAACGGGTCTAAGTGCAAGCTGATGACTTTTTGCCGAGCCAATCCAAAACTTGCAACTTACTCACTAAGTGGGAAATCTTTGGATAGAATAACTATGGTTGACGATCTGGGCGTCCTTTTGGACCCAAAACTTAAGTTTACTGATCACATTTCGTCCATGGTTAATAAAGCCAGGGGAGTGCTTGGTTTTCATTAAAAGATGGTCGAAGTAATTTGACGATCCCTACGTCACTAAGACCTTATTTACTTCGCTAGTCCGTCCGATTCTAGAGTATGGGTCTCCCGTCTGGAGTCCCCAATACGGAGTACATATAGATCGCATTGAATCTGTACAGAAACATTTTTTAATTTTTGCTTTACGGCGCCTCAACTGGGATGCAAACCTTAACTTATCTTCTTATTCTAGCAGATTACTTTTAATTCATTTACCCTCCCTAGCTAACCGTAGAACGATGCTTGGTACTATATTTATTTATAATCTTATTCGTGGTGATATTGACAGCGCCGACTTGGTAGGTCGGCTTAGCTTTTCTGTGCCAAGTAGATTAACTAGAAATTATATACCCTTAATATTAAACCATTGTAGATCTAACTATGACTTGCATGTTCTGTTCTGACTATAATAGACTTTATCCTATAATCTCAAATTCTGACTCTCTGCCGCTCTTAAAACGACTTATACTAACTTCGTTAGCACAAAATTAGATCCTACTATTTTACTTTTTTCCTCGGACTTTTGCCTATATTTTCATAACTCGCGTCTATCTTCTCGCGAATCGTGCCGTACGATACACGGCTGCGCCCCCCGGTCGGTTGGGCGGGTAAGTGGGCCGTGGGACTACGCGCAAGTATTGAAAAAAAAATAAAATGTTTTTTATGTTCGGCGGTAGACTCCGAAATAATGAGTATACCGTCGATGTAGCAATACACAAAATCCATGCCACGGGAAATGTTGTCCATAAAGCGTTGGAATGTTTGGGTCGCGTTTTTTAACCCGAAAGGCATGTACTGGAATTCAATGAGTCCGAACGGTGTGCATACGGCTGTTTTTTGAATGTCGCTTTCCGCCATGGGAATTTGGTAGTACGCTTTCACCAAATCGAGAGTTGAATAAATGTTCTTTCCATGCAGTTGCTCGGTAAAATCGTGGATGTGGGCGATGTGATAGTGTTCTGGTACCGTAATTTAGTTAAGCTTAAGCTAAAGCGTAAGCCCGCCAGCCGCCGTCTTTTTTAGTCACCATGTTTAGTGGACTGGACCAGGGACTTTTTGACAGTTGCAAGCTTTTCGCTGGATAAGCGTCGTGGCCTGTCCGCAACTGGTATTCCATGTGTTTTGATATAGTGACATACGTTGTGGTGCCTGGTTGCCTTTATCGACGGCCTTGTAACGTCGACATTTTCATTGAGGAGTTCTCGAAACTTGGACATTTTCTGCACTGTGGAAACGGATATTTTTTCGCCTCTGCTAGGTAAAGTTGCGACGGAGATCCAAGTTTAGGTGAGTGACGTACTTTCCATAGCTGTGAATGATCGTCTGGTTCGCTGCATATAATGTCAAATCGCTTTGGGTGGTTTTTTGTTTAACCAACGTGCGTGGTATCACTGAAACCACAGATCCCCAATTAATGAGGAATCGGATGTGGGATGTGCAATCGATGACGTGCAGGCGCTGCTCCTGAGGAACAGTTGAGGATAAGTTCCGATAGCAAAGGTTGCGTTTGTATTTACTTCCTCCAGCATCTTTTCTACGATTTTAGCAAGCTTATCCAAATCGGTTTCTTCCCAGACTGTTAGAAGTGGACGAATAGTTGCTGGCATCTCGGCTAGAAACAGGGTGAGGATAATGTTCTCGCTTCTGGGGTCCAGAGCTAGACGTCGCATGTTGCCCAGGATTTCAGAAGGCTTTAAACCAGTGGCACCTGTACCCTGTATCGGTGTCGTCGACTATCTGGTGCCAACGATATGAGCGCTCTACTTGGGCAAACCATAGGTGGCGGTTGTTATGCGCAAATTTTGGCAAATGTACAGTTGTACGTGTGTGCGTGCGCGGTTGCATCTCATCTCTGTGTGCAAGTACGCTTGCCCGAAGGACCTCAAGTTGCTGCTGGAGGTCTCGGATCTGGACCACGACATCTGGATTGGTTTGCGGTATGGCGTCGGGCGAATCCAACGGCTCAGTATCCTCGTGAAAAGTAAGGCGTCTTCCTTTTAGACTTCGTAAATTGCCGTCTACGCATGTAGTGCTCAGATTCGTCATTTTAAACTTTTGCGTGTGTATGTGTGCAAAAAATTTACAAAATCAAGAAAACTTAACAAGTAGCTTGAAGTTTAAACACTTTTTTTGGTTGTCGGGGTCACCACTTTGGCTGGTCAAAGTGCCAAATTGTTTATTGAAGATAAATTGTACAAAATAGCTTATATTGAATACAGACGCCGAGATTTGCGCGTAGATAGTTGCTCATGCTTTTTTATCAGAATGTCGAGTTGCCACCTATCCACAGCTAGGTGACGCTACCAGACTTTTTTTAATCTTATAAATCGGAAGCATAACTCTTAAAGAGTATGTTCCGCAAATTTTATGTTCGAAATCCAATTACGTTCTAAGTACTGCAGTACAGGAGTTCAAAGTTGCACGGTTTACTCTATGCGCCTGGAAGTGATTGAAGGCGCTGGGATGAACCAATCGTCACCAATTTTTTTTTAAATGTTCGCTGTGGTCTTTTCTTATTAATGAACTACGATCAGCCAAAAATATTGAAAACCTAAAAAAAAAACAAAAAGGTGAACAAAAACATGCGAAAATCGTAATTTTTTTTCAAATTTTCATAAATTTTTTAATTTTTATTTTTATTCAGAATACAAAACAGGTAAAGTTGTTAATTTTTAACTGAGTAAAGAAAATTTTATAGTCGGGAAACCCGACTTTTTTAATAACATTGACCTTCTTCTATTGACACAAATGCTGATTTTGATCCATTTACATATTTACTGTCTGGATTACAAACGCTGTTACTTAAAATCTTGTTCACATCCGCCTTCAAAATTCTAAAATTTACTTCCCCATAGTCCAAGTTGCTATATAGGAAAATTGGCAAACGGTTACTCATAACCCAAACACTTTGGGCTTCTCCGTTGTCCACTTTTAAATCATTTGGAAATTGTATTAAATTTGAGGCATCATTGAGACTAATAAGTTTTCCCAAATTGGCTCGAGTGTATGGCTTTGTTGTGTCCCAGCAACCAATGTTATCTTGGTGAACTTGTGTAAAAAAAAAAACCCCATTTTTTTTAACTCCAAGAAGAAAAAATATTATTTTATACAACAAAAAAAAAAAAAAAAAAAAATTTTTTTTTTCTTGAACGTTTGTTTGCCATAAAGATTCGTTTAACAAAAGCTTCATCGGCACCATAAACTCCTAGAAAAGAAACAAAATAATGCTTTTTATAAATGGAATGATTTTATGTATTTTAAAAATATTATCGTATGTGTACACATTTAGCAGATGGCTATATGAACGACCCTTTAACCCAAAAGGTACAATTTTTCTTATTACATAATTTTTCTGTATATTATCATTCCATATTATTATTATTATTAAAATTAAGTTCTACTGAAGTATCGCAATAGTATAAATGGGCCACCACTAGGTGCGAATGTTTGAAGCAGGCCATCACTAGGCAGCCGGCGTGGATAAGGAATCGCCAAAAACCAACGGGACCGAAGCGACGAGAATGAAAGACCAACCGAACACGCCATATGAAAAGTCTACTGCGCACATGCAAAGGCAGGGCAAAGAAGCGACGAGAATGAAAGACCAACCGAACACGCCATTTGAAAAGTCTACTGCGCACATGCAAAGGCAGGGCAAAGGGGCGACGGGGAAGGCTAGACACCCGCGCAGCTGCAGACGCCAAGAGCGAGACAGAGCTAGCGCACGGGCCACCTGCGCTGAATACGCAGGCACAAGAGGGACGAATAAACTGCGCAGAAACGCCGGCAGAGGACGCAGCAGAATTGAAACTTTAGGCGACAAGGAAATGGACGCCGGGAATTGAAATTAGTCTTTTGCGGGAGCTGGAGCTGATCGGTCGACATCGCGGAAACGTCCAAGTCCAACGCGGAAACCAAAGTACAGTGCCTCTTGTTGCCCACGTGCCTCCCGTGCAGTGCCCTCGTTGACTACGTGCCTCCCGTGCAGTGCCCTCGTTGACTACGTGCCCCCGTGCAGTGCCCTCGTTGACCACGTGCCTCCCGTGCAGTGCCCCTCGTTGACCACACGCCCGCTGCAGTGCCTCTCGTGGACCACGTGCCTCCCGTGCAGTGCCCCTCGTTGACCACACGCCCGCTGCAGTGCCTCTCGTGGACCACGTGCCTCCCGTGCAGTGCCCCTCGTTGACCACACGCCCGCTGCAGTGCCTCTCGTGGACCACGTGCCTCCCGTGCAGTGCCCCTCGTTGACCTGCATCGCCCCGCTGCAGCTTGCCTCTGGGACCACGTGCTTTGCCGCAGTGCCCTTGCCAACGACGCGCAGCCTTTTACCGTGCATCTGCCACCGACGCGCAGCTTGCCGACCACGTGCATTTGCCGACGCGCAGCCTGCTGACCACGCGCAGCCTGCCAACGACGCGCAGCCTTTTACCGTGCATCTGCCACCGACGCGCAGCTTGCCGACCACGTGCATTTGCCGACGCGCAGCCTGCTGACCACGCGCAGCCTGCCACCATCTCGTCGCCAGCAGCCACGCACATCCCGGATCCAGTTATAAGTTTCACAGTCATCTTGCCTGAGTGAGTAGTGCTACATTAGGAGTGCGGTATAGGCAGGCCAGGGACCATGTTCACCCACTAGGTTCCATAACTTCATGAAATAAAACTTGTATATGGTAAAGGTTAAACCCTGTGTCCGTTCTTGACCGTTACGTTTTCCAGCAGCCCAGATCGAAGTACAACGTAGGTAACTCCTTCCCCTCTCGCCCTACAACCGCTAGGCGTGCAGCCTCAGTTGTACCCTCTCCCCCTCTTGCCCTACAACCGCTAGGCGTACCGCCTCAGTTGTACCCTCTTCCCCTCTCGCCCTACAACCGCTAGGCGTACAGCCTCAGTTGTACCCTCTTCCCCTCTCGTCCTGCAACCGCTAGGCGTACAGCCTCAGTTGTACCCTCTTCCCCTCTTGTCCTGCAACCGCTAGGCGTACCCGCCTCAGTTGCCACCCGCTCCCGCTCGTCCTGCAACCGCTAGGCGCACCAGCCTCAGTTGCCACCCGCTCCCGCTCGTCCTGCAACCGCTAGGCGTACCCGCCTCAGTTGTAGCCCGCCCTGGCGCACCAGCCTCAGTTGCCACCCGCTCCCGCTCGTCCTGCAACCGCTAGGCGTACCCGCCTCAGTTGTAGCCCGCTCCCGCTCGTCCTGCAACCGCTAGGCGCACCAGCCTCAGTTGCCACCCGCTCCCGCTCGTCCTGCAACCGCTAGGCGTACCCGCCTCAGTTGTAGCCCGCTCCCGCTCGTCCTGCAACGCTGGTCTCGGCTCCGCTCTGCAACCGCTAGGCGTACCCGCCTCAGTTGTAGCCCGCTCCCGCTCGTCCTGCAACCGCTAGGCGTACCAGCCTCAGTTGCCACCCGCTCCCGCTCGTCCTGCAACCGCTAGGCGTACCCGCCTCAGTTGCCAGCCGCTCCCGCTCGTCCTGCAACCGCTAGGCGTACCAGCCTCAGTTGTAGCCCGCTCCCGCTCGTCCTGCAACCGCTAGGCGCACCAGCCTCAGTTGCCACCCGCTTCCCGCTCGCCCTGCAGCCGCTATAGGCGTCCCGCCTCAGCTGCAGCCCGTTCGGCCAATTTTTCCCCACAACTCAAACGTGAGACTGACCACTTCCACCTTAGTCAGCTCACTCTCTTACAGTTTCCACCAGTCCCATCTTATAAATTTTCTGTAAGCGACCCCTGGACAGACTGAGACATATCCCAGCCAGGATCACTACTTTACAGATGGCGCCCGAACAGGGACTAAGGGAATCAGGATAATTAGAGAATAACATCCTTCGTGACTTAAAAACTCACCAGAGTAATTTTTAAAATTTTTGAAAATTTAAAAAAAAAAAGTTTTATATTTTTTTTTGAAAATTTGCAAGGGAAAAATCGATTTCTTACGGGCCCAAATAGCGTAGGGAAAAGCATGCGCAGGACGATAATGGAGAATTATCCTTGCTAGAAATTATCATTGTCTTAGAAAAAAATAAAACACGGTCTCAGCTTAGGAAAAATCACTGTCCCAGCTAGGGAAATCTCAGCTTAGAAAAAATCATTGTCACAACCCAGGGAAAACCACTGTCCAGCATAGGAAAGTCCTGTCCGAAAATTCATCATCACACACTGCCCGCAACTTGCACTAGCCGCACGCCGAAATATTAGCGCTAATAACCGCAGATCACCGACGACCGACGACCATGGGGAAACAATGGATTTATGAAATCCGGAAGGAACATATGGAGGAAATTCTGAAGGAGTTCGGGTTATCCCCGGAGGGCACCCTGGCGGACCTACGTAAAAGGTTGTCCACCTTCATGGATCAGGCGGATCTGCCCAAGGAACGCGTCGAGCGCCTGATGGAGCTGGAGCTCCTTTCCAAATCCCCGTCCCGCGATCTGTCACCCGGCCGTTCAGCCTGCGACCCCAAGGACACACCCCGGAAACTGGAGCGGGAACAAATGCCCGGCCATGTCCTACTTCAAATCCCACCCGCGGGAACCCGCGGAAATTCACCTGGCAGACGTAGGGAAATCTTACCGCTGGAATATCCTCTTCGAATGGAAGGAGAACGAGCCCATCAGTTTGGTCTGGCGGACAAATTAAGGAAATGGGGTATACTCTTCGACGGCGAAACCGGCGACCCGCTGCACTTCCTGGAACAGCTCGAGGAGCGCGCAGACGCCTATCAGATTGATAGGGAACAGCTACCCAGACTCATGTCGAGCATCCTGCTGGGCCGAGCCGGAGACTGGTTTCGGGTCAGCCGACTCCAGGCCGCCGCGTGGGAGGAATTCCGCTCGGAATTCCTGGACTTCTTTTTTTTTTGCCGCCACGGTACTTCCAGACCTTGGAGGACGACATCCGCGCCAGGACACAACGGCCGGATGAAAGCTTCAAGGATTTCGCCTTAAGCCTCCGCTTGATGATGCGCCGGGCACACTACAGCGGGGACCAAGAACTGAACCGGATTTATGAGAACCTTCTCCCGGAATATCAGTTGTTTACGAGACGACACGAGTTCGAGACGTTGACCAGGTTGACGCAGCTAGCGACCAACTTTGAGGTCACTCGGGATCGGAACCAGCAGAGATACACCCAGCTGATGACAGCCACCGGGACCCAGCCGGGCTTGGTCACAAGGAACCAAGCATTCACCCAGCGAGCCATCGAAGAGCCACGCAACGATGGACCACGCACCGCCAACGCCCGCCCAACCGAAATTGCCCATCGCAGCGTCGAGGACGACACCCGGGTCGACGTCAGAAGAGCCTGCCGCAACTGTGCCCAGGTCGGCCATCTACAACGAGACTGCCACAACCCCCGAGTCCTGTTTTGCTGGGACTGCGGACGCCGCGGGATCCGCACCATCGAATGCTGCCGTGCCGCACCTGCGGGAAACGAGGAGCGCTTCCGCCCAGCCCGGGAACGAGCGGAGACAGCGCCTACCACCCCACAGCAGTAAAACCCACTCTCCGGTGCGAGAGGAGCCGGATAGTGGCGGCCGTGGATATCGAGGGTCAACCCTTCTGTGCCACCGTGGACACAGGAGCTACACGCACGTTCGTCAGCGAGAGGGTCGCTGATCTGGTCCGGACGGACCGGAACCAGCGGACGATCTCAACCCAGCTCAGCCTCGCCGATGGAAGCCGGAGGGAACTCACCGAGGCACTCCACGTGACCATCGGACTAGGGGGTCGTCACATTATTATGCCAGTTCTGGTCCTACCGACGACCATCGACGACGTCCTCCTGGGCATGGACTTCCTCAGCAGGGCAGAAGCGGCCCTAGAAATAAGTCAGGTAAGACTACAACTATTGCCCGGCATAGCGACTCCGCCCACGGCGATGACCCCAAACACACAGGCACAGCGGCGACCAGCCACATCAGTATCCCCAGCAGCGCAGCGGCGAACAGCCCCGCATCCCGCATCGAACACACAGGCGCAGCGGCGACCAGCCACGTCTACATCAGTGTCCCCAGCAGCGCAGCGGCGAACAGCCCCGCATCCCGCAACGAACACACAGGCGCAGCGGCGACAAGCCACGTCTACATCAGTGTCCCCAGCAGCGCAGCGGCGAACAGCCCCGCATCCCGCAACGAACACACAGGCGCAGTGGCGACCAGCCACGCCTACATCAGTGTCCCCAGCAGCGCAGCGGCGAACAGCCCCGCATCCAGCAACGAACACACCGGCGCAGCGGCGACCAGCCCCGCCCACATCAGATATCCAGCAGAGACAGATATCCCAGCAGCAGCGCAGCTGCCGACTCCGAGAGACATCGCCCAGACACCGGAATCTACAGCTCCGCCGGCGGAAAGCCCGGCTGTACCGGTCATAGCAGTCGCCAATGATTCCCGGGAGACCACCACGGTTCAACCAGTCCGTATCCTGCCCCCAGAGTGCGCAGAAGCTAGGCGCAAGAACCCGTTCAGACGAACCCCTGGAACCGCAGCAGTGCACACCACTGCTCCCGAAGAACCCTCTGTCAGGGCCACCACCGCCGTGGTCGAGGAGGAGATGCAGGCCGCCAGGAAGGAACTGGAGGAGGAGTTGACCAAGTTCAACGACCTCACCGGCGTGTCGCATATCACGGAGCATACGATAGTCATGAGGGATGACCGCCCGATCAAGCAGCGGTACTTCACGAAGAACCCAGCGATGCAACGGATCATCGACGACCAGGTGGATGAGCTTCTACGCGACGGACGGATAGAGCCGTCAAAGAGTCCCCACAGTGCGCCGATCGTACTGGTGGGAAAGAAGACGGGTGAGGTCCGCATGTGCGTGGATTATCGACAGCTGAATGCCCGCTCTGTTCCCGATGCGTACCCCCTGCCGCGGATCAACCACATCCTCGAGAAGCTGCGGAATGCCAAATACATATCCACGCTGGACCTGAAGAGCGGATATTGGCAGATTCCGATGGCCGCCGGCAGTCGAGAGTGCACAGCCTTCACAGTGCCCGGCCGAGGCTTGTACCACTGGAAGGTCATGCCATTTGGACTCCATTCAGCACCAGCGACCTTTCAACGCGCACTGGACGGAGTCATCGGACCAGAGATGGACCCGCATGCCTTCGCCTACCTCGACGATATCATCGTCATCAGCAAGACCCTCGGGGAACACATGGAGCACCTACGGGAAGTATTTCGCCGACTGAGAGCCGCCAACCTGAAGCTCAACCGGGATAAATGTCGCTTCTTCCAAAGAAGTCTTGTATATCTGGGGCACCAGATCAGCGAGGAGGGCATCCACACGGATCCGGACAAAATCGCCGCTATCAAGGAACTGCAGCCACCGACGTCGATCAAGGAGCTGAGGAGGTGTCTTGGCATCGCATCATGGTATCGCAGGTTCGTACCGAATTTCACGAACATAGTGCAGCCGATGACGAAACTGCTCAAGAAGAGCCAGAAGTGGACCTGGGACACTGAGCAACGCAGAGCATTCGAGGAGCTAAAGTCCAGGCTATCAGAAGCACCCGTCCTAGCTTGCCCCGACTTCAGGGAGAAATTCACCGTCCAGACCGACGCCAGCGACTTCGGGCTAGGAGCCGTGCTGACCCAACAGATCGAGGGCCAGGAACGGGTCATTGCGTACGCCAGTCGACGATTATCCGCAGCAGAAGGTAATTATTCCACGACGGAAAAAGAATGCCTGGCGATCGTGTGGGCAGTACGCAAATTCCGCTGCTACCTCGAGGGATACCACTTCGACGTCGTCACGGACCACCTAGCGCTGAAGTGGCTCAACGCCATCGAAAACCCCACCGGACGCATAGCTCGCTGGGCCCTCGAGCTCCAGCAGTATCGCTTCGACGTGCACTACCGTCGCGGGAATCAAAATATTGTCGCTGACGCACTCTCTAGGCAGCCGTTGGAACGGCTACAACAAGCAGCCACGGAGGAACGCCACTGCACATGGATCGCCAAGATGCTGAAGAGGATAGCCACGGAACCTGCCAACTACCCAGAGTATACCCAGGAGAACGATCAACTGTACCGCCGCTTCGGAAACCGGCCAGAGGAAGAGGACTACATCCCTTGGAAACTGTGCGTTCCACAGCATCTCCGAGGGCGCATCCTGCAAGAATGCCACGACCAACCTACCGCTGGACACATGGGGATCCGCAAAACTGCCAAACGGATCATGCAGAGGTACTACTGGCCAGGCCTCTTCCGCGACGTAGTCAGGTATGTCCGCAAGTGCGAAACTTGTCAGAAATTCAAGATCAGTCAGCTGAAACCCCCGGGACAAATGCACACTCGGATCGTGGACGAACCCTTCGACACGTTGTGCGCCGACTTCGTGGGACCATTGCCCCGTTCGACACATGGGAACACGATGCTCCTCGTCTTCTTCGATGCGTTCAGCAAGTGGGTGGAGCTAGTCCCGCTGCGCAAGGCAACCACGGCACACCTATCCCGGTCATTCCGCGAACGAATCCTAGCCAGATTTGGAGTGCCCAGGACATTTGTGTGCGACAATGGGACGCAGTTCACCAGCCGCGCCTTCAAGGAATTTGGAAAACAACTAGGGATGACCATACAGCACACCGCCCCGTACACGCCGCAACAGAATCCCACGGAACGCGCCAACAGAACTGTCAAGACGATGATAGCACAGTACATCGAAGGGAATCAGAAGACCTGGGACGCAGCCTTGCCGGAAATCAGCCTCGCGATCAACTCCAGCGCTTCGGATACCACAGGATTTAGCCCCGCTTATCTAGTACAAGGCCGCGAACCGAGGCTGCCGGGCTCGCTCTATCACGAAGTCACCCCGCACTCGGGCCGAGAACCTGCTACACCTTCGGACAAGGCTACCCATCTTCAAGAGATTTTCAAAGCAGCCAAGGACAACATGCGACAAGCTAGCGAGAACCAGAGCAAACACTACAATTTGAGAAGACGGAGCTGGCGACCTGCAGTTGGCGACCTAGTCCTGCTAAAACAACACCACCTCTCTAAGGCGGTGGACGGATTCGCCGCTAAGTTAGCCCCACGCTACGACGGACCATACAAGGTCGTTAAATTCATCGCACAGAACGTTATCCGGATCCAGGATCTGAAGACCAAGCAGCGACGCACAGCCGGCTTAACGGACCTCAAGGTATACCACGACGATGGCAGCAGCAACGAATCTGAGGACGGCGAGGAAACCCCAGAGATCCAGGTTTTGGGGGGGTAGATTCATAACAAAACCCTTGTAAATGTAAATTTAAGTTTTGGCCAGATTTTGTAAACCGCACTCCAGGGAAAGCTAGGCAGGAATAGCACTTAACATTAATACCATTCACAGCCTCGCGAGTCAACATGCCTGGACGACGCCGCCACCACCGTCACCGCCGTCCCTCGTGGAATCATCGGCCCTCGTTAGATCGCGTCGACGAGCAAGCGGAGGACGACTTTCAGTTCGAGCTCGCCCTCCTCCGTGGAGACGAGGGTGTCCTTCCCGTGCCCTTCGAAGAGGACTTGGAGTTGCCGCTGGACATTAGCGACGACCTCAGTCCGGCCATCATCGCTGATCTGGAGCAGTACTTGGACGGCTTCGATCACGATGGTGAGCCTCGGGCTGAAACAGCTCCGCCGCACCCAGTCACCATCGACGACGAGGAAGAGGAGGTGCCGATCCGCTCCGACCGGTTCCCGAACCTCAATCTACGGGCAGTCAGCCCGATGCTGGAAGCCATGGACGTCGATGCTGACCACGTCAACACGGACGACCAAGCCACGCCACCTCGTCAGCCGTACGTCGTCGACGTCATCGACATCAGCGATGACGAAGCCACCGATCCACCTCCGTCCTACGGATCCTGGGCGGATCAGGAGGAGCCACCACCGGCGTACGGGTCTTGGGAAGGCTTCCAGGAACCCGAGGCGAACACTGTCGCCGAGAACCCGCGACCCGAGGCCAGGCACCCGGAAGGACGCGACGTGTCTGCAGAGAACCCGCGATCCGAGGCCAGTCACCTCGTCGGACGCGACGTGTCCACCGAAACGCGACGTAGCGGCAGCACCATCGCCGAGTGCATCACAGAGGTAGCATACGGCTACGTAGCCCAGACGACGGGCGGATTCGCAGCGCAACTGAGCGGCCGGACGGTCACGCGCATCACCCACCACATCGGCGAGTCAGTCCGCTGCTTCCGCGCAGAAGTGGATGACGACCAACCCAGCACCTCTGCTGACGCTCAGCGACGCCGCGAATTTAACGCCAACCGGACTTCCGAGCCTCCGGATTCGACACGCCCAGGACCGATGCGACGCAGCCCCTGGGTACCCGTCCCAGCCAACTGGCGAATGCACCCGCCACAACGCCACCTCCCGGAACACGTCGTGGAGCGGCTACAGGCCCGGGTGGCCCGTAACCTCCACAAACACATCCGAGTCCTGGAGTCGGGGAACGACCAATTCTACCGGGTGCGCATAAACACCAAGAACGAGGTCACCATTTCGCTTCGCCCGGGAAAGTAAAGGGGGGGTGTAACGACCCGAAAACGGGCCATACAATTTTCCTTATTACATAATTATTTCTTATTACTGTATATTATCATTCCCATTACTATTATTATTATTAAAATTAAGTTCTACTGAAGTATCGCAATAGTATAAATGGGCCACCACTAGGTGCGAATGTTTGAAGCAGGCCATCACTAGGCAGCCGGCGTGGATAAGGAATCGCCAAAAACCAACGGGACCGAAGCGACGAGAATGAAAGACCAACCGAACACGCCATATGAAAAGTCTACTGCGCACATGCAAAGGCAGGGCAAAGAAGCGACGAGAATGAAAGACCAACCGAACACGCCATTTGAAAAGTCTACTGCGCACATGCAAAGGCAGGGCAAAGGGGCGACGGGGAAGGCTAGACACCCGCGCAGCTGCAGACGCCAAGAGCGAGACAGAGCTAGCGCACGGGCCACCTGCGCTGAATACGCAGGCACAAGAGGGACGAATAAACTGCGCAGAAACGCCGGCAGAGGACGCAGCAGAATCGAAACTTTAGGCGACAAGGAAATGGACGCCGGGAATTGAAATTAGTCTTTTGCGGGAGCTGGAGCTGATCGGTCGACATCGCGAAAACGTCCAAGTCCAACGCGGAAACTAAAGTACAGTGCCCCTCGTTGACCACGTGCCTCCCGTGCAGTGCCCTCGTTGACTACGTGCCTCCCGTGCAGTGCCCTCGTTGACTACGTGCCTCCCGTGCAGTGCCCCTCGTTGACCACGTGCCTCCCGTGCAGTGCCCCTCGTTGACCACACGCCCGCTGCAGTGCCTCTCGTTGACCACGTGCCTCCCGTGCAGTGCCCCTCTGTTGACCACCCCGCTGCAGTGCCTCTCGTGGATCACGTGCCTCCCGTGCAGTGCCCCTCGTTGACCACACGCCCGCTGCAGTGCCTCTCGTGGACCACGTGCCTCCCGTGCAGTGCCCCGCGCTTTACCGTGCATCTGCCACCGACGCGCAGCTTGCCGACCACGTGGATTTCCAGCGCAGCCTGCCGCCAGCTCGCCCTTGCCAACGACGCGCAGCCTTTTACCGTGCATCTGCCACCGACGCGCAGCTTGCCGACCACGTGCATTTGCCGACGCGCAGCCTGCTGACCACGCGCAGCCTGCCAACGACGCGCAGCCTTTTACCGTGCATCTGCCACCGACGCGCAGCTTGCCGACCACGTGCATTTGCCGACGCGCAGCCTGCTGACCACGCGCAGCCTGCCACCATCTCGTCGCCAGCAGCCACGCACATCCCGGATCCAGTTATAAGTTTCACAGTCATCTTGCCTGAGTGAGTAGTGCTACATTAGGAGTGCGGTATAGGCAGGCCAGGGAACATGTTCACCCACTAGGTTCCATAACTTCATGAAATAAAACTTGTATATGGTAAAGGTTAAACCCTGTGTCCGTTCTTGACCGTTACGTTTTCCAGCAGCCCAGATCGAAGTACAACGTAGGTAACTCCTTCCCCTCTCGCCCTACAACCGCTAGGCGTGCAGCCTCAGTTGTACCCTCTCCCCCCTCTTGCCCTACAACCGCTAGGCGTACCGCCTCAGTTGTACCCTCTTCCCCTCTCGCCCTACAACCGCTAGGCGTACAGCCTCAGTTGTACCCTCTTCCCCCTCTTGTCCTGCAACCGCTAGGCGTACCGCCTCAGTTGTACCCTCTTCCCCGCTCGTCCTGCAACCGCTAGGCGTACCCGCCTCAGTTGCCACCCGCTCCCTGCAACCGCTAGGCGCACCAGCCTCAGTTGCCACCCGCTCCCGCTCGTCCTGCAACCGCTAGGCGTACCCGCCTCAGTTGTAGCCCGCTCCCGCTCGTCCTGCAACCGCTAGGCGTACCAGCCTCAGTTGTAGCCCGCTCCCGCTCGTCCTGCAACCGCTAGGCGCACCAGCCTCAGTTGCCACCCGCTCCCCGCTCGTCCTGCAACCGCTAGGCGTACCCGCCTCAGTTGTAGCCCGCTCCCGCTCGTCCTGCAACCGCTAGGCGTACCCGCCTCAGTTGTAGCCCGCTCCCGCTCGTCCTGCAACCGCTAGGCGTACCAGCCTCAGTTGCCACCCGCTCCCGCTCGTCCTGCAACCGCTAGGCGTACCCGCCTCAGTTGTAGCCCGCTCCCGCTCGTCCTGCAACCGCTAGGCGTACCCGCCTCAGTTGTAGCCCGCTCCCGCTCGTCCTGCAACCGCTAGGCGCACCAGCCTCAGTTGCCACCCGCTTCCCGCTCGCCCTGCAGCCGCTATAGGCGTCCCGCCTCAGCTGCAGCCCGTTCGGCCAATTTTTCCCCACAACTCAAACGTGAGACTGACCACTTCCACCTTAGTCAGCTCACTCTCTTACAGTTTCCACCAGTCCCATCTTATAAATTTTCTGTAAGCGACCCCTGGACAGACTGAGACATATCCCAGCCAGGATCACTACTTTACACCTTATGCAGTAACTTTTAAAGCTAATAATCAAATTTTTATTTTATTTTATGCGGTAAAAGTTCAAGCAAAGCAGAGCAGTTGGCATATTTATAAGTTGATAAACCGTAAACCATTTATATTTTGTAATGTAACAATTTTAAATGTGTTGCAGTATTATTAAAAATAAAAATTTAAAATATAAAAAAACCCGTTTTACCTTTGGCTTGGATGAACGTAGACAACACAGGTCAACAAAGATTGCAAAATTAAACCCCCAAAAATTTCAAAAAAAAAAAAAAAAAAAAAAAAAAAAAAAAAAAAAAAAAAAAAAATTTTAAAAAAAAAAAAAAAAAAAAAAAAAAAAAAAAAAAAAAAAAAAAAACAAATTAACAAAAAAAAAAAAAAAAAAAAAAAAAAAAAAAAACTAAACAGGGCAGGCGCGGATCCAGAAAAATATTTCGGGGGGGGTTTTCAAACATTTCGGGGGGGGTTTTCAAAACATTTGTGCACAATTCACTAGTTTTTATATGAAGAAAATAAATTTCGGGGGGGGGGGTTTGAACCCCCAAAACCACCCCCTGGATCCGCGCCTGAAACAGGGACTTGTTTAGATTGAAAATAGCGAAAATACCAGAGCTAATCGAGCATAAGTGTAGTGGTATAGTTCCCTAAAAATGTTTGTTTTACCATAATCAAGTAGGCGTGCACAAAACTTCTGTTTACCTGTGTCCATTTTTAACAGTTTAAATCCCAAATGTTTAACTTAGAAATTGACCACTATCTACCGCTTACCTTAAAACTTGCCATCGGATGAAAGTAAAGAACGCGCTGCATACTCTGCTTGTCGTAAAATATACTCATACCAAAAACACCATCCAACCATTGAAAGTTCAATCCATAAACATTAAAGTCTGAAGCAACTGGATTCGGATAGAATTTATAATTTGTCACTCGCCAGCTTTTGTTTTTTGACAGGCTGTAAACGACAAGACCAAATCTCCATACATCTGATACAATAGCATGCGCGTCGTCGCAATGGTCTCCTATATCCACTACAATGTTTGAGTGTAGTGAGTCTTGTTTCACTTGAGATTTTTCCAAATTGTATTGCACGATCAGTTGGTCATTTTTTAGATCATATACGACTATCTTTGGTGGGCAGATTTGGTTTAAGTTGATTGTGGCATTAACAATACCTGCATCAATTACCCAAAGTCGATTACATCTGTCTACCGCTGTACGATACACCGATATCAGTTTTGTGCAATCTGGATTGTTTGGGTTACCATGAGCCTCCCAATTTGGATACGGTCTAATTGCTGGACTTGACTCTTTTGGGGGAAATGGAACTGTACCCAAACTTGCAGGCACACCATCTTTCCAACGAGGTGTTGTAACAAAAATTCGGTTAATATCGACGTCAATACCCAGCGGCACGTTATTTTTTGGTACAAAGTCTCTGTAAATACAAAAAATATAAGTACAAGACTAATTAAAAACAAGAAAGAACGCTATCGTCGGGTTTCCCGACTATCAGACTTGCGATACTCATTGCCCTCTTAAAAAAAAAAAAACAAAACAAGAAAAAACGCTAAAATCTTTAGCTTTCTTCAAAAAAAGCGTAGCACATTTTTTTTTAGGTTTTTATCTGTTATCTGCATGCAAAAATTTTTATGTTTTAACCTTTTATATTTTAAATACAAAATTGCTTTTGTCTTTCCTATCATGTTCCAAACAAATAACCATAATGTCAACTTGCTTAAGCCTAGTACTCAGATCGACGAAATGAGTTCGAGATCAGTGAGAGAGAGCGAGAGGCCAATAACATCGAAACACTTTTCGAGGGTGCTGTTCGACAGGCGGTACTCAGATGATAGAAATAAAATACTAGAAACTTAGTTTAGCAACTAATCGCGTTGCCAACTAACTCTTTCAGTATTTCGAGAGCGAAAGGGAAAGCAAATATAACTATTTAAGCCTAGTACTCAGATCGACGAACAGTTTCGATGTCGAAAAGAGGCCATTCTTTTTCCTTTTCTCCGAGTATGACCTTTTTTTAGAAAATTCATCGGCAATTTCTTTGATCAAGTACTGCGGTCACACTGATTTGCGTTCGCGGGCTGTATATGCTGTATTCGGTTTGTTGACAACAAAATTTGAAATAAGTTAGGAAAATTATAATGCAAGGATGAAACCTTCTCAACTTAAGCCGAGGCTGAAGCTCGCAAGGAAAAGAGGCCGAAGGAGCATGCAGTTACCCTAAACAAGGAACGAATGGGGCACATCATCGCAAGGCGAGTGGACTACACGGAGATGGACTCCTTGTCCAACTGCCCGATAACAAATGGGACTTTTGTTCCCTGCCGACCACAACGCTTGTCTTCTGCACGGTCGCCGAGGAGCACTCGATTGGCGGGCTCGCACCAATTATGGGCTAACAGCCTCCTACGCCATGCTCACCCACTAGAGTCCTGCAAAAGTGGACTTATAAGTGAGAACTTACCCCTACGGTGGATCTCAAGCCGGGCGACTCGGTTCACACTATGAAGAAATTTCAGGCTAAACGGCAGGCACGTATCCAGAAATTTGTTTCGGGGGGTGCTCCAGGACAAAAATCAATCAAAAAATGTAGACTTATTCGAATAGATTCAGAAAAAGGCAAGGAGGATCGAGGATTTCGGGGGGGGCCCGGGCACCCCAGGCCCCCCCCCTGGATACGTGCCTGCTAAACGGCTGTTTCCCAAGCTGGTGATCAAGCACCGGGTGCAGGATATCAAGGCTTTTTGTTTCAAGAACTGAATTAAACTGCAGATTTTAAACGAATTTTAAAGAAATATTTTACTTATGTAAGCGCACATTTTCGATTTTTATGTAAATAATAAAACAAATAATAATTTGCATACATTTCGTTGTTCAGTCGAATTTCGCGCCATCTTTTAAAATTTTGCTAAGCCCTCTTTAAGAGAGAGAGTGAGAGGGCAACAACGGAGAACGACCTTTTGATTAAATAGTTCTATCTGCTCTGCCTTTCGTTCTCGAAATACTGAAAGTTAGTTGGCAACGCGATTAGTTGCCAAACTAAGTTTCTAGTATATTTTTTCTATCATCTGAGTACCGCCTGTCGAACAGCTCCCTCGAAAAGTGTTTCTATGTTATTGGCCTCTCGCTCTCTCTCACTGATCTCGAACTCATTTCGTCGATCTGAGTACTAGGCTTTAATAAAAAGGTCGTTCTCCGTTGTTGCCCTTTCACTCTCTCTCTTAAAGAGGGCTTAGCAAAATTTCAAAAGATGGCGCGAAATTCGACTGAACAACGAAATGTATGCAAATTATAATTTGTTTTATTATTTACATAAAAAAACGCAATTGTACGCTTACATTCGTAAAACGGCGGTTTAATTCAGTTCTTAAAACAAAAATCCTTTAATTCCTGCACCTGGTGTTTGATCACCAGCTTGGGAAACAGCCGTTTAGCCTGAAACTTCTTCATAGTGTGAACCGAGTCGCCCGGCTTGAGATCCACCGTAGGGGTAAGTTCTCACTTATAAGTCCACTTTTGCAGGACTCTAGTGGGTGAGCATGGCGTAGGAGGCTGTTAGCCCATAATTGGTGCGAGCCCGCCAATCGAGTGCTCCTCGGCGACCGTGCAGAAGACAAGCGTTGTGGTCGGCAGGGAACAAAAGTCCCATTTGTTATCGGGCAGTTGGACAAGGAGTCCATCTCCGTGTAGTCCACTCGCCTTGCGATGATGTGCCTCATTCGTTCCTTGTATAGGGTAACTGCATGCTCCTTCGGCCTCTTTTCCTTGCGAGCTTCAGCATCGGCTTAAGTTGAGAAGGTTTCATCATTGCATTATAATTTTCCTAACTTATTTAAAATTTTGTTGTCAACAATCCGAATACAGCATATACAGCCCGCGAACGCAAATCAGTGTGACCGCAGTACTTGATCAAAGAAATTGCCGATGAATTTTCTAAAAAAAAGGTCATACTCGGAGAAAAAGAAAAAGAATGGCCTCTTTTCGACATCGAAACTGTTCGTCGATCTGAGTACTAGGCTTTAACATGGAAAATACCAAATTTCGGACAAATTTTTCATTTTCGTCAAATAATGTTATAAATAGCTTTATTTTTGTTTTTAACAATAATTTTAACGTTTCAAAATGTCAAAAAAAAATTAATTTGCATATCTTGTGCAATTAAGAAAACATCGCATGTATTGCAACAAGTTGGCACCCCTTGTACCGACATTTTAAAGAAGAAGACAAATTTTGAGGAATTTTGAGAAAATTCAACACATTTAAGTTTTATTTGAATAAACCAGGGACCGTAACTTTTATTTTAAAAATCACAATTTAAGAGTTATTTTTATTTTTATTGTTAAAAATCCAAGAGAGGTTTGTAGCAAGTACACATACATACCTACATATAAGTACACATACGTACACACCCTACTCTTTACTCTTTATACACACTTTAAGTAAGGTCCCGCAATAACTGTGTGCCTCTCTCTCATTCTCTCTCGAGGGAAATAGCCTAAGTATACATACAATGAGAAATAAAGATCACTTTTGCTGCGACCTCTGAACAATTCACAACAATTATATCTATCCCCACAGGTTTTTTTTATTCAAACACATACGTAAAAGTGGGTTCGTTCGGAAAATCATACCACACTGAGGCTTAATGATTTTAAAAACTAAATGCATGTTATTAAGAACCAAGGTCAGCCCTCCTCTTTTCAAGAATTTCCGTTTTTATTTGCGATACTCGAAGAGTAAGCAATACTTTAACCCTTCTGTGAGCGGAAGGAACATTTTTGTTCCATTTCGATTTTGCTTGTAAATATCTCGGTCGATCTGAAATTTTCTGACAACTCGTCTTCAACGATTCTAAACAAGTTTGCCGATTTTTAAATAAATCTGTTGGTAATCGTGGATTTTATTAGGGAAAACTTTTTTTAACTTCGTTGTTGAGCGGAAGACACAAATTTGTGCATCGTATTTGAACCGCGTATATCTTAAAAACCTTTATTCAGAAAAATTTGAAATTTTTTACTGAATATGTATTAACTCAAAATCATTCAATTTACAATTTAAAACAAGAAAGAACGCTATAGTCGGGTTTCCCGACTATAAGATTTGCGATACTCATTGCCCTCTTTAAAAACAGCAAGCTAGCCCTCTTCAATAATGTGTAGCCTACTTTCATGCGCAATCAGTTTTAAGCGCCCTCTCTTAAAAATAATGTTTTGCATACTTTTGAGCGCAATAAAAATTTTCAACGCATTTGTATACACAATTTCTTGAAAATGGTCAGATTTTAAAAATTTTTAGATATTTGGGTAGATATTTTCAATGCGAACAACATTTCTCTAGCACTAAAAATGTGGACACCACAGAGTTTTTTCCGGTTTATGGGCGTAAAAAGGGGCGTGGTCAGGTTTTGAAACAAACTTGATCTGCGCCTTGCTTATAGAAGTATGTGTGCAAAATTTGGTGGCTCTAGCTCTTATAGTTCCCGAGATCTCGATGTTTGTACGGACAGACGGACAGACGGACAGACAGACATTTGATCGTTTACAGTATTTGCTTACTCTTCGAGTATCGCAAATAAAAATTTTTTAAGTTTTACCTTGAAAAAAAAATTGCAAGTGAGATTAATTACGTAAAACTCGCCAACTGATCAAACAATTGAAAAACGTGATATACTACTTTATAGGGCTTTCAATAAGCTTTCCAAAATGGTCAAGTGTGTCATACCCTTCCTTGGTAAAACTATAAGAAAAACAACCAATATTGTTGAAAAATTTCATTTATTTTGTACAAATTTGATTAATAATACCACAAATATACTAGAAAACTAGTATTATTTTTATTTAAAAATTATTATTCTTATAAAAATAAATTGTTTTAATCCCATAATTATTACTATAAATGTCCAAAAAGGGGTATTTGTGGTTTTAGGTACTCTTGCTAATAAAAGTAACGGTCACAAATCACCCAAATCATTTATGACCGCCAGGTGCAGGTGCCGACAGCTCCCTTTGGAATGACCCAAAAAAGGGTTGATGGTACACCCAGCGCCACAAAAAAAGCAGCAGTCTAAATATTCACATACTTGAATGTTTTTTTGCTTGGGGTTTCTATAAATGTTTTCCGAACTGCCCAATTCTTTTTTGTATTGATTAAGAGACTATTTTTAAGTAAAAGTGCATTGCAATTTTTATTTTATGAATGTTAGTTTTTTAGAAAAAGGTTTTTTTCCAGACCCCTATCAATTTTGGTGACTTTTCATTATTATGACTAGTTTAAGAAAAAAATTATAATAAATTTTAAAGTGCATATACTCAACAAGTAATGATTTTTTTCCAAAAGGTTACTTAATTTTCTATAATCTATTATATATTTTGTATCAAAATAATGTTTACTTTGTTTTTTTAATTTAAATTAGCACTTTGTAGTACGCCCTTTTGCTTTAATTACACATTTTACCCTATTGGGCATCGAATTGTACAAAGCGCAAAAATATTCCTCAGTGATATCGTCGGACCATACTTTTCTCTATCAAATCCTCCAATTCTATCATGGCTTAAGGCTTCCTTTTTTTTATTTTCGCTGCCGTAAGGGCCCAGACATTCTCTATTGGGTTGAGGTCAGGGCTGTTTCCGGGTCAATTTAGGGACTTAATGTCAAATTCTTCCTTTGATTTTGGTTTATTCGTTAAAAAGAAGGGCAAAATTAATTAATAAAGTTGTTTTAATAACAAAAGCTCAACGAATTACTTACAGATCGAGCCCGATTGCAGGGTGCAGAATCATCTTGAAAAATAGTATTTTTTTCTTTCTCACTTATTGCCCTAAAGCTAGGCACAACTCCACTTAATATTATATCTTTATATTTTTCCGCATTCACCATACCCTGGATCGTTAAAATTTATTTAGTTTTATATTTAGATATGCAACCCCATATCATAATGTATGGTGATTGCTTAACGGTTCCCACATAGCAATTATCCAAATATCGTTCGCCCTTTCTACGGCGCCCCTTGCACGAGGCATCAGGTCCAATAAGATTGAATTTGCACTCATCCGAAAAAAGGACTCGTGACCATTCGGAATCACTCCATTTTTTTTTCCTTGGCCCAGTTTTTTTTTTAAAGGCCCGGAAACAGTCTTGACCTTAACCCAATAGAGAATGTCTGGGCCCTTACGGCAGCGAAAATAAAAAAAGGAAGCCTTAAACCATGATAGAATTGGAGGATTTGATAGAGAAAAGTATGGTCCGACGATATCACTGAGGAATATTTTTGCGCTTTGTACAATTCGATGCCCAATAGGGTAAAATGTGTAATTAAAGCAAAAGGGCGTACTACAAAGTGCTAATTTAAATTAAAAAAACAAAGTTAACATTATTTTGATACAAAATATATAATAGATTATAGAAAATTAAGTAAACTTTTGGAAAAAAATCATTACTTGTTGAGTATATGCACTTTAAAATTTCTTATAATTTTTTTTCTTAAACTAGTCATAATAATGAAAAGTCACCAAAATTGATAAGGGTCTGGAAAAAAACCTTTTTCTAAAAAACTAACATTCATAAAATAAAAATTGCAATGCACTTTTATTTAAAAATAGTCTCTTAATCAATACAAAAAAGAATTGGGCAATTCGGAAAACATTTATAGAAACCCCAAGCAAAAATACATTCAAGTATGTGAATATTTAGACTGCGGCTTTTTTTGTGGCGCTGGGTGTAAAACAAACTACCTGCACACATTTTTTGCACGTTTTTAGACCTTTGAACTACTGTTATAGTGACTTCTTCTAAAGAAAGGTATGACACATTTGACCTTTTTGGAAAGCTTATTAAAAGTCCTATACGTTTTTCAATTGTTTGATCTGTTTGCGAGTTTTACGTAATTAATCTCACCTGCAATTTTTTGTTCCAAGGTAAAACTTAAAAATTTATTTTAGTGTAGGCTTCATTTAAAAATTTAAATTTTAAATTGAATGGTTTTGAGTTAATACATATTCAGTAAAAATGTCAAATTTTTCTGAATAAAGGTTTTTAAGATATACGCGGTTCAAACACGATGCACAAATTTGTGTCTTCCGCTCAACAACGTATAAAAAATCTTCCGCTCACAGAAGGGTTAAACCAGTGATGCCCAAACGCTGCTTATGGGAGAGCAATCAACCAATACGCACACATAAATACACAAACACATAGACGCAACCGTTTTTTTTATTTCAACTTCCTGCACTGAAAAAAATCGGGGTGAATAAAAACGTCAACCATCGTGCCTGCAAGTTTTCGTTCAACTGATTTCTTGCAATGTAGAGTGTTAAATATCCAACAACAAAATACATTCGGCTTAGCGAGCTAACGGTAAAGCCTTTGAAATTGTTGTTACTGAGTTCAGCGAATGCGCGGAGATCATAACAAAATGAAAAATTGTTTTTGTGTTCTGCCTTGTCGATGAATGAGCCATGCGATGAATACGAATACACGCGATGGCTCGCCCTATGCTAAGAGCAATTACAAAAACAAAGGAGCTCGGAGAGCTATGGGGTGGGCATCACTGCTTTAAACGTTGAAAACGTCTGTCTGTCCGTCCGTCCGTACGAACATCGAGATCTCGAGAACTATAAGAGCTAGAACCACCGAACTTTGCACATAGATTTCTATAAGCAAAGCGCAGATCAAGTTTGTTTCAAAACCTGACCACGCCCCTTTTGACGCCCACAAACCGCGAAACTCTATGGTGTCCACATTTTTAATGCTAGAAAAAATGGTCTTAATAAATGTTGTTTGTATTGAAAATATCTACCCAGATATTTTAAAATTTTTTAAATCTGCCCAGTTTTAAGAAATTGTGTATGCAAGTGCGTAAAAAATTATTGTGCCTAAAAGCAAGCTACACTTTTTTTGTAGAGGGCTAGCGACTTTATGCCCTATTCCCACAGGCCACCATCCACCTTCCACCATCCAAATCTAGGATGGTCCGTAAGGTTTTGCCGTTCCGAAAATTTCCCGGTTATTCCACCATCCAAAACTAACCGTTCCTAACCGCACGTTCCTAGCTAGTTTTGTAGCTAGTTTTCCCTGAATACCCTAAATATTTGACATTCGCTGTGAAAAAAAGGAACATTCACTGCGAAAACGTAATCAAAATTTGAAAATGCCGCTCAAATTTGCCTGCTGTCTTATCAGTTTACAGTGACTCACGTTTATTTCGTTCAAAAGTACACCTGATATTAAAAGATATCACAAAAATTTAAATGCACTTTTTAAAAAGGGCTTCTATATATATTAAGACCAAACTGAAAGAGGAACAAAAATGATTGATTTTTTCTTTAGCACAGTTTATTTTGTGAGATTTTGGCTTAATATTTTGTTTTTTAATGCTATTTTTCAAAATATATTTTAGGATACTGCTAAAGAAATTGCATTTAAATTATCTCATTTATCTCATTTGGCTTATCGGCTATACGGAATTAAGTTTCAGCTGTACGAGGGTACAACATAAGCTGTGAGACACTGTACTTGGATGGTGGATGGTGGATGTGGCCAGTGGGAATCGGAGTTTCACATCTTTCGAAAATCCCAACCGTTCCCGTGGGATGTGCTCTGTGGGATTACCGTATTAGCGTTTTTTTTTTGTTTTGTTTTTTTAAAGATGGCAATGGGAAACCCGACCATAGCGTCCTCTCTTCTTTATTCTCGTTACTCGTTGAGTAAGAGAGAATACTGCGAACACTGCAAGTGTCTGTCTGTACGTCCGTCCCTCCGTACGAACGTCGAGATTTCGAGAACCATAAAAGCTAAAACCACCCAATTTTGCACATGGACTTTTATCCATTCCACGCAGTTCAAGTTTGTCAAAAACCCTTTTACGCCCAAGCCCCTTTTAACGCCCACAAGCCGCGAAACTCTGTGGAGAAAAGACTGGAGAGAAAACTAGCCTTAATTAATGCTGTTTGTATTGAAAATATCTACACAGATATCCAAAAATTTTGAAAATCTGTCCAGTTTCAAGAAATTTTGTATACAATTTAGAGCCTTGAATAAATCCACAGTATCGGGGGTGCCACAGAAACCGTCGACGGTTTTGGGGAGTAATTTTTCGGAAATTCGGAAAAAAATCGTCGGTGCTACAGAAACCGTCTCGAACTTGTTGTTCGGACAAGCAATTCGGAAAAAAGACAGGGCTGACTTCTTATTTTTTTTTGTCATTTATTTGCTATTTTTCAATAAATTCAAGCCAAGTTTTACTTATTTTTGCAAGACAATACCAACAACTAAAAAAAACTCTACACATAAATCGTAACGAACAAAATAGTTCAACATTTTAAAATGACCGCCAACCTAAACAACAGAAGCCATCCCTGTACCATATTACATGGCTTCTTATGAGAGGCCGCTACATAAAATCAGTCCCCCAGAGCGAATCCTTTTGCGAAAGCGGCGTTTTCTAATATAAAAATCAAGAGCACGGGGGCTCGCTTTGATTTCCTATGCTTTCCCCTAAAACTAAACAACATTTCGGCAATAATATTCAAAATTTGTTGAATTCACTTGCATTTTTATACAATTTGTCTTCTTCGTCGTTTTTAAGGTTTTACCCAAGCCGGTATTTTTCTCCACACGCGGTCACACTTAAGTGCAATGCATCGATTTGTTTTATTAATTTCACAAGAAGTACAACTTATTTTCACTTGAAATTTTGACACGCTATAGTTATAGTTATAAACAATAGTAAAGCGTACCATAACAATAATAACAATCATATTTAAAACATGAAAATTACTCCGAAATTTGGCATTTTCTATTTGGAGCAAGTTGGCATTTTGGTTTCTCGGGTGGAATTTGGCCGGAATCACACAAGCAATTTTTGAGGTGACGGTTTTTGGAGATTTATTAATTTAAAATATAAAAAGATCAAAACATAAAAAATTTTGTATGCAGATAGCACATACAATTCATTAACGTTGTTTTAAAAAATTTTTCATTATTTATAAAAAGGTGCAAGTATGTTTATTTTATAAAACTGTCGTTTAAAACACGGGGGAAATGATAGAGTTTTCTGTGGCACCGACGGTTTTGCCTTGGGTTGGAACTTGGGCGGACTTCGGGAGGAACGGTTTCTGTGGCACCCCCGTATGATTCGATAACAGTGCCTTCTTAGTTGTATACAAAGTTTCTTGAAACTGGACAGATTTTTAAAATACGAATACTCCGAATCCTATGTTTAAAATAATTCGAATGATCAAATCACAGTAGAAATTTTGTTGAAAAGAAAAAGTGGGTTCGAATCCATCCGGGGTGCCACAGAAACCGTCGACGGTTTTGGGGACGTTTTTTTCGGAAATTCGGAAAAAAACCGTCGGTGCTACAGAAACCGTCTCGAACTTGTTGTCCGGACTAACGATTCGGAAATAAACGGGGCTGACTTGCTATTTTTATTTGGCATTTATTTGCTTTTTTTCAATAAATTCAAGACAAGCTTCCCTTTTTTTTGCAAAGGCAATACCAATAACTAAACAAAGCCCCGTACACAAAACGTAACAAACAAAATAGTTCAACATTTTAAACTGACCGCCAAAGTGAACAACAGAAGCCACCCCTGTTCTAGATGGCTTCTTACGAGAGGCTGCTAAATGAAATCAGTCCCGCAAAGCGAATCCTTTTGCGAAATCGGCGTTTTCTAATATAAAAATCAAGAGCACGGTGGCTCGCTTTGTTTTCCTATGCTTTTCCCCAGAACTAAACAACGTTTAGTTAATAATATTTAAAATTTGTTAAATGCACTTACGTTTTCATACAAATTGTCTTCTTCTTTGTCTTTAAAAAACCCAAGCCGGTATGTTTTGCAACACCCGGTCACACTTTATTGCAATGCACGATTTGTTTTATTAATTTCACAAGAAATACAACTTATTTTTATTTGAAATTTTAACACGCTGTAGTTATTGTTATCAACAAAAGTATAGCGTACCATAACAATAATAACAATAATATTTCGAATAAGAAAATTACTCTGAAAATTCGTATTTTCTATTTGGAGCAAGTTGGCATTTTGGTTGTTGTGGTGGAACTTGGCCGGAAAGGCACATGCAATTTTTGAGGTGACGGTCTTGGAAAATGATTAATTTAAAATATAAAAAGATCAAAACAAAAAAAATGTTGTATGCAGATAGCACATACAATTCATTAACTTTGTTTTTAAAAAGTTTCGATTATTTATAAAAAGGTGCAAGCATGCTTATTTTATAAAACTGTCTTTTAAAACACGGGGGAAATGATGGAGTTTTCTGTGGCACCGGTTTTGCGTTGGGTTGGAACTTGGGCGGACTTGGAGAGAAACGATTTCTGTGGCACCACCGTATGATTCAAAAATTACGAGATGATTCGAATCACCTGGTTGGCGAAGCGCCTACTATTGATAACTTTTAGAGCATTTCAGTTAGCAACAATATTGTTTTTAAACAGCAACTATAATTTTGATTAAAAAATCATTATTTCCGTGTAGTTATAAAATACATACGAATTTTTACTATGACTGAATGAGGCTGACGCAATACAATATGTTGCGCAAATTTTGTAGAAGATCATATCAAAACTTTTAAAAAAAATCACAGTCTCTTAGTTCTTAAAAATTCGCGGTTTAATTTTTAATGTTGTTTTGGGTGTTGACCAACTTTAACTAGCCAACTTTTAAAAACTGTCCACCGAGGATAGTTTTTTCGCGGGGTTAAATAGGTCTTTTACTTCTTATCTCAATGATAACACATAATAGTGGAAACCGTGATTTCTTCAGCAGAGGATGGCCCACGTAGGTCCTTTACTTCTTATCTAGATGATAACACAGAAAAGTTGAAACCGCGAATTCTTCAGAATAAAAGTACGAGGTGGTCATCTACATAAATATATATAAATTTGAAGGGCGAAGTGGTGGTATCACAAACAAAATTACTGAGACAACCTTCAAACAAAAATATTTATGCGTTTTAGCATATTACATTTTATCCTAAGCCTTTTTTTCGAATCGTCTCGAATGATATCGAAGCGTTCGAATCAACGAATCATGTGAATAAGAGCCCTGCACGAATGCATTTAATTTTTATGTGTCGTAGTGTGCCTTGAAATTTCTAACTCAATTCACTTACACAACAAATTCACTTAACCGAAATCAAGTTGTGATGAATTTAATTTTGACCACAAATTCAAAGATTCACTAGGAATGAATTTGGTTGAATGAATGTTTTAGTCTGAAAGAATGTATGATTCAATTCATTCATAGTACTTAAAATTTTTTTATAATTCTAAGACACAAACCTTATTAGGGGAAATTTTAAACGATATGCCCCTGCTTACATCGTGTGGAAGGCAAATAGAATTACAAACTTGAGGACAATAATAATAATAACCTATTATAATTAGACACTGAGGAGACTCCATATAACAAGTCATGACTTAGAACATTATATTTATGACAAAGAACACGGAAAGGGTCATGAAGGGCAAAATTTGACCTGCACAAGGGTAGAGACAAGGGCCGATAACGGCGAATTGTCCTGCCCGGTACATTCCAGTTTAGTAAACTAAGGAGAAAGGAGGAGTTGACATCACCATTTATTAACTTATGTATAAACAAAACACCGTGACAAGTTCTCCGGTTAATCAGGGTGGGCAAGTCTCGTAAACGCGATCTGGCATTATAAGATGGCAACCGACGGCCAGCGTCCCAGTTAAAACCTTTTAGCGCAAATAACAAAAACTGCTTTTGAACGGACTCCAACATATTTTGACAAGTAACCGTCTGCGGTGACCAAACACACGAGCAATACTCCATCGATGGACGAACAAGAGATACATATAAAAGCTGGGTTGTACAAGGATCGTAAAACTCTTTAGACCAACGCGTTATGAAAGCTAAAAGACTCCTAACTTTTTTGGAAATAAACGATATGTGGTCATTAAAACAAAGTTTATGGTCAAATAAAACACCCAGGTTTTGTACATTAGAAATACGTTTAAGGACATTGTTGTCAATAGAGTACGAATACAGAGACGGATTACTACGATAAAATGTCATGAAATTACATTTAGAATAGTTAAGATATAAATTATTAAGTTTGCACCAAGTCTGTAAATTGTCAAGATCTAATTGAAGACGAGAACAAGAATCAGGTAATGACATGAACAAATACAGTTTAACATCATCAGCGAACATTAGAACAGTTGCAGTCTTAATAGCTTGAGGTAAGTCATTTATCAACAGGCCAAATAGCAAGGGTCCCAAATGACTACCTTGAGGTACACCAGAAGTAACATTTATAGATTTTGAAGTTGTGTCGTTGTATTTCACCTTCTGAGAGCGATCTGTGAGGTACGAATGTAACCACATTAACAATTTTGGAGCGAATCCCATAAGAGTAAGTTTCTGAACAAGTACCCTGTGGTTTACCGTGTCAAAAGCTTTAGAAAAATCCTCTAACATTTTGATAGTGAATTTAAAAGTCTAGTTTTTTGGGGCCGTAGAAGTATTTTGCGAAGTAGCAGAGGTTCTAACTTTTGAATTGTCTCTTTTTAAGTACTCATGAACAATAGTATTTTCAGGCCAAAATCCCTTGTGAGTTTGAAATTTAAATATTGGATCAGTAAGGGAAAGTCTTGTGACAATATGATGTCTAACATCGTTTTCAGTTGCAGAAGCCAACAGTCTCGACACAAAAATAAACTTTTAGGAGCCAAGGCCGCAAGAGTAACAGGTGCAGAAGATGGAACAGTAGATGGACGCTGGGGAATAGCCACCAGAGCCGTCACCGGGGCAACAATTGGTACAGCCAGCGAATTTCCAGCGGTTGTTGAATCAATGCCAGTCCTTAAAACTGATGCAGCATCTTCCCTCTCGCTTCACCAGCAACATCACAAACGCCAGGATCCAAATCGCCCCGAACTTCCGTCAAGGAAAAGGGGGGACGAAAAGCGTCGGAATCATGCGATTCATCCTCTGTGGCGAGGGGGGGAGCGGCTCGATTGAAGTCCATCAATTTCATTGGCGGCAGACTCTGGAACAATCAAATTATTATTAGGCAAAAAGCAAGAACACATATTTGAACTTTGGGGAACACTTAGCATTTCCAAGTTCTTAAAGTGGGATTCCGCAGTATTGAACTTCTCCTGATGCTCACGAAATCCAGTAGACAGCTCGGACACGTCCAGTTTAGGCCAACCCGTAGCTTTAGCTTGTCGACGATTTGGCAACTTGAACGCCCTAGCTCAACACAGATAGGATGCGCCAAGTTGTCACAGACCCAGCAACAAACCAACGGTTGACGAGATGTAATTTTGTTGTCAAACGCACACGAAGCAGCACAACATGAAGTCATCTTGATTAAATAGGCGTTACTAGCAGCAGCAGGGCAAAGAGCGGTCAGATGCAATCGATCGAAGAGCAGCGAAAGCATCAGGGCATACAGCAGCAAGCAATGAGACGGTCGGATGCAATTGATCGAAGAGTAGCGCGGCGGTAGGGCAGAGCAGCAGCAAGCAGAGAAACGGTCTGATGCAATCGATCGAAGAGCAGCGCAACAGCCAGGCAGAGAGCAGTCTGATATAAGCGCTGAAGAACCGAACAAAGCGAAATGCACCGATTGCAAGTTCGTGTGAATGTTCGCGGCAAACACAGAGAGAGTAGTTCAAACCAACAACACAAACTTTAGGTAAAGCGGTACCGCTGGCACAGAGCAGGTTCGTGTGAATGTTCGCGGCAAACACAGAGAGAGTAGTTAAACCAACAACACAAACTATGGGTTTAGCGGTATTGCTGGCAAAACAGAACAATAGAAAAAATATTCTGTTGACAATTTAGTTTTGCAAATAATTAAGCCACTGTCCATATGAATTAACCGAATAGCCCGTATTAAACTAGTTTGCAGGGTTACTGACAAAGTGGTAAAAAACGGAGCTGAACGGAATAGGTTTTCACAGGAAAATCTCGATGTGAAGGAGGAGCGGCGAAACACACGTCCAAATACTAGACTGGCGAATCATAAGTGATGATATAAGAGCATGAGAATTAAATTTTTGAAACAGAAAATCAGTGCTTATAAGCAAACATTTAAATTATGGCCTTCATAGGGTAAAGGGTCCGAAGCATGGACCCAAAGTGGACTTTAAGAACCTTTTTTTTAAGAATTCGTGGTTTCATTATTTCTTGGTATTAACACAAGGGCTACGAAAAAAAATGTAACCGCAAATTTATCAGAAGATGATGGTCAACCTTGGTTTTTTTTTTTTTTAATAAAAAAAAACCCCGAACCAAAAACCGCGATTTCTTCAGAGATGGATAAACCACATTGGTATCTTGTTTAAAAGCTTAATGACAATAGTGCTGTTATTTTAAATGCAGTTGTATATCTTCAGAAAAAAGGACTTGTAGAAATATACCCTTTAGAACTAAAGGCCTACTTTTCATTAAAACAGACAGACAAAAGGGATGTAATTTTTTAAATGTGTTTTGAGTAAAACCGAGTGAACCTTGAATTTTCTATTCATTCCATGACACAATTACATAAGGTAGTCTCGTCGGCAAAAACTAGTCCCTTAACAAAAATCGACAATAAGTGCGAGCGAGAGAACTCAACGTAGTGAGTGCGAGCGAAACGACAAATGTCAGTGTGTATATTAACCCTTAGATGGTGCATGGGGTATAAAGCTAATATGTATGATAATAAATATTGAATATTGGTTTACAATTTAATTTTTAATAGTTTTGAGTTTGAAATAAAACGTTTTTGTTTTTGAAAAGATAATTTCTTGTTGTCTTCTCGCCAAATATTTCGGAACATGCATTAATGCTACGTGATTAAGACAAAAACTGTAAAACATTTTACTGTTGCACAAGAACTAAGGTTCCAGAAAAAAAAACCGAGCAGGCATTGAATTCACACTTTTTTAATAGAATATTGTAATTTTGTCATTCATGCTATAAATTCTTTCACTTTAATTCATACAGCTGGACATTCACATTTTTTCATTCTGAAACTTCAAGGCACACTACATTTTTGCATTTTTAATTGCTTTAAATTGCACTAGAGCTGCCATCTTTTTATGGAGTATGTGCACTGTCAATACAAACTCACACACAAAGTTTCATTGACATGGTATCGAGATTTCTACGGATATAAAAGATAATCTGTTTTTGACAGTTAATTTGTAGGGGAGACCGGGGCTAGTTGGCACCTTTTTTTTACTCATGGATTTTTTCTGACTTAATTACGTATATTACAAAAAATGGAAGGCACCATAGTATCAGATGAACATTCAGCTACATTTATGATTTTTTTTTTAAGGCACCTTAGTGCATTTATGCTTTATAATTACAGCGATGCGGACACTACAGCGATAAGTCTGGAGCTCCAGGAAAGGTCGCTATGTGTGGTGTCAGCGTACCTGGCGTACGACATCATGGACCCAATACCGGGGCACAAGCTGAGGGAACTTGTAAAGGTTTGCGAAGATCGTGGCACTGGCCTTTTGATCGGATACGACGCAAATGCCCACCATGAGATGTGGGGCAGTACCAACACAAATGAGAGGGGTGAGTTACTTTTCGAATACCTTCTCTCCACCAACTTACTTATCTGCAATAGGGGAAACGACCCCACTTTTGTAATCAAGGACAGGGAGGAGGTCATAGACCTAACCCTTACCTCAAACTTCATGCATGACCAACTTATAGGGTGGAGTGTTTCTAAAGAACACTCCTTCTCAGACCACAAATATATCGACACAAAATTATGTGCGCCCAATCCTGACCCAGTAACGTTCTCAAACTCCCGCAGAACAAACTGGCCAGCCTTCAAAAACAGACTGGCTAAGGCCCTACCAGCTCCTCCAGAGCAGATTCCTCCATCGGAGGAACATCTCACTTACCTCACGACAGCCTTCACTGAAGCCTGTAACAATGCATATAAAGCATCCTGTCCAATCAGCAAGCCGAGAGGCAAATGGAGACCACCCTGGTGGAAACAAGAAATAGACAAGCTGAGGGTAGAATGTAGGAAACACTTCAATAGAGCAAAAAGACTAAGTTGTGAACAGAACTGGTCAGATTATAAACACAGTCTAGCTCAATTCAAAAAGCTCACTAGGCAGGCACAAAGAGAGGATTGGAGAAAATTCTGTTCGGGAATTGAATCCTCTTCAGAAGCCGCAAGATTACGAAAAGTATTCTCAAAGTCATCCTCAAATCTGGGCTATCTCAAGAAACAGGACGACTCATGGACTTCTTCTAGCGAAGAAGCACTAGATACGCATTTTCCAGGAAACACCTTAGGTCCCCAAACAAGCGACCCTCAACCATGCCAGTCTGTCAAAGTATTGGATGGCATCATGACTGAATCCAATATTAAATGGGCTATAAATAGCTTCGCTCCCTACAAATCTCCAGGTCCCGATGGGATATTTCCGGCACAATTGCAGCAAGGGGAAGATCTTGCTGTCCCTTGGCTAAAAGCCATCTTCACGAACATCATGGCGTTAGGCCATATTCCCCCTTCTTGGCTAACGTCCAAGGTAGTATTTATACCCAAGGCCGGCAAAGCCTCACACACAACACCGAAGGATCTCAGGCCAATAAGCCTGTTTTCCTTCCTTCTGAAAACCTTGGAAAGATTGATAGGGCCAGCCTTCAAAAACAGACTGGCTAAGGCCCTACCAGCTCCTCCAGAGCAGATTCCTCCATCGGAGGAACATCTCACTTACCTCACGACAGCCTTCACTGAAGCCTGTAACAATGCATATAAAGTATCCTGTCCAATCAGCAAGCCGAGAGGCAAATGGAGACCACCCTGGTGGAAACAAGAAATAGACAAGCTGAGGGTAGAATGTAGGAAACTCTTCAATAGAGCAAAAAGACTAAGTTGTGAACAGAACTGGTCAGATTATAAACACAGTCTAGCTCGATTCAAAAAGCTCACTAGGCAGGCACAAAGAGAGGATTGGAGAAAATTCTGTTCGGGAATTGAATCCTCTTCAGAAGCCGCAAGATTACGAAAAGTATTCTCAAAGTCATCCTCAAATCTGGGCTATCTCAAGAGACAGGACGACTCATGGACTTCTTCTAGCGAAGAAGCACTAGATACGCATTTTCCAGGAAACACCTTAGGTCCCCAAACAAGCGACCCTCAACCATGCCAGTCTGTCAAAGTATTGGATGGCATCATGACTGAATCCAATATTAAATGGGCTATAAATAGCTTCGCTCCCTACAAATCTCCAGGTCCCGATGGGATATTTCCGGCACAATTGCAGCAAGGGGAAGATCTTGCTGTCCCTTGGCTAAAAGCCATCTTCACGAACATCATGGCGTTAGGCCATATTCCCCCTTCTTGGCTAACGTCCAAGGTAGTATTTATACCCAAGGCCGGCAAAGCCTCACACACAACACCGAAGGATCTCAGGCCAATAAGCCTGTTTTCCTTCCTTCTGAAAACCTTGGAAAGATTGATAGGGCTACACCTAAGAACATCAATCAATCCCTCTCTGCTATCTGAATCTCAGCACGCATACCGTAAAGGCAAATCGACAGAAACAGCAATTCACTCTGTCATATCCAGTATAGAAAAATCCCTGCAAGACAAGGAATATACCCTAGCCGCCTTCTTGGACATAGAAGGAGCCTTCAATAACATCGACTCAAAGGCAATAACCAATGCTATGCTGAGCCTTGGAGTAGATGCTCAGTTGGTGAGATTAATCACACAGCTGCTACTGAGCAGAAAAGTGACCTCTTCACTGGGAGCATCTACTCTGTGCAGGCATGTCAGCAGAGGTACTCCTCAAGGGGGGGTACTTTGTCCGCTTCTATGGAACCTAGCAGTAAACACGCTGCTCCGCGACATAGAAGATGGGTGATGCAAGATTGTTGCTTATGCAGACGATGTGGTTGTCATGCTGCGGGGAAAATTTCCGCAAACCCTTTGTGACATTATGACAGTCAAACTAAGAAAACTGTCAAGATGGGCATCTGAAAGTGGGTTAAACGTAAACCCAAGTAAAACCGATCTTATTCTCTTCTCCAGGAAGTATAAGATCCCTAAGTTATCTGCCCCAAAACTAATTGATTCCGTTCTAGAGTTTAGCGACAGTGCAAAATACCTGGGGCTTGTACTAGACAAGAAACTGAACTCGAATCTCACTATAGCGGATAGAGTGCGTAAAGCCAACATTGCACTCTTCACCGGCAAAAAGGCAGTAGGCATCAAATGGGGTATGTCCCCGTCTGTAGTTAGCTGGTTATACAGCGCCATAGTAAGACCCATCCTCCTGTATGGGGTATCCATTTGGTGGCCAGCGCTGCTGTATAGTTCCAAACTCAAGGCACTCAACAAGGTGCAAAGGGTAGCGCAACTATGCATGACAGGAGCTCTTAGAACAACCTCTAGTGAAGCGCTCAACACTATTACTAGCATATCCCCAATTCTTCTGGTGGCAAAAGAAATCGCCACCATCACAGCACGACGTCTGAGAGACGCAAACTGCTGGACAGTCCGTTAATACGGACACTCATCCATCCTACCAGAAGGCGCAAACATACAATTAACAGACTATTGCACACCCGTAGAACACACCTCTACAACGTTCAAAACAGCCTTCCCCTCTAGGGAGGACTGGGCGGCAAGCCCCTTTGGACAAAATGAATGTATAAATTTCTTCACAGACGGCTCCAAACTCGACAATCGAGTTGGAGGAGGAGTCTTCTGTGAACAACTTAGTATCAAAATACACTTCCGTCTTCCGGACCACTGCAGCGTTTTTCAGGCAGAGATTCTCGCCATAAGCGAGGCTCTCAGTTGCCTACGCCACTCTAGCCTTACAAACGGAGTAATTAACATTTACTCAGACAGTCAGGCAGCAATAAAGTCACTTCGTGCGCTATCCTCAAGCTCGACGATAGTGAACAACTGCCGCAAATCTCTTCAAGAGATGGCACAGCAGTTCGTTATATCCCTAATCTGGGTGCCAGGGCACCAAAATATTGAGGGGAACGAAATAGCTGATGAACTGGCCAGACGCGGCACTACCACAGTTCTCCTTCCAGACAAGGAGGACTTCCGTATGCCCCTAGCCACTTTTAAGCTCAGGACAAGGGAGGGTTTCAGATCCCTTGTACAAGAAACATGAATTAATACCACTCACAGCAACATTAGTCGCCAAACATGGCCTAAGGTTGACGCCAAACGCACCAAAAGGATTTCAGTCTACATCGCACACAGTGCACAGCTGTAATTAGAGCAATTACAGGCCACTGGCTCGTAGGAGCCCACGCATCCCGACTTAACGTCCTAAACAACGACTTCTGCAGAAGCTGCAAAAACGATGAAGAAGTAGAATCAGTAGAGCACTTCTTCTGTTCCTGTGTGGCGCAGGAAAAAGTATATAGGAGAATATTTCCTTGACAATCTAGCTGAATTAGCAGCTGTTCACCCGAAGAAAATAGCAGGTTTCATTAGAGAAACGGGCTGGGATTCTTTATAAATTCATGGTTTAAAGGGTACAAATGATCCATTGCGGTTTCACAATGGGCCAGTGATGGCCTAAGTGGGCTGACCTTGTGTCAGCCGCCGCTCTAACCTAACCTAACCTATGATTTTTTTCAAACCAATCAAAGCGGTCCTTCAAGAAAGGCAGAGCATTTTGTAGGGGGTTGTCAAAAAAGCCAACTTGCCCCAGGTACGGGGTAAGTTAGAACCTTGTGCGGGGCAAGTTGGGATCTTTTTTAAAAAATAAATTTTTTCTTGTATAAATTGGTTTCATTACTGTACTTTGGTCAGTATTAGTCATTTATACGTTGATACTTCGGCTCCTCTATTTGTTTCTCTTTTGTAAGTTCTCATTAGCAAAACCAGTTTGGTAAATTTGTATTACACGATATTTTAGTTTCAAAAATAGTAAATCACAATCAATGTGTAAAAAAATACATTGCTTTCTTTTTATTTCGAAAGATTTTACACTAAGTGCAGAAAAAGTTTACTAATACAGAAAACCACTCGGTTTGTATGTTATCTTTGGGATATCTGATCGTCACGATTCTTAGACTTAATAAGGCGATTGGTAAAGTTTTAGGTTGATACGTCCAAGCGAAAAAAAGCTTACTTATACTTTTTAGGGTCGGAAATGACTCCTTATTTGTAGAGCTGCAAAACCATCGATGGTTTTAATCATCAATTATCCTAAATTATTTAGCGATAATCGAAAACAATTGCACAATTTTTTTTTTTTTTTTTTTTTAATTTATTTAAAATAAAACAATATTATCTTTCTCGACTTAAAAAATGTATTTTCTTATTATTTGTCTTCAATGTAAACTAAACGAATTGAAAACAAGAAATAACGCTATAGTCGGGTTTCCCGACTACAAGATTTGCGATACTCATTGCCCTCTGTAAAAAAAAGTGAAGCCTATAAATTTGTATTCGAGCGCAATAAATCGGATGCACTTGTATACACAATTTCTTAAAAATGGCCAGATTTTCAAAATTTTATATAATATTATTTATATTTGGGTAGATATTTTCAATACAAACAACATTTATTACGGCCACTTTTCTCTAGCATTAAAAATGTGGACACCACAGAGTTTCGCGGTTTGTGGGCGTAACAAGGGGCGTGGTCAGGTTTTGAAACAAGCTTGATCTGCGCTTGCTTATAAAAGTCTGTGTGCAAAATTTGGTGGCTCGAGCTCTTATAGTTCCTGAGATCTCGATGTTCGTACGGACGGACAGACAGACATTTCAACGTTTACAGTATTTGCTTACTCTTCGAGTATCGCAAATAACTACAAAATTAATACAATATACATATTAACATTTTTTTTCACAAAGTACTTATAACTTTTTAGAGCGTCAGTCTCGAAGTGATGGTACAACGATATAACGATGGGGAAATAAAACAATCGATATATCGCCAAAAACTAGACCATCGATAATATCGTTTAAGCCATCGATGGTTTTGCAGCTCTACTTATTTGCGTTAAAAACACCAGACTAAAACATTAATACCCTGCAAGCGTATAAAAATTTGAAATATGAAGCACATATTAGAAAAGTAGGTCATATTTGAGAAATCCAGGAGTTAACACTTAGCGGTCATTTCAGATCCTTTGACTTTGGTCTTTGCCATTTTTGATATTTATGTACATTGATTTAATGGCTGATTGACCGTTGATTTCGAACTAACTTAGAGTACAAAGAATTCGTGAAGTGTCTACTAAGTTCCCAGAACTAAGTCAATTTATCCTACTATAGTCGCTTGTCACCAATTTTTTCTTTGTTTAATTAACAATGAATATTTCTATAACCAAACAAATTATTTCACCAAAATCGGCCAGTTGGTTTAAAAGATATAGCCATTTTACTTTTTTAAACTACTGTTCTTATTGAATTAACGGGCAGTGTATACGTAATTTAAAAAGGTGCTCCACTTCGCCTTATATTTCATAGCCTAAACTTACTTTCTACGCAGACATATATTCCAATGCAAAACCAATAAGAAGAGACATTTTGCATTGCAGTTAGGCGTTTTAAAGTTTATAAAACATTGTTTTGGCTGTTTGCAATAAAACGTCAAAAAGTAAAAATAAGAAAGAGCGATGTAGTCGGGTTTCCCGACTATTAGATTTGCGATTCTCATTGCCCTCTTTAAGAAAAAAACAAAAACAAAACCCAAGAGTTGCAAGCCCGCTAAAAAAAGTGTAGCCTGCTTTCAAGCGCAATTCATTTTGAACGCACTTGAATACACACTTTCTAGGAACTGGCCTAGAACATTTATTAAGACACTTTTCTCTTACTCTTCGAGTATCGCAAATAATTTATAGAGTTGACAGAAAAGCAGAAAAGAAAGTTTTTTTTAAAACAAAGTTCGAAAAACAAGGTTAATGTATTAATGTTTTTATTTGAGCGTTTAATTACCCATTCAGAAGTGCTTTTTGGCGTTCCACAAAAGTTGAATATTCAAAATCCAAATATTTCCACTCATTAACGATCTCAAGTTGACTTTCACTTTCGAAGGTCTGATATATCGACTGCGAGGTGTATTCATAGCCTTCAAGTCTTTGAGAAACTGGTTCAATTATAAAGTTTCCATTTAAACTCTTAATAAATAAAATAAGTGCCGTAAGTACGCAATAACTCGACATAATAACTGGTTAACGACCCGAAAATTTAAATATTGTAATATTATAATCCACGCAAATCAAATTCAGTACTATGCAGCAATGAATCTGTTTTACCAACTTTTTATGACTGATTTGATGTTAGGTATCTTTTACAATCTGTTGCACAGATCAAAGCTTTTAATTTTTTATTTCAAGCTGCTGTTTAAGCTTTGGCCAGCAGCAAAAGCTCATTCGAAATTACTCAGCAAAATATTTCAACAATTTTGACTTTTAAGGCACTATAGCATTGAGCTTGTATTACAAGCGTTTTTTTTACTACCTATAAAATATAATTATCTTAAATCGTTATAATACTTTTTCGACTTCATCCAGGCTTCATAATCAAAATATTATATTTATCGTTTGCACGTGGGCTGCTTTTTATGTTTATGGCCTAACAATTAAAAAAATTAAAACAGGTGTCTGAAAACGGTTTTATTGTTTTCTAAAATATTCTCCTAGATGATTATACACTTTTGCAATAGAACGAACCAATTTTCAAAGCATTTTTTCCATTCCTCCTGAGACACCACTAAAACATAGTTTTTAAACGCTTCAACTGCTTCTTCTGGCGATGAAAATCGTTGGCCGCGTAATTATTTGCGATACTCGAAGAGTAAGCAAATACTGTAAACGTTGCAAATGTCTGTCTGTCCGTCCGTCCGTCTGTCCGTACGGGCATTAAGATCTCGGGAACCATAAGAGCTAGAGCCACCAAATTTTGCACACAGACTTCTATATACCCCACGTAGATTAAGTTTGTTTCAAAACCGCAAAACTCTTTATTGCAATCGAAACGGTTTAAAAGGGAGTATAATGATATGTGCACTGTCTAACTAAATACCAAAACCACTTAAGGCTCAAATTAATTATAAAGAAGTTATAGAACATTTAGCTATGCTGCAAATAAAGTCTACATACATAAGCTACATACACGTGTTTGTGAATGTAAAAAACTACAAATGTAGTTTATGTAGCCCCCTATAGGTGGCGACACTATCGTTTTTTCTTGTTTTGTTTTTTTAAAGAGGGCAATGATTATCCCAAATCTAATAGTTGGGAAACCCGACTAAAGCGTTCTTTCTTGTTTTTTCTTGATATGAGGAAATAACAAGAAAGAACGCTATAGTCGGGTTTCCCGACTATAAGATTTGCAATACTCATTTCCCCTTTTTAAAAACAGCTAAAGTGTAGCCTTCTTTCAAGCGCAATCAATTTTTAGCGCCCTCTTTAAAAAAAATTGTTAGCCTACTTTCGGGCGCAACACAAATTTTTTACGCACTTGTATACACAATTTCTTGAAAATGGCCAGATTTTAATTTAAATTTTTAGATATTTGAGTAGATATTTTCAATAAAAATAACATTTATAAGGGCCACTTTTCTCTGGCATTAAAAATGTGGACACCACAGGCGTGGTCAGGTTTTGAAACAAACTTGATCTGCGCTTTGCTAATACAAGTCTGTGTGCAAAATTTGGTGGTTCTAGCTCTTATAGTTACCGAGATCTCGATGTTTGTGCGGACAGACGGACAGACAGACATTTGCTCGTTTACAGTATTTGCTTACTCTTTGAGTATCGCAAATAAAAAACCAAACTTTTCAATGAAAACAATGGATTACACCTAGCAAAAACTAGGCCAGAAATATTAGGGGCAGCCCACGTATATTTGCTAAATACTTTTTGGTTTCTTTTTCCTTTTTTTAAATATTGTTCAAAAGCTCGAAAACATGCCTGCCTCGTACCCATTATGTAAACTGATGACTATGAAATCCAAACTGGGTTTAAACAAAAAGAAAAGCTAAATGAACTTTATGATTGTGTTACTTCAACGAAAGGAAATATAAATTATAAATTAATAAAAATTGTTTATAAAAACTTAAAAAAAAAATAAAATATGACAAATATATGGGCTAATCCTGCGTTGCGGATGCAAGTTACATTCGTACGTAAATTTTCTTGAAAAAATTGACACAGCTGCCGTATTGCCGTACTTGGGTATATTTTTATGAAACTGTTTTCAAATGCAGTGTTTTTGGAGTAGTTTAAATACTACTTTAAACTAAGAGGTTAGCTGGTTTGAAAAAAAGTAATGCACACCAAAAGTTCTGTTGCGGGCGTTACAAAAAGTGGAACTCGAATTCGAAGGTTATGTGCATTTGATGTGCTTGCACATTTTCTGAGGAATTTTGTAACGTAAACCAAAAAATTCCGAATACGAAAGTGCTGTGGAATGTACGACCATATCAATCAAGCTAAGAAATGAAAGATAAGTAGTCCCGTCATCAAAAGTTATCTTATTTTAAATTAGCTGCGAACGTTACACTGATTCTACCTGAAGCCTTGATTCAATAGTTTTGTTGACTTGAATGACAAATGAAAACACGTATAAAAACAGGTATATCATAAAACAATAATTTCGGGAAAAAATTTTGTAGAAATATTTTTAGGTTCAGTTTTTCGTTTTTTGGCCTGGGTTCAGTTTTTCGTTTTTTGGCCTGGACTCAGTTTTGTTTACAATTTTTTTACAATACATTTAATTATTCCCACTCCTCGTAAAGTAAAAAGGAACACTCTAAACTTTTCAAATGTCTCTCTGTCCACACGAACCCCGATATCTCGGGAACTTTAAAAGCTACAACCACCATATTTTTCACACACATTTTTACACCCCACGTAGATCACAATAGATTATTAGCACCATCCACACTCGAAGAACCGCCACACCGACATTTACCCGAGCACACTACAAAGAAAACACGCTCGACATACTAGCGTTTTGAGCAGCCCTGGAAGGGATGGAAGTAGTGGACAACGAACGGGAATTGATGGAAAAGGTCAAGGAAGCCAGCATGCAGCGCAGTAAAAGCTTCAAGGGGCGCAAGCCAGTCTACTGGTGGAACCAAGCCATAGAGGAGGCACGCCGTGAATGTATAAGCGCTAGAAGAGCCTACCATAGGGCCCGCGGAACCGTAACCTTCCTTATACTTAGGGAGGTTTTCACCCAAAAGAGGAAGATCCTAAAGCCGGAAATAAAAAGCAGTAAATAACTGTGCTTTCTGCAACTCTGCGATGAGGTTGAAAACGACCTGTGGGGAAAGGCCTACAAAGTGGTCATGAAAAGAACCAACGCCGTTAACAACGTGACCCCAACAGACACCGTGAAACTGGGAGAGATCATAAGGCACCTGTTCCCAGCGCAGGAAATGAGGCTAGAGGAAGCGCTCGCCGTCCCGGATCACCAGATACCACCGGTGACCCAACAGGAGATGGTAAACATAGCCCAGAAGGTACCAAACAATAAGGCACCAGGATGGCACCAGATGGGATCCCAAACCGGGCACTCAAACTGGCCATCAGCATGTACCCGAACAGCTTTGTCAGGGCATAGGGGAGTCCGGGACTAGTGTGCCGAGTTTGATCTTAGGAATTTATTTAATTATTGTGGTCAAACTTTTTCGGAAACGGTTTGCGCTGTCATTGAGGTAGAACCCTTGAGCACATCTGTGAATTTTCTTATGAATGAAAAACAATCAAGGAAAAAGTTATTGACAAAAAACTGCGACAGAAAAAATCGGCATACTTACCCCAGGGCCGGGGTAAGTATGCCGAGTTTGGTTAAGTCAATTAAACACATGAAATTCATGAACGTATAATGTTTATTGATTGAAAAAGTTAGTGTACATAAGTTTACAATAACAATATTGTTGTACAAAAAAAACTCCCCACTTTACTTTTTAGTCTTTTTATTAGAAAAAAAAATATTTGGGAAAAAAATAATTTTTTTAATGTAAAAAATTATTACATGTTCTTATATTTTTACTTGTAATCATCGATATTCACATAATGTCCTATTTTGCTCGATAAAGGTTAGCATTTAACGAATGAAAGCGCACATTGCTCTACATTACATTTACAACTTGCCCCACACTCAACTCGGCACAGTTACCCCAATGCATTTGTTTCGAAAAAATGACGATTCATAAACAGAAAAGATAAATTACCATGGAAAAAATCACACTTTTTTGTAGGGTTTTGAATACCCTTTCCAGCGGTACCACGTTTTCGGAAATCGGATGATAATTGTTTGTAAAGAATATAAGGAAAAATAACATGAATAATTTACTTACCGGTGTCGAAAACAGAAAAAGGGTGCTCTTGGGCAAACCGCAACACCTAAATAATCCAAATTACGTCGGTAAAACCGCGACCTTATACTCGAGAAAAAAAGTGTTGATGACGCAACTACGCTTTAAGCTCTTTTCAAAAAGGGCACTCGGCACACTTACCCCTTCGGCACACTAGCCCCGGTCTCCCCTACTCTAAATGCCTGTCCCAAGCCCGCTTACCAGAACGGTGGAAACAGCAAAAGCTGGTGCTTATACCAAAGCCAGGAAAGGAGGAGGGTGAACCGTCGGCATATAGGCCTATTTGCCTCCTAGACACGGCCGGCAAAATACTGGAAAGTATTGTCAGCGCAAGACTCGGAGAAGCAATAGAGGCTGCCGGAGGGCTTTCAGAAAGTAAGTACGGCTTTAGTAAGGCTCGCTCAACCCTACATGCACTGGAAGCATTGGACCGCATAGCTAGGCAGGCCATAGAAGGCAAAAGGTGGCTGGGAGGAAACAAGCAATACTGTTTGGTGGCAACCCTGGACATCAAAAACGCGTTCAACTCTGCATCCTGGAGCAAAATAATGGCCTCGCTCCATAGTCCAGGTAGAAAGCTCGACAATCGCAGCAATCAGCAGGATAAGTGAGTGGCTACAAATCACGGGACTCTAACTGGCTGAGCAGAAAACCGAGGCGGAACTCATCAGTAGCAGGAAAAAAGTGGAAACGGCACGGATCACTGTGGGCGGAGCCCAAGTGGAGACGAAAAGGGCCATAAAATACCTAGGGGTCATGCTGGACACCAGGCTATCCTACAGGGAGCACCTGCAAACGACTCAGAAGAGGGCACACGGAGTTACAATGGCAGTGTCCCGAATGATGCTTAACCATAGAGGCCCAAAATCCACATCGCTTTGGCCACGAGACTAGCCCACTGACCACTTGTGTCAGGTTCGAAGAAGAGCGCGGAAGAGCTGAACAAACCCTTGGGACCCCGATCACAGTGGAGGGACTGGTACCTAGCATGCTGGAGAGTCAGGAAAACTGGACAGCTGTATGCAGTCTGGCCGCGGAAGTCACGACGGAATTGAGGCGGCTAGAACGCTTAAGAAACGAGAGGCCCTAAACAGGCCAGCCTTGCGAAGCAATGCTTCACGGCAGTCCCGCAAGTCTGGATACCATATGTATATTTTTGTCTATGTATGTAACTTATGAATAGAAAAAACAAAAACCCCACGTAGATCAACGTTGTTTCTTACCCTCTTTTAACGCTCACAAATCAAAAATATCTGGTGCTTTCATGTTTATTGCAGTTGGAACGGTTTTTAAGGGAGTATAATGTATATAACTAACCACTTTTGGATCGAATTAATAATAAAGAAGTTATAGAGCATTTTGCAATGCCTATCATATAAACTAAGCTGCAGCCCTACATACTCGTACATATGTTTGTATATGAAAGCTACAAATGCATTTTTGCCAAATTGCCAGCAGGTGGCGTGTTTTTGTCAACCTGCCAAATTGTAAATAACGTGTGATTTGTTTTTTTTTCAAACAAAATTTTACATACAAGACAATTAGGGTAGTTTTTATTTAACTACGGAACGAGAATCGGGAAAACCGAAATAGATTTTTTTTTTTAACTTGCCATTTTTTTTAAATTAATATGTCGGCCTCCAGGACAACTTGAAGTATGAAACGTGTATTGCAATGCGATAAGATCCTGCGATCTGCGGTTTCCAGAAATTATGTGTGTGTTTGTTGCGTATGTGCCGACTTTTAGAATATTCTTGAATAGATGAAATTTTGAATGAGAAAATAGCTAATTGATATTTTCACTCCAATTGCAATATGGTTCACGTTAAGGTTATGTTGCTCATCGTCACTACGTGGACGGCCGTCGCCAGCAGTAATATCTTCTTTCAAAGAAATAGAAAAACAAAATAGCAAATAGGCCGAGTTTTCAAGCCTTTTACAAATTTGATTTAATTTTTTGCCCAATTTACCTCTGTAACCCCGATTTTTAATATTATTAAACCTGAAAGCTTATTATGTTTAAAAGAAAAGTTTGCTTTTTTTTAAGCTTTATATTGAACATGTGAAAGCTATCCTGTGTTTATACTCTTTCAGAGGGTATTAATACTTTAGTCTACACTGTGTAATAATAAAACTAATTATTTTTTTGACATAACACATATTTTGAAAACGCTTTTTTATTGGTTAAAATAAGTTGTGAACATTTAAGCTTTCGAGTAATTTATGAATTGATTAATAAATATATGTATATGAAAGTAGGTATATTATTATTTATTCACTGTGCACGCTTGACTGTGTTCAGAAGTGCTCTATACTATGTTTGTATACATGCATATGTATAAATATACAAAATATTTACTTTTGTATTTGTGTGTATTTTTGTTTGTATGTGTGAGTTTTAAATTTAAATTTTCTGAAAAGTTATATGTGAAAGAGTCGATAATATAAATAGGCAAAATGTGGACAGTGTGGAAGCTATCTTTGATGTGCACTCATATTCTCGAAATTCAACGGCGTATGTATTATTGTTCATTCTAGGTCATTCTTTTGTTCACAACGGATTTTTGTTTTATTATTGTCTTACAATAGTTCAATTGTTCTGTTTTGTAAGCAGTAAAAATTGTCTTTTTGGAACACATTTTGGAAACTAGCAGGTAGGTGTGATTATATTATATTTTCAAAGACACAAAAAAATTGTTAAATTAAAAAGAAAAATTATAAAGTAAGTGATTTTAAAAATTTTGAGTGCCTAAATTGAATGACATAAGAATGGCAGCGAATTAAAAATGCGGACCCTCGGTTTTATGCTTATATATGAACATAGACATGTATACCTACATACATGAACAAGCAAAGACAGTGTGATCGGCAAATATGTTATGTGGTGCATATATGTATATGTTCATATGCATATTTTCACGCGTGCACGATTTTGCACCTGTTGCTGTTTTTTTGTTTTATTTCTTGATAAAATGTTTACCTACAAAATTACATATTTAATCCAAATTTGTCTAATTCATTTTTTTGTACAAAAAACAGATTTGAGAAATGGATTCTACCCCTAATATCGTGGTAAGTGTAAAGACTACGCATAAGAGCTTTTAAATCGCAATATAGCTCACAATTAAAATTAAAAGAATTCCCAAGCCAGTAAACGTCATACATTTTTGTTAAAATTCCAGGTTAGTAAAGCTTTTTTTACAAGACTTGAGTTTTATCAAGCTGACAAACTGGACTCAAGATTAGATTTAAAAAAGTTTACCGCTTACGTTAGCTGTGTGAGCTATGTTCGTCTGAAGTTAGTCAAACTCAAATCGTGTAAGAAGGGCTTTAACAAAAGCTAGTTAACACTATATGGACTTGGTTCGTCGATTCGACGACGAAAATCACACACGTTTTTAAAGAAGAAAACATAAATTACATTATGCAACAAATCGAGGTCGATGAAAAATATATACAATAATGGGACTGTAAAAGTCTTAGATCTCGGTGTACGGAACACGACCTTATCCTTGAATTTTCAAAATAAGAACCGCTGTTGCGACACTTTTCTGTACTTAATAACGAACGAACGAGTTTTTATTATGTACAATTTCAAACGTTTTACCTTAGTAAAACTATTAATCTCTTAACGTAGATTACAATAACAACAAAAAGATTTTTTAAACGGAGTTATACGCGAAATCGTGCGATAAACTGCGGAAAAGTTGTCGCACCTTGTCGTTCGTCCGTTATTAAGTACGGGAAAGGGTCGAAAGCAGCGTTTTTTGGTAATTTGAGATAGATTTTCTCGAAAACCTAGTGTGATGGATAATACCATGGATAATGTCGTGTTCAGCACACCTAGATCTATTAGACCTATATAGTCGCATTAATGTTTTTTAATGGCATAGTGTTATTAAATTTTTAAATAAGTTTATGCTGGTCGTCGTCAATTCGACGAATTAAGTGCAAAATTCGCGAAACATTTAAGATTTCATCTCGGGCTTAGTATATATATGTATTACTGCCATATCATGATTTCTGCCATAATTGCAACTTAACAGAATTTATCGCATTTATTGTTTTCAGTTGACTAACAAGATTAATAGTACAAAATTTGATATCAGCTTTTTTTCTTTACAATCTTAAGGCAATAGTTGTTGATGTGATTCCAGTGGCTTCGGATAATAACGATAAAACAGTCGAAAGTCCGTTGGTACCAACCAATCCCAATGATTCAGTCAAGCTTGTAACTCATACAGATGGTGAAGACGATGCTGGCTCAATCATTGGAGACAGCGAGTCCGAACAAGACTGTAGTTCAGAAAGCAATAGTGTGACCGATAATGAAGTAACTCCAGCTTCAATCACTGCTACAGTAATTGATAAACCATCTACAACTATTGTGGCACAGGAAGCAGATAATGTACCCACTCCTGATACGGATACAAACACACACATAATTTCTGAGGACCCCACCAAAGAAGACATAATTGTTACGACAGAGCCAAATGATATTCCGGAAAATTTGGGTTCAGACAATGTCAAGATCGATAAGCCAGTTATCAATGATGCAATCCCTTTATCAAATGAAATGGATTCCATTAGTGGTAGCAAATCGACAGTTGGAAGCACACCCCCACAAGTTACACTTAAAACTGAAATTGACGGGGGAAAAGTTCCAAGTACCGAGGAAACGATATGCAGACAATCTTTGACAGAAGAAGTATATTTTACCATAAATCAAATTAATCAAACGCTTTCAAGTATTTTAAATTCAGCTTTTTTAACTAAAAAAAATAAAACCTGCAATCGTTTTTTTTTTTTTTTAGGGGCCTTTAACAAAAACTAGCCAGTAATAGAACTGAATTTCAATAACCTCTAACTTAATCTTTATAAAAGTTGTCTAATCCTTTGTTTTATAATAACGGAATTCCATTGGCTATTATACCTTAGTATGATGAGTGTCGCCAATTTTCGTTGCATTGATCTTCAAAACAATTATAAAATAATAAAAAAACCCCTGAAGGATTATGAAAAATTTTCAAAATAGCGGCTGCTACGCCCGATAAGAACAAAAATTTCAGGCAAAATAGTTAATATTACGTTATTTCAAAACAAATATTAAATAAGTAATAAAAGTTTAAGCAAAAATATATTTAAATAATAAAAAAATAACTTTTTTTAAATTTTAAATTAGCAAATATCAATTATGCACAGTTTTACTTTTCATTTCAGACCTTAAATTTGATGGACACTTAAAAGGTACTTGAGGTATTGCGATTTAAATGGCACCGTATACCTCCCCTTCGTACCAATACACCGATTTCCGTGCAGGTTTGTGTAGTAGCTACGCTCGGTAGCGGTAAGAAAATTAAGGGGCTAGTACACATCCAATGACCTTTTTTTTAACATTTTTTTTTTGTATTAACCTTTATTTCTTACAAGTGGTTTTTCAACACGACATTGATGTTTTAAGATAAAAAAAAGTTATTCTTTCCAATTTTTGACTACCCCGTCCAAAGTTGGTTTTCATCTGGTACCCACGATATTGGAAGTTCGGGTGATCTGAAACACAAAATTGAAATTGATTCTTCATTAACACATCAGTGTCTATCACATGAACCTCCACATTGAAAAAATATTGAAAAAAAAATGGCGGAAGATTTTGTGTTTTTGACACTAGCCCCTTTAAGCGAGCTCACAAACCTGCACCGGCAACTAGTGTATTTTTATGGGGAGAAGTTATGCGCTGAAACTTAAATCGCAATGTCTTAAAAATTTTATTAGGTGTCCAAAAACTTTTTTTTTATTTTAAAATTTAACAACGTAGTATTAACTCGTTCACCTATATTTTTTCCAATATTTAAATATAAATAAATAAATACTTAAGGAAACGAAATAACTAATTTTTCGCATTTCCATAAATTTTTTTTATCCAGGAAAGAAATCAAAAGACCACTTGAAAAACGTGTTTGTTTTCACGGAGTCTTACCCAGATGCAAAATCTGCTAATTTGTTGGTTGTTGTTTTTTTACTTTTAAAGTTTAACCTTGCGGGCTTTGACCAAATTTTGTTCTTATTTATTGTTTTTGTTTAGAAAGTTTTCTTTTTAAATATTTTTTAACCGTTTTTTTTATTATTATACATTTTCAGTTTTATGGAAATCTTTAAACGTGTTTCAATAAATATTCCGGCAGTTACCTGCATTTATTTTCTTTAAATATTTAAAGATTTAACAACCCCCACCCCTTCCGCGGTCGCAAGCGACCTCAGGGGCCCCCGTGCACTATGATATTCTTCGTCTATTTTTTTTTTGTTGCTTCACCATCCTCTTAAATACAAATTTAACGAATTTGTGGTTTTTTAGAAATATATAATTAAATCAGTCACGGGTAAGACTCCGTCAAAAGAAAATGATTTCGCTGTGGTCTTCCGATTTCTTTGAAACTATATGATAACAGTCCTAGGTTAAATTGTTTAAACCCTAAAAGGATTTTGCAAATTTTCAGACAATATAGCTTAATTCACGTAGTTTAATTGAATATTTTGGTTTAAAAAATTTTAACATTTAGACCGAAAAAACAAAAAACAACAAATCTGCCTATATATTTTGTAGCTGCAAATGTGTTTTCACTTTCGCATTCTGAATAAAAAAAAACTTTCTTACTTTACTGTTCAATGATTGCTCACATAACACCTTACTATTCTTAGGATAAACCTTCAACCGTTTCATTAAAAATGACTGATGAGAACAATAAAAGCGACGTTGTTTTACCCATCGAATCCGTAAGTGAAAGGATATTATCACTTTACATATATTAAGCTGTCAATTATATCGTGCAACAAACAAACATAACATTACCTAAAATAATTCCAATAAGCTCTCTTGTAAGATTTCCTATTTGGTCCTTACTTTATTAAGCAAATGGTCCTTGATAAAAAGAAGATAGATGTAACAACGGCTGCGTCAATAAGTTGTTGTGTCTAGAACTGCTTTATTTAGATACTGGGTGCTTGAATACATTTTAGAAGCGATATAGTTAATTAAGAAAAGCAGAGGCTCGCCGTTTTTTTTTCAGCCCAACCACTGTGCACTATGGTTTGCATTTCCAACTCGAAACACTTGTGGCATTTATCGTCGAGAGCATAAGCAGGAAAATACCTTATGGTGAATACCAGGCTAAAAGTACAGATTTGTCATATATAGAAATTTATATGTATAACAACACATAAAGGCAAAATCTCCCAAGTTGGAAACCAAAATTTCTAAGGGCACCTTAATTTTTTGTTGTAAGAAAATATAGATATATAGATATACAGATATAGATATTATCGGTAAAACAAAATCAGAAAAAAATTTCTCTTACGTTTCTGTATGGACTCATAAATTAACACGGATTCATTGATAACACACATGTTTTGCATAAGCCCTCGACTGCAATTTAAGGCCATGCATTTAATGCAAAGAAGTGTCAAAAGGCCAAAAAGAGTATCGTAAATTGTGAACGTTGCAAATGTTTGTCTGTCCGTCCGTCCCTCCATACGAACGTCGAGATCTCGAGAATTATCAGAACTAAAACCACCCAATTGCACCCAGACTTCTATACACCCCACGCAGATCAAGTTTAAAACCTGATCAGGCCCCTTTTAACGCACACAAACCGCGAATCTCTGTGCTGCCTAAATTTTTAGTGCTAGAGAAAACTGGCCTTTACAAATGTTATTTGTATTAAAAATATCTACACACTTACCCCAAGGCAACACATTCTTTTAAACAGGACAATAAGTATCGCAAATCTTATAATCGGGAAACCTGACTTTATCGTTCTTTCTTGTTTATCTTTATCCGTTTTTACTTTAATTACAGGGCCAGAAGGCAGAAGAAATTCCTGATCAATCCGAGCTTCCGGAAACCAAATCTAGTGAAGGTGGTACTCTGCGACTATCTGATCAGGTAAGTAAGTTACATTTAGATCAACATTTAAAAAAAAAAGCTTTAAAATGTCTTGTTGTACCTGTTACTTGTATACTAAGTTGGTATACTGTCTGTAGCAGGAGCAAGAGCGTTTTCTTGCCCCACATGAGACATTCAATGGGGGTATGCAGTAAAAGCCAATAATTACAACCGTCGATCTTCGCTGTCAAATGGTAACTCATTAAATGTATTAACAGGAGAACGCAGGAGACCTGTGTTCCGCGCTCAGAGAGAAACAAAGAGAGATAAAGTAAAAGATTCAAGTAAAGCTATCTCTCGCGGTAACATAAGCTTAAGTTCTAACAATTCGATAAGGTGCGTAGTGAAAACATAGGTTCCAAAGTATTCAAAGTAATTGCTAACAAATGTGGTTTATGAGATTAGATTCAAGTATTAATGTGACTCAACATCCCGGCCCCATTGAAAGGGCTAGGGACGCTTTTAAGAAATAGGTAGCAGAGCCAGCTTGTGAATTGGTCGACGAATTATTCCTATCACAGTAAGTATGTCAGTCCTTCCCTAGAATGACCAGAACTACGCGCCCCAAGGTCCAGCCATGAGGCGGCACATGGTCTTCGTGAACTATTCCCATATTGTCGATTGCAATGTTGGGCGAGTCTTTGGTCCAGGATGATCTTGATTGTAGTTCTCGCAGATATTCGTGATACCATATTTTCCACATTTTTCTGTGTGATGAAACTCTTGCGTTGCCAACGATCCACAGTCTCCCAATGTTTGTGCAGGACAGGCCTTTCTGGTAAGGCTCCTAAGGCGACTCCTGTAAGAAAGTGTCCAGGGGTGATTGTTGCGAGATCATTCGGGTCACGAGCTTAGGATCGCTTCAGTTTCAGTCGTGACAGTCGGTTGAGTTAATCCTTGACGCTTTTCACCACAGCTTCCCATAAGCCTCCGAAGTGCTGTGCCCTAGGGGGGATAACACGAAAGTTTATAAACTCATTAGTACATTAAGAGGTTATAATTGATTGATTTTTATCGTTGAACAGGAATTCAAGTAGTTCGTTTGACGCTCCAGTAAAATTTGTCGCGGAGTCGCAAAATAGTTCTGATGGTAAACCGCGTCTATAAATCATACGCTTTAGTGCCGTGATGAATGCGTAAGTTGATAGATCTGCCACAACTTCAATGTGTACTGCCTTTGGCGAAGCAAACAAATATGGCGAGATAGGATTTGTATGGTCCTTTCCCTTCCTTGCGGAATGCGCAAATAGGTCGAAATGGGTCCACAAAAATCGATTCCACAACGGGAAAACGGTCGGGATGGAGTAATACTTTCAACCGGCAAGTTTCCCATGACCTGCTGAAGCTGCTTAGGCCGAAGCGCACACAATTTACGCAGCTTCGAACAACACGTTGGGCTAGGCCCCGCATTGGATGTCGTTCGTCGGACATTTGCAACAGCTCCAACCGGCCTCCAACCTTGAGTAATATAAAACCATTGACGGGCTGCAAGAATAGAGACAAATGTTAAAGTTGGCTTCGTATTTGGTTTCCTTTCTGAAGAGCACGGATTTCGTCAGCAAAGTGGCATTGTTGCAGGGTGCATATCAGCAAAGTGGCATTGTTGCGGGTTGCATATGATGCAATGACATGCTAAAACCAACTCTTGAGCGGATGGCGATGCCATGTCGAAAGACATTGTTTTTCTACAAGCGTGTCAAAACCTCTCCATCCAAGCTATGACTACCAAACATCGTTTATAAGAGCTGATTTGGCGAATTGCATCTAAAAGGTAATTGGGGTTGACCCCTGGGTAACCATAAAAGCCGATTTGCGCGTTTCCGAGCCAACAGTTTTCATATCCAATTTTCACTATTGTTTGATGGCAAGTTGTTTTCGGGTTGTAAAAGATATGATAGTCCTCCAAACCATGTTTATTTTTGCAGGTCCTCTAATGAAAATCCTCGTGACGCCAGGTCCGCTGGATTGTATCGAGTTGGCACAAATTCCCATACGCATTCCGAGGTGAACTCTTGAATTTCGGCAATACGGTTTCCGACGAATGTTAAAGGAGTGGCTGTGTGATCCAATGTAATACCAGTTGCGAGTGGCACCAGAGGAATGTAGGAAATTGTTTGTCTGTAAAGATGATCCTCATCTTTGCGATTAGCAAAGCGAGCAGATGTGCTCCGCATAGCTCCAATATTGGCAGCGACAATTTCTTTGTCGGGGCTACCCTTGACTTGGCTGTCACCAAGTATATAGTCATCTTGCCATTCTCATCTATGATCCTTGCATAGAGACAACATCCATACGCACTGAATTGATGCGTTGCAAAAGCCATGAAATTGTAGTTCGCGTTGATTGGGTTTTAGGAAGAATAGCGGAATTGTCAAGGAGCCCAAAGACGATAAAGAGGATAAAAAAGAGTTCCATACCTGATGCAGCGCTTGCGGGATTGATTCGTCCCACTGCAATTTTAATAGCCAAACTTCCTTAAGTAATATTTTAGCCGATACGATAATCGGTGCTAGTAATCCAAGTGGGTCAAATAACGATGATGCCGTCGATAGAATCGACCGTTTGGTATTGGGTCCAAAAAAGTGCCTTGGTCTGAACGCGAATGCTAAGACGTCTCGATCCCAGTTAAGTCCCAACGTGCTATTCGATGATTCGATGTCCAAGTTCAGTTCCTTGATGGCTGGGTCTGACCCAAACTCACGATGGTTTGAATGCCTATTAGCCAACTGCATTTGGCCAGTTCCCAGAATTTTTGTGACGTCTGCTTGAATTTGGCGCAGATCAGCAATAGAGTTTGCGCCACAAATGAGATCGTCCACACAGAATGATGATTTTGTAATGCCGGCCCCAGTAAGATATGCATCTGCGAGTTGGTCAGCCAGGTGGACCATGCTGCGGATGGCAAGGTGAGGTGCTGCAGCAGTTCCATACGTAACGGTCTTCAATTCGTACGTGCGGAGCGGTTTGAAAGAGTCGTCCCTCCAAAGAATGTATTGGAATCTGCAGTGTTTCGGGTTGAATAACCCCTGGCGGTACGTTTTTACCACGTCTGCTGTCAGCGCGAATCGATGATCTCGGATAAGGCGTCGTTCTAGAGCCAAAAATCTAGTGCGAGCACGTTCACTCGATGATCCGAGCAAACAGGTATCCTCTTTAAATGGCAAATCAACCACTAGCCTTCCATCGGACTCTTTGGTCACTGATAGCGTAAATATTTCCTCGCATAATTGTTGCTCCGGTGTAAGATGATTGGCACTTTTTCCAATGTCTTCGATCGTCCACAATCGTTCCAAATTGTTGTTTATTGATTCTTCTACAGATAAACAGTAATTGTGTGAGCTTCCATGTCCTGGTGTTCCAGCACGACCAGAGACTATTCATCCAAATATAGATTTTTGTAAAGCTGGTAGCCCGTCTCCCAACTTGATTTAACCAAGTGAAAGAGATTCGAAGAAATTCTCCGTTCCAAGTAGGAAGTCAATCCGATGCGATTGACAGAACTTTTCGTCTGCCAACGGGATCTTTCTGGGACATTCCAATGCGAAACATTGACATATGAGTTCAAATGATATGCGATGTGAGGTGTGACGCAACAATCGATGGGCATCTCTGCGCCTCCAAGGCGAGATTTGATTGCAGTATGAACGAGATGCTTGATCCGTGTATGAGATTCTCCTATGCGTCGAATATCCATGTCGCGTTTTTTCCCTGGGTAGACGAAGTTTTTGAGCGAACTTCTCTGAGATAAAATTTACCTGTGAGCACGAATCGAGAAGTGCACGGCCAATTGTATAATTTCTATAGCTGTCTTTTACCAGTTCATTGGCGGTGGCCAAGAAGACTTGATCTGTCACTTGATTTATGTGAGCATGAGTAGTTGCTCCGTGTCCATGATAGGGTTGATTGATGAGCGGTGCAGCTCCATTAGGTCGGATTGCGGGATTGTCCCTATGAAGCATAGTGGTGGGCCCTAGAGCAGTTCCGACATTTCTGTGCACTGGGGCAGTTGATTGCCTGATGGCCTAAATCAAGACAATTAAGGCACATTGACAATCTTTTTACAGTTTCATGCCGGGAAATTGTGCGCAAATGAAGCTCCTGTGCTGCTACAGACTGCGCACGGATTTGCCGAATAGTTGAAAATGTGGGCTAAACGATATGGATGTTGAAGGCGATTCTTGGTTGCAGTTTTGGGTGTGATGTTGCATTCGATTTCGGGCGTTGTAAGCGTTCTACTATAGTTATGCACGCGGCCCAACACGGTAAACTTGAGAATTCCAAAGATTCGTTCCATTTTTGTCGAGTTCTCCCATCTACCTTTTCCATTATGATCCAAATTAGCATTGCCTGATACGATAAGACTGCGTAAATCTTTGCTGTTTGCTGTTTCTACATGTTGCAAAGTAAATAATGAGTTAATATTGTCGAGAAACATCAAAGTCGGATTATCATAGCGCGCTTTTAATCAAGCTAATGCCTCAAGTATTTATCAATTGTAATTTGAAAAGCTTGAACGGTTTCCAAAACCCTAGAGACTGATTAAATTTTTCGATTAATGATAATGAGCCTTGGCTATTGATAATCTAATTAAACATGGTAATAAAGTCCATCGAGCATGTCCTCCTCCGAGTCTACCGTGTCGATCATTCCCTGAATATTAAGTGCCTACGCGAAGTATGTTTCCAGCATTGCCAAACGGCATGACAACTCCGATGTTGTTGGCATTGCGCGTTCCAACGATGTCGCGGGAGATTAGCACGCTTCTGTTATAATGATTCTAGAGTTGACATTGTTAAAGAATTTAGTATCGGGGGTGCCACAGAAACCGTCGACGGTTTTGGGGAGTAATTTTTCGGAAATTCGGAAAAAAATCGTCGGTGCTACAGAAACTGTCTCGAACTTGTTGTTGGGACTAACGATTCGGAAAAAAGACAGGGCTGACTTCTTATTTTTATTTGTCATTTATTTGCTATTTTTCAATAAATTCAAGCCAAGTTTTACTTATTTTTGCAAGACAATACGAACAACTAAAAAAACTCTACACATAAATCGTAACGAACAAAATAGTTCAACATTTTAAAATGACCGCCAACCTAAACAACAGAAGCCATCGCTGTGTTAGATGGCTTCTTACGAGAGGCCGCTACATAAAATCAGTCCCCCAGAGCGAATCCTTTTGCGAAATCGGCGTTCTCTAATATAAAAGTCAAGAGCACGGTGGCTTGCTTTGATTTCCTATGCTTTCCCCTAAAACTAAACAATATTTAAAATTTGTTGAATTCACTGACATTTTCAAACAATTTGTCTTCTTCTTTGTCGTTTTTTAAGGTTTTTACCCAAGCCGGTATTTTTTGCCGCACGCGGTCACATTTAAGTGCAATGCAACGATTTGTTTTATTAATTTCACAAGAAGTACAACTTATTTTCACTTGAAATTTTGACACGCTATAGTTATAGTTATAAACAATAGTATAGCGTACCATAACAATAATAACAATCATATTTAAAATATGAAAATTACTCCGAAATTTGGCATTTTCTATTTGGAGCAAGTTGACATTTTGGTTTCTCGGGTGGAATTTGGCCGGAATCACACAAGCAATTTTTGAGGTGACGGCTTTTGGAGATTGATTAATTTAAAATATAAAAAGATCAAAACATAACAAATTTTGTATGCAGATAGCACATACAATTCATTAACGTTGTTTTAAAAAATTTTTCATTATTTATAAAAAGGTGCAAGTATGCTTATTTTATAAAACTGTCGTTTAAAACAGCGTTGGGCGCGCCCTGGCTCAATTTGCTCACCCTGCTCAAACCGTTATATTTTTCGGGAGGCGCCAGCAAATCGTCGCAGACGGGTCGCGGCTGGCGTTCAGCGATCCGTGAAGAAAACCAAAAACAATGCTACAGAGCTTGTGCGCAGGTAGCAAGCTCATCGCCGCGGTCCCGAGTTTTGCAACAAAAAAATACATTGGCTGGGTCTCGCACATCGTACCCAAAACAAAAACAACTTTAAAGGGAATTGCACAGCTGGCGTTCCGCGACGGTGGTGGTTGTTGTTGTTTTTTTTGGTCTGGCCTACCTGCTACTCAAACCGTTAGATCTCGTGCCCAACGCTGGTTTAAAACATGGGGGAAATGATAGAGTTTTCTGTGGCACCGACGGTTTTGCCTTGGGTTGGAACTTGGGCGGACTTCGGGAGGAACGGTTTCTGTGGCACCCCCGTATATGTTTGCAAAAATTAAAGTTTGCGAGCCAATGATTCTACTCCGATAGCGGTTCCCAAATGAACTTGCTAATCGAACCAGTTTCCAAAGATGATTTGACGATGGATGATCTAGCAGCTCCGATAGTGGTTACCAGTTTACCAGTTTCCAGTTTAACGTGGTGCGACCTGTCTGCACGCTATGTCCAACGAAGTGAAGTAATGATCCACGAAAATTTCAAATTTTTCATTTCCAAATTATACCGAGCTGGCGAAATTATTATTTTTATTGCACACTTGCCCCACGTTGGACGCCAGAATCTAACAGGGGTAGGGGTGCGCAGCAAAGGCCAATAATAACTACCGTCGATCTTCGCTGTCAAATGGTAACTCATTAAATGTATTAACAGGAAAACGCAGGAGACGTGAGAGAGATAAAGTAAAAGATTCAAGTAAAGCTATCTCTCGCGGTAACATAAGCTTAAGTTCTAACAATTCGATTAGGTGCGTAGTGAAAACATAGGTTCCAAAGTATTCAAAGTAATTGCTAACAAATGTGGTTTATGAGATTAGATTTAAGTATTAATGTGACTCAACACTGTGAACGTTGCAGAAATCCGTCTGTCTGTCCGTCTGTCCGGATGATCCCGGAAACTACAAAATAAGAGCTAAGACCACAAAAATTTGCACACAAATTTTTATAAATCCCACGCAGATCGAGTTTGTCTCAAAATTTGACCACACCCCTTTAATGCTAGAGAAAGACATTTTTTCTGGTTGTTTTAAGTACTATAATAACCTTTAATGTTTGAAATCTGTTTATTTCTAGGTGCAAACTAGAAATTTGTTTTTTTTTTAAATTGTATATGTACATTAAATTTTACATTTACATGTTTTTATTCATGCACAATATGTCTAAGCAACAAAAAAACCTGAAACTTTTAAAAATGCCCACATTTACAAAATTTGGGTATTTGAGTATATGTATGTTTTCATATACAAAAAGCACAGATCAAAAAAGCTAGCTTTAAAAATGTGACCGCGACAAAGTTTTGCGATTTGTGGGCAAATCAGCTATTTATTATATTAAATTTAGTTATTCCAGCTCTTACAGTTCCCGAGGTTTCAAGGTTCGAACGGGCGGACCGACAGACAGACAGACCATTGCAAAGTTCACAGTATTCCCTTTTCTCTCAAATAAAGGAAATAAAAACTTTGCTGTGAGGCTTGATAAGAACACTCCTAACTTCTATTCTTTTTAAAACCTTTGGTATTCGTTTACGTTTTGCGAGTACAGCTACAAGCTTTTTATTTTTATATTGCAGAAGGATTTTAACAACCAAATTCAGGACATAATCTCGGACATAGACATTAATATAAAAGCCCAAGAAAAAATAGCTCAGCTTAAGGAGCAGGAACTGAAACTTATTCAGAAACAGAATGAACTGGCAAATCAAATACATCAGCAACAGATCTTAGCTGAGCAGCTGAAAGCGCAAAATCAATTTAAATTAAATCAGGCCAGTCTTACTGCTGATCTCGACTCACGAATTCACGAACATGATGAGCGTGGTACATATTCCCAAACGCTACCACAGCAAAACAACCTTCACAAGGTAAGTATTTATTTCAATATGATCAGATTGGTTGCATAAGCTCAGGCATTTTGCTTTGATTTAATCTGCAAATATTAAAAATAGTAGACGGTATCTTTTAAAGTATGTTACAATTATTTTATTAAAACACTCTCCCCCATATCAGCCACACTTAGCTCAGAAACAACCAGCAAAATTTGGTATTAGTATCTTCATTGTAAAGCAAATCCGACAAAAGTTATGTCAGAATCTATGTTCCAAAATTGTCTTATTTTTTTTACTTTGGGGTTTAATTCGGTGTCCCACGCTGCTTAGACATTGTTAGCGTGGGACCATCTTAAGGGTTATCTCGGCGATGCACATGTTTTTGGGACAATTTATGAGTATCTTGTCTAAGTATAAATAAGAAAAGTACGATCGTCAATTTGGTTATTTATTACATTCCATTTTTGGAGCATTCTAAACAATCGTTATGCTTCCAGTAAAGAAACAACTGTTTTAAACTTTAAACACAAAAAATTGGTTGGGCGAATAATGGGCTAAGCTCTCGTGTTTAACATAATATTAAATTTAGAGTGGTCATTGAAGTAGGAATGTAATATTCGTTACAATGATTTTTAATTATTAAAATAGTTCAAACGTAACAGTGCATAAGTTAAGGTTAACAATGTCTTCGTTATTCAGTATGTTAACAGTTTGTTTAATGTTTAGCAATAAAACACTTATAAAACTTGTCACGTTGCACTTGCGGGGGTGCATATTCTCTGACTTTAGTTTTTCTACTACTTAAAACTACTTAACATAGGTCGCTCCAGAGCGAGGTGGAGACTTTTTGCAGGAGTAAGAGTGGGATGAGCACACCTCATCGTCACCCACGCTAGTCGTCGGCAATCGCAAAGCAGCGGAGTGGATTCAGCGGATGCGCACGGGGCTTTGGCACGTGCATGTGTAGAAGTGACTGATGACTCCGATGGCAAACCTTGAATCGGTCACCGCTGCGACACGATCCTCCGGAGTGCTCGGAGGCTAAACATCACAGCATCAGCTCTCAGTTTGACACTTCCGTAGCGGATGAATTCCCTGGCAAATTCGGCAGCGGAAGGATTGAATACCTCGGGAACGAGGTACTTGCTTCTCAAGTCGAGAGCATTGTGTGCACGCGATATCTACGACGCGGACATGGCCATCGGCTCCTGGAAAAAGAGAATCGATTCTGCCGAGCCAATCGTTGGAGGGCAAATCTTCTGTGATGACAACCATAGAGCCGACGAAGAAGTTTCTCGAATCGGCCTGCCACTTATTACGTTTATGGAGCTCCTTAAAGTACTCTTCTTTTCGTCGTACACGATATTGCTGATGGAGAGGTGGAGAGGTTGCCAGCGGCTTAAAACGGACTTGGTCTCATCCTTTATTTCGGGTTCAACTGTTTCAAGAGCCCTTCGACGGGAATATCCCTCACGGAATCCTCGCTGGTGAGCATTATGCTAAGGAGCCAGGAGGCGTGGGATGCTGTTGCAGAATGTGCAGCAGCTCTTATGACAGGACTGAAGCAAGCGGAGCGGAAGAGGAAATAATTGGTAAAAATGCGCGGTCTCATGCATTGCTTTGCTGCCGTACCGCTCGTCGTTGGACCTGCAGGGTAGCCATCTACCTTCCTACTACATCTGTAAGTTATAGTGCATTTAGACATAAGTGTTAGTAAATGGATACGCTCTTCCGGTCCATGCCCGTATGTGTAAGTTGACGGGAAAAACGGCGATCGTTTTTTTTTGGAGTACGCATACTTTGCAAGAGTGTACGACAGATTTTACCAGATTTTTAGCCTTTGGAATCTAAAACTTGGACCGTATTGCACGCACCATCAATTGGTTACCGTCATGAAGGGATATTCGTTGCGTATTTGAACGAGAAGGTGAGAAAAATTACAATTTTACGGTAGGATAAAAGGGTGCCGCTCATCATATTGAAGGACTTCAGAGGCTGTCACACGGCCGCTCGCTCTTATGAGACTATGCTGGTCTAGGAAGGGGTACATGTTTAGAATACAACTCGATTTCGGCCATAGACGCTTTTGACTCAGGCAGTCGTATTCAAGAGGAAATTCCCTGCGCTGAGTGCTTGAAATAAAAAGCCGCTCGGCAGCGTCGATCTCCGTTTCGCACAACTCTTACCTCGGTTTCAACACTGTTTTCACCGGCGCAACTGGCATTTTTGCGGTGAACAGGTGAACCATAATCGTGTCACTCTTACATATATCGCAGCACAGTACACTTTCGGAGACGTGTCTGCTCGACCTTGAAAGGTGGTCGGACAGAATCCCACCGGAGAATGCGAATCTGATTTAAAGCCGAATAGCTACGTAGAAAACTATTCCACGTCTGACATAGCTCTTTTGGAAGAATATCGTCCCACTCTAGGTCCTGTAGCCAAATTTCCTGCAAAAACATCTTGGACCAGAAAATGAAGGGATCGAGCCAACGGTCAAACAATTAAGCAATCTGAGACAGGACCTGGCGTTTTGTGAAGGTTCTGGGGGTGCGAAGAAGAATTCATCTGATGTGGTCTTCCAGTGAACACTGATGGTCTTTGCAGTACTCTTTTCGTCAATCTCCAGGAAATCAGTGCGTTGCAAATGGTCACTCTGGATGTTGGCTAAAATCTCTTTGTGGTTGGATGTCCATTTTCTCAATAGGAAACCAGCGGAACTAAGAGCATCTGTAAGATTTAAAAGCGCAAGCTGAGCTTATTCTTTGGAGTCAGCTTCAGCTAAGACGTCAGCCACATACATGAAATTACGAATAATGTTACTCGCCCTCGGATGCTTGCGTTGCTCGTCATTTGCTAGCTGTTGCAGCACTGGAATTGCCAGGAAAGGAGACTGCGGAACAATACGTGCTGAAAGGTTGTATGTTTTGGATCTACCCAAATTTGCCTAAACATTTTTTTAATGTCGGCGTTGAATATGAAAGGGAAGTAACCCCACTATAGGATTTTAAAAGTTAAGTCCGACTAAGGGACTGGACCGGGATGAAGGATATCATTTAAACTGGTTTCATTCGCTGAGGGGCTGGAAGCTTTAAAAACGACACGAACTTTCGTTGTTGTGCTTTCAGGGCTCATTACGGCGTGATGTGGGAGGTAATAGGTGGAAAAAGCTTGCGTAGAAGGAACTTCTTTCATGTGATTCAGATCCAAGGCGTCTTGAATCACAGAATTGTATTGGATTTTTAAAGGAATGTCGTATTTTAATTTGAGCTTATTTCGCAAAATTTGAGACAACGCTAACGAGTGTGCCAAACCTGACCAAGCATTTTCTGGGTCACGAAACCTAAATGTAACGACATACTTGCCGTTCTCGTCAGTTTTCGTAGCTTGGATGAGGTTTTTCTCACAAACGGAATCTGATTCCTTTACCATTTTTATTGGTATATCCTCCACCTCCCAAAATTTGGTAAGAAGTTTATCCAATGGGTTCTTATACGAGTAGGAAACTTTCGTTGAGAAGGAAGAAATGCTAATAGGCACTAAGGCGGACACTGGCCCAGTGAGTACCCACCCGATAATGGTTTCTTGCCCAAGGAAAGATCCAAAGATGTGGTTTTTAGCGCCAATAAGCAGGACAGCTGACATCCTGCTCCTGTCAAGACACCGTTTTCTGAACTCTCGAAAAACTTCGGATCCGCCAATGGAACATCAGGAAGATCCCTTAGGAAATTTTGCGGAGTTGGATACGAGGGAAGATTACCTGCTAGCTGAGGGAGAACGTAAGCGGTCGTCTCCAACTGCAGCCCGGGTCTAGTGGAAGAACGAATAGAAAAATGACATAGCTTTTTGAACGAAAATTGATCTTGAATTATTTGGAATGGTAACTTTATACGATTAAAGAGCCGCTCTGTTATAGACAACGCTTCAGAGCCTGAAGCGCGTGCTTGGAAGTTGCAGCCGAGATGACTGATATTAATAATGACCGTGCGCAGCAAAACAGCTCTTAACCTGCCGCTGAGCTTGCGTTTGAACTTGGAGCACTCGAAAAGAATTGCCGCGGTGCAACAGCGGATGATGCCGGCAATGGCATGTGAAGCAGCTTTAAGCACTAGTGCACTCACGCAGCTTCGTGCCAAGCAGTTTAGGCACAGTTATTTTCTTTTGATGTAGGCCGCCCGTTTATCTACACACATTTCAAGAAAACGTGAACATATACGCACAGGGTGATTTTCCCTGGAGCACAAATCGCATACTTTAGGCATCGGTGCAACCCTGGTCTCATAAAAATTAAGTCTTCGCGATGACTCGTTGGCATTTGACGTTCTTGGTTCTTAGGTGCGATGGTGCTCATTTGGGAAAGTGTTTAGCTCAACCCACGTTGGAATTTCGGATTTTTTCTGCAAGGATTGCTCCAACAAAGAAAGTGTGGGCTTTGGAAGTTTTGAGGAAACCATATACACAAGGAAACAGTCCCCAGTCTTAGTCTCGGTGGCGGAATTTTCAATTGTCGTTAAACAGCCTTGTATGGTACTTTGAAGTTCCTTGAGGGCTTGCCCAGACTCTTGCGAAATAGACCCAACATTGAATAAGCCGGCTGTTTACCAACAAACGATTGTTCTCAAAACGCTCGGTCAGGTTCCTCCACGCTGAGGTGAAGCTATCGTTGGTAAGTGGAGAATTGGCAACGATCGTATACGCGTCGCCACTCGTTTTTGAATTAAGGTGGAACAAATTTTTTACAGGGGTGAGTCGCGGATTATAAATGTATTTTGCCGTAAAAAGATCCCTGAATGACGGCCACCGAAGAAATTCTCCTAAGAAGACTTCAGTTTCTACCGGCGGCAGCGGACAGCCAGAAAATTTGTGGAACAACACCGGTAGGAAGGACGGGCTGGGCATTGCCCATCTCGATCAGCTCCTGGAGGTTGCGTAGACCGAGTAGCAATAGTCATACTTTGACTGAAGAATCGGCAAGGTTTCTGCCGCACCCTTAACAGCAACGGAAATCAGATCGGAACAAGCTTCAGATTCCTTTTCCACCTTGTCCCACAATGCACGGATTTGGTCTCGGTGGACTTGGCACATATACAGAGACGGGCTTGCTGCCCCCGAAGTGCTTATTTGTGCTTCAAACTGACTCACACGATCCGTTGTGGCAATAAATTTGTTTAAGGCAACATTTGCTGCGTTTTTGGCCAAATTTTTATTGGATTGAGTGGATCTACAATGAGGAAGCAACTGGGACTGTGTTTAAAGAATTCATACTATTCGCTGATACTTCCCCAGGTCGAACAGGTCAACTGAAACCATAAAAGGTAGCAAATTTCATTAGTTAAGTGTAATTCCTTGTGCTTGAACGATTGTTTTTAAGGTTTTTTTTTTGTACATACGGGAACGTTTTATGCTAAAAATAAACTTTTTGGTCGCTAGAAATTTCACTAAAAAATTCATGTCGGCGAAAAAAAGTTTGTGCGTGAAAAGTCGATCGTTCAAGCACAGAAAAATTTCATTACGAACATTTAAAAAAAAATTGAAGAAAATCGGTTCAGTAGTTTTCCGCCAATCCATATCAGCGCAAAGTCATTTTTCAAGAAACACGATTTTGAGATATTCGCGTTTAAAGTTTCAAGTTTAGTTTGGGGCCGCGACGAGGCGCGCGGCTAGGAGCGCTGTTAGTTTTTTTTTTCACTGCTCGAATCTCTATGAAAATTTGGGAAAATGTTCTCAAGGATTTGTTTTTTAAAATAAAGCTATACAAAATTTTTAAATTTTTTTAAATAAAAAAAGGTAGGGGAGATGTGGGGGTTGTGGGCATAGTTTTGTTTTTGGCTTATAATTACCGAACTAGTGCATACTATTTGGACATATGGGTATCTGTGTAAAGCTAGAGACCTAAACTAACCAATTATAAAGAAACATACTTGATTTCGTCATGCGAAAAAATTTCATATGGACTTTTGTAAAATCGTAATTTTCAGCTAAATTTTTTTTTGGGGGGTTGTGGGCACCCTGGAAAAAAATGCTGCAAATGGAAAAATATGGAAACAAACCGCAACCAATATCAACAAAATGACAATTTATTTATTTCAAAGACTACATAGGCGTTATTCATCGTCGGAAACACAATTTGACATGTGTAATAACTGGCCCGCATGTCAAAACATTTCAGACGAAAAGCTCGATCGCAAAATTACAAATCTTGGTGATAATCCCTCTCAGCGGGAGAGGATCATTTTGAAAACAATTTTACAAGAAATTGTAGGTAATAAAAAAATTTGCCAAAAAAAAACGGGTGCCCACAACCCACCCAATTTTGGTGCCCACAACCAACTTTAGCAGACATTTTAAGAAGTAATTAAAAAATGTGTTTGCATAAATTTTTTGGTTCAAATCGATACTGTTCCATTTAGTATAATACTTTGACTAAATAAAAATGCATTACACTTACCTTCTTAATCGATTCACTTTAATTAATACACTATTGAAAATCTTTGAAAAAAGTTTCACCACCTTTTCCAAGCACAAAAAAACCAATTCGTTCATTTCAAAAAGCAAACGCGTTCGTTTACTTTGATATTTGGCATAAATCATACATAGGGTAATTGCTTGCGAATGACATTACCAACAAAAGTCAATCTTCATTTTGTGAAAATATACGTAGGGGTGCCCACAATCGACCCATGCCCACAACCCCCACTTCTCCCCTATATAACCCCTTAATGGACGTGAAAACTGACGCAATAAAAAGTGTAACGCCAGAATCAGGTGGAAATAAAAATAAATGGATGCGAAAACTGACGCAAAAACTTTGACGCTAGAATCATTTGAAATCCAGAAATAAATGGACGCGAAAACTGACGCAAAAAAAAAAGTGTATCCCAGAATCCGATGGAATCCAGAAATAAATGGATGCAAAGAAACTTGAAACTCAAACTTGAAAATTGGATGGTGGAACTGAAATCTCTCAACACCAAAAAATATCGATTTATTTTTCAATAAAAATAAATTTTAAAAGGTATAAACTCAATGTCCGTCTAATTAGCGTCGGTGACTTAGCGTCGATGATGGAATGGTGAAATTTTGAAAACGGAGAGCGTTTTTGATATTTCAATTAACTCGCTATTTAAGCAACTTTTTAAACAAAACAAAGTGCAGTGACGTTAACTTTTGAATACAATTTCAATGTTTACAGGCACATGTCAGCATATATGATCAAACACTTATCGAAAACGCGAACTTAATCTCCGGAAAAACTTACGGTTTTAGGATCATGAAATTTTATTAAAAACTAGTTCTTAGCCCTTTCTATCATTTAAAATACCGTGCAGGTTGGTACAACCACTGTGAGAGGCGAATAATTTTTCAAAAGTTAACTTCTACAAGTATTGCCTTTATAGGCTAATGACACTACATTGTTCAATTCATAAAGGGATAGGCTTAACAAAAAAATTTTAATTTTAAATTTAATAATTGAGAGGTAAAACATGTTCAGTAAAAATTTCAAATTTGTCTGAATAAAGGTTTTTAAGATATACGCGGTTCAAACACGATGCACAAAATTGTGTCTTCCGCTCAACAACGAAGTTCAAAAAAAGTTTTCCTTAGTAAAATTTAGGATTACCAACAGATTTATCTAAAAATCGACAAACTTGTTTAGAATCGTTTAAGACGAACTATCAGAAAATTTCGGCTCGATAGCTTTCACACAACTTGAGATATTTTTTTTTTTTTTTTTTTTCGCGCGTAGTCCCACGGCCCACATACCCGCCCAACCGACCGGGGGGCGCAGCCGTGTATCGTACGGCACGATTCGCGAGAAGATAGACGCGAGTTATGAAAGTATAGGCAAAGTCCGAGGAAAAAAGTAGGATCTAATTTTGTGATAACGAAGTTAGTATAAGTCGTTTTAAGAGCGGCAGAGAGTCAGAATTTGAGATTATAGGATAAAGTCTATTATAGTCAGAACATAATACTCTGAAAGGCTCATGCAAGTCATTGTTACATCTACAATGGTTTAATATTAAGGGTATATAACTTCTAGTTAATCTACTTGGCACAGAAAAGTTAAGCCGACCAACCAAGTCGGCACTGTCAAAATCACCACGAATAAGATTATAAATAAAAATAGTACCAAGCATCGTTCTACGGTTAGCTAGGGAGGGTAAATTAATTAAAAGTAATCTGCTAGAATAAGAAGGTAAGTTAAGGTTTGCATCCCAGTTGAGGCGCCGTAAAGCAAAAATTAAAAAGTTTTTTTGAACAGATTCAATGCGATCTATATGTACTCCGTATTGGGGACTCCAGACGGGAGACCCATACTCTAGAATCGGACGGACTAGCGAAGTAAATAAGGTCTTAGTGACGTAGGGATCGTCAAATTCCTTCGACCATCTTTTAATAAAACCAAGCACTCCTCTGGCTTTATTAACCATGGACGAAATGTGATCAGTAAACTTAAGTTTTGGGTCCAAAAGGACGCCAAGATCGTCTACCATAGTTATTCTATCCAAAGATTTCCCACTTAGTGAGTAAGTTGCAAGTTTTGGATTGACTCGGCAAAAAGTCATCAACTTGCACTTAGACCCGTTTAAATTTAGTAAATTATCACGGCACCAGTTTTGAAAATTGTTTAGATCGGATTGTAAGTCAGAATGGCTGGAAATATCCTTGTACTGCAGGCATAACTTAACATCATCTGCGTACATAAGTACGCGAGAATGATTTATAATTAATGGAAGGTCGTTAATAAATAAAGTAAAAAGAAGCGGACCAAGGTGACTACCTTGTGGGACGCCGGAAGTAACTCGGAGAAGACCAGAAAGAGAATTTTTAAAAAGGACTCTTTGTGTCCTGCCATTCAGATAACTCCAATCTAAATCCATCTAAGAAGATCAATTGGAAACCCTAACAAGTCAAGTTTCCGAACTAAAAGTGAGTGATTTACAGAGTCAAATGCTTTACTAAAGTCAGTGTAAATGACATCTGTTTGAAAGCTACTTTTAAAGCCCTTTATCACGAATGAGGTGAGCTCCAAAAGGTTAGTAGTTGTTGATCTTCTTTTCATAAATCCGTGTTGACACGGAGATATTACTGACCTACAAAGGTGCTGCAAATGAGGAGTAATGACATTTTCGAAAAGTTTGGGGATAGCCGACAACTTAGAAATACCTCTATAATTGCTGGCATCCAATTTGTTACCTTTTTTGTGGAGAGGAATAACAAATGACTCCTTCCAAATAAGGGGAAATTGGGAGGTTTCTAAAGATAAGGTGAACAATTTGAGAAGGGATTTGCATACGGCTTCCGCGCAGTTTCTAAGCACGCAGCCAGGAATTCCGTCGGGACCTGGAGAGTAAACAGGCTTAACACGTTGAAGATTAAAAAATAAAGAGCTTTCGTTTATAGTAGGACTGAATATAAGGTTCGACGTGGTGTAAGAATAAGGCTCTATTGGATGTGCTGAATTAGTATAAGTCGTTTGAAAAAACTGGGCATAAAGATCGGCTATTGCCTGATCTGTGGTAGCCGTCATGTTTTCAAAATAAAGCGAGGAAGGATAAGAAGTAGATTTACGCTTGGTGTTAACAAAGTTATAAAACTGTTTCGGGTCCTGCGAGAACTGGACCTTACAACGATTTAAATAATTTTTATAGCACTGCGCGTTAAGCACGGTAAATTTTGACCGAGCACTTAGATATTTTGAAAAAACAGATTGAGAACCGGAGTCTTTATATTTCCTGTAAAGTCTGGACTTAACATTTCTTAGGTGTGACAACTCTTTACTAAACCAAGGTGGTTTACTGGAGATTGACGGATAGTACATCGGAACACAAGATTCTTTTATTGCAGTATAAAAAATTTGTATGGCATCAGCCATGTTATTGCATGAGTAGAGATCGGACCAATTGAAGCCAGATATAAAGTTATTAAGCCTAGAAAAGTCTGCCTTACGAAAACAATGTATTCGTTTAGTTGACTTTTCTGATTTTTCTTCTATCACGATACCCGTGTCGACTGTCACATCGAAAGTAGGATGATATGGATCTTCAGGTTGCGTAAGTGGTGGTACCCTGGATAGAAACACGGCTTCAGGATTCGAGACAAAGCACAAATCCAGTAAGCGGCCTAGTGAGTTTCGAACATGGTTTACTTGACTCAAAGATATGTCAAGCAAGCCGTCAATAAAGTCATGTTGTGCAATAGGTAGTAAGACATTTGATTTTTCATCTGTGGACCACGTAGCTCCAGGTATGTTGAAATCACCTAGAACTAATAACTGATCCCTATCGGACAGCCTATTTGAAACGGACTGTATCGCAGAAAGATGATTTAAGTATTCTTGGAGTTCAGAAGACGGCGGAACATAGGAGCAAGTGATATATATAAACTTTCCCGGAAGGGTCAGCTTTGTACAAATAAATTCAATATTATTAAATTCCTCAACACATACCTCTTCCGACGTGAGGTTGGAGTCCACGGCAATTAAATCTCCACCTCCCCGTTTGGAAGGACGGTCAAGCCTATATATTGTGTACTTACCGGGAAAAACTTCGGAGCTAAGAATCTCCGGCTTTAACCAGGTTTCTGTAAACACAATAACATGGGATGCAAATGAAAAGCTATCAGAACACAATTAAGTTAGCTTGCTACGCAAGCCTCTTGCATTTTGATAGGAAAGAAGGAGGTTTTTAGTTAGTTTTTTGAAGAAGAAGTAGAAGAGGAAGATGGCACAATGGTCTGGCCACGACTGGGAAGTCTTATTCCCGTGGGCCCTTTATTTTTTTTCTTAGCTTCGAACTCCTTTACCACCAAATTGTCCGGCCAAAATTTGGCAGGGCTTATGGTAGCAAAGTGCTCGATTGGGACAGTGATCTTGAAAGATGAAATATCCCTAGCATAAGAGAACTTAAATTTTTCCACCTTAACGCTTGCGGCTTTTATTTTGTCTTGTATATGAGACAGTACATCAGAAGATGTTTGATCAGGGGAAAGCCGAGAAACAAATATTTGTTTATTTGGTGGAACCACTGAAAGAGCTTTAGGTGATGCAGATTGTGCGTCTGCAGAACCACCTATGCCCGGTAGTCCGGACTCAATATTTCCTTGTGGCGGTGTGTTAACTAGGTTTGGTGGTTTAACCAACTGTGAAACCACTACGGACAAATCGGAATTTTCAGGATCTCCTGTTTGCATACACTCCGCTGTGGATTGATCGGGCTCCGAATCTTTTTTGGCTGCCGATCTTAGCAACATTTGAGCGGTTGCTGAGTTCGGCTGCTGATCCACGGGAGTGCTCTGCTGGTCACCTGACGGAGGCTGCGGGGTGTTCCCCTTTGGCCTACCACCAGCGGCTTTTTTGCGCTTTGGAGACTCCTCTAATAGTTTTATACCAGCGATGGGCACGAGATCTAACGGTTTGAGTAGCAGGTAGGCAAGACCAAAAAAAACAACAACAACCACCACCGTCGCGGAACGCCAGCTGCGCAATTCCCTTTAAAGTTGTTTTTGTTTTGGGTACGATGTGCGAGACCCAGCCAATGTATTTTTTTGTTGCAAAACTCGGGACCGCGGCGATGAGCTTGCTACCTGCGCACAAGCTCTGTAGCATTGTTTTTGGTTTTTTTCACGGATCGCTGAACGCCAGCCGCGACCCGTCTGCGACGATTTCTGGCGCCTCCCGAAAAATATAACGGTTTAAATTGAGTGTCCAGAGCTTGGAGCAGATCATCTGCCTTGCGAAAACTATCTCTAGCTCCTGCAAAACAGGTGATTAGCCCCTTCAAGCCGCCTTTAGTTTGGCGCATGAACAATTTCATCTCGTTCGCAACCTCGAGACAGGCGTCACAACAAAACTGCAAATTTTTACCCTTACTTAGGTCATCACTTGTTCGGCCAGTAAAACCAGCGCACTTGGTGTGCACCATTTTTTCACATAGCCAACAAGTCATTTTAGGCTGGTCAGCCTTGATTGCCTTCTGGCATTTTTTATCAACACAGACAAAAAATGTGTCCATAATATTGACTAATCGGACCACTGTACCAAATGAAATGAAATCGAAACTTTTGAGCGAGCAGCTAAACTTACCGCAAGAGCGAGCGCAGATAACTACCCGATAAGAAGTTTCGATATAGAGAGCGAGATAAAGAGCGAGAGAGCGCAGTCAATGCAGTTGATGTGCATGCAAAAACAACAACAGCGATTTGCCCTGCGTGGGACGGATAAAGCACAAAAGAAAGACAAAATAGAACGCAACAACAAAAACACAAGCGAAACTAAAAGTTTAAATTGATTAATTTATTGTTATGCACAGAATAGAATAGATTCACTCGCGAAGCGAACGGAATATTAAAGTATATTAATTAAAAAGGCGATTTATATGTTTTTATTTATTCCCACCGTTGGGTTTACACGATAAATAGGTAAAAATCGGAGCGCAGAAAAAACGCGGCCGTTCACTTTGAAAGTACAGAGCGAAAAAATTGAAACGGAAGAAAAATGTTCCTTCCGCTCACACAAGGGTTAAATAAAATTTACCATAAAATTAAAAAAAAGTTCAAAGTAACGGAAAAAAAACACACACATTCTTTGAAAAATGTTTAAGATATAGCGCGTACAAATTGCACCAAAACGAAAAATATGTATCTTACGCCTTAACTAAAAACTAATCTGAACTTTGAACTTACATTGTGAAGCCCATGTTAAACCTAAAATTATATGTTAAACAGGGTTTGATGGACAATTTCATCTATTTTGAATTGGTATGACTCACTTATTTAAAAAAAATCACACTTTTTTGAAAAATACCCCACTGTGCGTCGCACATAATTCGAATTTCAACATTTAGGGCGACAAAATTATGTAATTTTTTTTTTTTAATTGTAGTAAACCCAATATAATACGCATTTTTTTTTATTTTAGTTGTTTTAGAAGGTAAGGCCCCAAAATCTCGAAAAATAGAGCTAATCTTAATAAAGTGGTTTCAGATTTGAGTTCAGTTCAGTCCAGTTCTCCGCTTTACTGTTTTCATTCAAAGGAAGCTTATTATATATTACAGAAATTTTTTTTTTTTTTTTTGTAGGCCTATTATGTACCGCGACCAATAGAGATCTATTGTGCAGGTATTACAGAAATAATATTTTCATTAATTATTTACAAAACGTTAAGCCTGAGCAAAGAGGACCTTGATTTTTTTAACAGCTAGCTAAGCTAGTCAGTAATAGATTGTCATAGAAAAAATTGCTTGGACGAACTTGGAAAGGTACTATTTTCAATAATGAAGTAGAAAAGATGTATAAAAATATAGAAAATAAGGGTTATCTAGAATTACACGAAATGTAGACATTAGAGTGTATAGAATATCAACTTTTTTTGATTTTCGATGACGCGGGGTGCGGAAAAGTTGTAAAACCATGTCCTTGAAATTTTGAAATATTCATGGAAACTCGATTTTCAACGTCCTTGAACGTCCTCGAATAGTAAATATTATCCTTTCGAGTTTTCATGAAAATTTCGAAATTTCAAGGACGTTGCGGGGATAGTAAATATTAGGGGAGAGTGGGGATAGGTGAACCACTTTTTTTGTTGAACATTATTATGTCTAAACAATTCGACGTTAGGGTCTGCTGTTTATAGGAATTTAAAGAGCATTCATTCCTTTGCATTTAAAGTATTTTGTGAAAATAATATGTCACGTTTTTGAACTTTATGAGCATTTTAAAATTTTGTTCGAATGGTTCAGTATCCCCACCCCTGGGGATAGTTGAACCACCCTTTAGATTAACACAAAACTACAATTGTATAAAAAAGTGTAATTTATTTCTTTGTTTATGCCTTTTTCTGTTCAATATAAACATTGCACATTTACAGCATGGAATAAAACAATAAAAATATTTAAAATACAATTTTAGGAAGTTCATGCCACTGACGAAGAACGATGAATTTTTCCTGAAAACGTAAGGTCACAATTAAAGCTGCAAACGGGGAATAAAACTTCGATTAGCGATAAAACGACACCAATCGTTTGACGCGATTGTGCGTGGTGTGAGGCTAGGATTACGACTAAGTAAGCAACACACATATAAATGGTGCACAAAACATGTCAGAAGGTAAAATATTTGTACTGGTTCATCTATCCCCATGGTTCACCTATCCCCACTCTCCCCTATCATTTCGGGATAAAACTTTTTTGTGCTTTCATTTTACGCACCCAGCGTCATCGAAAAAAAATTGAGTTTTCATGAAAATTTCAAAATTTCAAGGACGATGTGGCGATAGTAAACATTATCCTTTCGGGCTGAAATTTTTTGTGCTTTCATTTGACATGGTTTTACAACTTCTCCGCACCCCGCGTCTTTGAAAATCAAAAAAGTTGATTTTCGATACACTCTACTAGACATTCAAGGTAGTATTAGTATTTTTCTAAAAGTGATTAGTTTCCTTATTGGGTCAGGCCATGTCAACTGAGACAAAAATTTTGGGTCGATTTTTTTGATTCGAAAAAAAACTATAAAAATGTGTACATTAGGACAGTACCTAAAAACACTTTTAACAGTTTTTCGAAATTCCGCACCGTTTTCGATATTTTGGGCCTCAAAGTTCGAAAAATTGTTTTTTAGGGTTTTGGCGAAAAACGTATAACTCAGAAACGGCTTGACATATATCGACGACATTTTTTTAGGGTGCAAGAGAACCGTTTTACCCTTAAAACAAAAATATTTTAAAAATTTAATTTATAAACTAACTTAATTTTTAAGAAAAATTGTTTAAACAAATTAATTTTTAAAAGTGTTCTGGAGCAAGTATTGAAATGAAATTTTTACACAATAATCTTCGAACTCTTATTAATGTGTTCCCAAAAGAAAAAATTTGTATATTTGCCTCAGACAGTAGATATCGAATTTTTTGTCCCGCCGCGCAAGGTTCGCCCATGCAAAACGCGAGCTAGCAGTACAGGGGTCGGGGTAGACGCCGGCAGCGCAGTCGGCGTCAACGACGGTCAACGACGACGCCTGTGCTTCTTGCTCGCGTTTTGCATGGGGGAACTTTGTGCGGCGGGACAAAAAATTCGATATCTACTGTCTGCGGCAAATATACAAATTTTTTCTTTTGGGAACACATTAATAAGAGTTCGAAGATTATTGTGTAAAAATTTCATTTCAATACTTGCTCCAGAACACTTTTTAAAAATTAATTTGTTTAAACAATTTTTCTTAAAAATTACATTAGTTTATAAATTAAATTTTTTAAATATTTTTTTTTAAGGGTAAAACGGTTCTCTTGCACCCTAAAAAAATGTCGTCGATATATGTCAAGCCGTTCCTGAGTTATACGTTTTTCGCCAAAACCCTAAAAAACAATTTTTCGAACTTTGAGGCCCAAAATATCGAAAACGGTGCGGAATTTCGAAAAACTGTTAAAAGTGTTTTTAGGTACTGTCCTAATGTACACATTTTTATAGTTTTTTTTCGAATCAAAAAAATCGACCCAAAATTTTTGTCTCAGTTGACATGGCCTGACCCATTAATAAACTTTCAAAAAAGTACTTTTGTTCGCCAAAAATGTTGAATTGCCAAAGTTCCGGCTGCCCCGGATTCATCTGCAGTTTCTACTACACACAACAAAAATTAAAAGCAATCCATAAGTAATATTTAAATATTAAATTTATTTTTTGTATTAATTCTCTTAAATTTAAGAGTAAAAGATAATACTGTGAACGTTGCAAATGTCTGTCTGTCTGTCCGTCCATCGTTCCACCAAATTTTTCACACGGACTTCTATATACCCCATGCAGGGGCGATTACGCCCCTTTTAACGCTAACAAACCGCAAAACGCTGTCAGGTCCACATTTTTAATGCTAGGCCTTAATAAATATTGTTTGTATTGAAAATATCTACTCAAACAGCTAAAAATTTCACAAATCTGGCCAATTTAAAAAAATTGTGTATACAAGTATGTTAAAATTGTATTGCACTTGGAAGCAGGCTACTCTTTTTTTTAAGGGGGCAATGAGTAACAAAAATCTGAAAGTCAATAGTTGCTTATGCAGTTCAAAAAACTTACTGTGGTGGTTCTAACCCCCTGGGCCACACATTTTACACACAGACTTCTACATACACCACGCAGATCAAGTTTATTGCAAAATTTGACCACGCCCCCTTTAACGCCTACAAACCTCGAAAATCTGTGGCGCTCTCATTTTTAATGCAAATATATTGATATGTCCACTTTCGAACTACATATGTAGCTAACCACTTAAGGCTTGAATTAAAAATAAAGACGTTATAGAACATTTTACGTTGCCGCCTTTATAATATACATACGTATGTTTAAATAGATAAACTAAAGTCGTCTTCATGGTAAACAACCAATATGTGGCGTGTTTTTGTCAACTAGCCAACAGGTGGCGGAACTTTAGCCTTAATTGTAATTAACTTGTGATTTGTGCTATTTAAGAAAAAAATTTCGACTACAAAACAATTAAAAAAAAACAAAACAAAAATTCCGTTTTAGGTGCAATGAGTTTTCCAATTCACTCCCTGCACATGGTTTTCTGATTCTGAGATTCTGCCGTGCCGGGCTGCCTCTCTAAATGGCTTTGTAGCGTTCTAAGGGAGACAGGCACGTTTTCAGTTCTTTTGTTTGAACGTACATCTTCTTGCCACGACCAAGTCGTATGGACGATTTCTATAGATTAAACAGACTCCGCCGCCTTCATGCTGGGGAAGAACATGCTGCATGGGCCGGTAGCTTAAGAGGTAGCCCCAGCTTCGTATGCCTGCTTCTTTTCCTTTGCAGCGATATGTTACCTGATGCGACAAGCCTTTATGCTGTCTTTCCTGTAATCAGTTGTCTCCGAGTATGGTTTCGAGTGGATTTGTTGACCTTGGCGCCTCTTTTCCGTAAGCTTCTTGTGTGTCTTCTTTTTCGTAGTCTTAGCAAATGTACATAAATTACCGTCTTGGAACTTTAGTTTTATTTAAAATAAGGAGAAGTCAAAAAAATTGTTTCGCACTTGTAAACACAGTTTCTTGAAACTAGATATCTGTGTAAATTTCTCTAGCACTAAAAATTTTAACACTACAGAGTTTTGCGGCTTGTGGGCTTTAAAAGGGGCATGGTCATGTTTTGAAACAAACTTGATCAGCGTGGGGTAAACTGATGTCTGTGTGCAAAATTTTGTGATTTTAGCTCATATAGTTTCAGAGATCTCGACGTTCGTACGGACGGACGGACAGACAGGCAGACAGACATTTGCAACGTTCACAGTATTTACAATGCTCCGTATCGAAAATAAAAGGCTAATACCAAATGCTGTGACAATAGTAGTCAAAAAAAAGTAAAGTTTACACATTGTTTATTTCTTTATTTATTTTTTATTTTCATGGCTAAAATTGTTTGTAGCAGCCAAATGACTATTAAAAACCCAATTTAAGTGACGTGAGCTCTATTTGTGTAGAAACAGGAGTATTTTATTGTATATGCCTATATACATAAACGAGTGTGATTTCTGTATGTGTGGTTGCTATTATTAGCTTTTTTGAGAACATTCTACACATGTATTATTATAAGGCTAAATACATACAGATTCAGTTAGCTAAATACATTTATTTAGGAAGCAAAAAATATATATTTTTAAAATCTATTCGCACCTATTGTCGGTATCAATGAAATTTAATTGTTATTACTGAATAATTGTTAAAAATCTATAGTTTTAAAAAAAAAAAAATAAATAAATAAAATATGAATTGTGTTGTAGAAAAACAACGAGGCTTTCGGCCAAGTGATCTTATCGATAAAATTAAACGACAACTTTTACTAAAGCTCAGTATGCAGATGTGGCAAAAAGGAAAGGTATTTGTTCAAGAATTGTTGTTTTTATGAGCACTGGAAACCTTTTAAAGCGCTAAGTAAGAATATATTTTTATTTAATTATTATTTAGGAATTCACAAATGTATCGAAGACGGTTGATTTACGCAAAATATTTACACCAGCGACCGATACCACCGAAATATTACCAAAAAATAGTAAGTAGTAATAAATATAAATCAGAAAAGGTGATACGTAAAATCGTATTTGACTTAATGTAATCGTCCATCAAGCTTCCTTATAGCAGTACTAAAAAATACATGCTTCTGTTAACTATAAATATATTATGCTGAAGAGGAATACTTGGCTTGCTTCAACATTCGCAAACAAATGCCTATTAAAAAATTCATTACGTATCGCCTTTTAATCCAGTTTTAGCTAAAACTATTATATATTGAACTTGTTCAAAATAGGAAAGCTATATGCCTCGTCTGCATTTTATTCTCCAACACTACACCCTACTGTGGAAGACCAAGTTGAACTAGCCCGAAGAATATCGCACTCATTGAGTGATATTAGTAACCAAACATCTAAGGGTCAAACAATGTATGTCAATCGCAAAAAACGTTCAGACAAATGGGTTCATGAAGGTAGATCTCAAGGTAATAGTTTTTTATTGAATCATTTTAATGTTATAATTAATAATTTCCGGTTCTCACAATTTTGTTTCGCTATATGACTGATATAAAACTTTGTACACTGGCTGTAAGAAACAACACTAAACAATGCAGACCTTTTTTTACTTAACTGGTCGTTACTGTTCCGTAAGCGGGTCATGTTTTGAAACGCTTAGTCAAACTTTAAACATTTGTTCAGGTAATTATTTTAGGAATGCATACAGTAAATAAATAAATATACTGAAATATGAAAATAATTCAAACACTACAAAAGTTGGTATTTTTTGAACAGGCTCAATTGTACCTTGTTTTTAAACCAAACTTTTTAAAAAAATTAGTTTTAATTTTTTTTTATTGGAGAAAAAAGGAGGAGATAAAAGTGTCTTTTATTATAAAAACGAAAAGGCACTAAAAATACATCGATCTTGAGCCAGCCGAACACACCAGTTTGTTTTAAGAACATATTTCTGGAATGACCGTTACTTATCACAGTGTGCCCCAAGAGGTCACAGGTTTGATGAAAATGGTGACGCACACAAAGCTTGGATCTTGGTTCGTATGTGTCCCTAGATTGCAGAACTAAAGGGACCTAAATCCCAGCGAGAAGCTTAAATAGCTTATCATAGCTTATAGGATCAATGAGCAATGCAATGAGCTAACCAAAAAAAAACTTGTTGCTTTCAATAATTTGTCTTGGAAAACAGAACTTCAATTTCGCTTAAACAAAATTTGCGCAAGGAGGGAGGGGGTTAAGGAAATGATTATGTTTGATTGCATGGCGAGGCAGGAGGTCTTAGACAATGATTACGTAATCAGTTTTTAAGGATATTTTGGTTTAAAATATTTATTCAAAAGCTTAAAATAATAATTTATAGTTTATATTAAAGATTGGAGCATTTCCGTTTAAATCCACAGATTTAAACAACATATTTGTTTGTTTTGTTTTACTTATGTCAATCCTACCAAGTTCCGACCAAAAACAAAAATGCCAACTTGCTCAAAAAGGAAATACCAAATTTCTAAGTAATTTTCATTATTGAATTATTTATTGTTATTATTATAATGGTTCGCTTTATTATTGCTTATAACAAAAGCTACAGCGTGTAAAAATTTCAAATAAAAATAACTCGTATTTCTTGTGAAATTATTGAAACAAAGCGTGTATTGCAAAAAGTTGGCACGCCTTGTGGCAAAAATACTGGCTCGTGTTTTTAATGTAGAAGAAGAAGAAAATTTGTTTGAAAATGTAAATGAATTCAATAAATGTCAAATATTATTGAATAAAGTTCTTTATTGGTGGAAATAAAGAAAGTATAGGAAAGCAAAGCAAGAAAACACCGATTTCGCTAAAGGATTCGCTTTGGGAGACTGGTTTCTTGCGGCGGCTGCTAGTGAGCAGCCATCTAGTGCAGTGGTGGCTTATGTTGTTTAGTTTGGCGGTCAATTAAAAATGTTGAGCTATTTCGTTTGTTATATTTTATGTGCAAGGTTTTGTTTAAAAGCTAAAAAGTAAAACTTCGCTTGAATTTATTGAAAAATAGCCAAAAAATGCATGTCTTTTTTCCGAAGCATTAGTCCGAAAAATATGTTCGAGACGGTTTCTGAAATTGGTAAAAACCGCCCCGAAAACCGTCGACATTTTCTGTGGCACCCCGGACAGTTATAGTTTGCTCACACTTGTGAATTTATTATTGCCAACTGGTTCTTAGACTTAAAGAAAAAATTTCTGTAGTCAGTTTTCTTTTTCTTTCGCAATAGCCGTAGTTAATATACCCTTGCAGATAGAGAATACAGAAGTCGGATTTTGATAAGCTTAAGGGTCAGGGCCACGTCAACTGTGGTAAAGAATGACGGGATGTTTTTTTGATTTGAAAAAAAACATAAAGATATGTAGATAAGGACAATTCCTAAAAACACTCTTAACAGTTTTTCGAAAGTCCGCATCTTTTTCGAAATTTTTACCTTTAAAGTTAAAAAATATTTGTTAACGGGTTTTGAAAGAAAATTGATAAATGACGCACGGCTTAACAAACTACGCGGAAAGTTGAAAAAGTTACTGACTTATCAAACCACCCTTGTCAAGCAAGAATTTTAAAATATAAATTGTTTATCGGATAGCATTACTATGTGAGAGTACACACGTATTTTTTTTAAAAACTTTTGCGGCATTTTTTTGTCTATATTTTAAAAAGATAAAAGATAAAAATTTTTTTTTTGTAAAAATCAAACAAAATGGCGTCTCCAGTCCTCAATGACGGCAGTCGTGTGCGGCGGTGGACAGTGTGCGCGGAGCACTTTACAGCCCTGCCAAGTGATCTGAAACGAAAAAAACCAAAAAAATCTTAAATTAGATGATTTTTGAAAAACCCTTTTTAAACAAAATGGAGATCCTTTTTAGAAAAATTAACCTTTTTTGCCTTGTTTTTTTTTTGTTTTCACGTTAAAAAAATACTAAAAAATTAAAAAAAAAAAAAGCTTCGAAAAGGCCCCCCAAATTGAATAAGCCTTAATTAGAGCCGCCAAACGTCGAAATCTGTGTAGCCGTTGAAGCGGAATCACGCCCCGCGCGCAAAAAAAAGGTGTATCGAGAAAAACGCGTTTAAAGTTTGACGAAGACGCGCTTTTACTTGTTTTTCGGCCAACGCGCTCTCTCGTCTATAGGCTAAAACTCGTAAAATCAATTAGATAGGGAAATATCCTTTTGCCTACACATTTTTAGAACCTTAAGGATAAAAATAAAGAAATAAAATAAAAAATTTTTTTTTGCGCTTGTGACTAGAACCTCCCCTTAACCAAAATAGGTCACAAAAACAAGCCAAAATTTTTAAACATATTTCAGTATCATTATTTAAGGTATGTATTTTAAAATAAACAAAAAAAATTGTATAATATTTTGTCCCACTGTCTCTTTCTTAAGACAGATTTAAACAACACTGATGACAAAACATTTTTCACCAAAAATTGTAGTTCAATTTTGGCTTTCTACGGTAGAGTAAGCTTCTTATGTTGTTATCACAGTCCATTGATAAATGATATCTTTGTGGATCAGGGGGGGTGAAGCTAGTCTACAATTTTGAAAATATTTCAAAAATTTGTCTATTATTTATCGCTAGTTTAATTCTTAAAGAACACGTCTTACAAATTTTATATCCAAGACACAACTCTTAACATACCAATTTTTAAATTTGGTAAAAAATAAAATAAATAAAATATTTACAGTACTTTTTTTATCGTACATAGTTTTTTTTAATCAACAAATTTATGTCGTTTTTTATAGTGCAATTTTAACTTTTTGTTCGAACGTGCACCATTTAGCAAAAACCTACTTAAGTCTCTAGCTGTTGTTATACAGAAACTAAAAAAATGTATTTTTAAATCAGGACAAAATTTAAGAATTTAATGTCTTCGACCATTTGAAAAAAGGCGTCTTCAGAGAAATGCTGGACAGTATAATTAATTTTACCCTTAAACCAATATTGTTAAACCTTTTACAGATTTTCGATTTATTAAAAAATATGCCTTTTTTTGCGCGCTAAACCAGTTTCCCCCCTTAAAGAAGACGTTGTTTTTCTGACCCATTTTTAAAAGAAGAAATACTCAATAGACTGAATTATGCAAACGTGAGAACCGGCTAATAAATATTAATATATTAAAATGTAGCTAATTTTGAGAGCTGCTTAAAAAAGAAAAAAAATTGTATTGTTTAATTTTAATATTATCAATTACTAAAGTACTTTATTTACTACCACCTTATTAAGTTCATGAAACAATAATTTACATATGTATACAGGGAATGAGTGCTCAAATGACGCTATAAAACTATATAAAGAGAATTCAGATCAAAATTGCACATTGGAACTAACAAAGTTGGAAAAAATACCGCTAAAGCTTATAATGAATCCGAACGGAAAAGTCCGTGATTATAATTCGCTCAAAGAATTAATTAACGTTGAAACTGGGCTTCTATCACCTGAAAACTGCGCTGAACTAATAACTGCACTTCAACTTCACCAAGGACGAGGTAACTTAACAATGTTAAATATAAGATGTGAAAGAAAAAAAACGACAAGGAAAGCTTACTTCGGCTACTGAAAAATATGTCATTACTTTTTCGAAAAAAAAATGCTAATGATTTTTTTTTTCATTACAATCAATAATAATAATGAAAACATTTTAATTACAAATTTTATTAAATATATTTCTAAATATATTTATTTCGACAAAGTTTTGCAGCCGTAAACCACGAAGCATATACATTAGGGTGGTCCTTATTTGGTCGATTGTTGAATTTGCAACGGGGCACTTTCGAATTCGATAATATACCTCGAAATATGAAATACCTTTTTTTATTTTTTTTTAGGTCAAGGTTTAGGGGTCGCTACCAAGGTTTGAATTTTAAGGGTATCCATACAAAAAAAAAAAAAAAAAGTTCGATTTTTATTTTTTTTTTTTCATAAATAATTTCAGAATCTGAATACAAAACGTTGACTAAAATGTGAAGTCGATCCGAATAACAGTTTCGGAGATACAGGCCCTTGAATGTTATGTTTTGCACGTAGTTTTGATAAGCAGTGCATTTGAACTTTTTCGGCACATTCAAGGGCCTGTATCTCCGAAACTGTTATTCGGATCGACTTCACATTTTAGTCAACGTTTTGTATTCAGATTCTGAAATTATTTATGAAAAAAAAAAAATAAAAATCGAACTTTTTTTTTTTTTTTTGTATGGATACCCTTAAAATTCAAACCTTGGTAGCGACCCCTAAACCTTGACCTAAAAAAAAATAAAAAAAAGGTATTTCATATTTTGAGGTATATTATCGAATTCGAAAGTGCCCCGTTGCAAATTCAACAATCGACCAAATAAGGACCACCCTAATATACATACATATGTATATATGTGTATTAATTAAATAGTGTAATTTGTATGATAAGCCGCTATTTTAATGGCAAGGTTTTATATCAGAAGAAAATATTTTGTATGTAATTATTAATTGTAAGGAAAAATATCATTAGCATTTTTTTTTCGACAAAATAGGGGAGACTGTGGCTAGCTGGCACCTTTTTCACTTGTGGTTTTCTTCCGGCTTAATCACGTATGTATGTTAAAAAAAATTGTAGGCACCATAGTACCAGATGAACATTCAGCTACATTCATGATTTTTTTCAAACCAATCAAAGCAGTCCTTCAAGAGTTGCAGATCATTTTGTAGGGGGTTGTTAAAAAAGCCAACTTGCCCCAGGTAAGGGGTAAGTTGGAAGTTTTTTTTTTAAATCGTTTTTGTTACTGTGTTTTGGTCAGTTATAGTCATTTATATATTGATAAGGGATAAAACTATAAATTTCATTACAAAAAAGTTTACTATCCCCGCAACGTCCTTGAACGTCCTCGACCGTCCTCAAACGTCATTCGAAATTTCAAGGACGTTGCGGGGATAGTAAATATTATCCTTTACAACGTTGCGGGGATAGTAAATATTATTTTTTTTTATGCTTTCATTATGACACTGTTTTACAACGTTTGCACCCAGCGTCATCGAAAAAGTAAATCGATTTTTCATAAATTTAAAAATGCTTTAAGGACGATGTGACAATAGTTTAACGCTATCCTTTCGCGCACAAATTTTTGCGTCATCGAAAAAAAAAAAATCTAGTTTCCATGAAAATTTTAAAAATTTTAAGGACGATGTGGCAATAGTTAACGCTATCCTTTCGGGCAGAAATTTTTTGCGCTTTCATTTGACATGGTTTTACACCTTTTCCGCACCCGCCGTCATCGAAAATCAAAAAAAGTTGATTTTTGATACACTCTAATTCACAGTGCACATACACCATAAAAAGATGGCGGCTCTAGTGCAATTTTAAGTAATTAAAAATGAAGCTTCCCAACTTGCGTCGGTCTCCCCCATGATACAATAACATAAGGGTCAGGCCATGTCAACTGTACCTATTCATTTTCTGGATTGGAAAAAAAAACTATAAAAATGTGTAGCTTAGGACAATACCTCAAAACACTTTTAACAGTTTTTCGAAATTCCTCACCGTTTTCGATATTTTGAGCTTCAAAGTTCGAAAAATTTGTTTTCAAGGTTTTGGAGAAAAATGCATAACTCTTGAACGGTTGACATATATCGACGAAGTTTTTTTTTAATGTAAGAGAATCATTTTGTCTTAAAAAAAATAGTTCAAAAATTAAATTTTTTAATTTAACATAATTTTTAACAACAATTGTTTAAACAAATGCATTTTCAAAAGTGTTCTGGGGCAGTTTTTTCTTTGAAACTTTCGCACAATTATCGTCAAACTATTATTCGTAAAATTGCAAAAAAAAATTGTTGTACTTTTGCCTTAAACAGTCGAAATCGCATTTTTTGTCCCGCCGCGCACGCTTTTTACATACAGTTCGTCGCAAGAAGCGCAAACGTCGTGGTAGACGCCGGCGAACGAAGACGGTTGCGAGCATTCGTATGTGAAAACCGTGCGCGGCGGGACAAACAATGCGATTCCGACTGTCCAAGGCAAAAGTACAAAAATTTTTTTTTGCAACTTAACAAATAATAGTTTGACGATAATTGTGCGAAAGATTCAAAGAAAAAACTTCGTCGATATATGTCAAATCCTTAAAAACAAATTTTTTGAACTATGAAGCTCAAAATATCAAAAACGGTGCGGAGTTTCGAAAAACTGTTAAAAGTATATTAAGGTACTGTCCTAAGCTACACATTTTTATAGTTTTTTTTCGAATCAGAAAATTTTTTTCAAATTTTAGGTACAGTTGACGTGGCCTGACCCATAAGGTAGTCCGTCGGCTGCCAAAGCCGGTTCAAAGCGTATTCGATTGTTGTTGTTCGGGTGTCCGAACGATGTTGTTAAGGCACTACTTTTTGCCGACTAGACTACCTTATGTTATTGTATCATGGTCTCTCCTAATGAAATATTTTTCAGTAGCATTATATTTTTCAATAGTAATGAATTGATTTTTCATTAGCATAAGACTTGTCAAAAGTAATGAGTTGTTTTTTCATTAGCATACGATTTGTTAAAAGTAATGTTTTAAAAGCATTACATTTTAAAATGATAAAAAAATGCCGTAGTATTGTTATTGCTCTCGCTTTCACTTTGACGAGAGCCGTAGCCACGGTTGCCACTTCAAAAATTTAGAATGAGCCAAACAATATTAAAAATTAGCCGATTTGAATAAAAGAAGAGCCAAATTCTGATTTATTATTAATTTTGATTTTTTTTAACTTTTATCAAAAGAAAGTAAAATAAAAACATAAACAAAAACATAAAAAAAAATTTTTCGGCAATGAAACAGCTTAACAGCTAAGGCTTACTTGGTAATTTAAGTCATTTTGAGACCAAACAAATTAGGATCCAAATTCAATAAAAATGGACCAAAGATCCAACGAGAAAAAAAAGAGCCAGTTTTGGCTCAAAAAAGGCAAATCTGGCAACCGTGGCCGTAGCAGAGCCAAAGAACAAAAAGGATTGTGCTCTGCTCGCAGTTTTGTCTCAAAAAAATAAAAATCTGTGCTCTCAGGCTCCCGGAGCGGTAATCAAAACTTTTAATTCAAAAGTTGAGAGCGAGATGAGAGCAGAGCAAACGTTTTTTTTCGTGCTCTACTGTTCTCGCTTGTTTTTGTTTTTCTGTTTTCGCGGTTGGCTGACATAAAAAAGTGAATAAAATTTTAAAAATATACATCCACGGTTTATTCAGAAAAAAAAAATTAAATCCAAACCAATTCTGAGAAGATCACGGCCAAAGTAACAAACATTTTTGAACTTTTAAAGACCGAAAAAAAGCGTATCCTATACTTGGATTTTAGATGTTTGGCAGCCCCTATATATTTAAATTCTAGTTTGTATCTCGGCTCAACAAAAATGATTAACTACAAAAGATTTTGCGAATCTATTTAATTGCTTTATAAGTCACAGATACAAATTTCAAAGATGAGGATGAAGCTAAACTTTGGTATAAGAAGCGTACTCAGTATAATAAAATTTTACTAATAAAGAATTTTGGTTTTATATTTTATGTTTAATGTTTTACAGAAGGCCATCCTCAGCTTAATCAGTTTGATTTAAATGTTCTTAAGTTCTTAGTCAAAGATAACAAAAGAAATGCATCCCAGTTCTTACATATGATGAGGATGGCAAACCATTTAATTTTTAATTGTCTCGGGAAGAATTCGATGGAACCAGTCAGTATTTTTATAAGTAACGCCAAACATCCTTGTTTATTTACTTCAAAATGCAAAAGCAAAGCTGAATTATATACATAAGTCAATCACAAAAAAAAGGATACAAATAATGCTATGCCTACGATGCCATAATATATTATTGACACCTTAAACAATTGTAATCGTACTGACCATTGGAACGTACTAGAAGGTACAAAGCTAAAAGTAACTTACGTGAAATAAAATTATATAAATTGCACATCATTTTGGGATTTCAACTCAAACTTGTGTAGAAAACTAATAGTGTAGTAAACTGAGAGCTAATTCCGACACCACTTCTCACATGAAATTAATTGAAGGAACGGTCCTAGAGTTTCCAAAGAGAAAGTAAACAAATAATTTTTAAATAACTGTATACTATGATCTTAAACTTAGTGAAGCAAATGTTTCTGACCCTATTATGAAAATTATATATCTCATGATAGATATCAGATATTTCATGTTTTCCAGATCTTTAATACACATTTTTGTATTTGCTTTTTGGTTTTTAAAGTGAAACTTCTTTAGGCGCATGGGGGTAAAATTTGTACAAATGAAACGTCATGAAAAATTAAATGAAAAAGTCGAAAAAGAGAGAGAGAGAGCGATCGAGAGTGATTGAGAGAGAGTAAGACAGGGCGAACGTAAAAGAGAAAAATGTAAATGTATATCCCTGTCCCTCTCTCACCGCTGATGAACGTTCTCTCTGTTCTCTTCTTTCCTCTCTTCGCTCTGAGCGCGCTCGCACATGGTGCAAATATATAAGGTGGTCTCGTCAGCTCTGCTGTGGACGTTAAACATGTTTACCTCTCTGTCTCTCTCAAGCGGTAAAATGAGGTTGCTAGATAGAGACTGGCACAAATGACGTCCTCAAAAGAGAGCAGCTCATGGTGAAACTATATAGGTGGTCTCATCAGCTCTGCCGAGGACGTTATGTTTCAGCACTCTCTCTCCGCTCTCAGAGAGACAAGCCCTAGAAAGAGATAGAAATAGTATTTCTTTCAATAAAAAAGAAGACAACAAAGAAAAATGCGCTACACAACCTCTTTCGACAACGTTTGACTAACGACTGGCACAAATAACGTCCTCAAAAGAGGGCAGCTCTCGCGACGAGACCACCCTATATACATAGTTTCACCATGGAGCAGCTCTTGCGTTGAGACCACCTTACACATTTGGTTGAACCATGTCGACTTTCAAAGGTAAACAAACCAATCGAGAAGAAGAAGGAGACAAATTACCAGGGTCCGTAATCATTATAAGTTTTATTTTTAAAATCTCAAAATAATGATTATTTTATATTTTTTTTTATTTACAATTTTTAGGCTGATTGGTTTGATGGTTAGGTAGTTTTAATATTTACAAATAACATGTTGCATTTCAACTTACCACTCGTCATTTAATAATTCAATATCTCATTTTCCATAAAATAAAAATATTTGATAAATTCGCTTTTCTAAATTTTAAGTTCAAAAACAAAACTTAATTAATAATTTCTAATATTGACAAATAAACACGTGGAATTTTTTTTACAATTCGTCATTTGAGATTTCAATAAATCATTTTGCATAAAATATAAATAACAATATTTCATAAATTCTCTAGACAAAATTTTAATTTAAAACATGGAATTTCTATAGTTATCATTAATTTACAATGATTTTGTATAAATTTAAATTGAGGTTAGGTATTTTTACTATTTACAAAAAATGACGAGGAATTTTAATTTAATATTCAACATCTGAGATTTTATAATTTATATTAATTTTTAACACTTTTAATTTTTTAATGACAATTAAATTCCTAACATATCGCCCTTTTTCCCTTCTTTTAAGTCTCGGAAATCTAAAGTTTTTGATTTGTATAAATATAGACAAGACTGATAAATTAGTTAGCCAAAGAAGTTTCACTTCTGACATGTGCACTTTGTACGCACGCACTTTTTTTCCCCTTACATAGTTGGTCTCTTTCGCACTCACTCTCTTGATACACTCAGTTAGCCTAGTTTTAACTGTACCCGATATTATGATTTTGAGAGAACCCAAATTATTTACAACCACTAAAAGCACACATTTTTTTGAGAAAGTTTTGATAAAAAGGAAACTTTTTGTTTCTCTTAAATATTCTTGTCCGCAGAAAAAGTGATTTTAAAAAGCAAATCAGTTTAAATTTAAACGTAATATTTTTTTTTTTATTTAATGGATTTTCTCTAACATTATATTCTAAAATACATTTGCTTCGATTCATTCATGACGCCTCCTTTGCCTCCGCCGCCACCGCCGCCTCCGCCGCCACCGCCGCCGCCGCCGCCGCCGCCGCCGCCGCCGCCAATGCCTTCAATTGGTCCACAACCAATCATTAACAACATTTAAAGGTGCCGAACTGTTTGCAAAGCGACGAAAAAAGGCTGAAAATTGGGTAGTTGACGAGACCAATTCAGGGACTCAAAATCATCCGTCTGGTATTCCAGATTACCAGCAGTATCAACCAAAGCCGGCTACATTACCAAACATTTTGCCCGCATATTCTGATGCGGGAAAACATCGCGTCCAATTAAATATTCATCAAAATCAGTTAATTGAAAAGTATTCAAAACCAGGACTTCAAGTGGTTAAGTCTCCTTGGGAAGCAGCTTTACAAACTGGTTCGGCAAGTTCAGCATTTTTGGAAGATACCAATAGAGATTGTCCCTTGCCTGCCGCTGGGTCACCAAATCTTTATTTTCAAGGCGCTCCCAAGGATTTGACAGATGCTGAGGAGAATTTGCATTATAGTCTGATATCGACCAATCAGCAAAATCAGGAACGCAATAGAAATGTGTGATTCTTACTCTTCGCTGTACATAAATAACAGATTCTTTTTACAGGTTTCTTCGACGCCGCAGGCATTCAATGTACACACAAATCCGCAAAGGGAGCTCGCATACACTCCATGTGTAGCTCAGGGCTGGGGAGGTCGTAATGTGGAGCTGCCGAAAGGTTAGTATTGACCTCATTTATTAAGTGCCTAATAATTTTATAATTATTGAAAAAAGCTTTCTTCAAAAACGGCTGCGAATCTCCTGGCTCACAACTTCTTTGAGAACTTAGCAAGACGGTCTCTGTTGTGGTTTCGGATATATCCAACATAACTTTTCCAGTTATGTTGTCGAAAAAAAATGGTCATCAATATGCCCCTATCATATGTACCCATAAATTTTTTTTGCACTGTATTAGGACAACATAAAGCTAATAACTTCGTGCAAAAATATGTAACAGGCAGTAGGAACGTTCTCCGAATAGTAGTTTTATGACCAGTATCAGCAGATAAGTTGGTACAACCAAGATAAAACCAGAAAAAACGTTGAAGTCAAGTACTCTAATTTGTTAGTGCCTTTGTTACAAAATATTTTGCCGACTTATAAAGTAGCACGCCCCATAAAAAAATTTTTAAAAATTACAGCCATTACACAGGTAGGTTTTTTTTGTGCCAATGTACACGAAGATATTCTTGGGAAGAGGATTCTACAACATCAGTGCGCTGTACAAAATTAATCTTGGTCTTACTAAAAGATTTCTGATTTTATAGACCACAAACCTGAAGTCCGATGTTCAGTTAAAAAACGACTTAACTTATAAAAAAAGGTTTATGGATATACATGTTGATATATCATGGAAAGGAAAGGTTCTAAAGCGTAGATCATATACACTGCTCGTAAGCAGAAAGAGAACACTAGCTTTTCAAAACAAAAATAGCTATATCTTTTAAACCAGCTGACCGATTTTGATCAAATAATTTTTAGGTTTTAGAATGAATGAATCTGGGAAATTTAAATTTTATATACAAACTTCCCAGTTTCAATCACAATAAATCTTTCTATAACCTTAAAATTATTTCAAACTAATTGCGCTTGAGAGCAGGGCTTACTTTTTTTTAAAGGTTAAGCGACTCTATGATTTTTTTTGTTTTGTTTTTTTGAAGAGGGCAATGAGTATCGCAAATCTGATAGTGGGAAAACCCGACTATATAGTTCTATCATGTTTTTATTGTAAATTGTTTTATTCGGCATGACACTTGGCCGAAAGCTTTAGACTTAGTATTCGTTTATAACCAATTGTTTACATTTACTTATTAGAAATATTTTAAAAGTAGGTATATATTTTAAAAGTATCTTTCCATTGTTTGGGCTCTATATTTTAAACCACCGTTTAGGAACGAAACAAGTTTTCCCCAATTTATTCCATTTAAAAGGTCTATTGCCTGATCTTCAGTAATTCGATCAGAACTAAAATGATTTATTCTGATTTTTGCTAGGATTATGCACATGAAAATAAAGTGAGCTGTATCCTCTCTTACTTTCATGTTGAATAGTGTGCATTGATTATCTTGAACGTTGGGTTGGAAACTAAAAGGTAGCATTTCAGTAGCGTTTTCATAGACTTCTTTTCGACTTTCAAAGTGAATATACGTGTTTTTTTTCTGCGCTCCGAATTTTATGTTTTCGTTCTCCCAACGGTGGGAAAATATAAAACTTGTATTCGCTTCGTGAGTAAATCTGATCTACTTCTGTGCTTAACATTGATAAAACAATTTTATTTTTGGTTTCTGTTATTGTGATTTTTGCAGCCTCTCTTTTGTCCTTTGTCCGTCCACCGCGGTGTTGTGCATTGTTGGTGTTGTTGTCTTTGCATGCACATTAACTGCATAACGCCTCCGTTCTTGTACCCTTGCGCTCTCTCGCTCTCTCTGTCTCCCTACATTATTGAAACTTCTAAGCGTACAGTTATCTGCGCTCTTGCGGTTCTGTAAGCAACTCGCTCACGCGTTTCAATTTCTTTGATTTGGTACAGTGTAACAAAAAAATTATGAAAAAAATTGTTGTCTGTGGAACAAAAAAATGCCTTCAGGCAATTAAGGCTAATCAGCCTATTATGACTTGTTGGCTTTGTGAAAACATGGTGCACACCAAGTGCACTGGACAAATGATAACCTATCTAAGGTTAAATTTGCAGTTCTGTTGTGACGCCTGTCTCGAGGTCGCTCTTAATTTTAAAGCCGAAAGCTACTGGAGGAGTCTTCAAAGCGCAAAAAAGCCGCTGGTAGAAGGCCTAAGGGGATCAGCAGTTGATCTCAGCAGCCCCTAAAATGTTGTTGAGATCGGCAGCTAAAAAATATTCGGTATCCGATCCATCCACAGTCGAGTGTATGCAAAAAACTACTCCTTTAATTTCCGATTTGTCCGCGGTGGTTTTACAATCTGTGAATCCACCAAATAAAGTTAGCGTACCGCTACAAGGGAATATTGAGTCCAGCCTACCGGGACATGGTGGTTCCGCAGACGCACAATTTGCACCACCTTAACCCCCTCAGTGGTTCCACTAAGGAACAAATATTTGGTTCTCGGCTTTGCTCAACCTACTGATGTATTGTCTTATATACAAGACAAAACAAAAGCCGATAATGTCAAGGTCGAAAAATTCAACTCTTTTGCTAGGAATATTTCATCTTTTAAAATCACTGTACCAAAGGATCTTTTTTCTACCATATGCTCTGGAGAGTTCTGGCCAGATGATTTGGGGGTAAAGGACTTCGAAGCTAAAAAAAAAAGAAAGGGCCCGTGGGAATAAGACTTCCCAATCGTGGCCAGACCGTTGGGCCTGCATCAAAAAACTAACTTGTAACCTAAGCTGTCTTTTTCGTGCAGGATTACTTATGTTAAATTACCTTACCGCTATCCAGTCCATTTCATGGACATTCCATTGGCTATCTGATAGAGATCAGTTATTAAACTGATGATGAATGGAATGTAGTAGTCCTAGGTGATTTCAATATACCGGGGGCTGCGTGGTCCAGCGATAAAAAATATAAGGTCTACAACCTATCGCACAACATGACTTTATTGACGGCTTGCTTTACATATTTAGATATTTTTAGTCAACTAAACGCATACACTGTTTTCCTCAAGCAGATATTCTGAGGCTAAAAATTTTATATCTGGCTTTGAATGCCATTAATAGTTTTTATACCGCAATTAAATCGTTTTTTAATTTTTGTGTTTCGATGTACTATCCATCTATCTCCAATAAACCACTATGGTTTAGTAAAGAGTTGACACACCTACGAAATGTTTAGTCCAGACTTTATAGGAAGTATAAAGACACAGGCTCTTAATTTTTTTTTTCAGTGTGCTCGGTCAAGATTCACCGTGCTTAACGCACAGTGTTATAAAAATGTTTTTAACCGTTGTAAGGGCCATTTCTCGCAGGACCCGTAACAGTTTTATAAGCGAAAGTCAACTTTTTGTTCTTCCTCGCTTCATTTTGAAAACACGACAGCAACCACAGATCAGGCAATAGCCGATATTTTTGCCCAGTTTTTTCAAACAACTTATTCTACTTCAGTATATTCAACGCAGCATTTTTCTTACTCCATGACCAAGTCGAATTTTCTCTTTAGTTCTGTTATAACAAAAAATTCTTTGTTCTTGCATCTTCAACGGTATGGCCTGTTCACTTGCCAGGACCTGACGGAATTCCTGACTGCGTTCTTAGGTATTGTGCGGAAGCCCTCAGCAAGCCCCTTGTCAAATTGTTTACCCTATCTTTAGAACCTTCCCAGTTTCCCCTCAACTGAAAGGATTCAATTGTTATTCCTCTCCACAAAAAAGGTAACAAATTGGATTTCAGCAATTATAGAGGTATCTCTAAGTTGTCGGCTATTCCCAAACTTTTCGATAATGTCATTACTCCTCATTTGCAGCACCTTTGTAGGTCAGTTATATTTCCGTGTCAACACGGATTTATGAAAAGGAGATCAACAACTACTAAACTTTTGGAGCTCACCTCATTTGTGATAATGGGCTTCAAAAGTAGCTTGCTAACAGACGTCATTTGCACTGACTTTAGGAAAGAATTGGCTCTGTAAATCATTTCTTTCTAGTTCGGAAACTTAACTTGCTAAGATTTCCAGTTGATCTTCTTATATGGATTTTAAGTTATCTAAATGGCAGGACACAAAGAGTCCTCTTTAAAAATTATTAATGACCTCACCTTAATTACAAATCATTCTCGCGTACTTATGTATGTTAAGTTCTGCCTCCAGTATAAGGATGTTTCCAGCCATTCCGACTTATAATCCGATCTGAATAGCTTTCATAACTGGTGCTGTGATAGTTTACTAAATTTAAACGGCTCAAAATGTAAGCTGATGACTTATTGTAGAGTAAATCCTAATTTAGCAACATACACGCTGAGCGGGAAATCTTTGGATAGAATAACTCAGGTTGACGATCTTGGCGTCCTTTTGGACCCAAAGCTATAGTTTTCAGATCACATTTCGTCTATGGTGAATAAAGCCATGTGAGTGCTTGGATTTACAAAAAGGTGGTCGAAGGAGTTTGATGATCCCTATATAACCAAACCTTATTAGTAGACCTCGGATTTTGCATATTTGCATATTTTCACAGGATTAATATAGGTGAGCCCTGATCACAACAAAGTTCGTTTCATTGAATACCGAGTTGGAATTGAGGCGCATATATTTTTTTTTTTGCATATTTGCATATATTGCATATGCAAAATGTATGCCAAAATATAAAATATGCAAAATATATGCAAAATATGCAGAATATGTGCAAAATATGCAAAAAAAAAAAAAAAAACTAAACAATTAGAAACTAAAATTATACCGTTTTTTTAATTAGTTTTTAATATTTGAGCCCATGATTTTGAAAGTGGTCTAAGTCATATTTTTTTTAATATTTTTTTTTTTCACATTTTTTATTAAGTTTTGACACGAATTAGCTGATAAAGTCGACTTTTTTTTTTGTTATACATCTTTCAAAATCATGGGCGCAAATATTAAAAACTAATTAAAAAAAAAAAATTGCATTGTTGACCTCTTCCAACTGATTGCAGGACACCAAAATGAGCTTGACGGTTCTTTTTTCCTCAATACACCAATAATCAAATTTGCGACATATCGTCCTTGTTTGTCAGTTGTTTTGTCCACAGACATCCAAACGCTCTGGTCTTTGATCGTATCGCGAATTTGTTGCACAGATTTTTGGTAGCATATGTCCAAGTAGCTTTTTCGAAGCGAACTTTCGTCTGGTATTTGTTGACCAGTGTACTATTTAAAAAAGTTATTGAATGTTGCATTGTTGAGCACATTTTAAGGTATGTTACCTGCAATCAACTCTGCACATAAGTCCGATTTGAACTCATTGTTTGACATTGTGCTGGACGTATTGCTTAAACTTTGTGCAGCTTCGTCGCTGTTGCCGTTCGATGCTTTTGCCCTTTTATGCAAGGCAGTAGCAATATGCTGTTGCAACTGAAACTTATTTTCGCAAGTAATCTAAAATATTAAAGCCATTAGGACTTAATTCAACACTCAGGCTTGCTGCATGCAAATATTCACCTTTTTTTCCCGGGTAGTACAAATTACATGGTTTCTATCGATTCTAAAACACTTTTCGGGAATGCTGTTAAACCACTTTCCCACCAAATTTGTTTTATTCCCGTTTAAGTTTGGCATTTTGCTACCTTTAACGTCAACGGTCAATTTAGTTTTGTGCAAATTTTTCACAATTGCGAATATTATACGTAAGTCATACAGGGTCCGGCACTCGAAGTGTAACCAAATTTCAGACCGCCAAATGACAGTTAAAGGTATTGTTTACCAACATTTGAAAGCATTTTACCGGGCAGCTTGCGATAGTCCACTACTTTGTAAGTTAAACAAGTGAAATTAAATTTTCCGATTTAATTAGTTTGCATATGTTAAGAAAATTTTGCATATATTTTGCATATTTACATTTTTTTTGCATATTTTGCATATTTTTTGCATATTTTGCATATTTTTTTGCATATATTTTGCATATATTTTGCATATTTTTTGCATATGTTCGGTATGCAAATTCCGAGGTCTACTTATTAGTTTCGTTAGTCCAGCTTATTTTTAAATATGGATCGACCGTCTGGAGTCCCCAATACGGAGTACACATAGATCGCATTGAATCTGTTAAAAAAAACTCTTTACTTTTTGCTTTACGGCGCTTAAACTGGGACGCAAACGTTAACTTACCTTCCTATTCTAGCAGACTACTGTTAATTAATTTACCCTCCCTAGCTAACCATAGAATGAATCTTGGTACCGTTTTTATGTATAATCTTATTCGTGGTGAAATTGATAGCACTGATTTGGTAGGTCGGCTTTATTTTTCAGTGCTAAGTAGATTAACCTCGATTGCCACTCTCCACCGTGTGCAGACGTGTTTTATTCGAGCTCTCGGGAAAATCCAAGTAAAGTCGGCAAGTGTAGTGAAATTCAACTGATTAATTACGCAAATTAAATTATATAGCGAAAGGTCGCATAGTGCGATGAATAATCGTACAAATATTAACCTTCTTCTCACCTCTTGTGTGTTTATTGTTAATTAATTCTGCCATGAGTCAGAGCGATATGCTGGCTCAGCGCCAACGTAAACAAAACGAACATCGGCTCTCCCAACAACGCAACAACGAGCACTTTAGCTTTGTCGCTCAACAACCGAGGTCACGGACCCCAATCCCATTTATGGAGTCACGGCGCACAGTGGGGTATTTTTAAAAAAAGTGGGACTTGATTTAAAAAGTGTTTTTTTCGATTTCAAACAAGTAAGTCATGCCAATTCAAAAAAAAAAAATCTCCATCAAACCCTGTTCAAATTATAATTTTATAATTTTTTTGGGCTTCACAATGTACGTTCAAAGTTCAGATTTAGTTTTTAGTTAATGCAGGTACGAGGTAAGTTGGACCCTTGTGCGGGGCAAGTTGGACACATTTGACCATTTTGGAAAGCTTATCGAAAGCCCTATAAGTTTGTATCCCACGTTTTTCAATTGTTTGACTAGTTTGCGAGTTAAAATTTTTTTTAGTGTAGGCCTAATTAAAAAATGTAAACTTTAAATTTAATAATTGAAAGTTAAAACATATTCAGTAAAAATGTCAACATTTTCTGAATTACGGTTTTTAAGATATACGCCGTTCAAACACGATGCACAAAATTGTCTCTTCTGTTAAAAAAACTTTTTCCCTAATAAAATCTAAAATTAAAAAAACAAAACAAGAAAAAACAATACAGTCGCCACCTATTGTGGGGCTACATTAATTACATTTTTAAATTTTTACATTCACAAACATGTGTATGTAAAATATGTATGTAGACTAGATTTAAGGAATAGCAAAATGTTCTATAACTATGTTCTATTATTTATTAGAGCATAAAATGGTTCGGAATGTAGTAAGACAGTGCACATATCATTATATTTCTTTTAAAACCGCAACGATTGCATAAAAAATGAGAGCGCCACAGATTTTCGCGGTTTGTGGGCGGTAAAAGGGGCGTGGCCAAGTTTTGAAACAAACTTGATCTGCGCTTTGTTTCTAGAAGTCTAGGTGCAAAGTTTGGTAGTTCTAGCTTTTATAGTTTCCGAGAACTCGACGTTTGTACGGACGGACGTACAGACAGACATTTGCTCGTTTACAGTATTTGCTTACTCTTCGAGTATCGCAAATAAAAATTATCTGATGATGTAGAACCTATCGTAGCCAGTCCAATACCGCCCCCGTTTTTCATTCGTGAGCAAAATAGTTATGTACTGGTGGAAAATTTAACAATGCAAATCGGCAAAGGCAATTTCTTTGTAACAATACTTTGGAAAGGAAACATAATCGAAACCAAACTACAAATCGGGGGTGCCACAGAAACCGTTCCGCCCGAATTCCAACCGAATGTCTAACCCCTTCTCTATGTAAATTCCAACCCTCTTCGGGAGGAACGGTTTCTGTGGCACCCCCGATAAACAATGTTGACAACTATCGTATAGTCACTAAATATTTAGACTCTATGAGTACGAGATATTATACCTATCTACTAAAGAGCAGTAATGGGCTCCAAGTCGTACTAAAAGGAATAAAACCAACAGTTTCGGTCGCTGACTTAATCGCCGGACTTAAAGAAAACAGGTTTGACGTTTAGTTTAGTTTAGTTTATTTATTATCCCAGCGCAACAAGTTAAGAAACTTATAATTATAGCGCTAGTCACAACAGGTGAATCATGTCTTAAAGTCTAAGTACAATAGTAATTGATTAATACATTAATACATTTTTGAGATGGAAGAAAAACGAAAGCTATTTATAAATTAAAGTTGCATAATTATATAATACCTATAAGTTTTGTTTTTAATGTAATTATTATTATTTTTCTAGATGTTTTTCTTAAATTAATTTTTGTTTTGGTAATTTTATGTTTTTTAATTAATTTCTATGTTAGATTATTGAGAAATTCTTTTACTCTGACAAAAAACTGACTTGGTTAAGGTAGGTTGTTCCACAGCAAAATGGCGCTTATAAAGAATTGCCTTCTTGAGGTTAAACAATTGAACCTTGGCATCAACAAATTATTTGTTCTTAGAGACATGGCAGGAGTAAGCTTGTTAAATAAATATGCGGGTTCCTTTGTTGTTACGATTTTGTGTATGTATAAAAGTGTCTTTAGATCAATCCATTGACTCAAATTTAGGCCGAGAATCTTTTTACATAAATGTGAAACATGATCCGAGCGACGAAGACTAAACACGTATCTGACGATAGCATTACAAGCAACAACTATTTTTTGCATATCTAAAGAATTACAATTACCAAAAACTTCCACACCATAAAACAAAGTAGGAACAAGGACAGTCTTGGCCACAAGTAATCTTACATTTTCCGGCAAAAATGATTTTGATGTGGAGAGTTGTCGTAAAAGACCATACGTTCGACCAGTTGCCTTCGAGATATGCTTACTCCATGACAGAGTGTTGTTAAAAATGAAGCCTAGGTTCACTGCGTGGTCTACATAATTTAGGGTTGTGTTGTTTAAGATTAAGCACTGCAGCTGACTTGTATCAAAGTTCTTTTTCGCGATCACAATACATTTGCTTTTTTTAGGGTTAAGACCCAGACCATTATCCCTAGCCCAAGTATCAATAACAGAAAGAACACTATTACAAACAGAAATACATTCATTCACTTTGGGACAACGGTTTACTTACATAAAATTGGACGTCGTCGGCATATAAGTGGACAGTACAGTTAGACAAAACATTTGGTAAATCATTCACATACATAGAGAATAACAGTGGACCTAACACTGACCTCTGGGGAGCTCCCCTACTTAACAACCTAAAACTCGAAATATTAACCCCCGATACTACCGCCTGCTGCCTACCGGAAAGATAAGATTCTAGAAGTTGTACTGCAGAGCCTGTGAAATTAAATATGTTTTTTAGTTTTGTGCACAGAATTTCGTGGTTGACAGTGTCAAATGCCTTGCTGTGGTCCAGCAAGGTCAAAAAAGTGACGCAGTTGCTATCAAAATCCATTATAAATATTTTGAACAGGGCAAAAGTTCCACAGCCAATGTTTAAAGTTGAGCTCATTCCCGACAGCACCCTAGCCAAGAAAAACTCAGTTCATCCCATATACATACAAGCTACACTACTTTCTACATCGTAGAATCCCAGTGGAGGAGCCGCACAAACGACAAGGGCTCGTCCTATGCTCAAACTGCCAAGAGTATGGTCATACTAAGGCGTATTGTCAACTACAATCGGTTTGCGTAGCATGTGGGGACCTCCATTTAACTGAAGCTTGCCTTGCCAGCAAGTCGGGTCAATCAATCCGGAAATGTAGCAATTGTGACAGAAACCACACAGCCAATTACAGGGGTTGTCCCGATTATAAGGAGATAAAATCTCGTCCCGCCAACCAAAACTCCCAAGTGCGTCCGATACAAATACCCCAACCGTTCATACCATCATCGACATCGCCAAGAGTTTCTTTCGACGCAGCGGTCAGATACCCTGCGACATCCTATGCCAGTAGTCTACATGCAGGATTGCGGGAACACTCTGACCAGCTAGAAACAGCCAACCAAAAAGACCAAGAACAAAAACCTCAGGAATCCAAAGGCATTGAAGGAATGCTCTCAACACTGATAAGCTTATTGGTAAGCATGCAAAATGATATGAGGAACCTTATGCGTAAAACCGTATGTTAGAAGTTCTCTAAAAACAAAAATCCATTTAAGTGACCAACCTAAGAATATGGTTTTGGAATGCTAACGGCATTTCCCAGCACAAAAATGAACTTGGAGTGTTCTAAATTAACAATAATATTGATGTAATGCTACTATCTGAAACTCATCTTACGAACAAAAATTATATCTCATTTCCCAACTACACATTCCACTCAACAAATCACCCCGATGGTAAGTCCCATGGGGGAACCGGTATACTCATCAGGCGTCGGAGTATACACCATCAGATGACGAGTTTTTTTAAAAATTACCTACAAGCAACAACTATTTGCATGCAAACATCTAGCGGTCCTCAAAATATAACAGCTATATACTGCTCACTAGGGTGTATCGAAAATCAACTTTTTTTGATTTTCGATGACGGCGGGTGCGGAAAAGGTGTAAAACCATGTCAAATGAAAGCGCAAAAAATTTCAGCCCGAAAGGATAACGTTTACTATTGCCACATCGACCTTAAAATTTTGAAATTTTCATGGAAACTCGATTTTTTTTTTTTTTCGATGACGCTGGGTGCGGAAAAGTTGTAAAACAGTGTCAAATGAAAGCACAAAAAAGTTTTAGCCCAAAAGAATAATATTTACTATCCCCGCTACGTCCTTGAAATTTCGAAATTTTCTTGAAAACTCGAAAGGATAATATTTACTATCCCCGCAACGTCCTTGAACGTCCTCAACCGTCCTCAAACGTCATTCGAACGTCATTCGAAATTTCAAGGACGTTGCGGGGATAGTAAATATTATCCTTTACAACGTTGCGGGGATAGTAAATATTATCCTTTCGAAACAATCAAACAAGCTTGATTTCACTTCCACGGGCCTACATACTGGCCAGCAGGTCCTAAAAAACTGCCGGATTTCATTGACTTCGCAATTACCGGGAAAGTTCCGAGAAACCTCATTCGGGCTGAGCCCCTGGACGAACTGTCAGCATATCCAATTTCAAATCGGGATAAGAATTTTAACCACAAAAAGAAAAAATTGGCTAAAATATTAAAAAATAAGTAAGCTCACACATCAACCTAAGTCCAGAGCTTAACGGCATGACAAACATAGAAGAGACAGTACACACCCTGGAAACTCTTATCACCGCAGCGGCTTCTCCAGAAACAACATCAGTTCCCTCGACTCATCACACACCTAATAGGTATATTGAAGAACTCGTTTCAGAAAAGCGACGCCTCCGAAGAGAATGGCAAGTTCTTAGATCGCCAGATGCGAAACTGCGACTAATAACAGCCACCCGTGTCCTCAGAAGGGCCCTAAGGATAGAAGAGCAAAAATTTTTTGACCGAGTCTGGCTAGAGTAACTACTCCACAAAATCAAGATGAACTTGCCGCAGAGCATACACAAGCTGCTGACATAATACTTGACATAAAGAGTTTTTCAAGTAAAATACAAAACCATCACCACTGAAGAATATCACATTCTCGCTGGAGTGCCCCAAGGAAGTGTGCTGGCTCCCACCCTCTATCTACTATATACAGCAGATATTCCCACAAACGCACACACGGTAATATCAACATTTGCTGACGACACTGAAATACTCTTTCGCTCGAAATGCCCAAATATTGCATCTTCGAAGCTTGCTCTACATCTTCGTGATATAGAAGATTGGCTGGCTGATTGGCGTATCAAGGTCAACGAGGAAAAGTGCATACACATAACATTCACACTCAATCGAATGAACTGTCCTCAGCCGTCTCTTAACAGCATTTTAGTCCCATCAGTAAATGAGGTAACATACTTAGGTGTCCACTTAGACCGTCGTCTGAATTTGCGGCGCCATAGTGAAGCCAAATGCCAGCACATGAAGCTGAAAGCCAACCTACTCCACAGGCTTATCAACCCGAAATCTTCTCTGTGCCTTGACTCCAAAGTCTTGATTTACAAAGTAATCCTCAAACCAATCTGGAAATATGGATACGAGCTATGGGGCAATGCAAGCAGCAGCAACATAGAACTCATCCAAAGAGCACAATCAAAAATACTTCGTATGTTAACTGCCGCCCCATTGTACATTCGCAACGCAAATATTCACCAGGACCTTCACATACCTTTTGTTAATTCGAAAATTGCGCTTTTGAAACGCAGCTTCTACACAAAACTGACCGCCCATCCAAACGAACTCGCAAGATCGCTCCTTGAAATTAACCCATCAAGTCGCCTTAGAAGGAATTTCAATTTATAGCCCACCTAATGTAGAGGCCTATCCGTGCCTGAACATAACTGTTTTTAGAGTAAGATTTGTAAACTTCTTATTAGTTTCTATAAATTGAGAAGATCCAACAAAAAAAAGATCAAATGGAGAAAAAAAAAAGTAGATTAACTAGAAATCATACTCCCCTAATATTAGGGGAGAAGTGGCGGTTGTGGGCATAGTTTTGTTTTTGGCTTTTAATTACCGAACTAGTGCATAATATTTGGACATATGGGTATCTGTGTAAAGCTAGAGACCTAAACTAACTAATTATGAAGAAACATACTTGATTTCTTCATGCGAAAAAGTTTCATATGGACTTTTGTAAAACCGTAATTTTCAGCTAAAATTTTTTTTTGGGGGGGTTGTGGGCACCCTGGGAAAAAATTCTGCAAATGGAAAAATATGGAAAAAAAAACCGCAACCAATATCAACAAAATGACAATTTATTTATTTCAAAGACTACATAGGCGTTATTCATCGTCGGAAACACAATTTTGACATGTGTAATAACTGGCCCGCATGTCAACACATTTCAGACGAAAAGCTCGATCGCAAAATTACAAATCTTGGTGATAATCCCTCTCAGCGGGAGAGGATCCTTTTCCAAGAGCCTTAGATTTCTACAAGAATGTTCTAGAGGGTTCCAAACTAATTTTGAAAACAATTTTACAAGAAATTGTAGGTTATAAAAAAATTTGTCAAGAAAAAACGGGTGCCCACAACCCCCCCAATTTTGGTGCCCACAACCAACTTTAGCAGACATTTTAAGAAGTAATTAAAAAATGTGTTTGCATAAATTTTTTGGTTCAAATCGATATTGTTCCATTTAGTATAATACCTTGACTAAATAAAAATGCATTCAATTACCTTCTTAATCGATTCACTTTAATTAATACACAATTGAAAATCTTTGAAAAAAACTTCACCACCTTTTCCAAGCACAAAAAAACCAATTCGTTCATTTCAAAAAGCAAACGCGTTCGTTTACTTTGATATTTGGCATAAATCATACATATGGTAATTGCTTGCGAATGACATTACCAAAAAAGTCAATCTTCATTTTGTGAAAAGATACGTAGGGGTGCCCACAACCCCCTCATGCCCACAACCCCCACTTCTCCCCTAAATTTATAGATCTAACTATAAATGCATGAGCCTTTCAGAGTATTATGTTCTGACTATAATAGACTTTATCCTATTATATCAACTTCTGACTCTCTGCCGCTCTTAAAACGACTAATACTACTTCCTACTACAAAACTAGATCAGATTTTAGATTTTCTTTCCTCGAACTTTTGATTATATCTCATATCTCGCGTCTATCTTTACGCGAATCGTACCGTTCGACACACGGCTGCGCCCCACGGTACATATATTTCCAAGCTCCAAAAGTGTGTGTTTTAATGTTTGCCACAAGCCACAGTAAAAGTTTCTCCGCTAACTTTCCAACCGTTTTGCATACACTGGGTCAGAGGGCGCATGTAGTTTGTTCCAAAATTTTAATTATTTTTTTTTTTATTAAATATTAAAAAAAAAATATTTTTTTTTTTGGTTCAACGTTTTCAAAGCTGCTACCTTGATATTAGTTTCATTTCTTATTCAAACTGTTCCAAACACAAACAAAATATTTTGTAGTAAAAATTACAAAGTGAACAAATGTGCATTCGCTGCATGTCGCGCAGCCCCCGAAAGTCTTCGACCTATGTTTATGTATACGGGGGGACTTTCTTCATCTCACATCTACCAGCACATCGTCCACCATTTCTACAATCTTGTGCCCAAGCGATCAAGCCACCCCACTCCGTCATACGTCCTAGGCTTGAATAAACATTGTTTATTTCCAGGGAAGAGTAATAAGAAATAAGATTCATATGGCAACGCCGTCTGTCGGTTGGGCGGGTGGTGCGCCGCGGGAATCCGCGAGAAAAAAAAGGACTCCGCTGAAAACGACTCATTGTGTACATCCAGTGGACTTCCTTAAAATAATTTGTACTTCCCAAGTTGTAATCCAGTTGCTTGTAAAGCATTCTGGACTCACTTCTTCGAGCATCTGCCTAACATTTCGTTCTAAATTGTACTTAAAGCTTCGCTCCATGAGCATCATGCACTGTTGACAACTCGGCATAGTTGCTCACATTGCATTCGATGTCGTTTTCATGAAAAAGTCGATTCCATTCTTGGTGATATTGTGCTTCCCCGACTTGCATTTCTTGAGCTAATGCCCTGATGAGTCTATGTTGCGGGAGCTGAAATATGTATTCTCGTTACTCGTGATAATATAGTTTTGGTACACACTAATTTTCTATAGGAATATAAGGATTTATGCGGAAGTTGAGTCGAGTTCGACCTGTTATCATTATCTATATGTTGTAAGTTTTTTCGTTTGAAAGTTAGGCCTATAATAGCTTACTATGATAACTATCAGTTTTTCGATATTAAATTTTACTTCAGCACTCAGTTAGTGACTAACCAGTTGTTATTTTGTGGTAAAAATAAAATAATTAAGGCTATTAATGAAAACATTTCAGAATATTTTCAATCCAACGAAGCAGAGTCATCTTGGCAGATTCAACCCCAATACGTAACAATAAATGACAGCAAACATAACCCTATGGATAACATAAAGATTTTGAATGGAGATAACCTGACTTCTAATTTTACTGTTGATGTGCAAAATCGATTACTACAACTCGAAAAATTTCAAAAATACTTTTTGGAACATCAAAGACTTGAAATAGAAATGTTACGGAACAGCAAAGCTGCTTGTAAACTGTCTGCAAAATCAAGAGTTGATGAACACAATCTTAAATGCGAGCTAAACGAAAAAGTAAATGTGCGTGAATTAATTCAATCTTTTGAGCAACAGAATATATTAGAAGCCGCAGATGTAATAGAACAAAATGAAGGCAAGAGTAAAATTTGTGTATTTGATTTTATGTTTTTTAATGTACAAAATGTTCAGTGGAAAGTAAACAGTGTTTCAGAAAATTTGGGGTCCATAAATATTCATAAGAAGGGCTTTGCCTAAAAAAGCATTCTTTTTAGTTTTATGACATGCAATTAAAGTTAAACAGCGGTTAGAGAGCGACAGGGGAATAGATAATTTTCGTGTCGGTCATGAATCGGTTTTAATCCGTCCCCGAAAATCCATAACGCGCCTAGAGAAGTTTCACTTCAAAAAAATGAAAAAGATCCTGATGTCATTTTGGGTTTATAGGGTGGATTTTTAAACACTCTGCAAAGTACATAAGAAACTAGGAAAAGGATGCGTTTCGGACCGGGTAGTGCATAAACATTATTGTCGCAAAAATTACAAAGTTAGTAGGTACTCAAAATCATCTGAACATAATTAAAAATGTATGGGCTTTCGTTAAGAGTCATAGGACGGTCGATAGAGATCGGAAAATTAAGGAAATTTGGTTTAACTTAAATCTTAAGCTTGCGCACAACCTAGTCCTGTCCGTTCCATAAAGGATCCAAGCAGGATTGGTGCCAATGACGGAGCAACTAGATATTAGTTGGTTAACTATATGATTATAAAATTATTTTGTTGAAGTTCTGTTCGTAAATAATTTTGACGGAAAATAAATACTTTTGACAACTGAGAGCTATTAGTTATAATTTTGACGGAAAATAAATGTGTGTAAATACTTTTGACAACTGAGAGCTATCAGTTCAGTGCTTCTGTTTTAAGCCCCTTGTTGTTATTAAAGTTATTATTTTTAATTTTTCATAAATTGTCTTCTACATAGACAAAACACGACAATAACTGTTATTGACTACAAAAGCAGCAGCAATAAGCAAGTAAGGTAAACAACTTAAAAAAAATGCTCGTTGTGTAAACATCCTTGACCACCTCTTTATAACGTTTTTTCTTGTTTTTCCCATTGAACTACTACTGTTGTAATTTTTTGGATTTCAAACAAAAAACCTAAATTCGTATCTAAAAAAAAACAAGAAGTTAATGTACCCTCGCAGATAGAGGATACACAATAGAGTGTATCGAAAATCAACTTTTTTTGATTTTCGATGACGCTGGGTGCGGATAGGTTGTAAAACCATGTCAAATGAAAGCACAAAAAACTTCAGCCCGAAAGGATAATGTTTACTATTTTTTTTTTTTTTTTTTTTTTTTTAGTGGGTGCGGAGTTTTGAGCGTGTAATGAAGCACGAAAGGTTTCAGCCCGAAAGGATAACATTTACTATCCCCGCAACGTCGTTGAAATATCGAAATTTGCATGAAAACATGCAAATTTGCTCGTAGCTTTGCTAGGCGACCTGAGATCGGTAGGGCAATTTCAGCAAATGCGGCATACATATTCAGTTTGATCTATATTTAAATTTATTTGGACTGTTAGATAATCTATCAAAATCATACCTGCGAAGCTGAAATTGCTGAAATTGCCCTACCGATCTTCAGGTCGCCGTGCAAAGCTACGAGCAAATTTGCATGTTTTCATGCAAATTTCGATATTTCAACGACGTTGCGGGGATAGTAAATGTTATCCTTTCGGGCTGAAACTTTTTTGTGCTTTCATTTGACACTGTCTTAAAACTTTTCCGCACCCAGCGTAAAAAAAAAAAAAAAAAAATCGAGTTTCCATGAAAATTTCAAAATTTGAAGGACGACGTGCCAATAGTAAACATTATCCTTTCGGGCTGAAATTTTTTGTGCTTTCATTTGACATGGTTTTACAACCTATCCGCACCCAGCGTCATCGAAAATCAAAAAAAGTTGATTTTCGATACACCCTAATACACAATATAAAGGGAGAAAATTAATGTTGATTGATTTTACACAAAGCGAAAAAAAAAGTTTACTGGAATATAAAATAAGTCGAAGATCGTAAAAATTTTCAAACTCGATTTGCTTGGATATAAAAAAAAGATTAAATAGATTAAAAAAGATCCATTTCTCTCCTAATTAAAAATAAGGTTATTTTATTTCTTGATTATAACACAGTCCTGTGAGTTTTCTTTACAAGAACTGTCGGTGGCGATTCCTTTAGACTGTTTTGACGTGACCATAAACATCAATTAATTTGCGGGTATCCTTAGGTTATATTTTATCTGTGTCAGTCTTGTTCTATGTTAGTTTTTTTTATTTTTATTCTTTTTAATGTTTTACTAAATAATGTTTGTCTTGTGTTTCTACAGGTTTATATGTCCCGAAGGAAATCTCTCTTTCAAGCTATTCGGCGCCGCCAAAGCAATACTCAGGACATGAGCAACACTTTGAATCACCAAGTAGCATCTCTTTATCTCGGCCTTTACCAAGAGCTAATATTTTTGATAATGAACGTTCACTTGGGAACTGTGGGAGAGGAGAATTTCCATTGTCAAGGCCGTCGTCAACTGGATTTACAACATTACCGTCTAAGCAGCATCTTTTTTCTCCGTCTAGCTATCAAAAAATATCAAACGAGTCATCGCACCTCGCGTCCCAGGTCAACTTTAACCCATCGCCGTTGTCTTTTGATAAGTTGGCTAAGTATGAACAGCCCGATCAGAGAAACTTGACTAGCCAGAGTCAACAGTACCTTGATGTACAGCAAAACTTACGAGTCCGTAATGCTTCGCCAATACCATTTGGAAATGCATTCAATGAAGAGTCATCTAAATCTTCTAGTTTAATAGGCTCTCCGCACCGTCATCTGTCTACAACAAGCTCTTCCAGATGTGTATCACTAATGAATAGCTCGGCCTCTCCACCATCTTACCAAGGTCAAACCTTTAATAAATGTGCAAGAGGTTGGGGAGCTATCCCAGAGAAACAACAAAATTATTCTAGTCAATACTCCTTACCAGCAGCTGGAAACCTACCGTACTCTGATTTTTAGAATCGAGCTTCTAATGAACTTAACGATTTACGACATATTTTCATACAATTTTATTATTTTACTCATTGTGTTTGTTTATTACGGTTCGTAAAATAATAATGATACTACATCGACAACCAAATGCAGTTGTTTTTATCTATACACTAAACTATTTCTTAGAATTTAAGTTAAGATTTAATTTAAAAAATTTATTTAAGGGAGCATTACATCAGAATAAAGTATCCTGGTTCTTAAATTTCTTTAAAGGACAGTTAATGCAAAATAAATTTTCTTCTACAGGGTCGACTCACTTAACGCCTAAGCCTGCTCAGATATATATGGAGCAAGCTATTTGGCGCCGCCAAAGCAGGACGCAGGAACCGAGCAACATTTTGAATCGCCAAGCAGCAACTCTATATTTCGGCCTTACAAAGAGCTTATATTTTTGATTTTGAACGTTCACTTGGAAACTGTGGGAACAGAGAATTTGCATTGTCAACTGGATCTATAACATAACCGTCCAAGCAGAATCTTTTTTCTCCGTCTTGCTATAAAAAAATAACCAAACGAGTCAGCGCACCTAGCGTCCCAGGTCAACTGTAGTCCATCGCCGTTGTCTTGTGATAAGTTGGCTTATGAGTCAGCAGTACCTTGATATTCGAGTCCGTACTGCTTCGCCAATACAATTTGAAAATGCCTTTGAGATCCCTTAGTTTATTAGGCTCTCCGCACCGTCGTCTGTCTACAACAAGCACTTTCAGATGTGTACCACTTATGAACAGCTCGGCCTCTCCACCATTTTGCCAAGGTCAAACCTTTAAAAAATGTGCAAGAGGTTGGGGAGCTGTCCCAGACAAACAAGAAATTATTTAAGTCATTACTTGAAAAAACTAAAAAGGGGACTAAAAATTAAAAAAAAAGAATAAAATAAAAGGCCTACTTTTTGTTTTAATAAACTTATGTTATTAGAAGAGCTCGCAAATAACCGTTAACCGATTTTCACAACGCAGTCCGCGTACAAGCTTAACAAAAAAGTTGCACACACACGATTTCTCTGGGAGCGAAACATTTTTTTTGGCTCTCTTTCCGGCTTCGGTCGAACAGAGCCGTCTCAACCAAAAATTCAAACCCGTCTCGTCATAACAAGGTCGTACCCTTTTGCCTATTCGCTTGCTGCAAAACTGTTTTCAATGGAGCACTACCCAAAAAGTGTTTCATAAAATTGTAATGTTTTGTAGAAAAACAAGAAAACACAAGCATTTTGTTTTGACCCATAAGCAAAAACAATCAAAGTAGTCCCCGAAAGACAGAGCGATGAAATTCACAAAAAAAAAAGTGTCTCTCTCCGAGAGAAAAAATTGCTGGATAAAAAAAGTTTGTAATGTGTTTGCTTTCAGCCGGTTTTCTAAGTGGTCCAATATGATTGCTTTTTTTCGGTCACTTTAAAATTGTTGACAGTTTTTTGTGAGCTCTGGTTACTCAAGTCAACTAAGATTAAGAACTTAATTAACTTACGTCATGATTATTTGGTAGCTGACGCTCAAAGTAAGCTCATCTTGTACATTTTTTAAGGGTCTCAGCACGAAACAAAAATATTTTTTTTTAATTTTTTTACGAAATGTTTAAAAAAAAAAAAAGGATTTAAAAGACATTTTGAGATAGATTTTTGATTTTGACAATTTCTTAGTGGTATAAGCACAAATGTGTTCGACTTAGCTCTTAAAATAAAGCTCATTAAGTTTTTTACATCAGAGTGATTCAAGCAGAAAACATACAACTTTTCCATCAAAATTTATTGTCAAAACAAGAAACGCTACAATCGGGTTACCCGACTATCGGATTTTCGTTACTCATTTCCCCTTTTCAAAAAAAAAGTCTTGCCTTTTGAAACTGGACAGAAACTTTGGACATCTGTGTAGATATTTTCAATACAAACAGCATTTATAAAGGCCACTTTTCTCTAGCATAAATAATGTGGGCACCACAGAGTTTCGCGGTTTTTGGACTTGTGGGCCTTAAAAGGGGCGTGGTCGGGCTTTGAAACAAACTTGATCTGCGTGGGATATATATTTTTATATTCCTTTACTATATCGCTTACAAAACTAACAACATATATGGGCACAAAGGGCGTGAAGGATACAAGGCATGAATAGGAGCCGTATTGCGCGGTACCGCCGCAAGGCATTGCTTCGCGCAATGGATAGCCACCTAGTATGTCTCTTCTCTTCGCTCTATCTCTAGCGATCTCAGCGTTCGCAGAACGCTCGCTGCAAATGCTGCTGTCGCTTCCCAGCTCTCTGGCTCGACAGCATTAGGTGTACAAGGTTCACAGATTGAATCCTTGCTTCAGCTATCTCCTCCAGCGCTCGTCTCTCTTGTCTGAACCGGTGACACTCAAACAGAAAACGTTGAGCGTCCTCCACAATCCCTCCTCCGCACTCTGGGCATTCATCCCCCGTCGTGACCGAAGCGCTTTAGGTAGCTTTGGAGGCAACCGTGCCAGCTTAGCATCTGCGTTAGGTAGAAGTCTACCTGGCCATGCTTTCTGTTGACCCATGGCTCAATTCTGGGAATGAGATTGTGGGTCCAGCGCCCTTTGCTTGAGCTGTCCCAAGCATCCTGCCAGTTGTCGACGCTCTGCTTTCTGGCACGCGTCTTGGCCAGGTCCTTGGTCCTCCGGTCTGCCTGGATGCCAGGCAGCGTTGAGCGCAGCTCATTGGCTTTCGCACCAGTTCACCCAGGGGGTTCGGCAAGCGATAACCAGCGCGGCATCGTCGGAGATGGTCCTGAAGGCGCACGCTATCCTGACCGTGCAGAGACGGTACGTCGAGTTGACACATCGCATGTAGTTGCTTACTGCCGCAGCTTCTGCCCACACCGGTGCAGCGTAGAGCAGTTGCGACTTCACCACGCTCGCGAGTTATACAGCTCTCAATAAGGAACAAAAACTGGAATGGACGTACAGAAACAGCAGAATAGAGTTCAATGAAATCAAAACCCTAGCAGACTATTTCAAACTAACGGAAGAGTTTGAAAATCTCCAGCTGAGGTACTCGGTACAGGAGGAATGGAACCAACCAAGAAGAATGATAAGGTAAGGTTAGGTTAGCGCGGCGGCTGACACAAGGTCAGCCCACTTAGGCCATCACTGGCCCATTGTGATACCGCAATGGATCGTAAGTACCCCTTAAACCACGAAGTTAGAAAGAGTCCCAGCCCGTTTCTCTAATGAAACCTGCTATTTTCTTCGGGGGAACAGCTGCTAATTCAGCTAAATTGTGAAGGAAATATTCCTTTTTCCTGCGCCTGATAAAGGCGACACAGGAGCAGAAGAAGTGCTCTACTGATTCTACTTCTTCCTCGTTTTTGCAGCTTCTGCAGAAGTCGTTGTTTAGGACGTTTAGTCGGGATGCGTGGGCTCCCACGAGCCAGTGACCTGTAATTGCTCGAATTACAGCTAAGCATTGTGTGCGATGAAGACTGAAAAGCCTTTTTGTACGTTTGGCGTCAACCTTAGGTCATGTTTGGCGACTAATGTTGCTGTGAGTGTTGTTGTTCCATGTTTCTTGTTCAAGGGATCTGAAAACTTTCCTTGTCCTGAGCTTAAAAGTGGCTAGGGGCATATGGAAGTCCTCCTTGTCTGGAAGGAGAACTGTAGTAGTGCCGCGTCTGGCCAGTTGATCAGCTATTTCGTTCCCCGCAATATTTTGTTACCCTGGCACCCAGATTAGGGAGATAACGAACTGCTGTGCCATCTCTTGAAGAGATTTGCGGCAGTTGTTCACTATCGTCGAGTTTGAGGATAGTCTATAAGGCTAGAGTGGCGTAGGCAACTGAGAGCCACGCTTATGGCGAGAATCTCTGCCTGAAAAACGCTGCAGTGGTCCGGAAGACGGAAATGTATTTTGATACTAAGTTGTTCGCAGAAGACTCCTCCTCCAACTCGATTGTCGAGTTTGGAGCCGTCTGTGAAGAAATTTATGCAGTCATTTTGTCCAAAGGGACTTGCCGCCCAGTCCTCCCTAGAGGGAAAAACCGGTTTGGAACGTTGTAGAGGTGTGTTCTACGGGTGTGCAATAGTCTGTTAATTGCATGTTTGCGCCTTCTGGTAGGATGGATGAGTGTCCGTATTGATGGACTGTCCAGCAGTTTGCGTCTCTCAGACGTCGTGCTGTAATGGTGGCGGTTTCTTTTGCCACCAGTAGAATTGGGGATATGCTAGTAATAGCGTTGAGCGCTTCACTAGAGGTTGTTCTGAGAGCTCCTGTCATGCATAGTTGAGCTACCCTTTGCACCTTGTTAAGTGCCCTGAGTTTGGAACTATACAGCAGCGCTGGCCACCAAATGGATACCCCATACAGGAGGATGGGTCTTACTATGGCGCTGTATAACCAGCTAACTACAGACGGGGACATTCCCCATTTGAGGCCTACTACCTTTTTGCAGGTGAAGTGTGCAATGTTAGCTTTTCGCACTCTATCCGATATAGTGAGATTCCAGTTCAGTTTCTTGTCTAGTACAAGCCCCAGGTATTTTCCACTATCGCTAAACTCTAGAACGGAATCATTTAGTTTTGGGGCAGATAACTTAGGGATCTTATACTTCCTGGAGAAGAGAATAAGATCGGTTTTACTTGGGCTTGCGTTTAACCCACTTTCAGATGCCCATCTTGACAGTTTTCTTAGTTTGACTGTCATAATGTCACAAAGGGTTTGCGGAAATTTTCCCCGCAGCATGACAACCACATCGTCTGCATAAGCAACAATCTTGCACCCCCCATCTTCTATGTCGCGAAGCAGCGTGTTTACTGCTAGGTTCCAATAGAGCCTTATTCTTACACCATGTCCACGTCGAACCTTATATTCAGTCCTACTATAAACGAAAGCTCTTTATTTTTGGATCTTCAACGTGTTAAGCCTGTTTACTCTCTCTCTTAGCTCTTGCAAGTTGATGACTTTTTGCCGAGTCAATCCAAAACTTGCAACTTACTCACTAAGTGGGAAATCTTTGGATAGAATAATTATGGTTGACGATCTTGGCGTCCTTTTGGACCCAAAACTTAAGTTTACTGATCACATTTCGTCCATGGTTAATAAAGCCAGGGGAGTGCTTGGTTTTATTAAAAGATGGTCGAAGGAATTTGACGATCCCTACGTCACTAAGACCTTATTTACTTCGCTAGTCCGTCCGATTCTAGAGTATGGGTCTCCCGTCTGGAGTCCCCAATACGGAGTACATATAGATCGCATTGAATCTGTTCAGAAAAACTTTTTAATTTTTGCTTTACGGCGCCTCAACTGGGATGCAAACCTTAACTTACCTTCTTATTCTAGCAGATTACTTTTAATTAATTTACCCTCCCTAGCTAACCGTAGAACGATGCTTGGTACTATTTTTATTATAATCTTATTCGTGGTGATATTGACAGTCCCGACTTGGTTGGTCGGCTTAACTTTTCTGTGCACAGTAGATTAACTAGAAGTTATATACCCTTAATATTAAACCATTGTAGATGTAACTATGACTTGCATGAGCCTTTCAGAGTATTATGTTCTGACTATAATAGACTTTAACCTATAATCTCAAATTCTGATTCTCTGCCGCTCTTAAAACGACTTATACTAACTTCGTTAGCACAAAATTAGATCCTACTTTTTTCCTCGGACTTTGCCTATACTTTCATAACTCGCGTCTATCTTCTCGCGAATCGTGCCGTACGATACACGGGTGCCCCCCGGTCGGTTGGGCGGGTATGTGGGCGGTGGGACTACGCGCTAAAAAAAAAAAAAAAAAAAAAAAAGGCGTGCGTAAGGTACACATGTCGAAGTGAATCTTTGGAACTTATTTTGTCTTGTCATATTTATACAATCTAAACTTTGATTTCGGACTTAAGGAAGGGAAAATAAGTGTTGAATTAATATAATTATAAATTTAGTTTTTATTAATTTATTTTCCAATATTTACATTGTTTGCGGATTTTATAGGTTTGTGTGACTAAAGCATTATGATACGTAAATATGCTTAGTTAGTGTTTTAACATTATGTAATATCTTGTAAAGTAGCACCTATTGTCGTTCCTGAATTTGTAGTTGGTGTGTTTGGATTATTATTAGCTGTAGACTAAAGTTTTCTTCTAGAAAGTTAATTAATGGTTTGGAATTATCAACTGAAAATTAGTGTTAAAGTCACCACCAAACAGTGTTTTTTATTATTTATTAGTAGGTTGGCTGTTGGTGTTTTGTGACTATTTTTTTCGTAATTGTTTGTCTCGTGTTTTTTTTTTTGATTGGTTTCTCTTGATATTGTTATTATTAATATTATTATTATCATTATTGTTATTATTATGCATTTTGTTTTTTTATATTGTTATTATTGTTATTATTATCCATATTGTATTATTGTTATTATTTCCATTATTGTTTTTGTTGTTATTATTATTATTATTAGCATTAATAATATTTGATGATGTTTGAAATCTTCATAATGTTTTGAAGGTTTGTCAATAATTTTTTGTTAACTCGTTTGTTGGTTTATTTTTATTGGTAAGTCGAAGACGGTTGGGTTTTTCTATTTTTGTTTATTCGGTTGTGTCGACTTACTTGTCGTTTTTGGTTTAGTTTTTGTAATGATGGACGTGGTTTTATTTGGCTATGGCTTTAAGCTTTTCGTCTGATTCCGCGTTGTGTTGATGTTTTACTGGCCGTCTACATTTTTATTTTTAATTGTTTCACATTTTTGGATTGTGTTAACTGGGTCACGAAATGTTTCGCTTAAAATCGTTCTAAGGTTTTTTTTTTATTCGGGCTGGTGATTATGTGGGTGGTCTCGCGCTGTCTTTGGGACGTTTTTGTGCCGTTTTCGCCTCATCCCGATTGGAGAGACGGGGGTAACTTTTACGTCCTCGCAAGCGGACGACCACCTTTATTCGCTGTGCGTCGCGAGAGAGGAAGAAGGGCGGGAACGTTTGGGGGGGTGCTCGTTCTCTTTTTTTGTTTTGCGCGTTGCCCTGTTTCTTTTCCGCCCCTTCCTTTTGTTATTTTTTGACTTTTTGTCAAATTTTCCCAATGCGCCTAAGCTTCAAAAAAAAAATTGTCCAAGAAGGTAAGGTATATTCCTTGTTTTGCAGGGATTTTTCTATACTGGATATGACAGAATGAAGTGCTGTTTCTGTTGATTTGCCTTTACGGTATGAATGCTGAGATTCAGATAGCAGAGAGAATGGTATTACCTATTGAATGAACTATGATCATAGAAAAAAAAATAAAAAATTACAAAAGTTATGAAGCTTTGAAAAAAATTTCAATTTTTTCATGTTTTTGTTCACGTATTGTTTTTACAAAAAACAAACCTTTAAATATTATTGGCTGATCCTAGTTCATTTACTACGAAAAAACCTAACGAACATGTGAAAAAAATTGGTGAAGATTGGTTCACCCCAGCGACTTCAATAACTTCCGTAAGGTCTAAAAACGTGGTTCTGAGAAAAAGGCGTTTGTTTCCCAGACGACGTAGGGCGCATATAGTAAACTGGCAACTTTGAACTCCTGTAACTTACACAGTACTTGGAATTCCAGCATAAAATTTGTGGAACAAACTCTTTAAGAGGTATACTTCCGATTTATAAATAAAAAAAATAATAATTTTTTTCCACCCACAAGGTGAGAACCTGCCTTAAGATTCGACGGATTATTGCCCGAGTAAGAATACGGGGAGAACAGATAGAACGAGGAATCGACACAGGAGCCACCAGAAGCTTCATCAGTCAAGCATTGGCAAACAAGCTCAACAAACTACACTTATACAAAAATTAACCCTAAAAACAAGGAATTCGCCCTATTTCTGTCTTCAATGGCATGGTAGCATAAATTATAGGGTTAATTTTTTCTAAAAATTAAGGCTTATTTTTCTAAAATGTAGAAAAAAAACCCTACAAAAATCAGAAACATATTTCTATAAAGTATGAAATTATTTCTAAAAAGTAGAAAAGTTAAAAAAAAGGGGTGTGCCCAGCCTACGCACGACAGAAGTGAAACTTCTAATATTCCTCTCCCTCTTATCATTTCATTATCTCTTTTTTTCTGTCTTAGGTTATTTGAAGGTTAGAGGTTAAATAATTCAAGGACGAGGCATGCATTTTGTTTATCTTATATTTTATTATATATGAATGACGATCGATTAATAGTTAATAGTTACAAAAATTTTCAATTTATATACAAGTATACAATATTACATAAATACGAAACCGAATAATCGCTTTTTTAGACTGCCGCTTAAAATCAGAGGTCACGAAAAGTTGTTGCAACTCTATTTAAACTACGAATCCACTGCAACACACAGCTTTCGACTCGCAAAAGTAAACAAAGCGATCGAGAAGAAGAAGAAGACAAATTACATATTTTCATTTCCAGGTCGAAAAAAATGGATAAGAATTATGTTACCAATCAAAAGTAGTTAAGCTGAAATAAGCTTATACATCAATCAAGCTGTTAATATCTGTATGCAACCTGTTAAATCAGAAGATCTTTTGATACACACACCTCTCACCCTTTTTTGTACTGCGGTAAATGAATTCTTTTTGTCACAGAAATGATTTCGGCTTCAAAATCGTATTCTCGCTTAAGAATGCATACATACGCACTTGAATGCTCTCACACAAGCAAGCGCTCTCTATTTTTAGATTTTTATGCTCTCAACTTTGTGCGAGCGCGCTGTGAGCGATGGAAGGAAAGAAGAGGACAGAGAGAACGTTCGTCAGCGGTTAGAGAGGGACAGGAATATATATACAATTTTCGTGACGATCATGAATCGGTTTTACTCCGTCCCCGAAAATTCATAACGCGCCTAAAGAATTTTCACTTCAAAAACCATACGCTTTTTGTACTTCAAATAAGCTTTATATACATTCTATTATTCACAGCTTTCTTTTAGAAACGGAAAACTTAAAAAACTTACACTTTGTGTAGCATGCAACACAACACATTATGAGCGATTGTCTCTTTTTAAAGTAGGGGAGACCGGGGCTAGTTGGACCCTAGGGCAAGTTGAAAAAATGCATTTTTAATTACTTTAAATTACTCTAGAGCTGACATCTTTTTATGGTGTATGTGCACTGTGAATACCAACTCTCAAACAAAGTTTCATTGAAATATCAAATTTGTTCGTTAATTCTAATGTTAGTTATGGTACAATACAACTTAAAAAAAGCAACGGGGCTAGTTGGACCTTTTTCAATGGGGTAAGTTGGACCTCTAGATTTATTCCTTGGCGTGTGCCAGTCAATTAATTTTGTGTGAACACACAAAAATTTATCCCGATTTACAATTATTCGATGCAGAGTTTATTAGAGACCGAAATAATGTTATACATAAAAGCTGCACGCAGGCAAACGAATGTGAGTGTGAAGGATAATGTGAGAAATGAGAATACATACTTATACATTATATGTGTGATGGGATAAGAGAACTTAAGAGAACATAAGGCGTTGCTTATACATATATTTCCAACAATAATAATTACACTCTTTTACTATTTTTGAAACTAAAATTTCGTGTAATACAAACTTACCAAACTGGTTCTACTGATGAGAACTTACAAAAAGAAACAAATAGAAGAACCCGTAGTAAAATTTATGGTTTTATCCCTTATCAACGTATAAATGACTATTACTGACCAAAGTACAGTAATAAAAACGATTTATCCAAAGTAGAAGTCTTTTTTTTAAAGTGTCCAACTTGCCCCGCACAAGGGTCCAACTTACCCCGTACCTGGGGCGAGTTGGACCTTTTGACAACACCCTACAAAATGCTCGGCCACTCTTGAAGGACTGCTAAGATTGGTTTGAAAAAAATCATGGATGTAGCTGAATATTCATCTGATACTATGGTGCTTTCCATTTTTTTTTAACATTCGCCATTCGTCCAACTAGCCCCGGTCTCCCCTAAACTTAAATACCTCTAAGCACAATACAAAATTTACTATATATTTTTCAGAATCCTAAAAAAATATAAAATTTTAATTTTCAAACTCGTACAAAAACGACGTGCAACAAGCGGTATTAGCCCACATGTTTATGCGAACACTGCGTATACGAGCAGATTAAAAGTAGCAACTTTTGACGGATTTTTACAGATATGTGGTATACCAAAACTTGACGTTAGACGTCCGCGTTTTTTGAAAAAATAGCCGAAAACTAAAAAAAAGAAACGAAATGAATTTTAGCTATAAATTCAAAATTATTTTAGTTATTTACATTATTTCAAGGTAATGTAAATAGGAGTTAAAAATACCTTTCTAACGATGTACGTAAGTGCAGTTGATTATAAGTTGTGGCCGCGGGAAATCTAGCTATTTTAAGCTTACGGTTTTTTTGAAAAGTGACGGGAGAAAAACAAAAGCTGATTGATACAATAGACCTGTTTCGTTGTTAAACTTTAACATCTGAAGCATCCATTTGATTTAGACAAACAGACTAAGTGATACATTTTTTATTTCAAAAATGCCGTCCAAGCCTTGTTTATTAAATATCTTTTATCAGATTAGAACGGTTGAGGTGTCGTTAGACGCGGATTAAGAACTAGAATACAAAATTGCTTAAAAAAAGACAAACTGCTCCAATTTTCAAAATTTTAATTTTCACACTTTCTTCCTAGCATGCAATTTCAAAAAGCTTTAAAATGCTTTTTGATCAATGTATATTGGTTTTGATCGGACTGTTGTAGCGGATTTTTAATTCTACGGCTCAATATAGTTGTCTCCTGGCGCACACTTTCCGCACACTTTCAACGTCACGACGTGAACTGCCGTCCACAGTAATAGTTTCTCAACGTTCGTCCGGACAAACAAACGGACAGACAGACGGACATTTGCTTCGTTAAAAGATTTTAAACATGTGTTTAGTTTAGAAATAAGTTGAGCACGCGGCGCATACTATTAATATGATATTTGTAAAAATCGGACATACACCCACAAAAAAAACAAGAAAAAATGCTATAGTCGGGTTTCCCGACTCTAAGATTTTCGATACTCATTGCCCTCTTTAAATAAAGAAAACAAGAAAAACGATAGAGTCGCCAGCCTTCTTTTAAAAGAAGCGAAGCCTAACAAAAATAATACGCTAAACTTTCGCCACCTATTGGGGCTACATAAACTACATTTGTAGTTTTTTACATTCACAAACACGTGTATGTAGTATACATAACATATAGTATGTATGTGGACTATATTTGCAGCATAGCTAAATGTTCTATAACTTATTTTTGTATTTATTTAAGCCCTAAGTGGTTTGGTATTTAGTAAGACAGTGCACATATCATTATATTTTTTTTTAAACCGTAGCGATTACATAAAAAATAAGAGCACCACAGATGTTTGCGGTTTTTGGGCGGTAAAAGGGGCGCGGTCAAGTTTTGAAACAAATTTGATCTGCGCTTTGTTTTTAGAAGTCTGTGTGCAGAATTTGGTAGCTCTAGCTCTGATGGTTACCGAGATCTCAGCGTTCGTACGGAGGGACGGACAGACATTTGCAACGTTTACAGTGTTTGCTTACTCAACGAGTATAGAAAATAACTATTTAAGGGACGCAATCTATGTGTAGGTATCGCAATAAGTATTTTTTCGGAAATTACATAAAAGGTTAATATTTTTATTTGTGAGTGACTTGTTCATATGTTAAAAAAATACTTTTATTTAACGTGTTCATGTTGATCCTTCTGGTCCCGCCCCTGATAAAGTACGACAGTAAATAGTCATGCGCGAAAATTTTCAGGGATGCAGGACAGCGGAAAGTTCTAAAAGAGCCAACACACAATTAGTTCACGACACACTATTTAGGGGTTGAAAAGAGCTTATTGCTGAAAAAATTATTGTCGATACCACCTACATAAGTTAAAGAGCAAAAAGCTTTGTACAAGAATATAAAATTTAAACTATTAGGGCTCTATATGGCAATATAAGAGCCTTTCTACGAGTTTAAAAAAAGAGTATTTTAATGAAAAAAATAGTTCGTCTTAATCTCTAAAGCGAGCGAGAAAATGTTTTATTGTCGTGTGCACCAAGTAAACTTAACATAAATAGACTTCGCGGAATATTTCAATAATTTTATATTGTAGTAACAATCGCTGTCAAACTAAAGATTTTTGTAAGACGCATGAATTAACACAGTATGACGCGTGGCAAGAATGCCTCATACATGGATAGTTCCCCAATTAAATTCAAGCCATTCATTATTTTGATCTTGAATTTTAACATATGCTTTCAGCATATCAGTGCATCTTCATACTTTAACCTAAACGGTAAGATTAATGCGTCACTTGTACATTGATAATTTAATGTTTATTACTATTTTAAATTATTAATTTGTTCTTAAACTAGATTTAGCCAATTCTGATCGACCTTTCTTTGATGATATAAGCCCAAGAAATGTGTCCGCTGTCGTTGACGAGATTGCAATTTTAAGATGCCGTGTTAAGAACAAGGGAAATCGCACTGTAAGTGAACGCAGAGTTTAGGTATAAAGTTAGGACTACTTGATTTTTTGTATGTATGTATATATAGATATATATACTACAAAAATCAAAAAAATAACAGAATAATTTTTTTTTTTTTGATTTCTTACGCCAGATGTATCTTTGTAAATTCGAATTGTATCACATTTTGTATATTAAAATTTACATTCAAAATAAAATAGTTGAACCTGACCGTTGCTATATCCAACTATTAGTATGCTCTTGTTAAGTTGCAATAATACAAAAATTAAATAAATAACTGAATAACATTTTTTTTTATTTCTTGTGCGCCTAATGTATCTTTGTAAATTGGAATTATATCACGTTTTTTATATTAATTTTTACAACCAAAATAAAATAGTTGAAGTCACACTAGTAGTATGCTCTTGCTTAGTTGCAAACTGGCTTTACATTTTTCATGTATTGCAAACTTCAATAAAATTTTGTACAGGTCAAATTCCATCACACATAAAGTTGCCTACTCAACTTTAAAGGTTTTTCCCCCTTAATAGCTTCTAGCAGCGCAGTGCTAACCTCGGCTTTGATCGCCGAGAAAGTCAGCAAAATTAAATGTGATGACGTGGATTCTCATCTAGTGAACCAGCTGGGCCACCCTAATTCATAGGTCCGAATTCCGAGTTCACACCAAAAATGTTAGAGGACCTTTTGTTTTGTTTTGATATATTTTGTGTTTTACAAACCCATTTTTTTGCTACTTTTTTTTTATAAAAAAATTTTCCTTTAAAAAATTTTTTTTAATTATAACAATTAAAAAATGACCCAAAAATTTGCCAATAAAGGGTCTTTAAATTTTTTAATTAAATTAAATTTATTTATTTTTTTTTTTAAACAGGGCAGTCTAAAAAACTTTTTTTTAATAAACTTTGGATTCATAGCAAAAAAACTTGAGAAGTTTGCAACGCCGGCCCACTTGAGTGTTTTTCAGGATCTGCAGTTGAAAGTAAACTCTTAAATAAAGGAAACTTCATAAAGCCAAATCTATTAGTTAATATATTTTGTTTGCCAGATCGATCCTATGGCTGCCGTATGATACAGTTGTTAAATCTTAAGAAACCTAAATGTTTTATTAAAAAATGGTATGCAGCAGTCAAAAACATAATTTGACTCTTAAGTTTTTAACGCGGAAGACATGGCCGATCCAACAATATATATTCCTGATCAACATCAAAAAGACATATTTGTTTTTACAATTTACTCGCTTTGTCAAGAAGTGAGGAAAATCTAGTCCGCCAAAATATTGCTTTCAGAAAAACTTTTGATCCGATTAAAAAATTTTCCTAAGCACTGTTAACGCCGTTTTTCCTGAACCAAAAAAAAAAAACGTCTCAGCTAAATACTTTTAAGGTAGGGAGCCGAATTAGGAACTAATTTGATAATATCTAAGTTCTAATATCTATAATATATTTTTTTTACATCCACAAACCACAAACTCTGTGGTGCTATGAAAAAAAGTTCAGAGATTTGTAGAGAAAAGTTGTTTAAAACACAGTTGTTTGAAAATCTGATCATTTTTAAACAAGTTACCAAATTACATGAATCGATACTCTTTTTGTCACAAGAAACGGGTACCTGATATTCGGGGATCCCAACTATAGGGCATTTGTTTTTAACTGCAGTACATTTAAGTTAAACAATCAATTTATTTTTTTTATGAAACCCTGTGAACGTTGCAATTTTCCAAACACTCCCTCGGATCCAGTATTGTTAATTATGAAACATTTATACATATCTTTCTTTATAAATTACCAAATAGGCAATGTGTAAACATATCTTTTATTTGTTTTAGGTGTCATGGATGCGTAAACGCGACCTTCACATTCTTACAACAAACATTTATACATACACTGGCGATCAACGATTTTCTGTAATACATCCACCTAGCAGTGAAGATTGGGATTTAAAGATTGATTACGCCCAAACACGCGATAGCGGCGTCTATGAGTGTCAAGTGAATACCGAGCCAAAAATAAACTTAGCAATTATTTTGGAAATAACAGGTGCACAATTTTGAATTAAACTTAGACTTCAACCATTTACATTAATTTAAAGTACGCTTGGGCATTATATTCAAAAGCTTTTTAACAGTGGACTCTAAGAAGTACCTGACGTTAAATTGCATATATGCCTAACACTAACGCTACGTAAAAGTTTATAAAAATATCTAAGCCAAAAAAGTAAAAAAGCTGTTTAGGTTAGGTAATCGAATTTTCGAATATTTTGGCTTTTAAAATCAACTTTTATTGAAGCCTTCTAAAGTATGCAATATATTTTAATTCATGTATTTAAGCTACCAGTTAAGAAAATTCCAAGAGAATTGCATACTTTTACTGTGTGCACAATTTCCAAATATGGGCTAATCCGAGAATTTTGAAACCAGCCCGAAAAACGAAAAAAGCTAAAAAAAACATATTTCTATATGTTTTTTTGTCAATTTTTTTTTCCTAAATCATAGGAACTAAACTTGTCTAAGCAATGGACAAAAAAATTTAATATTTTTTTTGGTACAACTAATTAATATTTGCAAAAAGTATTTTTTTTGGTATTTTTGTCTGTTTTTTAGACCTGTTTTCATTTGTCATTTTCTCCTATTAGAATGACAATGTGTGATAACATTTTGTTCACAAAGTGTCGTTTACATATTAAACTATTTTCTCAAGTCAAAAAAACTATCAAATCGTGGCTAAAAGTATAGATAATCACCTTATTTAGCTTGATGGAAGAAGTGTAACGTCCGCAAAGTAACGTCCGCAACAAATTTAAATTAAGATTATTTTTATTAACGAAACTAGTTATCTTTCTTTTTTAAGCTGCATTGATATGGTCATACATTCCACTCCATTATAAGTTATCTTACTTTTTTGGTTAACTATTCTTAATTCGCTAATAAATGTGGAAATGCACACAAACCTCAAATTTTACTTCCATTTTCTGTAACGTCCGCAACGGAACTTTGAGCAAGCATAACTTTCTTTCAAAAACATTTAACCTCTTGTTTTTAAATAAGTTTAAAAGTGCACTCAAGAAACTGCATATGGCAAATATTTCATGAAAATATACCCACGTCAACGGCAGCTGTGTCAATTTTAACAATCAAATTTGCGTACAAATGTAACGTCCGCAACGCAGGATTAGCCCATATGCAGTTTGACAGTTTTAAATAACTTTGAAAGTTCATTAAAAAAAATAAGACAGTCGCGCAAGAGCCGAGCCTCTGAGGGAATAGATAATTGACCAACAAATTTATTTTTAAAGTTTTTACTCGCATTGCGTATGGTACTTCGGGGCAAAGAAAATTTTTCCAAAAAACAGCAAAACGTAACGATTTAAACAATTTTTTTTAAAGTTTATTATAATTCCTATATTATCAGGGGTGCTACGGCAAACCATTCAGCTCACATTCAGCTTGATTTCAATTCCTGGGTGCTACGGAGCCTCAATTCAGCTGTGTTTAGCTGTTTTAAAACAGCTAGCAAATGTGTCAGCTATTTGGGTAAATACAGCTAAAATAAAGGGTTTTCATTAACAAGCCATATATTACAGAAAAGCTGGTTCAATTTCTGATAATTCTGTATTAAAATAATTACATTTTGCAAGCAATTATTATTTTTAATAATTTTTTTAGCAAATTGCTTAGAAACTGGCTTGTAAAATTTGTCAAACCTAGCGAAATAGCATTTCACTGGTGCCACCTAGTTAAGTTCGAAAAGCGAAAACATATTTTATGGTGGTAAAACACAGATGATTGTGTTTAAAAGCAGTAACATAGTATAAAAAATAAGTTGTCATTCTTAATTTGTTAGTCAAGCGCGTTTTTCCTGTTTATTTTGTAAAAAAAAGGTTTAAATACTATTTTTCCTAGTGTGGCAACGATTGAAAATGTCATCTGTTGCATAGGAAGGGGAAGAAAAAAAAACATAAATTAGCTAAATTACATACATAAATGACCATAAACAATACCAAACACAAGAACAAAATCAAACGTTTCGTCAGATTTGGAAAATGGGTCCAAAGAGTCTCTTCAGCGTCTTCGCTCTATGGTTTCCTTTATCGCCTGTCGCCTGCGCAGCTCATCTAGTGCAAGAAGTTTTGTACAAGGCATTTTGTTTAATTTGTTTAAAATTTGTTAGCTATTTAGTGCCAGTTCGGGTCCAGTTCGAAATGGTTTGTGAGTTAGCTAAAAATATGAAATCCCTTGAAGTTCCGTGGCACCCAGGAAATTTTTCAGCGATTTGACAAAAAGCTGAATTCAAAGTCGCCCCAGTTTGCCGTAGCACCCCTGTATATTTTTATTGTTACATAAGTTATTTGTGAAACTATTCTAAATTGTTTCGTAGGCAACGACAGTTTGGCTAGAATTATCTAATTTGTTTGCAATATTTTACGATATTTTAACTTTCAAAATATGTAAAAAAAAAACGTACAAATTAATTCGTTTGAAACAGTGACATACATTAGCTTAAATACTTCTAATTAAGATTCCATTTAAGTGTAGTTCAATTTCCAAAAAAAAAAAGCATATTTGTGGCCAAAATTTCAACCCTCTGGCACAATGTGCATTTTAAAGCTCATATTAAACTTAAAATTATAATTTAAACAGATGAAAAGCTTCATCTATTTTGAATTGGTATTACTCAACAATTTTAAATACAAAAAACTTTTTGAATTAAATTTTACTTCTGCGAAAATTAGCCCACTGTCCGTACGAGGGTCGAGATTTCGACAACTTTAAGAGCTTCAGTTTCGAAACTTAACCACGCCTCTCTTAACACCCACATAACGCTGTGGAGCCCACAGCTAGAGAAAATTAGCCCATTTATGAAAATATTAACACAGATATCAAACAATTTTGAAAATCTGACCAGTTTAAGTGGCATAAAAATGTATTGCCTTTAAATGTAGATAACAATTTTATAAATAGGTCAATGAGCAACGAAAATCCATCTTTCAGAAACTCGACTACATTATTTTTTCTTGTTTAATTTACTTTTTCACTTTGTTAAACATTTGTGATATGCAAATTATTCAAATAGCAACCAAATCATTGAAACCATTTATAATAGGTAATGATTTTGGTGTCTACAAAGAATTATTATCATTATTTTCGGTCCGTGGTACTCAACTATTTTTAATTTCCAGCTGATAATGACTTTCGAGATTTAAAAACGGAAAAGCGGTTTTACGACTCAAAAGGTAAAGCATTTCTATCGCGTTCAAAAGTGATCAATTCAAAATTTAATAGTTACCTTTTAAAGCGGCTCAAGCGAAAATACTGGGATCAACAGAAATCCATGTTAAGCGTGATAGCACTATTGCTCTGGCTTGCTCAGTGAACATACATGCATCGTCCGTGATTTGGTAAGACAGCCACTTTTTAATAAATACAAGCTGATTAAATCTGTACGCCCCGCTTAGGTATCATGGCTCATCTGTCGTCGATTTCGATTCACTCCGTGGCGGAATAAGTTTGGAAACGGAAAAAACGGATATTGGAACCACTAGTCGATTGATGCTCACGCGAGCTTCACTACGGGACTCTGGCAACTATACGTGCGTTCCAAATGGAGCAATGCCAGCCTCTGTCAGGGTTCATGTACTGACCGGTAAATAAGTTCATGTTGTATCAGTTTTCGTTATTTAAACTTTGCTTATAGGTGAACAGCCTGCAGCAATGCAAACTAGTGCTGCCATTGGGATTAGGGCATACACTGCAATGATAACTATCATATCAGTTAAAATGTTGTTATATATTTCAAGTCTTGAAATGCATATGTATCGAAGAGAAAGATGACTAACTAAAAATCGTATATAAATTAAAATGATTAACTTTAAGGTAAGTCAACAAAGACTGAACACCGATTTTATTAATATACGGCACAGGTTAATAAATGCATACAAATATACACAAACAAAAATATATTCACAATCTTTCTTTTCACAAAACCACATGAAATTGTACATATATCTGATTACAAATCTGTTAATTCAAACTATTAACTGTATTCAGGGACGGATTTTGAAGAACATATAGGCAGGCTTTTAAAAATTACTTTTAGGGACTTCAAAAATATTTACTACAATCTGTTAGCTTTTAATGTAATCAGTGTGACTGGAATGTGTTGTATGGTCTTGTTTCTGTCGATGAGCAAATTGATTGCCTACAAAATAATGTACTGCATTTATATAATAACTGTGTTCCTATAAAAACCAGAATATTGAAACAAAATTAGCAGCAATGGTTTAATAGCGAAGAGATACGGCTTTTAAAAAATGGAAAAGGTATAAAACAAATTTTTTATATGAAGAGTTTAAAGCCTTACGAAAAAAAGTAACGGACTTAATTCATTAATTAAAATGCGCTTATTTTAATACGAAATTTACAAATGCAGTGGATACTCGCCAAAAATGGAAAGACCTTAAGGCACTAGGCGTTGGTAAGCCAAAACCATCATTGGAAATTGATGTGGACATCAATGAGTTAAGCTAAAAATTTGTGCAATGCCAAGTACCTGAGGTGTCATTTAATGAGTACAGTGATCATGCTGAGATAAACAATGAATGTGATATAGCCTGTGATACTAGATTTAGCTTTTCGTGAGTTAGAAAATGTGATGTACTTGAAGCCGTCCTTAATATACGATTAAACGCAGTTGGACTTGACGACATAAATCCCAAATTTATTAAAATTATTTTACCAAAAATTTTACCATAAATAGCGTGCTAACCATTTCCACTTACCTTGAAAGATGGAAGGACGCCAAAATACTTCCAGTTGGTAAAGCAAATGGTGACTATAGACCAATATCTATACTACCGTATTTGTCTAAATTAAGCGAAAACCTAATGGCCAAGCAAATTAACAAATATGTAGAGAATACAAAATGTTGACTAAAATGTGAAGTCGATCCGAATAATAGTTACGGAGATCCTGGCCCTTGAATTTGCGCGAAAAAGTTCAAATGCACTGCTTAACAAAACTAGCATGCAAAACATAACATTCAAGGGACTGTATCTCCGAAACTATTACTCGGATCGACTTCACATTTTAGTCAAACATTTGTATTCAGATTCTGAAATTATTTATGAAAAAAAAAAGAAAATCGAACTTTTTTTTTTTTGTATGGAGACCCTTAAAATTTAAACCTTGGTAGCGACCCCTAAACCTTGACCTAAAAAAAAATAAAAAAAAAGGTATTTCATATTTCGAGGTATATATTCGAATTCGAATATATTCCAAAATCGTCCAAATAAGGACCACCCCTACTGGTCAGCCTTGATTGCCTTCTGGCATTTTTTATCAACACAGACAAAAAATGTGTCCATAAGTTTGACTTATCGGACCACTGTACCAATGAAATGAAATCGAAACTGAGCGAACCGCTAAAAGTACCGCAAGAGCGCAGATAACTGCACGCTTGGAAGTAGAGCTGCAAAACCATCGATGGTTTCACCATCGATTATCGTAAATAATTTAGAGATTATCGAAAAATATTGCACAAGTTTTTATTTACGATGCTCGAAGAGTAAGCAAATACTGTAAACTTTGAAATGTCTGTCCGTCCGTCCGTCCGTCCGTCCGTACAAACATCGAGATCTCGGGAACTATAAGACCTTGAAACATCACACAGACTTCTAAAGCAAAGCGCAGATCAAGTTTGTTTCAAAACCTGACCACGCCCCTTTTTACGCCTACAAACCGCGAAACTCTGTGGTGTCCACATTTTAAATGCTAGAGAAAAGTGGCCCAAATAAATGTTGTTTGTATTGAGAATATCTACCCAAATATCTAAAAATTTGGCCATTTTCAAGAAATTGTGCATACAATTTGCTTAACGCAAATTTGTATTGCGCTCGAAAGTAGGGTAAACTTTTTTTTGAAGAGGGCGCTCAAAAGTAGGCTACACTTTTTTGAAGCGGGCTAGCTAGCTGTTTATAAAGAGGGCAATGATTATCGCAAATCTTAAAGTCGGGAAACCCGACTATAGCGTTCTTTCTTGCCTTTTTTATTATCTGAGTACCGCACAGTGTAAGATTTTGCCAATCTAGGGGGACTTAAATCAGTAGGAGTCGTATTTTTTGAGATATCGGCTTGAAATTTGGATTGAATATTCTAGTAAGCCCAAAAATTATGTTGGACATAAAAAAAATGGGCGTTGCAGCGTAAAAATATGAAAAAAACTGTTTTTGAAAGATACAAACCCCCAATAAAAAAATTAAAAAATATTTTTTGAAACTTTTAACTATTTTCGTATTTTTAGTTATAATTTATGACAACTTAAAAATGTTTTTATTTTACTTTTGGAGACAATTTTTAAACAGCTGAAAATAAGGTTTTATTTTGAAGATAATTGTATATTAAAACAAAAAAAATTTGGTTTATATTTTTAAGAATTTTTTTTTTTATGGTAACAATTCAAACTTCAAAGAAAAATTTTACTCCCTTTGTTTTTGCCTAGCTAGTCCGACTCCAAATTCGAGTCAAATCTGTCGTCACTGTATCCATCTTGTAATAAAAGTTGGGTCACATCTTCTGGAAGCTCTAAGTGTCTAGTTTTTGGTGGTGCTCGCAAACTTGCTATAAATGGATCGGATGATATCAGTAACCTGTGCATGAGATCAGTACTTGTTTGTACGCGCGAAGTTTTTTTGACAGACAATTTTTTATGCTGCCTCAAGGTATTGTATTGGTGCATTGATAGTTTACTGTCTATCATAAGAGCAAAGGCGTTTTGAAGTGCCACTAGAAGATAATTTGGCTTTCTTGATTAAAGTCCCCTTTGAGCATTTGATAATTCATTAATCACTTTAGCGGAGTCCCTTTTTCCTTCCGCCCACAAAGCCTGTTCTGCGGCTCCTAGCAATTGATCATCATCCATTGTTGACAACAAATCTTGGCTTTTCCTTTTTTTTGTTTTAAGACAACACTCAGAAAATGCTTTTTGTGCACTCTCTCTTTTACTTGACATCAATGCGATAGTCTTCAGCATTTAATGTGACCTGAAGCCAACTTGCATTATGAGTAAGAAATCTGGCGTTATCTCTCCTAGATTTGTCAAATCTGTTTTGAAACTCAAAGGCTAGTTTATTCATATGTAATTTCAATTTGGAGAGATCAATGTTATTGCCAAACACCATCACTGCGTGCTTTACAAGTGCGTCTCGCTGAGCGGTTTTTATGTTCTTTGACCAAACCCTGAAAAATGCAGCACGGCTTATTTCACTCATTTCTAAATTAAAGGTCTTCGGGCAAAATATGGGCAAGATTTTATTTTTGATTCTAAATCAAAATGAATGCCTGCGAATGATGTATGTTCTGGTTGGATAGAATACGATAGAATTATGTAAGTTTTTTTCCACAAAAAAAAGGCAAAATGAAAAAATACACTTACTTTTTGGCACTTTTTTCTACAAAAAAAAAGTCCCCCTAGATTGGCAAAATCTTACACTGTGTACCACCTGTCGAACAGCACCCGCGAAAAGTGTTTCTATGTTATTGGCGTCTCGCTCCCTCTCACTGATTTCGAACTGTTTTGGTCGATCTAAGTACTAGGCTTTAACAGCAAAAAAAACAGCAAATTTTTAAACATTTCATTCTAATTCGCGGGAAACAAAATTTTTACAAGCAAAATACATATTTAAGCTGGCCAAGTGCTAGGTGATCACAGAAGCTCTCTTTTGTGATCAATTTCTTTTCTATTCATCGACAAAAATAGCTTTCTATCGGCACTCAATTCTATCTTCTTCTTCTATCTTCAGGTAAAATCTTTTCAGAATCACTATCGTTTATTATATCAAAAAAAAAAAAGATTTTGTTGACCTGTGTAAGTAATTTTAAACTGATGTTGTCCCTTTATACTCTGTTTAGACTGGGTCCACAACCGCAACATAATAAGCTGTGCATGTGCTTGAAGAAGACAGGAAGCAGCCACAACAGCGAACTTTTGTGGATTTGACATAGTTTTTAAATTTTTACAATTAATTGGGTAGTTTTAGCTTTGCGCTTCTGACATTTTTTAAGAAATTCTGCGGTATTTCTTGAACGAGATGTACATCTCCCTCGAAAAATCAGATAACTTCTGAAGCAGCCGTGCCTAGTGCATGCAGCCAATGCATGCAGCTATTGTGCACGAGTTGGCCAGGTGTTATCTGAACGAGAATCGGGTGTCGATCATTAGTTCAAAATAGCGGATCGCGGTGCTGCCGACGCATAATATATTTATGAAGTATTCACGCTTTTCCGGCTGTTGAATAGCACTGTGCGCTGCCAGCCTTAGACCTCCTTTTATTTTTTATATAAGGCTGAAATGAATCTTTCTCTGAAAGATATAAAAATCACATTCAATCTTTAAAACTATTTTGCAAAATACGTTTACTCACTTGTCTTGTTGTTCGGGCAGCTGTAGTTACATAGCTTTCTTGCTCGATATTATTATCCTTGTTATTATAATACTATTATTAACTCTCTTTTGCAGATCACAGCGTGTTCCAAAGGACCCATTGTAAAAGAACGCGTTTATGGAAATATTCAACACAGAAATACAAAAATTAAATTTAATTCCTATAGTATTATAAAGTAAATGTATTGCTATAATAAATATTAATGTAATATATATTTATTTGACAAATTAGGCCACACATACAATGAAAAACTTAATACAAGTATATCATGCACTGGCTGCGGTGGCTTTCGACTGCATGTATTATCGGGGGTGCCACAGAAACCGTTCCGCCTAAATTCCAACCGAATGTCCAACCCCTTCTCTATGTAAATTCCAGCCCTCTTTGGGCGGAACGGTTTCTGTGGTACCCCCGTATATATAATACTAGTTGAAACAAAAAATAATTTTCTTTAAAAAGCGTTTTTTAGACAAATTGGAAGTGACAAGACTGACACATAAAAATGCCCAAAGTACAGTTCTAATGATGTTCGCCAGTTCTAATGACGTTCTTTGCAGTGCACAGTGGTCTAGAAAGCTGAGTTTTTTTCAACGATTTCTCCCTCTGCGTAGCTAAGCCTAGTACTCAGATCAACGAAGTGCGTTAAACAAAAAATGAGAGAGAGCGAGAGGCCAAAAGCTTAAGCTGAGGTTAAGGAGGAGGACGTCGAAAACTCGAAGAATCATTCAATTACCCTCAACGAGGAACGACTGGGGCACATCATCGCAGGACTAGTGGACTACACGGAGATGGACTCCTTGTCCAGCTGCCGGATAACAAACGGGACTTTTGTTCCCGCCGACTACAACGCTTGTCTTCTGCACGGTCGCCGAAGACCACTCGCTTGGCGGGCTCTGCTGCTCTCCTGCACCAGTGAAAGGCTAACAGCCTGTTATGCCTACTCACCTACATGATCACCCCTACGGTGAATCTCAAACCGGGTGACTCGGTTTACACCATGGAGAAACTGATGGAACGGCTGTTTCCAAAGCTGGTGATCTAGCGCCAGGTGCAGGAAATCGGGGATTTTTGTCAATTGTCAATCAATTTTGAACAAATATTTTACGAATGTGAATGTTCATTTGCGATTTTTATGGAAATAATAAAACAAATAATAATTTTCATTTCGTTGTTTAGTCAAATTTCGCGCCATTCTTTGAAAACCCGTACATACAGTGCCGCACCAAAGTGAAGGCACACTTAGAATTCTCAACTTCAAGTGCAAGTGCCAGTCTAATGCAGCATATTTTTGATGAAATTCTTTTTTACATGTATAAAGTAAACATTTCTTTATTCAAAGCCACAATTTTTTTCCAATTTGATATTATGTTTTTAAAACTGTTTAAACTTTAAAAGAAAATTACCTTATTTGTTGACACAAAAATGAAGGCACACTTTACATTCAAGTGCATTTTTTTTCAAAACTTTACCGAATCGGCTAATTTTTTCAGCAAAATCAAGGTTATCTGTTCGCCCCAAATGGCGGAGTGAAAAATTTTCAAGCTTAGATCGGCGCAGGACCTTTATTTGAAGCTAAAATTATCCTTTTTCGACCAAACACTAGGTGTACAAATTAAACCTACCGAATCTCAGCGGAAAATACTTTTTCTTTTGCACTATCAACCAACGGAAGCGTTTTGCCCACGGAAATGAATTTCATGTTTTCAGAGGGGATGATAGTATTCCAAAAGTATCTTTGAGATATTAAGATATCCTGTGGCATCAGCTTAACTCATCGGTTGGTTGACTTTTGAAATCAATGCTATTTTTCTAGTAATACGGCCTTTGTAGTTAGCCTCTTGCATAGTGCGTAACACCGACTAGGGGATGAATATCCTTGCCAAAATCCTTTCAAACATGAGCTGCGATGTGTGATCAATGAAATTTTCAAATTTTCGTTTTTTTTTTAAAGATCTTGTTGCGTTTTCTGCCTTGATAGTGCAAAAGAAAAAGTATTTTCCGCTGAGATTCGGTAGGTTTAATTTGTACACCTAGTGTTTGGTCGAAAAAGGATAATTTTAGCTTCAAATAAAGGTCCTGCGCCGATCTAAGCTTGAAAATTGTTCACTCCGCCATTTAGGGCGTACAGATAACCTTGATTTTGCTGAAAAAATTAGCCGATTCGGTAAAGTTTTGAAAAAAAAATGCACTTGAATGTAAAGTGTGCCTTCACTTTTGTGTCAACAAATAATGTAATTTTCTTTTAAATTTTAAACAGTTTTAAGAACATAATATCAAATTGGAAAAAAATTGTGGCTTTGAATAAAGAAATGTTTACTTTATACATGTAAAAAAGAATTTCATCAAAAATATGCTGCATTAGACTGGCACTTGCACTTGAAGTTGAGAATTCTAAGTGTGCCTTCACTTTGGTGCGGCACTGTACATACATACAGACATACATAAATACATACGTACGTACATACATACATACATACATACATACATTCATTCATTCATACATGCATACAAATGTACATACATGTCAACCACCTAAAAATTTTAGTTTCGCGAAAAACGCGTTTAAAGTTAAGGAAACCGCTCGGCCGACTCGCACCCCACGTCACAAAATTGGCTTTATCTCCGATAATAATTTTGAAAAATCCCTACAAGATCATACTTTTGAAAGTCTTCCGCGAACTGAAATCTGTGTGACCGCAGTTCTTGCTCAAAGAAATTGCCGATGAGTGCTCCTCGGCGACCGTGCAGAAGACAAGCGTTATGGTCGGCAGGGAACAAAAGTACCGTTTGTTATCCGGCAGTTGGACAAGGAGTCCACCTTCGTATAGTCCACTCGCCTTGCGATGATGTGCCCCATTCGTTCCTTGTTAAAGGTAACTGCATGCTCCTTCGAATTTTTGGCCTCCTCCTTCTTGCGAGCTTCAGCCTCGGCTTAAGTTGAGAAGGTTTCATCGTTGCATTATAATTTTTACAACTTATTTAAAATTTGGTTGTCAACAAACCGAATCTCAAAAAAAATGCCGATGAATTTTCTAAAAAAAGGTCATACTCCGAGAAAAATAAAAAGAATGGCCTCTTTTCGACATCGAAACTGTTCGTCGATCTGAGTGACAAAAGAAAAAGAGCTTTAAAATACCAAAATATACCAAGCTAAAAAGAACGCTACAGTCGGGATTTCCAACTATCAGATTTCCAATACTTTTGCCTGCTTTTAAGCGCAATAAATTGTTAACGCACTTGTGTGCACAATTTCTTGAAACTGGACCGATTTTCTTAATTTTTAGATATCTGTGTAGATATTTTCAATACAAACAACCTTTTTGAATTTCAGGATTTGAAACAAAGAAATCTTTGCTTATAGAAGTCTGTGTGCCAAATTTGGTGGTCGGGAAACCCGACTGAAGGGTTTTTTTTTTGTTTCATTTTGTGTGCCCTATGTTAAAAATTTTCCAAGGGATTATTATACCCTTGCAGGGTATTAAAGTTTAAATTTAAATTTAAATGATCAAAATGGCAATGTTGAAGATTGATCTGTTGGTAATGATAATTGGCAACACGCACCTAAATCGGCCGACTAAAACTAGAGATATGAAAAAAAACCTGTAGGGGCATAAGTGCATTACGCAGAACATTTTTTTTACGAAATTTTTTCTTTAAGTTTTCTAAAAAAATTCGGTAAAAAAAACACCACATTTTTTTAGGGAATTTTTTCTTTAAGTTTTCTAGAAGTCAAACTCTACCGGAATTTTCATTCTTGTTAATCGAAAAGCAAAAGAGAACAAAGATTCCTTTAACAAATGTTGTTTGTATTGAAAATATCTACACAGATATCCAAACATTTTGGAAATCTGACCAGTTTCGAGAAATTGTGTGTACAAGTGCGGAAAAGTACATTGCGCTCGAAAGCAGGATAAGAGGGCTAGCGACTCTAGCGGTTTTTCTTGTTATTTGCGATACTCGAAGAGTAAGCAAATACTGTAAACGATCAAATGTCTGTCTGTCCGTCCGTCCGTCCGTCCGTCCGCACAAACATCGAGATCTCGGGAACTATTAGAGCTATAACCACCAAATTTTGCACACAGACTTCTATGAGCAAGGCGCAGATCAAGTTTGTTTCAAAACCTGACCACGCCCCTTTTTACGCCAACAAACCGGAAAAAACTCTGTGGTGTCCACAGTTTTAGTGCTAGAGAAAAGTAGCCCTTACAAATGTTGTTCGTATTGAAAAATCCTACCCAAATATCTAAAAATTTTTAAAATCTGACCATTTTTAAGAAATTGTGTATACAACTGCGTTGAAAATTTTTATTGCGCTAAAAAGTAGGCAAAACAATTTTTTTTTTAAGAGAGGGCTCTTAAAACTGATTGCGCATGAAAATAGGCTACACATTATTGAAGAGGACTAGCTAGCTGTTTTTAAAGAGGGCAATGAGTATCGCAAATCTTATAGTCGGGAAACCCGACTATAGCGTTCTTTCTTGTTTTGTTATTCGAATGAGTATCGCAACTCTGAGAGTCAGGAAAGCCGACTATATCGTTCTATTTTGTTTTTTTCTGCGTACCTGTAACCTCTGGGGAACTCTGTGAGTTCCAGGGCGCAGGCGTGCTCCATATTTTTGCGCATTTTTAGACTTTTAATTAGTCTATTGGTGATTTCTTCCAAAAGCAGGTAAGGAAAATTTTACCTTTTTTAAATTATTAACCTACTAGACAAAGACAAAAAAAAACTATCCCGTATACAAGTATAAGCAATTCATCGCTTTTTAAATTTTTTGTTCTGTCTGCATCTTAAAATAAAGTTAGATATTTAAGTGATTAGTTTTTTTTTTATTAAATAACATCTTAATATTTCTGTTGATTTGAAACATAAGTTTTTAAGATATACCAACTCATAAATAGTGGCACAAAAATGTGTCTTCCGCTTAAGAACGTATACAAAAATTTTCCGCTCCCAGAAGGGTTAATGGTTAAAGCCTAGTACTCAGATCGACGAACAGTTTCGATGTCGAAAAGAGGCCATTCTTTTTCTTTTTCTCGGAGTATGACCTTCTTTTAGAAAATTCATCGGCAATTTCTTTGAGCAAGTACTGCGGTCACACAGATTTCCGTTGGTGGGCTGTATATGCTGTATTCGGTTTGTTGACAACCAAATTTTAAATAAGTTGTAAAAATTATAATGCAACGATGACACCTTCTCAACTTAAGTCGAGGCTGAAGCTCGCAAGGAGGAGGAGGCCAAAAATTCGAAGGAGCATGCAGTTACCCTCAACAAGGAACGAATGGGGCACATCATCGCAAGGCGAGTGGACTACACGGAGGTGGACTCCTTGTCCAACTGCCGGATAACAAACGGGACTTTTGTTCCCTGCCGACCACAACGCTTCGCGGAGGAGCACTCGATTGGCAGGCTCACCTGCGAGCTGCACCAATGATGGGCTAACAGACTCCTACCCTACCAAGCGCACCCACTAGAGTCCTGCAAAAGTGAACTCATCCCTACGGTGGATCTCAAGCCGGGCGACTCGGTTCACAATATGAAGAAATTTCAGGCTAAACGGCTGTTTCCCAAGCTAGTGATCAAGCACCAGGTGCAGGAAATCAAGGATTTTTGTTTCAAGGACTAAATTAAACCGCCGTTTTAAATGAATTTAAAAGAAATACTTTACGAATATAAGCGCACATTTGCGTTTTTTATGTAAATAATAAAACAAATAATAATTTGAAATCTTTTGAAATTTTGCTAAACCCTCTTATGAGAGAGAGAGTGAGAGGGCAACAACGTAGAACGACCTTTTTATTAAATAGTTCTATCTGCTCTGCCTTTCGTTCTCGAAATACTGAAAGTTTGTTGGCAACGCGATTAGTTGCCAAACTAAGTTTCTAGTATATTTTTTCTACCATCTGAGTACCGCCTGTCGAATAGCTCCCTCGAAAAGTGTTTCTATGTTATTGGCCTCTCGCTCTCTCTCACTGATTTCGAACTCATTTCGTCGATCTGAGTACTAGGCTTAATCCTATTTTGGAACGCTGCTATGTAAATAGTTTGACAAAAATAAATCACAAAACTAAAGTCACCGACTGCTTAGTATTTGACTTTTATTTTTAAGTCTTTGATAGCAGTTATTCTTAAACAGGTAGATAAAAGCGCTATATCAACTGTTGGTTTTGAGAAAAAAAATCTTTAACCCTTCTGTGAGCGGACGATTTTTTATACGTTGTTGAGCGGAAGACACAAAAGTGTGCACCTACTTTTGAGTTGTTGTATCTTAAAAACTAATCACCCAGACGAATTAAAATTTCAACACAAAATTACTAGAAATATTAAGATGTTATTATTAAAAAAATATCATAGATTAATATCATAGATTTAATATCATAGATTACTCAGAGCAACAAAATCGAACTTTTTGAAAAATCCACGGATCATTTGCACTTATCAATAACATTTGGGTTCTCCTGGGTTCAAATCCCTTACAAAATTATTTTCCATCACCTATAGGTTCCGCGGTATAGCGAAGAATAGAAAAGTAGCATCGTCCAACATTTCGAATTATGTTGCCTATGACAAAGAAGTTAACGTGATATTTTTAGCTGGATTATACACTCAAAAAACCACTGCATTGAACAAAAATTATCCCCGGCTTGAACATTTGTCTATGCCTTTGGAATAAGACGTCAAAGTTGAAATCTCACATTTTTCTCCAGTTTTTGTCGCATTCAAGGGCCTTTTAAAAATGTAAATGTAAATGAATCTGTAGCCCATGTTCGCTTCAATTTGGTTTTTGTGTCTATTCGTGATAATATTTTAATGGAATTCTTATAGCAATAAAAGTACATTTCTTGTACTTTTTCTACTACTATATTTTCTCCAAACTTTTGAAAAGTCAAGGCAATCTACAGATGAGTAAAAATCATATTCTTTGTTTTATTTTCCAGTATTTGGGCTAAACAGATCTTCTGAGCTAACAAAAAAAATGCAGCCTGCCGTTATTGTGTTCGAAGAAGTTTATTTGCAACTTATGGAAAAATATGTGTGTAGACTTTGTTTTTCCTTTTTCGTAAATTTAAGAACAATTTATATAGCTTTGAATCATTCTTATACATATGAAATATAATTTAATGCACTAGTCGCCACCATGCAGAAGCACCACAACTCGGCAATACAACTACAAAATATATTCTTCAAAATAAAATTATTTGCTTTGAAACATTCGCACAATCATCGTCGAACTATTATTTATAAAGTTGTTAAGTTATTTATAAAGTTAATTTTGGCACTTTTGCCTTGGACAGTCGGAATCGCATAGGGTAAATCCGGGTCAAGTGCCCCACGTTTTTGAAAATCGAAATGGTTGTTTCACAAATATGTTTACGAGGGCTTTTGTGATTGTTGTAGGTCGAGTAGTATATCCAGAAGTAAGAACAACATTTTATTCATCAATATTTTACGTTACAAGCTTTCTGTGGGATGATTAATAAAAAGTAGCAAATTTGCTAGTTCAAACATCTTCAGGGACAAGCGCCCCGCTTTTATGCTTAGGATTTAAATTATTTTGCAAACAACAACTCGCGAAAAAAAGCCATTACATTGATTCTACGGTACTTTCTAACACACATCAACACCTTATAATAATGATAAAAATAACAGATCTGGTTTTTAAAGATAATAATAATAATAATAAGATCGAGGTACCAAAATTGAATCACAATACGAAAAATTTTATTTATACAAAAAAAACATTAATAAACAATTGTAAATTATGTAAAAACACCATATAGAATATTTTTGTTAATAAATAATAACAAACGTTTACAACATAAAGTGCTCAAACCAGATTATCAGTAGGGCGTTTGTCCCCGAGAACAAGTGGGGCGCTTGTCCCGGTTGCATAGCATATGAAAATTATTAATTAAAAAATATTGGCGAACAATAAATGTAAAAATAGTTATCTGCTAAATGATCTTGCTACATAGGAAGGTTATGATACTTCATCTGACGTCTGTTGACATTTTGACGATGAAATAACAAACATTTTTGAATCGCTAAAAAAATTTTCGCCTGTTTTTGGACCTACTGCGTATGGATTTCATAAATTGTGAATAGTTAACGTACCAAAGTACGAATTTTCCACACAAGTTCATTTCATTTTGACACTTAAACACAAGTTTTCCCGAGATGGCGCTGCAATCTTATCGATGCATGATAACAATAAACAAAGTGGGGCACTTGTCCCGGCGGGGCACTTGTCCCGGATTTACCCTATTTTGTCCCGTCGCGCGCGTTTTGTCCATACAAATGCTCGCAAGCAGGGCAGACGTCGTAGTAGACGCCAACAGCGCAGTCGCCGCGAACGCCAATTGTATGACGTCAACGACGACGCTTGCGTTGCTTGCGAGCAGTTCTTATGGACAAACCACAAACGGGACAAAAAATGCGATTCCGACTGTCCAAGGCAAAAGTGCAAAAGATTTTGCTTGCAACTTTATAAATAATAGTTCGACGATGATTGTGCGAAAGTTTCAAAGCAAAAACTGCCCAAGAACACTATTAACAACCTATTTGTTTAAACAATTGTTGTTTACCTTTCTGAAAAGGTACAATTTGCCATACCTGCTTACCTGCTTTTGAGAAAAATTACCACAAAACTAGTTTAAAGCTCTAAAAACATGCAAAAATATGGTGCACGCCATAGTTGTTCCAAAAAGAGTGTTAGGCACCTGCACCTGGCGGTCATAAATGATTTGGGTGATTTACTTATATTAGCAAGAGTACCTCAAACCACATTCATATTAATAATTAGGGAATTAAAACAACGTATTTGTATAATAATAATTTAAAATAAAAATAATACTAGTTGTCTAGTAAGTATATTTGTAGTATTATTTAACCATTTTATATAAAATAAATGAAGTTTTTCACCAATTTTGGAAAGCTTTTTTAAAGCTTTATAACGTTTGTCACGTTTTTCAATTGCTTGACTAGTTTGCGAGTTTAACGTAATTAATCTCAACTGCAATTTTTTTTCCAGGTTAAACTTACATTTTTTGTTTGTGTGAATATTAACATTTTCAATTTAATTGTTGACAGTTAATACATTTTTAATACATCTGAATAAAATAAAATAAAATAAATAAATAAATAAGAATAAAAGATATACGCGGTTCAAAAACGATGCACAAAATTGTGTCTTCCGCTCAACAACGTAGCTAAAAAGTTTTCCTTAATAAAATCCAAGATTACCAACCGATTTATCTAAAAATCGAGAAACTTGTTAAGAATCATTAAAAGCGAACTGTCAGAAAATTTCAGCTCGATAGCTGAGATATTTCAACGCAAAATCGAAATGGAACAAAAATGTTCCTTCCGCTCGCACAAAGGTAAATAAGTATTATAAAGACGTTTTAGCAAACTTCGAAAATATAAGGACAAGGACATGGGGTCCCGAACGTACGTTCGTACGCTTTTATTGCAAACAAAAATAGAAGACAATTATTTTCCGAGCCTTGTTTTTAGTGATTCTACATCATTTTCTTAGCTCTCAATTGCGTGCTAAAGATGGAGTTCATCGAGTTTTAGAGTTCATAATAATGGCAATAAACATGAGGTCGCGAACGTACGCCTAATGGAAGTGAACTTTTTCTGACTCTATTGAAAGCCATAAATCTGTCATGTAAGACAGCCTTTGTGAAATAAATTTCATCAAATTTTGACATTGTTATAGGATTAAATAACAAAAGAAAAGAAGTCTAAAAAATACCAAAATATACAAAAAAATTTACTTTTTGCTAATATTAATGAGTCAGAATTTCTCAAACGGGCCACCTAAAAATGTTCAAACGCGTTTTAATTTGAAAACTACTTTTTTGCACAGTACTCTCAATATAAAAAATGTAATTTTATTTTATTTTATTTTCAAACATTTATTACAGCCAAGTTTATGGACCGATTTTAGCAAATCCACCGAAAATGGAACCGTCATTGAACACACATTCAGACAAATTTTTCGGTCAATAAAGTTAAAATTTAGGTGTTTTTTTTTAAGTTTGTTATAAAAAAAGAATCCATCGTCTTCTGGGCTTCTACCGATTTGAAAAAAACCTCAGTGATGGTTCCTCTCATTTCCAAAATTATCGCGTTAAAAAAAAATTGCCCGCAGTTAATAACAAAAATGTTGAACTAGAACGTCTAACAGTGGGGTATTTTACCCCAAAACTGGAGAAATTCAAAATTTAATTTTATGATTTCAAATAATTTAGTGATACTAAGTCAAAACAAGTTAAATTCTTGATCAATTACCATCTTACATGCCAAGATTGAAATTAATTGACTTAAGCCCTTTAAATTCTTCATTTAATTTTTGTAGTATAGATTTTGTAGTACCTTCAAGATATACTCTTGCATTTTGTACTCATCTTCTATCAATATGTTTACTATGCCTGTCACGCACCTTATCGGGTTTTATGTACAAAGTATAATTAAGTCTTGTTTTCGTTTCTCTTTTCTCTTTTTTATTTCTATCCAAATTTATTATCACCTTGAGACCTCAAATGGCTGACTTGTAAAATAATTTTTGTTTAATAAGCAGTTTCCGAATTTAAGTACGCAGTTCCTTTCAAGGGAGAAGTTTATTATTTTGGTTCATTTAATATTTAACGGGTACCTTATTTCTAATTTTTTTTTTTTAAATTAGTTTTCAACTTACAAATTGTTTGATTTGGCTTTTTACACAATTTTTTTTGGTTTAGGGAGAACACAATTTTTTTCTGAAAACAATTTTTTTCTAAAAATAATGGCACAGTTCTCTTGGTTAATTGGTTTGTTCTGGACATTTCCCGCCAACTAAGAGAATTCTACAAAAGATTTTTTTGACAGCTTAAATGACCCTTCTTCATTAAGTCTTCGCCAGTGGTGCCCACGGGCCTAAGTCGCGAGACAAGAGAGCTTCACTGCCGACGCTCTGCCCCAACACCGACACTGTAAACGGTCGTGTGGCTCCGGCATGAGCGAACGGAATTAAATCAGTTGCTGGTGTATGCAAGTCTTACATGTCATTGTATTTGTGTGGGCACCCCTACTCCAAACAAATAACTAAATGATAGAATAGGCACTTTTATGCTACTTTACATAAATGTATTGTTTACTTCATAGTTTGTTTATTCGTTATTAACAAGTTATATTTATTTGACAAAAAAATTGCATTTATCGATATTATACTTAAAATAGTGATACAAAAATATTTGTTTACTATTGTTGTTTTGTTTTTTATATTATTAAGAATACCATATGGCTTCAATTATTTACTTGAAGTTTAAGGGTTTGACCAGGTGAAAAATTCATAGTGGGTTCATAGTAAAAATAATGTTGAGTTGTTTTGTGGTAATTTCTACAACACATAAAATCGCTGCGAGAGTAACACATATGTAAGAAGATTATCGCCTGAACACTTAAACCGCTCATCAACAGGTATGTCAAAAATTCACAAAAATATAACAATTTGAGAATGAAATATAAAGTACAGCTATTTCTTAAATAAGCATATACCTACATTTGTTTATATACAGAAATCTTGCGTATATAACAAGTGTTCCATGCTCTTGAGTGTGTTTTTCTGAAAACGAGAACTTTTGTGTATATAGTCAGATTGCTTGTATACCATAAATACATTCAAAAATAATGTCTCGTGAAATGCGGAATCTATTCATTTCTTTTTCGGAATTGTTCTTCTTTTAATATGTACATACATATATGCTCTCTTGCTAGGCATTTGGCGTTATTCTGTGTGCTCTATTCTTATGTTTAACAGCCACTTAAGTTGTATTAAGATTTTTTAGTAAATAAAACTTTTTACTTCAATATTAACTAAACTGTTATGAATCAAAAAACAATATTTGTGCTCACTTTAATAAAAAATATACACAAAGATACCCAGTTATCTCTATATATGCGCAAACGACCCTACAAAATATTTAAAGCAAATATATGCATTTATAAATAAACGGATGTGTTTACATAGTACTTTTATTAGTGTCCGAACATAATCATCATTAGTTCTTAATACAAATGTAATTTTTACCCAAATATAAAAACTGAAAATACGTATCGTGCTTGTTAAAGCTTTAAAAACTAAAGCAAATGGTTTTTGAGCGTTCAGGCGATGAAAATCAATGTGTACGTAAAAAAGTGCAGCGTCAAACATAATAAGTTACGACCTTAATCGCCTTCATAATGAATTTATATATGCTGTATTGAAGTTTCACGGAAATATTTCGAGACTACATGTGTCAAAAAATTATGGAAGTTAAAGAAGAATCTGAGGAATTAGGAAAGTTCCTGACGATCTTGAAAGGTCCTGTAGCTGCCATAAAGAAGAGATCAGGTCCGTTGAATGCCGCGCTTGACAAGCTAGACAATGATTTAGCTGTATCAAAAAAATCGTTTTCGTCGTCGAAAGAGCCGCATTCTTCAGATGTATTTAGTATTCGTAAACCAACTAATAAGCAACTTGCAGGAACCGCTTCTTCTGGAAATAAACTACGTCGTTGCAGCACAAAAGACAAAGAAAAAAAACGAGAGCGCTGGCTTTTAACTCGAAAAACATGGAGATATATGACTGATGCAGGTCGTAAGTTTATTCCCGAAGGTGCTCGCGCAGGGTCGGATGACATTGCATTAATTGAAGCGCAGTTTCAACTAGTATGTTTATCTGAACCTAGTTTTATTTTATGGAGACGAAGAACCTCCTACCCAGAAGCAATCAGCAATTCAAAGCGTCGGTTAAAACTATTATCCAGACATGCAAGTTTAAGCCGAACCGGAAATAGAGTGGAAGCAATAAATAAATATTACAATTCCGATCGGACCATTGAATTATTGCAGACCTATCTTAAACTTCGGGATGCATACAAAACAACAACGTTGCTTGGTACCAAAACGGTTCGACCTGACCTAACATCTTCGCCCAGTGCGCAGAGACCAATACTAAGTAACAAGGATGACAAAGATAAAACAATATTCTCAGACACGAATGTCCCAACCGAGCTCTTGTCCCGGCTAAAACTTTTACCGGAGTGCTTTATATTTGGACAAGACGGAATTAATTTAGAATTTGGTAATGTAAGCGAAGAAATTCTTGAGGACAAAGTACTTTTAAAGAAAATTTATCACGCACTTAAAAAACAACAGCTTCATCGGACCCTACATTCCAAAGAACAATCAAAATATCATGTTAGTCGGTCGACTTCCCTTTCTAGCTTATTGAAAAAAGGTAACTACGAAAATATATCAAAGAGTGACCATTTAAATGTTAAAAATATAAAACAACTGGATAATAATAAGGACCATGAAAATTTCCGTTTAAAAAAATGTGATACTAGAAAAATTATGCCAACTGCACTTTATTTAGATCTCAACAATGGGTCAAAGCCCTTTGAGATTCCAAACAGATTCCTTAATGGAAGTTCAAGGGAAAAAAGCTTGAATTCATGTGGAACGCAAACTAATTTTATTCAACTAAGCGAACTTAAAAATTTGGCGGAACATTACAGGTCAATGGTACAAAATTTTAACAACAATTTGAAAATGTTGGAAGAATTAGATAAACAGGATGGTTTGAATACTTCTCGTTTAAGCTCTAGAAAAAGCTCGGTTGACGATGATGTTTCACAGTCAGTAAGCGATACGATCAAACGCTATTTAAAAATGGCGAGAAAGAAGAGTGTACATGATTCGGAATCAAATCGTTTTAAGTCGATTAACTATGACAACAATCTAAGAAATATAAAGGCAAAAGGCGAAATAAATCCACCTGGAATGAATGAAGGATTAAACAAGGCTGTACAAACGCTGGATGCTTGGGCTCTTATTGCGTTGGATTTTATTAAGGGAAACGAATGTTCCACAAATCTACAAAACGCCCATATAGAGTGGAAAAAGTCAGAAGACGAAAGATCACAGAAAAAGTTACAATGGGAGAAAAGTCAGAAACCATTTGTTGAAGAACTCCATAATTCATATATAAGCCGTATATACAACCCACAACATTCAACGTGTACATCTGAACCTACATCGCCAACCAGTCATTCAAAGTTGGAAAAAGCTTTAAAGACTTCCAGTGGATTGCTTTCTTCAAGCTCTCAATTCATTTCCAACATTTTGCACGGGCACGGTAGTACAGGAAACCATATTAACACATTTAAAAACAAAATTCCAGATATGAGTAAGTAAATTCATAAAAAGAAATGCTTTTGAGAGAAGGCCCAATTTTAACTTACCTGTTACACTTTATTCAAAATTATATACTGTATCGTTGGAAAATCCGTATGTGTGTCCGTCTAAGTGAACCTAGAGGCCTATGAAAGCTAGGGGACTGGGACTTATCACGCAGACTTTTGTGATACCGACGCAGGGCAACATTGTTGTTAACCTTTTTTGCTGCCTTTTTTGAGCATGGACGGGAAAAAGCGATTTTTTTTTCTATGGCGTTGTATTTGCACTTCAACATTTCTATTTCCGTTACATGAAGAGTAATTAAATACTGTGAACCTTTCAAATTTCTGTCTGTCCGTACGTGCGTCCGAACTATAAGACCTACAGCCACCATATTTTGCACATAGACTTCTAATTACCCCACGCAGATCAACTCGACCACTCCCTTTTTAACACCTACAAGCCGCAAAACTCTGTGGTGGCCATATTTTAATTGTCTTTACAAATGTTCTAAAAATTTTAAAATCTGGCCAGTTTTAAGAAATGGTGTATACAAGTGGCATACAAATTTACTGTCCTTAATTGTAGGCTACACTGTTTTTAAAAAAACCTGTTGGAAAACCCGACCGCAGCGTTTTTTAGTGTTATTTTATTTTTTTTTGCAAAATTTGTCTTTGTTTTTAAAATTAAGACAAAACAGTAAATTGCTTGTACTTGTTTACTAGTTGGATTTTATCAAACAAATTTATTTTGTCAACTAGGCTTATGATTTACCTTTCAGAAAAGGTAAAATTTGCCATATCTGCTTTTGGAAGAAATCACAAAAAAACTAGTTCAAAGGTCTAAAAACGTGCATAAAAATTTGCGCAGGTAGTGCTTTTCGACTTCACAGGGAAACAAAATGAGACTTTGCAAAAGGGTGCAAGCTTAAACGTGAAAAAAAATGTTAAAATAGACAGTTCTAAGCACAACTGCATACTTAGTTTTATTTCTTAACGCGTGGTATTTGCGGTATCACGTTTTGAAAAAAATCACAACATTGAATCAGTTGATTTAAAATATCTTCGTAAGTGGGTACTCCACTTCATTGAGATGCATAATATAAGTTAGCCATGATGACGTTCTTTAGATCTGCATTTTAATTTTGTACAGTATCTTCAATAAAACAAAAGTTATTCGTGTTTTTGTATTGTTGTTAACCTATTTTCTCAAAAATTTGTTTGTTGTGAACAAGCTATTAAAACACAAATAAAAAATAGCCCATACCAAAAGCAAGGTGCATCTATACAGAGGCGCCAGTTTTCTACCTTTTAAGACTTTCACCACCATTCTGCAAACATTACTGTAATATATAGCATTTTTTTTATAAAACCTTAAAAAGTTACTCAATACTAAGCTAGGTACAAAATTGACAATATTGATCCTGAATTTTGTGATACAAGCCCATTGCTTTCAATCGAAACTTCAGGTAACATTGGGCCTGAATAGTATAGTTATATAAGTAATATGTATGATGTATCGATGTATGATGTATGTATCGAACAGCTGACTGGACAAAATTAAAACCAACTGCGAAAAATAATTACGCATACGTTTTTTGTACAGTAAAGCCAATGTTGCCAATGGGCAACAATGGTTCTGAAAGGATTTATAAAATCCAAAATTACCAACAGATTCATTTCAAAATCAGCAAACTTGTTTAGAATCGAGCTTTCAAAAAATTTCATCCCGATGTCTTTTACGCAACCTGAGATATTTACAAGCAAAATCAAAATGTAACAAAAATGTTCTTTCCGCTCACACAAGGATTCATGAAATAAATTTAAGTTTTGCACACAGGCTTCTATAAACAAAGAGCAAATTAAGTTTGTTGAAAAACCTTACAACGGTCACAAACCGCAAAACTCAGTGGTTCCTAAATTTTTATTTGCGATAACCGAAGAGTAAGCAAATACTGTAAACGTTGCAAATGTCTGTCTATTTGTCCGTCCGTCCGTACGAAAGTCGAGACCTTGGGAACCATAAAAGATAGAGCCACCAAATTTAGCAAACAGACCTCTAGATACCCCACGAATATCAAGTTTATCAAGTATTAAGAAAAACTCGACCACACCTCTATTAACGAACACAAACCGCGAAACTCTATGGTACCCACATTTTTAACGGAAGGCAGCATCTCGCTTATGGTTAAGACTTTTAATTTCGTTAATGAACGTTCAGTTTTTAACGGCACACATTTGTTAAAGAAATACTGAACGTTACTATTCCAAACATGTATTTGACAATCAACATGGTGAGCTTGGTATATGGATGTAAGGAAGTTCGTGGGAATGGAATATGACTCAGTGCTCCCATTTATTGAGTGCTGAGACAGCAGGGCGTATAGAGACATAAAAAAATCACCAACAACCCTACGCCGAAACCCGCAATGACAATGGATCCGATAAAAGTGAGCAGAGGAACAACTTTAAAGCTCCGTCGAAATCTTTGAGGCACCACGCGCTCCAATCGTGGATTGAGAAAATTGGGAAAATAGGATGTGGCTTTTACCAAAAATTCCAACCGTAGGCCGAAACCCGCAATGGTTTTGGAACCGACATAAGTGGTCCACCACGCGCACCAACCGTGGATCGAGAAAGTTGGAAAACGGGGATGTGGGCTTTCCCTATTTAAATTTCCACACACACAAACACGGTAGTTATTTTAAAGAAGGATATTTATTTTTATATTTAACTCTTTCCTACGCTTTTCCCTACGCACAAAGTCCACGTTGCCCGGCCGAAGTTATTCTCACGCACGTGAGGCTGGTGACCGGCACCACGCCCATCTCACACCTTTTCGATCTCGTATCCGACTCTCTTGTTTCGTTCCTTTGACTTACTTACGCACCCCTTGCTGGGCATGCGCGTTTACATCGCTGTCGACGGCGACTGCGTGATCGTTGTGCGTGAACACGTAAGGCTCGCTTGTCTGCGGAAAATACTCGGCTTGTTGATCAAAGCTTGACGTTCGTTACTACGTTCAAGTTGCCGCGGCGCATTTCGCTTACCTAGCGAAGCCCTCGGCTGGTTGATCGTGGCGCTGACGTCGCTGCTGGTGGCGGCAGTGCGAGCATCGGCTTAGCTGGCGAAGTGCCCGTCTGGGCGGGGAAGCTGGTGGTTCGAGCTGCCACTGTGCGATGATTTGGCTAAAGAAGCGCTCGGCTGGGCGTGGGCGAGGAAGCTTGCTGTCGGCGACGGCGACGCTTTGTATTTTTTGATTTTGGTGTCGATGGTTGGGGGACCTTGTGCGCGTGTGGAGTTAGCTCGAAGAGAGCGTCGACGTTTTTCGAGTATACCCCGTGCCAAAAATCAGAGAGAGCAAGACAAATGACAGCTCTCCCAGATCTGTCACAACGCGTATTTCTCGGTTAAAAATACTTGTCCCGAGCCTACTGAGCAAAATAAGTGCGTGGCAGCGTTACTGACCACCGAAAAAAGAGCACATTTATGCTCATCCGCCCTGCTCTCCACTGCTCAAACGCCATGAAGTGAGTAATAAAAAACTCCAACAGCATTTCTGTCGACTAGCGCAATAACAACAGCAACTGCAATAACAACTGCAACAGCGACAACAGCGGCCTCTGTCAATGCCATTACGACTCCACTTTCTTCTTATGCAGTTAGTGAAACAGCAACACAAGTAACAGTAATCTTTGGTGCAAAAATAATTGCCGTGCGGAATAATTACTGGCAATAAAACAAAAATTAACCTCATCACCAAATGAATTCAGGCAGCCAATGTAAATAGATTTGCCGCCTTGGCCGAGGACGACAATACACCATCGGAAAAGCAACAGGAAGCTCCACGAAAACAAAAGCCACCACCCATATTCATCCTGGAGAAGAGCCTTAACGCTTCGGTAAACAAAATTGTTACACTCATAAAGGGAATCATAAGTGAAACCAAAGTGCAAACCAAAACGAAAGACCACTTCCGAGCAGTCACTACTGTATACTACTATACTTGGACAATGTTAAAAAAATTATTACACCTATCAACTTAAAAGCAGGAAAGGCAAGATTTGAAAGTACAATCCGACCCCCTCCGAAATCACAGAGGCTTCGAAGGCAAATGGCTTCTCCGCAAAAAATGCGATTAACATTATGAACAAAAATAAGAAGCTCCATTCACTCTTCAAGGTCGAGCTGGAGCCAGACAGCAGAACTTTGAACAAAAACGAAGTGTACCCGATCTACAAGTTACAGTACCTGTGGCATCGTAGGATCACCGTAGAAGAGCCGCACAAGCGCAACGGGCCAGTGCAATGCTCAAATTTACAGGAATATGGTCACGCTAGGGCTAACTGTACCGTAAGGACAGTATGTGTAGCTTTTCGAGAATACCGTAACTCCAAACTGTGCTCTGCCAACAAATAAGACTCTCAAGCAGATAAGACTCTCTTAAAAAATTAAGAAGCTGCGGAAAGGTCGGATCCAACAAGTGACAACTTCACGCTCCCAGTACACACAAAATGCTCACTTTACCTCAAAACGACACATGAAGTTTTCTTTGACGGTGCAGCCAGATCCTCCTTTGGTCCTTCAATTACCACCAACGGCATGTCTTATGCCAGTGCTCTAAGAACATGCACAGCTTACGTAGAGCCGAAAATTGTGCCCATTCAGCAAATCATGGGACAGCCATAGACCAATATCGAAACGATGATGATCACTTTGCAACAAAATATTATGGAATTTATGTCCTTTATTAAAGCCACCATGCAAACTCTAATCCAAAACCACAATATCTTGTTACAAATGCTTTCATCTCAGAAGTCCAAATAATCAATGTCTTGCCAACGGTGTTTTACGGCATAAATCTGAAATAACTCAATTTCTTAACGAAAATCACACCGATGTTATGTTTCTGGCTTAAACGCATCTTGCCAGCAAATATAACTTTCAAATATGGCGGTACACGTTCTACGGCACCAAAGGTTTGCAAAAAATTATTTGCAAGCTGCATCGCTAAAGTTTCAGTTGGGCAATTGCCATTGCCACTGTCTACTGCCCACCCCGCTCTACAATCTCCGAAGATCAAATCATGGATTTCTACATTTCACTTAGAGAACAATTAATAGCATCAGGAGACTACAAAGCCCAGCACACGCCGTGGAGATCCCACCCTGAGACCCCCAAAGAAAGTCAACAAAAAATCTCCAGGCGGTGATTTAATAACTCCCAAAATGCAAACTAAATTCCCAAACCAGGAAAAGATCAGACCAATAAGTCAAAACTACTCGAAAAATGCCTTTTACCGCGGCACATCAAGTTGGCTTTCAAGAAAGCAATGGAAGTATAGAGAAAGTCAACAGAATAACATCAGAAATACGAACGACATTCGAAAATAAGTAATACTGCTGTGCGGTATTCCTTGACGTTGCTCAGGCTTTCGACCAAGTCTGGCTCGATGGTCTCATGCTTAAAATTAAAACGATTCTGCCCGAAAACACTCACAGGATTCTTAAACAGAGCGTTCGCCGTGAGGTGCAACACTACACCATCCGACGATTACACCATAGATGCTGGAGTTCCACCAGGTAGCGCCCTCGGTCCAACTCTTTTTGTTCTTTACACAACGGTTATTCCCACGAACGAGAGGCGCACTACTTCAACATTCGCAAACGATACGGTGATCATAAGTAGATCCAGATGCCCAACTTAAGCAACAGCACTACTAGCTACCCACGTCGTGGTAGTGAAGAGGTGGTTATCAGACTGGCGTATAAAAATAAAAGCGCAGAAGTGTATACACGAAACTTTTACTCTTAAAAGACAAACGTATCCCCCGCTAACCCTGAGTAACACGCAGCTTCCACAAGCCAACGATGTAATACCTTGGCGTCCACCCTGACAGGCGACTTACATGGCGGAGACGCATCGATGCTAAGAAAATTCACCTAAAACTTAAGCACAATAACCTCCATTGGCTTATAAACGCTCGTTTTCCCCACTGCCTGGGCTTCAAGGTCCTGGATTTACGGCTCCCAGCTGTGGGGCTACGCGAGCAGCCGTAAAAAACTATCACTGGGGCTCCTTGGTAAGTTCGGAACGACAAAATTCACAGAGATCTTGGCATTCTTCATGTAAAAGACAAAATATAAAAAATCATAAAAAGGTGGCACATGTCCTTAAAACCATCCTCATTGTTTAACAATGGAACCCTTGGCCACAGTTACTACCAACAGTACTGCTTGGACTTCGCACCTGTTTCAAGAAGACATACAAGCATCCGTAGCAGAGATGCTATACGGAGCACCAATTCAACTGCCAAACGAATTGTTTGCTAATTTGGACGAAACATTAGGTTAGGTTAGACCGGCTGGCTCCTGTTGGGGAGCCACACATAGACCAGTTTGGTCCTTAGTGGTACCGGGGAGTTGTGAGATCTCTCTCCGAGTTAACTATTGACGTCCTGACGCGATGTCAGCCATGGTTTTTCGAAGTAACACTGTCTTTGTGCTGCGAGTGCCGGGCAGCTGCAGAGAAGGTGCTCCAGCGTTTCTTTGGCACCTGGTTCACTGCATTTCCTACATTTGTCGTCTATCAGCACACCCAGCTTTTTCGCGTGAGCCGCAACTAGGCAGTGGCCTGTTAAGAGGCCAACTAGTAGCCTGCAGTCCGGTCTCCGAAGCTGGAGTAGGTGCTGTGTAAGTTTTATGTTGTATTTTTTGCACATCTTTCTTGAGAACTTGCAGTCTGTGGTGTTCCTCCTACTTTGATCTGCAGTATATTGTGCATCCATCTCCATTTAGAGGTGTAGTGTTCGCAGAGGGGGTGGTATGTCTTCAGGGATCATATTTACTCCTCTTGCTCCCTCTTTGGCTAGGTCGTCTGCCTTCTCATTGCCTTCATGGCCTTCATGGCTAGGTAACCAAAAGATTTGAACTCAGTGAATCCAGTGCTTCCCTGCTCAATAGAACGCTTTTTGAGCTTACCGTGCGAGCTTGCAGAGCTTTTATTGCTGCTTGACTGTCGACGAATATGTTGATGTCTTTACTAGATCCCGACTGCTGTGCCGCTTCTGCGGCTTTCCTTATGGCAACTATTTCTGCCTGGAAGATGCTGCAGTTGTCTGGGAGTTTGTAAGAGAGTTCCAATTGAGGATTGGGGCAGTACACCGCTGCCCCAACTCCTCCTTCCATTTTTGATCCGTCTGTATAGATGTTCATCGTATCCTGATCCATCCCCGAACGCCACTCATTGGGCTTCAGGAACGTCGGAGTTTGATTGAAGTTGTTTTTGGGGGTGATGTAGTCTGTGCTGACTAGCATATTCCTTGCAATTCTACTGTGTCCGTAGGTTCTTGCATCTAGGTTGCCTGTTGAGCAAAGACGTTGTGCTGTCTTTTGTGCTACAAGGCGTGCCTGAATGTCCAAAGGGTTGACACTCAGTACTGTTTGTAGAGCTTTAGTTGGAGTTGATCTTACCGCTCCAGTGATGCACATGAGTGCATGCCTCTGCGGTTTCTCCATCAACTTTAGGTATGTGGATTTTTCGGTCGCTTGCCACCATACCAGCACGCCGTAGAGCAGTATGGGTCGCACAACTGAGATGAAGATCCAGTGCATCAGTCTGGGTGATAGGCCCCATGTGCAACTCAGCATCTTTTGAGATGCATAGAGAGCATTGGTGGCCTTTTTCACCCTTTCCACAACATTAGACTTCCAACTCAGCTTGCTGTCCAATACTGTTCCTAGATATTTGATACTTCCTTTTGGTATCAGCGGTGTTGTTTTGATTTTTGGCGGAGTCCATCGAGGCACCTTGTACCTCTTTGTGAAGAGGATGAGGTCCGTCTTGTCCGCATTGATACTTAGTCCGGCGTCCGTGGCCCACATGAGTATCTCATTTAGAGTGTTTTCCATGACAGAGCTGATAGTCGATGGACATTTGCCTACGATAATTATCCCTATGTCGTCCGCATAGGCAGTTATCTTCGGGGCTTTGTTTCTGAATTTTTTAAGTAAATCGTTGACCACAACGTTCCACAGCAGGGGCGATAGCACTCCCCCTTGGGGTGTGCCTCTTTTAGCAAGGAGGCTTACTCTTGTGGTCTCCCATTCGGCATGTATCCTCCTGCAGCTCAGTAGATTAAAAATCCAGGAGTCTACCGCTTCATGGATTGCCGTAGCTCTTAGGCTTTGCATTATTGCTGCGGTCGACACATTGTTGAATGCGCCCGAGATGTCTGGGAAAGCGCCTAGCGCATATTCTTTGCAGTGCAGTGCTTTCTCTATCGTCCTTCCTAGCGCATGAAGAGCTGTTTCCACTGGCTTCTCTTTCGTTTAGGCGTGTTGATTTGGTTCCATGTGAGAGTTGATCTTCTCTCTTATGTAGAGATCCAGAAGTTTTTCAAGTGTTTTGAGCAGGAGTGAGGTGAGGCTTATAGGCCTGTAGTCTTTCGGAAGCACATGGCTGCATTTTCATGCCTTCGGCAGGAACACAACTCGTGCTGTCCTCCATTCTACTGGCACATATCCCTTCGCCAAGCATCCTGTGTATATAGATCTAAGCCATGGAGTGATCTCTTTTTTGACCTTCTGCAGCATGGCTGGAAATATGCCATCGAGGCCCGGGGATTTATGGCCATCGAACGAGTCGATTGCCCACATGATCCGTTCATCGGATATGATGCCCTCGGGTACATCGTGCCTTGTGTTGTACTGAGAAGTTGGTGTGTTAGTGTTGACTTCGGTACAGCCCGGGAAGTGCGCCTCCATGAGCGCGTTTGCCGCTTCCCTGCTGTTTTCCGTCCAGCGTCCGTCTTCCGTTTTTAGTTGGCTTTGAACCATTCGCCTGCCTGCTAAAAGTTTCCTCAACCTTGCAGTATCAGAAGTCTTTTCCAAGCTCGTGCAGAAGGCTTGCCATGATGCTTTTTTGGCTTTCCGCACTTGTTTTTTTAAGTTGCTGAGCCTTAGCTTGTATTCTTCCCATACAATTCCTTCGTCTGCTAGTTTTGCTAGCTTGAAGAGTTCTTGTACTTCGTTTCTTTCTTTCTTGAGCTCTGAGGTCCACCAGGCTCTGAGGTCCACCCGGTGTCATCTTTTGCTGTGTGATGGCTTGCAGGCTTTATGAAATGCATGTATGAGGTTGGTGTTGAGTGTCCTTAGAGACTGTCGATATCGTCTTTTGATGATATCTTTGACGAAACATTAGACCCTACAACTTTCTTAAACGTGTTTCGATGACACATGCATAAAATTCGTCCAACAGCACATCATGTCAAACAAAAGTTTCTGTTTAATTGAATTGATAATTTACTCACGTTATTATACGCACTGATGCCGTGAAACAGTCCCTGGAATTACATTACACAGGCCCTTATAAAATTATCAAACCAAAAACAACCGAGTTTTCACTCTTCAAATCCACGGAAAGGAGACTGCATTTTTTTCGCAAAGGATAACCAGCAATTGCAATCAGAAGAAGTTTTCCCCAGTTCCCGCAGGACGGCAACGTGTACAATTTGTAAATCAAGGATCGTGACAGACCAACTGGGTCTGGCAGGGTAATCTAGATGTGAAACAGGTGGTTACGCGGAGATCTGATGAAATATATAACAAATATATAACAAATAGCTTGGCAAATAATATCGCCAATCGAGCAATGTATTATTTATCTTGGCGTTCCTAATTAGGATAATAGAAAACTGCTTTCAGATTAATGCATTGTCATCGGCCCTTGATACGCATGCAAAGTTTCAAAATAATCAGACTTCTGGAAGTTGGTGAAAATTATGCTCAAAATTCCGTTACTCACGGGGCTGCAACAGAATTCCAACCAAATTCCAACAAAACACAAAACCGTCGGTGCCACAGAAAACTGTCATTTCCCCCGTGTTTAAAAATATGGTTTTATAAAAAAAGCATACTTGTACGTTTTTATAAATAACCAAAACTTATTTTAAAAAACGATAATGAATTGGATGTGCTATCTGCATACAACATTTTTTATATTTTTATCTTTTTATATTTTAAATTAAGAATTTTGCAAAACCGTACCGTCAAAAATAGATTGTGCCATTCCAACGAAGTTCCGATCAAACAACCAATATGCCAACTTGCTTAAAATGGAAAATTCAAAATTTCGGAGTAATTTTCAAAATCGAATTACTTATTAAATGATACGCTATATTATTATTTATAACAATAACTATAGCGTGTAAAAATTTCAAACGAAAATAAGTAGCATTCTTGTGCATTTAATAAAACATTGCGTGTGTTGCAACAAGTTGGTACCCCTTGTGGCCGGTACAAGTGCAGAAAACAAATTGTAGGGAAATGAAAGTTATTTCAATACATTTTGGTTTTAATTGAAGAACAGAGTTTATTTCCAGGGGATTGTATAGGAAATAAAAACAAAACACCGTCCTATTGATTTTGTCGCTAGCCCTCATTTAAAACTTTTAATGGAGAAGAAGGGGAGGAAAAATACTCAGCCTCCGATATTTCAGCAGGGCTGCAAAATTTATTCAATTTTTGTAGTATTTACGAAGGGTGCACACTAAAATCGCTATACACATACAGTGCCGCACCAAAGTGAAGGCACACTTAGAATTCTCAACTTCAAGTGCAAGTGCCAGTCTAATGCAGCATATTTTTGATGAAATTCTTTTTTACATGTATAAAGTAAACATTTCTTTACTCAAAGCCACAATTTTTTTGCAATTTTATATTATGTTCTTAAAACTGTTTAAACTTAAAAGGAAAATTACCTTATTTGTTGACACAAAAGTAAAGGCACACTTACATTCAAGTGCATTTTTTTTCAAAACTTTACCGATTCGGCTCATTTTTTCAGCAAAATCAAGGTTATCTGTACACCCTGAACGGTGGGGTGAAAATTTTTCAAGCTTAAATCGACGCAGGACCCTTATTTTAAGCTAAAATGATCCTTTTCGACCAAAAACTAGGTATACGAATTAAACCTACTGAATCTCAGCGGAAAATACTTTTTCTTTTGCACTTTCAAGGCAAATCGTCCTTGGGTATTATAAAAATCAAGCCCAGAAGCCATTAATAATGGCTGAGATTCAGTAGGTTTAATTCGTATACCTAGTTTTTGGTCGAAAAAGGATCATTTTAGCTTCAAATAAAGGTCCTGCGCTAATTTAAGCTTGAACATTTTTCACTCCGCCATTTGGGGCGTACAGATAACCTTTATTTTGCTGAAAAAATGAGCCGAATCGGTAAAGTTTTGAAAAAAAAATGCACTTGAATGTAAGTGTGCCTTCACTTTTGTGTCAACAAATAAGGTAATTTTCTTTTAAAGTTTAAACAGTTTTAAGAACATAATATAAAATTGCAAAAAAATTGTGGCTTTGAGTAAAGAAATGTTTACTTTATACATGTAAAAAAGAATTTCATCAAAAATATGCTGCATTAGACTGGCACTTGCACTTGAAATTGAGAATTCTTAGTGTGCCTTCACTTTGGTGCGGCACTGTATGTACATACACATATGCTGTTGCACTAACCTTATACATATGTACCTCAGGGAAAGAAGTATTGTTAAAAAAACAATGGTAAAAACATAGAGAATGTTTTGATTTTATTTTATTTATCTAGTATATGTACATATTAACAAATAAACAACAATATTATTTTTATTAGCTTTATGGATGGCTAAATATTTAGTAAAAAAGTTCAAGTTCATATGAAATAAGTATATGTGCATAGTAAGTGAAAATTAAAAACACTTACAAAATAAATTTTGTTGATTTTTATTTTTAGTTTTTTATTAGTTTATATGCTTTCCTTTTTTATTAAAAATTTGATTAACGCGGATTGGCATTGAGGTTGCCATGTTTTGGAGAGTTGTAGGGTTAATTTGATCCCATTCCTGGAGCAATGCTTTTTTCAGGTCGTTTACCGTATCAAACTGGCGTCCGTTCTTGTAAACTTTGTTGGATAATATTCCCCAAAGATCTTCAATTGTGTTTAGGTCCGGGCCACTGCAATAAATATATTTTCCTGTCATGAAAAAAGTACATTGTTTTTCGTGCCGTTTGGATTGAAGCGTTGTCTTGCTGGAAAATCCACTCATCCCCGTAACGGTTTCCAGAAAATTCAATCAGCACTGTTTCCAACAACTCTACATACATTTCTGCATAGGTCCTGGTTTGTATAAAACAGAGGGTAGACTTTCCAGCATAACCAAATCCTGCCCAAACCAAAAGTGATCACCCATCATGATTTAGTTTATGGAAGTGCTGCCGTGGGTGCCTTTTGTTGCGCCAATACTTTCGGCAGGAGTCAGGGCCGTCTAAGTTACATTTTTTTTCGTCCCAAAATATAACTTTTGTTATTTCCTCTGACCAAAACTTGTATTGTTTAGCTTATCCTCACTGCTGTTATGTGTCGCTTCAATAATCTCGGTACAGCGTCGCGGGAAGCATATGTAGTGGTCTCGTTTTCTTTTAAAATTTGATTGATATGATTTGAGATATGTCAAGCTTCAGTTGACCTTTAATCTTCATGCAAGACTTGTTGTCTTGAACAGCTAGAAGCCAAATTTGCCTCTTGCACCTTACATTGATTTCTGAAGGTCTGTCGCTACGGTTTATTTTCCCATACATCTCCGGATTTTTAAGGAAGTTCGAAATTGTGTTTCTATGCCTATTAAGTCTGGCGGCAATATGAGAGATGTTCTTGCCAGATTCGGCCAGCCCATTGATCAGCCCATTGATCAGCCCACGATCTTTCCCCGAAAAATGCGTTCAACGTGGCATTCTACAGTAAAAATTAACCATACAATGCACATTCATTCACATACATTTTTCTTTCCAAACGGATAAAAACAATTTAACTTAGTTTCTGCTAAGTTAAGAAATTTTTATGGTTACACTTCTAAGCTTGCCGACACGCGAAAGCGCAATAATATCAACTTGCACATATACTTATTTCCTTTGAAAACCTAGAGTTGCAACACATACTTTTTTAAAAACGGTACAAAGAATGAAGCGGAAAAATAATACTGGAGTGCAAGAACTTCATGACAGATAATAGTACAAACTGGCATGCTTACAAAAAATATACCGTTAAATTCATAGAAAGGATAAGCAAATTAAAAAGTGTACATATACTTCTTTCCCTGAGGTACATATATACTTGTATGCTATTTTATATTCTAAAACTCAGACAGGATTTTATAAAATTTCTGATTTTATTTGAGTCTTTTACTTTCTGTTCTTTCTTCTTTCTGTATTTATGATTGTCTATAAATATACGCTTTCTGCGACAGTTGTTGAAGAGTTTTTTAAATCCCGTTTTTTTTTTTTTAACAAAATGCGACTCATTGTGACATTTTAATTTCTTTTGGAAACATTAATAATTCATTTTCAAGATGATTTGCGTTTTAAATTAACGTTTTTTATCCATTTCAATGACTTGAAAAAGACTCATCGAGGGGATTTTTGTACAAAGGAACGGATTTAAGACCATCAATGAAAGATCCGTTTATTTTTATTTCCGGTACTCAAAGAGCATAAGGAAAAACTGTGAACGTTGCAAATGTCTTTCTGTCCGACCGTTCGTCCGCACGAACGGCGAGATCTTCTGAACTATAAGACCTAGAATAAAAAAAAGTTTGCTCTTGAAAGCAGGCAACACTTTTATCAAAGATGGCAATGAGTACTGGAAATCTGATAGTTGCGAAACCCGACTATAGCGTTCTTTCTTTTTTTTATACATACGGGGTGCGCCATCTCAAACTTCGGTATAGAAGTTTGTAAAGCGATTGGCTTGTGTTAGTACGTTTTGGAAAAGTCAATTCAGTACAATTTGAGCCATAAATAACTTAACACCAAAAGAACCTGTCGAAATGGTGAGTTTGTTTATCAAGATGGGCGTTCAATTGTGAAAACCCAGCGTGCATATCGACGAAAGTACAGAGGCAAAAAAGTGTTCCGGATTTAACCCCGCCGGACTTATTTTTGTGTGGTTATCTAAAGAGCAAAGTGTACATGAGCAAGCCCAAGACCAACACAGAGCCCAAAGAGAGTATTCGCACCGAAATGCCCAATATGCTCGAGAAAGTCATGCCCAAAAAATGATCAAGAACAAAGGTTGCCATTTGGTCGGTATTGTATTCAAAAACTAACTCAAATGTAAAGGATAAATCTTAAAAAACATTATATAAAGAATGAAATATTTTATAAAAACTTTTAAGTTTCTTACACATACCTACATATTAAAAGAATAATTTTTGAACAAATAAAATATATATGGGGCATTCCACGCAAAATCGGCCACCAAAATTTGTTTTTCCAAAAAACATTTATTTTTCGTTACAGCAGCCAAAAATATTAGATACGTATTTTTTTGTTTGAATGTATTACGCGGAGTTTTCGAAAAAAAAATTTTTGAAGTTTCACTAATTTAAAAAAGTTGACATTTTCAATCGCTTTTTACTCCAATATGGAATGATGTTACAAAAATTTACCCCAAATATGAAATTTCCGCCTTTCTGAGCACTTTTGACAGAAATATACGAAAATTCAATTTTCGAATTTTTCGACCAAAAAAAAGTAAATTTTGAAAAAAAATTGAAATTTTTCAAATTTGGACATGATTTTTTTTTTTTTTATGAGTTGCCTGAACATTTTTCTAAATGCTGTCCAAATTTGCGGATGGAGATCTCAGTACTTTTCGAGTTATGAATTTTTTAGTCGCGGCTCGCGCTCAGTTGGTGACGGTTGGTTGGGTCGGTGCGAGTCCGAAGTGTCGCGTGGCGGCGCTCTCCGCCAACGCGCACGCTGACCCAACCAACCGTCACCAACTGCGCGCGAGCCGCGACTAAAAAATTCATAACTCGAAAAGTACTGAGATCTCCATCCGCAAATTTGGACAGCATTTAGAAAAATGTTTAAGCAAAAAAAATCATGTCCAAATTTGAAAAATTTCAATTTTTTTTCAAAAATTTACTTTTTTTGGTCGAAAAATTCGAAAATTGAATTTTCGTATATTTCTGTCAAAAGTGCTCAGAACGGCGGAAATTTCATATTTGGGGTAAATTTTTGTAACTTCATTCCATATTGGAGTAAAAAGCGATTGAAAATGTCAACTTTTTTAAATTAGTGAAACTTCAAAAATTTTTTTTTCGAAACCTCCGCGTAATACATTCAAACAAAAAAATACGTATCTAATATTTTTGGCTGCTGTAACGAAAAATAAATGTTTTTTGGAAAAACAAATTTTGGTGGCCGATTTTGCGTGGAATGCCCCATATATTCAGCGGTCAGCCATTGTGACGCCATTTCCGGTGACCCCTCGGAAAAAGGTGCCTTCGCGTTGTCAGCACAATTCCTGACAGAATCATCGGAAATTAAAAAACCAAATTTTTTTGTTTTAAGTACAAACCCTATCTCGTAAATAAACGAAGAAACCCAAAAAAAAAGTGAAAATTGGATTTTTGGGAGACTTTTTTGCAAAAAAATTAAAATTGTTTAACATTTTTTTTTTTTTTAAATATGTAGTTGTTGTCAACGAAAAAGAAAATCCTTCGTTCATTTACGAGATAATTATATCTCGAAGGCCTGTGCAAAATTTCATTAAGATCGGTTGAGTAGTTTTCGAGAAATCTTGACAACCGACTTTGAAAACACAGTTTTGAGAAAAACGCATTTAAAGTTTTGATAAGCAGTGCGCTTGACCTTGTGCGCGCACATTCTTAGGATTGTATCTCCGAAACTATTATTCGGATCGACTTAAATTTTTGGGACACTATTTTTGGGATTCTATATCAATTTGTGACAATAAAAAAAAATCGATTTATTTTTTTGCGAAACCCACCTAACCCCTTAATACATATGTATGTTTTTTGATCTTTCAAAAAAATTTGGGTATTCTAAAATTATATTTTTTGATATCGATAGAACTTAAAGATATTTATTTTAACACGTGTGCTTAATTTTTTTTAAACTAATTTCAGGTCGGGGAAATGAAACATCAAATATGCAAAAATCAAAGTCATTATCGAACGTGGGACAATTTGTGACTAAAAAAATATGGCGTGGTCGTTCAAAAAGCCAAAATAGGGGCAATTCACAAAATTGTGTTTTGCCTTTACCTTCCCTAAAATGGTATCCTTCGGTAAGACAAAAAAAAGTTTGATTAAAGGGGGTATTTTGGTCTAGAATTTAAAAAAAAATCCTTTATATATATATTTTTGTTGTTGCATATTTTGAACATTTTGGCTTTAAAAATCTGATCCTAAAAGATTTTTTTTTAATTTGTATTATTTTCGGATATGCAGCCGATTGTGTGACGTGTTGTCCGAGCCGGCCGAGCGGAGCTTTAAACTTTAAAAGTGTTTCTCGAAACTAATTTTATTGAGGTGGTTGACATGACATTTCAAGTTCTGCTGAACCGAGTCCTTTGAAATTTGGTACATATCTTGTTAATACAACGCTCTATCGCGTCTGCTAGAATTATTATAAAATTTTGATTTTAAGTATTTTTAAAAAAGTTGAAAAAATCTGGTAAAAGGTTTATCTTCATGTCTGAGCCAGTTTGTTGTATATTTTATGTCTTTGATTATAGTCAGCCCGATATCGACATCTTTATTCATGAAGAGTTCGTATGATTTTTTTTGGTTTAGAAGTCATGTCAACCAGGAAGCACCGTTTTTTTTTAAGCCTTCACTCCACCATGTATCCGACAAATATTGGTTCTTTCCATTTTATTATTTATTTTTTATATTCTCAAAATTTCAACAAAAAAAATATAAAAATATGTTTACTAAAATTTTTTTTCTTTTTTTTTTGTCTTACTTAAAAAAGTTCTTTAAATTCAGGGTTCTAGACCAGAATAACCTCTGGAAGGCCTCGAGTCAGGAAAAAATTCTACCTGTGTAGAAAGGTTGCCATATGTAAAAGCCAATTCCAAAACCCATAAATCCAAAACGTATTAAAAACTTTTCAGGAGAACTTTTTATGGACTTCAGAGTCTGGAGAGAAGTTTCAAATAAGGGACTCGTTGCTTTTAAATCTGTCGAAGACAGAATCGGATTTACTTTACGACTTTGCTTTAGACAAAATTAAAGAACTGAATATTGGAAATATTGAAGGTAAGTTTTGCGTTAACACTTTAAAAGTGTTTTTTCATATAGTAAACTCTTTTAAAATTAAGGGGTGCCCCCGAAATCCTTTGTGAAATTAAATTCCACGAAGAGCACTTGTGCTAAATAATTTTCTAGCTGCCACTAAAATTCAAGCGTTTTAAACAAACAAAATTCGGAAACTGGCTAGGGCTGGCATCTTGCAGGATTAAATAAGCTTAACGCAGTCCTCTACCGTAAGGCCTAAATTTCGAGGGTTTTTTCAAAAATGTATTGGAAAAAAACTGTAACTGTAAAAATTCGAAAAATTAAAATTTTCCAAATCCGGATCGGGAAAACATAGCGACATGTTTTCAGAAAAATAGTGCCACAAATGAGATGAATCCGATGAATATTACTGGTAGAAGTCTTACCAAAACTTAAAAAATAGTAAATTTTTGGGAAAACGCGTTTAAAGACAAAGTTGCGCTAGGAAACGGCCGCGAATGCATGAATCCCCAGTCCCGAATACCCATGAAGGAACGTTTTTTCCGTTTTTTCAAAATTATGCAAAAAAAATCGATTTTTTCAAACCGCGACTTTAGAGGACTGCCTTAAGAAACATTTTTTATTTTTAAAACAAGTTTTTGGCTTTAATTTATGAGATTTATGAATCTATTATTTATAAAATAGCAAAAAAAAATGTTTGTACCTTTGCCTTGGACAGTCGGAATCGCATTTTTTATGCCGCCGCGCAAGGTTTGTCCATACAAAATGCACGCAAGAAGCGCAGACGTCGTGGTAGACGCCGGCAGCGCAGTCGGCGCGATCGCCAATTTTATGACGTCAACGACGACGCTTGCGCTGCTCGCGACCAATTATATGGGAAAACCGTCGCGGCGACAAAAAAAAAATTCGATTCCGACTGTCCAAGGCAAAAGTGCAAAAATTTTTTTTTGCAACTTTATAAATAATAGCTTGACGATAATTGTGCAAAAGTTTCAAAGCAAAAACTGCCCTTAAACACTTTTGAAAACCAATTTGTTTAAACAATTGTTGTTAAAATTATTTTAAATTGCAAATTACATTTTTTAAATATTATTTTTTTGAAGACAAAATGATTCTCTTACACCGACTTTGTCGATATGTGTCAAACCGTTCGAAAGTTATGAATTTTTCTCAAAAACATTAGAAACAAATTTTTGGAACATTGAAGCTCAAAATATCAAAAACGGTGCGGAATTTCGAAAAACTGTTAAAAGTGTTTTAAGGTACTGTCCTAAGCTAAACATTTGTATAATTTTTTTTTAACCAAAAAATATTAGGTACAGTCGACATGGCCTGACCCAATTGCGATCGTTATGTTGGTAGTTCATTAAATTTCATGTTAAGATAATCAAAAGTAGTGCGCAAGCATTCACCCGAGGTAGACGTATTTCCGATCGCTCCGCCGAGTGAACGGGAAAACTAACTTATTTAAAAATAAAAATATACCAATAAATAGCGAAAAGACGCTGGCAGCAATGCCAAACAACAAGGGCTCTCTTCCCTAACAAATCTAATACCAAATACAAAGATTTAAATAAATTAAACTAAATAACAATGCCTGCGGGTACGTTAATGAAAAGAGTCAAAGTCGTGTACAACAACAACAACAGCAAGACGCGCGTCGACTGTCTTCGCTTCAACTGTCTTCGTCTTCGAAAAATAATGCATACCTATCAATTGTCTCTTCGGAGACAGCAAATAACGCAACAACAAGTGCAATGTCGCCGCCCGCTGCTGAGAGAGCTCGGTCTCTTTCGCCAGCAGTATTTGCCAACTTAAACTGCGCTGCTCTAACGCAGTCATGGAGCTCGCAATGCCCTTCCCCCCTTCCACCTATAGACGCACCGACTACATCAGCTTGTGCACCCACTAATACGGTGCCCTCAATAACAACTGTCGTATCGACTACAACAACAACAACTTCAACATCTACCAACGTGTGGCCGATTTTGGCATCGCGAGCAACACTCGCTTCTGCTGCAGAGCTCTCACAATCTACGCTCGTACAGACTGGGATCGATCGGTATGTACAAATTAAAAGAAAACTTAGTCCGCAAAAAGCTAGAGAAACAAATTTGCCTAAACTTACGAAAACTTTAAACTACACCACTAAGGCAACTTCTGAAAACAAATTTGCCATACTTGGCGAGCTCGAAAAAGATGAGGGCCAACCACCCCAAGCCATTAAAATTGTAAAGCCACCACCTATGTACATTAGAGATCAAAATTGTTCAGATCTAATTAATAAACTTAAGCAAAAAATTGGGCAAAACAACTTTTATGTTACTATTTTAAAAAGAGGAAATATATCTGAAACCAAGCTCCAGATTACCAATGAAGCCAACTACCGCTCAGTAACCAACTTCCTGGACAGTGAGCGTGTCAATTATTACACCTACCAACTTAAAAGTAGCAAAGGACTTCAAGTTGTAATAAAGGGTATCGAGTCAACCGTCCCGACAGCTGATATAGCTGAAGGACTTAAAGAAAATGGTTTTGACGTTAAAAACGTTATGAACATAACCAATAGGGCGAAAATTCCTCAGCCACTCTTCAAGATTGAACTCAAACCAGACGCGACTACTCTGAAGAAAAACGCAGTGCACCCCATATACAAACTGCAATACCTACTTCATCGAAGAATAACCGTAGAGGAGCCGCACAAACGGAACGGCCCGGTACAGTGTACAAACTGCCAAGAGTTTGGGCACACAAAAAGCTATTGCACTTTGCGACCAGTCTGTGTTGCCTGTGGCGACCTGCACTGTATAGAAGCTTGCACGGGTAACAAAGAAGACCCAGCACTGAGAAAATGTAGCAACTGTGGTGGAAACCACACTGCTAATTACAGGGGCTGCCCCGTCTATAAAGAGATCAAGAGTCGGCTCAACCAGAGCCGCCAACAACCAACCTCCGCCTCCTTTCGCGGCTGCACTTCGATACCCTGGAATGTCGCCTACAAGAACCGCTCAGCCCGAAGCATTACAGCCCCTTCCGCCCATACCAAAACCAAAATATACCCCGCTTCCAGAGCAAAACGCTCAAAGACCAACTCAACCTAATAACTAACAAAACCAGACTTACACTCCACAAATACAAAACAGCATCGAAGCTACTTTAGCTACACTCACGAACATCATGCTCTCAATGCAAGGTACCCTCCAGGAACTAGTGCGAAACCAGAACATCCTTATGGAACTTCTAATCAAACAAAAGTCAATTTAAATGGATCCCTTAAGAATATGCTTTTGGAACGCTAACGGTGCTTCGCAGCACAGACTTGAACTTCTACAGTTCTTAAACACCCAGGACATCGATATCATGCTCCTCTCAGAAACGCACCTAACCAATAAAAACAATTTCCATCTCACTGGCTACATCTTCTATGCAACCAACCACCCAGACGGCAAAGCTCACGGAGGCACCGGAATCCTTATCAAACAGCGCATTAGGCATCATCCTCTGGAGGCGTTTGCTTACAACCACATACAGGCCACATCCCTACGAATCAACATAACCAGCGGTCCAGTCACCCTATCGGCTGTGTATTGTCCCCCACGATTTAATATTTCAGAAAATGAATTTCTAGGCTTTTATAACTCATTGGGCAACTGTTTTATAGCCGCCGGTGACTATAATGCGAAACACCACTACTGGGGCTCTCGTCTTATTAACCCCAAAGGACGCCAATTATACAACGCTATTATCAAACCCGGTAATAAGCTAGATTTTGTTTCACCAGGCACTCCCACATACTGGCCAGCCGATCCGAACAAAAAACCAGACATTATCGATTTTGCTGTAACTAGGAGAGTGCCGTCCAGGCTGATACATGTTGAAACCCTGGCGGAACTGACATCTGACCACTCGCCTGTTTTACTCTGTCTATCTGAACATCCACAGTTTGTAGAACGACCACAATTTCTGACATCCAATAAAACAAACTGGCTAAAGTATAAAAAATATATAAGCTCACACTTTGAAATCGAACCTAAAATCTCCTGTGAAGCTGATATTGAAGACTCACTTAAGCATATAACGGATGTTATGTCCTCTGCTGCCAAACACTCTACACCCGTAAACTACACGTACAAATACACAGATTCAGTTACTTCTTCAAGAAAAGCGGCGACTTCGCCGAGACTGGCAGGCACACCGCTCCCCAGCCACTAAACAAAAGTTTAATGAAGCTTGTCGGAAGTTGTCTAAAGCTTTATTAACTGTAAAGAATCAGACTCAACGTGGCTATATAGCGCAACTTTCGCCCACCAGCAACAAATTTCCACTCTGGAGAGCGCACCCAAACATTCAACCACCAATAGAACCCGATTTTCCAATTCGATCACCAACAGGTGGGTGGGCCCGTAGTGACGAGGAAAAAGCCAACATATTCGCCTCTCACTTAAAAAATGTCTTCCAACCTCATCCGCCGACAAACCAATTCACTTTACCAAGCATCTCACCAGCGGAACCTTCCTCCACAATAACCCTTGAAACAAGCACAATCATAAAAGCCATCGCAGAACAGATGAATCCAAAAAAAGCCCCTGGCCATGATTTAATTTCGCCCAAAATGATAATTGAATTGCCTCTATGCGCAGTCAAAAGCATAACCACCATATTCAACTCAATTCTTAAATGGGGCTATTTTCCCACACAATGGAAAAAGTCTGTTATTACAATGGTACCAAAACCAGGCAAAGACAAATCCCAACCTTCATCGTACAGGCCCATTAGCCTCCTTCCCTGCCTATCAAAGCTATTTGAAAAGCTGTTTTTGTGCCACCTCAGAACACACCTCCAAAACGACAGAGCGATCCCCCTGCATCAGTTCGGCTTCAGGGAAAAGCACGGAACTACCGAACAGGTAAATCGCATAACAGCTGAAATACGCACAGCGTTTGAATGCAGGGAATACTGCAGTGCTCTTTTCCTAGACGTTTCTCAAGCCGCGTTTGGATTGACGGTCTGGTTCATAAAATCAAGACTGTCCTACCACAAAACACCCACAAATTACTTGAATCTTACCTTAAAGACAGAGTATTTACTGTCAGATGCAAAAATTTCTTCTCCGCCAACCACAAAATCGAAGCTGGAGTACCCCAAGGAAGTGTGCTCGGACCGATCTTGTATGTCCTATACACGGCCGACATTCCCACAAGCAGCCAGACAACCCTATCCACCTTTGCTAATGACACAGCTATAACCAGTCGTTCAAAATGTCCAAAAACAGCAACAGCGTATTTAAAAAACCACCTGGGGGCCGTAGAAAAATGGCTAGCAGATTGGCGCATACAAGTCAACGAACAAAAATGCAAACATATTACGTTTACACTTAATCGGGCAACCTGCCCACCACTGACCCTAAACAACAAAGAAATCCCCCGTGTCGACGAAGTCACATACCTGGGCATCCACTTAGACAGGCGGCTTACCTGGAGAAAGCACATTGAAGCAAAGAAGACTTCCCTAAAACTCAAGGCCAACAGTTTCCACTGGCTCATCAATTCCCGCTCACCCCTGCCACTGGAACTCAAAGTACTTATTTACAACTCTTGTTTAAAGCCAACCTGGATGTACGGGTCTGGGGAAACGCAAGCAGTAGCAACATAGAAATCATCCAACGAGTACAATCGAAGATACTGCGAACAATAACTGGGGCCCCCTGGTATATTCGCAACGCAAATATCCATAGGGACCTGGATATTAAACCCGTTAAAGAAGAAATTGATAGTAAAGTTTCGAAGTACGAAGCTAGACTGTCACTACACCCAAACCAACTAGCCAGGCAGCTCAGGCGGCTCAGTAACCACTCCCGGTTACAGCGCAACGACCGTCCACTCCTGCCCAACTTAGGGCCATTAACCAATTAACAATTATAATATAGTATAGGTTAAGATTTGAACACTTATTGTAAGTCTCTTCTAGAGAAGATTCAATAAATAAATAAAACGTAAAAAAAAAAAAAAAAAAAAAAAGATAATCAAAAAACAAAGATTTCCTACAACAAACCTATCATATGTTATTAATAGATTTTATGTTCTTAACTTTGCTTACATTCCTTGTTAGTACACCTGCCATCATGTAAATGATGATCCTTTAAGTCTATAATCTTTTTCTTATACATATCTCGAACATTATGTTATGGTTTATCTAAATGTTCGCTGTGCGCGTATTACACCGAATTTTTCAGCGCGCTTTGAATGTCGCTGTGAATTATGGTCGGTGGAAACTCGCCAAGACCCATCTTGCGCCACAAATGTATACTGTTTCCTAAGCAGCTGATGAAAGGGCGATATACTCAGCTTTGTACTACCACAAGTTACTTTTTTGATTCGCAGTTGATCCTGTTCCTGCTGCCATAAACTTCTAGCCGGTGAAGGATTTCCGGTCGCTGCTGTCTCTAGCCCAGTCGACATCTACAAAGCAATAGACAATGTGTTCAGTTCGCTGAGAGTTCAACTGGAATGTCTTCGTACCCTGCAGGTACCCCAAGATTCAATTTGCACACACCATGTGATATTGATGTGGATCCGAGATCTGTTAAGCAAGCTTTGCCTCAGAATGAAGAACATCCGGCTTTGTCTTTATAGCTAAACACATGAGAGACTGATACACTGTGCAACAGCCTAAAAAATACAGTGGCGCAGCTATATAGATCTAATTAATCTCGATGTGCTGAACACGATCTCATCCTTTTAATTTCTCCATCACTCCACAGTCAAAGAATTTTTTCAAAAGGTTTGTATTTGAAAAAGATTGCAAACACATTAAAAGACCTAAATTTCCCTTGTTTGATGGTGTCTTAAGAATACAATACAATAAAAGTTGAAATGAGTGAAGTTTGCACACCGTTTTACAAAATTATGTATAGCACACCATAGGCACAGCAGTAAAGTTCAGTTCGGCCGTTATATAGAGTCAATGTACCCCTAAAACAGCGTTTTTTGACACTTTGAGGTGCTTTATAGAGGTGGAGAACTATCGATAGTGGCCGCCATCGATATTCGACGATTTTTTATTTTGCTCCATCGATAGTGGCGATAGTGCCATTCAACCCCATCGATAGCGCCTTCGATAGTATAGCCCAATAAAAACATTTTTTTTTAAATACATGAAATTTGTTTTATTTTAACCAAAAATTGCGGATAAGGTTTAAGAGCACGTTTACATTCTTCCTTTAGTCGGCTTCGACTCTCTGATATGATTTGGCCCGCCTTGCTAAACGTTCGTTAGGATTCAACCGACGTAGCGGGAATGCAAGAACCTTTGCATTTTTTACCATATATGTTTTTGAATGGACGGAAAATCATTTTTAATCACCTGGAAAACAAGAAATATATTTAATTATACAGAATTCCGCTATCGACGGTACCATCAATAGTAAATGGACCACTATAGAAGGTGTCTGCTGCCATCGATTGTGGCTCGATAGCGCCCCATAGATAAATTCTAAGGGTGAGGTCGTGTTCAGCGCACCGATATTTATAAGACCTATATAGTCGCACCAATTTTTATTTCATCGACCTCAAATTGTTGCACAGTGTAATAACCTTGATTTGCTTGCAAGCACTTCTTCTCGCTGCATCGAACTAATCTGTTTTGCATCCCATAGTCCTCCAATATGGCCTCTACGTACTGCTTGTGTCCTTCTCGAACTCTTCCAACTACGCCATCACATACAATTTACATTCCTAGGAAATGTTTCAGGATACCATACCGCCACTTACAATATCGAACCTTTTCGGCCACTGGTGAAATCGTCTTGAAGTAGTTAATGCCATCTTTTTGTCCACAACCCTTTGCGACAAGATGTGACATCCGCGTTGCCATATTTGTTTCCCTTGGTTTTTCGTTTTTCTGACTTTTAATTTCCAGTAGCATTGAATTCTTCCAATCCTCTGCATACGTGGATCCTTTACACATTCTAGAACATTAGTATAGATTTTGTTATGAAATTGATAGTTTGGTACTCCTTTCTTGGTTTTCCGGGATGGCTAGCTTACACAAATTTAGGGCTCCCAGGACCAAATTTATTTTCCAGCAGCACCTCGGCTTCTTGCATATTTATAAGACCTATATAGTCGCACCAATTTTTATTTCATCGACCTCAAATTGTTGCACAGTGTAATAACCTTGATTTGCTTGCAAGCACTTCTTCTCGCTGCATCGAACTAAGCTGTTTTGCATCCCATAGTCCTCCAATATGGCCTCTACGTACTGCTTGTGTCCTTCTCGAACTCTTCCAACTACGCCATCACATACAATTTACATTCCTAGGAAATGTTTCAGGATACCATACCGCCACTTACAATATCGAACCTTTTCGGCCACTGGTGAAATCGTCTTGAAGTAGTTAATGCCATATTTTTGTCCACAACCCTTTGCGACAAGATGTGACATCCGCGTTGCCATATTTGTTTCCCTTGGTTTTTCGTTTTTCTGACTTTTAATTTCCAGTAGCATTGAATTCTTCCAATCCTCTGCATACGTGGATCCTTTACACATTCTAGAACATTAGTGTAGATTTTGTTATGAAATTGATAGTTTGGTACTCCTTTCTTGGTTTTCCGGGATGGCTAGCTTACACAAATTTAGGGCTCCCAGGACCAAATTTATTTTCCAGCAGCACCTCGGCTTCTTGCAGCACCTCCGCTTCTGGTATCACCTCTGTCTCCGGCAACTGTTTCTGTCATATGTCATCATCGCTGAAATCTCTGTCGGGCTCATTCTCTTTATGAACCGCTAGCTGATTAATTTACGGCACGAAATTACTATCAGTATATTTTCGCTTCAAAAAATATTCGAAACATACGTGATTTTATGAGTTTCCCAGTAGATAGGTTATACAAACGGCACCCGTATCCGAATACTTAACAAACACATACTCAGTTCCCTTTGGTTGAAATTTACGATAATGTTTCTTGTCCAAACTAATCGTCTTTACTCCGAAGACTTTGAGGTGACACACTTCCGGTTTTTGTTCGAACCAAGCTTCAAACGGCGTCGTATTCGCAGTGATGAGGCCTCCGATGGACTCTGCCCAAAATACTTCGTCTGTCCATACAGCGACATGCTTAGTTCCATCTCAACATGGGTCCTGTATACAGTACAGTGAGCTCTCTATTTAGGTCATTGCTTACCAAAAATTGCGTAAGCTCTGCTTTAAAATATTCCCGTCCGTGGTCGCTGCAAAGGGATTTCAGCTCTATTCCAGTTTGTTTTTCTACCAAGGTCTTAAAATCCTTAAACTTGGCGAAAACTTAATTTGGCGTCTTCAGGAAACAAACTTTTATATAAAGTACATCACCAAGATCGATCGATTTGTCATAATTATTTTTTCTCTGTGTTCCTTTATGGTTACAAAACTAGCTTGATCGCAACACAAATGCGTCGTTGCGCCACTGTCCAAACACCAAACACTCTCTCACCGAGTCCACTCGCTCAGTAAGAGAAAACAAAGTAATTGCAAGTAATCTTCTTCTTTTTCGTGACAATTGTCTGCAATACGTCCTAGACGACCGCTCGGTCAGCAAGCTCTCTTATTTTTCTCTTTGTTCTTCCATTCGATTTTTACCGATAATTTTTCACAAAAATAACGGTGACTTTTTCAGAAAGCATCAGCCTGACTTCGTTCAACTTCTCGAGAACGTCAGAAAATTTGTTTAAGAACGGACCGATAGTGTCTTCTCTTGCCATTTTCATACAAAGCAGTTGCCGCGCTGGTCCCGTTGGCCTATGTATTGGCAAGAGCTTGTCCTGCACTAACTCAATGTTGAACATGATTTATTTAAGTCGGCTTTATGTATTATTGTTATGCCGCAAGAGCTTTCTCACCTTTTTAGAAACTATTGCAGCCTTAACTTCTTCACTGTCACTTCTATCTTTTATTAGATGATAAAATCACTGCCAACAAATCTGTGTATATTAAAACTGTTTTCATTTGCATAGCCCACCCGCTGTTATTCTCATCGTAAAGTATTTTGATGGCATTCATACTCGGAGTCATTATTTCCGATACTCAAAAAGATTATCGTAAATACTGTGAAAGTTGCAAATTTCTGTCTGTCCGTCCGTATGTCGGTACAGACGTCGAGATCTCGGGAACTATAAAAGCTAGAACCACCAAATTGCACACAGACTTCTTTACACTCCACGCAGATGGCCGAGTTTGTTGTGACGTTTTTTGGGGCGGAAGCCTGCGCCGGCGCTCTGAACGTATCTCGCGTTGTGGCAGTGCCCATAGGTCAAAAATAGATCAGGAGGCAGCTTAAAGACCACTCCGGCGGTGCACGGGAGGAACGCCTTGCTCCATCCACCCGAAGCGAGGTCAAGGGTGAGAGGGGATTTTTCTTTGTCTTTGAACTTTCTCTTCCTCAATCTCTTTGGGCTTCAATGCTTGGGCAGAGGAGTGGGGCTCTCCTTATACAATTGCCAGGGGACGCACCATTTTGGAAACAGTGGCGTCGCTGGACACTGTGCTGCTTAACGAGGGCTCTCAGTACACCTTTAACAGAGCCGGTGCCGGATCTGTCATCGACCAGCGCATGCTGGAGAATTGCCGAGGTGTTCACGGCCAGTGACCACGAAGCCATTCTCGTAGCAATGGGCGAAACAACAAGGTAAAGTTTTCCACCGCCCGGGCAACGGAAGGCCTTAGTACAAAGATCTTTTGCCAGTGCTCTGGAGGGCTTGGCGGTTATCGAAGGGGACACTGCTAACGAAGCAGCGAACAAGCTGGCAGCTGAAATAGAGGAAGCCTGCGACCACAGCATGCAGCAGCGGAAAAACACCATCCGCAAACACCACCAACCTGAGTACTGGTGGACCAAGGAGATTGTGAGCTTGCGGAGAACTTGCCTGCGTGCAAGAAGGCTGGTCCAAAGAGTGGCACACCAAATTTTGGCGCCTACAACGAGAGGTTCCGGGCCGCAAAAAAGGTGCTCAAGCTTGCGACAAGGGATAGCAAGAGGGATAGCTTCCTCTGGCTCTGCGATGAATTGGAGTATGACCCATGGGGAAGAGTCTAAAAGACTGTAGTGAAGCGCGTGAACGCAGGAAACAGATCGCCTTCGGAGCCGGTTGCTTTGAATGACACTGTAAAAGTTCTGTTCCCAGTGGGGCGCATGCATTATGTTTCCCGGTGGACTGGGCCTGTGGGAAGCAACATAATTCCAGTCACGGAGCCAGAACTCCTATCGGTGGCAAGGAACATAAAAAACAAAAAGACACCTGGGCCGGACTTGGTCCCAAACAGCGCAACTAAACTTCTGCTATTCCTTCACACAAAGGCGGTAGCGGACTTGCACAACAAGTGTCTGCTGAAATGGACCTTCCCTGACCCGTGGAAACGATTCTATCGAAGCCAGGCAAGGCAGCGTGGGAAGCATTCTCATACAGACCTATCTGCCTGCTGGACACAATAGGCAAGGTCTTTAAGAAAGGTTTCAGCATCGAGGCTGACCGCAGCTTTGGAAAGCGTAAGAGGACTCTTTCTGTACCAACTTGGTTTCCGAAAAGAGAGTTCCACACTGTATGCAATAGCCAGGGTAACAAACATGGCCCGGAAACCATCGGAAGCAGCTACAAGGTGGGAGGGCTGCACAAAAAAGTTCTGCCTTGTGGTCACACTTGACATGTGCACTGCTTTCAACATAGCAGAAAGGGGAAGAATGCTGGCGGGATTGAGAAATTTCAACATCTCTGGACACCTGCTGAACACACTTCACAGCTACCTCAGAAAGAGAGATCGGGTTATCGACACATCGGAGGCTATCAAAACGTACAAGATCGCAGCCGGAGTCCCGCAGGTCTCCTTATTGGGGCCGCTGCTCTGGTACACGATGTACGACGGAGTTCTTAAGCTTTATCTGCCAACATTGTTGGTTTCGCCGATGACGTGGTGTTGGTAGTGGTGGCCAAGAAAGTGGCTGCATACCAGGCAGTCCAAGCTGTAGAGAGGTGGCTCTCAGTGGCAGGACTGGAACTGGCCCCTCATAAAACGGAAGCTGTTTTGATATCTACCATGAAACAGGTGGAGTCGGCCCAGGTTCAGGTCGGAGGAATCACAATAACATCCCAACGAGCCATTTAATACTTGGAAGTCATGCTGGATACTCTCTTATCGCAAGCACTTGGAGTACGCGAAAAAAAAGGCAAGTGAGACCACAAGATTGCTATGCCGGATCCTGCTGATCGCCAGAAACTCGAAGCAGGACAGATGGAAACTACTAGCGAGCGCAGTAAAGTCGCAACTGCTCTACGCTGCACTAGTATGGGCGAAGGCTGCGACGGAAAGCAGCTACATGCGAGGTGTCAACTCGACCGTCTATGCGCGGTCAGGATAGCGTGCGCCTTTAGGACAATCTTCGATGATGCCCCGCTTGTTATCGCGGGCCAAATCCCCCTGTGTGAACTGGTGCGGGAAGCCAATGAGCTGCGCTCAACACTGTCTGGCAACCAGACAGACCCGAGGGCCAAGGTCCTGGCAAAGACGCGTGCCAGAAAGCAGAGCGTCGACAACTGGCAAGAAGCTTACGACATCTTGTTACGTCGGTCCTACTTCGTCCTTTGAAGGACATATGTAAGTTTGAGGGAGTGGCCGCCCGCCAAGCACGATTTGGTGCAGCTGAGCTCGTCGGATTTGGGGTGGGTTCTTTGGACGCCACTCACCTCTCCACACGTAATCAAAGTAATTATTTATGTGCTTGGAAATACTAAATACTGTTAGTCAGTCTGTCTCTCAGTGTACACCGCCCGCAAGCTTCGCGAAAGCTTGATCGAAATCCGATCGGCAGTGTTTCAGCCAATGCCCTCCCCTTCACGACTTCGCGTGCCAATGGATCATCGCTGGCTGCGCTATATGATCCCCTAATGTATTTGCTGTTCGTCAAAAGTTATGTCATTGTTCTTGACCCAGTTTTTCCATTTATGCCAGTTCCCCTTTATTTGGTTTCTACCAAGACATGGTTAATGTTCTGTTTACATTACAAATTTTATTGGATAAATATAAAAGTGCATGGTTGGATATAAAAGTGTGTGCTTAATAATAAAAATATAAATTGTCTCTTGACATTGTAATAAAAAAATGGTGAATTAAAATGATTAAAAATAATAGTGAATTATTCTTTAAACAAACAAATAAAATGATTAAAAATACATTTAATTAAAATTACTAACGGTATATAAAAATGAATAATTGTTTTTCTGGACAAATTAAAATTTCATTTCTTTAAAAATACAAAAGTTTAAAAAATATAAAAAAATACACGATACCATGTAAATAAAGAAAATATTAAAATTTTGATTAATTTAAAAGGTAATCAAAAACTACATTTAAAAAGGAAAAATTAATAATGATAAAAAAATGTTATTCTACAGATAATAATATTTCTCTCAGTGGAGGTGTGGGTGTAGCACATTAATATGTATAAATGTATATTGCTATAAGTGAGGAACTTCGGTTCCGTAGAGCTTACCCTCTTTAGAGGTCCAACGTCGAGAGATCTCCCGGTCGAATCTTGGGCTGTTAAAAGGAATTATCGCATAAACATATTCATGTGCATTTGTGTTCTTGAATTAAAATTAATTAGGTATTCACTTATCCGATATTATAAAAAAAAAACATATGAATATATATTGATTGAAAGGTCAGAAAATATTTTGCCGCTGGTTAGCCGACAATGGTGTCATCTTCACTTTGGAGCTTTAAGGGGCGCGGTGCGGTACGCGGGGTGCATCACTGTCGGTCACTTTGTTGGGAGCAACGCTCGACGGCGGCGACGACTTCTCGAGCTCACTCGTATTTCATGTGCACCGGGAATTCAGTTGTTGTTTTTGTATGTTCGAATTATTAAATGCATTTAATTCGTTTTGAGTCTTTCTTGGACTTCTGGCTTTTGTTTTGGTTTTGCATTTAAATGCATTAAATTCGTTTGGTTATTTGGCATGAGTTTTGGTTTGGTTGTAGGGTTTGGCTGTCAGAATTTACGCGAACTATTCTTGTACTTGGAATTTGTTTCAGGCGTTAACTATTGTATTTGGGGAGGCACAAAACTTTAATTGTATTGTTTTTGAGTTTACTATTTATTTACTGACGGTCGGGCCAGTTGGCTGCCAGAGTGACAATTTTGTTTAATTCATGTCCTTGATCACGGCGACTTTGGACCGAACGCTTGTATGCACGGAGGGCTTTCAGTATTAACAGGATAACTAATAGTCCAGCAATGAAACACAGCACGTTATACACTTTGGAAATTTCGTCCTTGTGATCAATAATTTCAACATTGTTCACCACGTTGGCAGTATTATCCGAAGCTTTTGACGTTGTCGAACCCATGATGGAAAAAGGATTTAATACAACTTTCAAGGATATTTAGTTTGAGTTCTGGGCCATACTGGCAGGATCTTTAATTTCAAAACTGATTGTTTTTGGTTGAATGTCGCGGTGCCGAGTACAGGTCTTTCCGTGAAGAGTCCCAGGTTCTTGACTGTCTTCTGCTCTCAAAATTGGGGTCTTTTATACCAGTGACCGTGCCTAGCTTCGCCTATGGGTCACCGGAATGGAACATCAAGGTGTTCCCACCTAGGTGCATCAGTTCCCCTCTGTATTCTAATTGGCCAAAGTCTTATTTTGGGTCATCTTTGTTCGAGTACCGGACAGTATTTCGTTACCTATGAGTGCATGGCCCTATTCGTCTAGTTAAGGCGGTGTCATTTTTCTTTTGACCGAGCCAAAGTCCGGTGAAATTTGTCATCATAGTTCTTATGGGGCACGGGAATGCATGACTCAATGTGCGTATATTGTGAAATGCTCCCCTCTTGGTTTTCTCTTATGCCCTGAGCTAAGATCTTACGTTGGTCCTAACCGGCGTACGTAACAGGCTCGATGTCGTCGATGCTGGAACAGCATGGAATGACCTCGCAAAAAAAACTCTACGTAAAGGCGGTTTTTGTTGTCTTTTTCCTCGCCCAACGTGGGCCTCGACCCATACCCTGAGTTCACGAGTCTCATGTTCTACCTACTGAATTAGCCGGGCTTTAAGTCGCCATGATCAAACAAAAATAAACAGAAAAAAATGTTTAACCTGGACTAACTAACAAAAAAAAATGTGATAGTGAAAGTTTAAGGTTTTTTTAAGACGGGCAACAAAAAAAAATATTGAAACAGATTGACAAACTGATGGATGCATAAACAGACGGACATACATATTTGGGTTCGTGTGGAAAAATAAAGAAAATTAAACTAATATCAAATAACAAGCTGTACAAAAAAAACAAAACGGGTGACGGCGATGGAGTGTTCATGCTCGTCTGTTGCGGAATAAAGGGGAAAGTGGAGACTCCAGTTACTCTACTTCGTATTAATGAGTATCGCAAATAACAGCAAGAAGGAATGCTCTAGTCGGGTTTCCCGACTATCAGATTTGCGATATTCATTTGTCCTCATTGCAAAAACAGAACGATAGAATCGCCACCTATGGGGTTATATTATCTACAATTGTGAATTCTACATTCACAAACACGTGTATGTAAAATATGTAGATTTAAGGCATAGCAAAACTGTTCTATAATTTCCATATTATTTATTAGAACATAACAATGGTTCGGAATGTAGTAAGACCGGGTACATATCGCCATATTTCTCCTAAAACCGCAAAGATTGTAAAAGAAAAATAAGAGTGCCGCAGATTTTCGTGGTTTGTGGGCGTGATCAAGCTTTGCAACAAACTTGATCTGTGCTTTGGCTATTCTGAAATACAAGACAAAAAAAAAAAAAAAAAAACAAAAACCCCCATTCTTCCCTTTTTCCAATAAAAAGATATATATATTTTTTTTTTTTGTTTTTTATTTATCCTCTTTTTTTCTTTTGTTTGAACAATTTTAGTCCAGGGAGTGGCGCCTCATGCGCGGCTCTCCCTCCTCATCTGGCTCCTCGTGGTCCAGATACCTCTTGTTTTCCCAATAGAATCCCTCACCGGGGATTCTATTATTGGGCGAGGTGCTCCGCCGTCTTTTAGGTCGGTTCTCCTTAAACTCGCCTAGTCTCCTGGGAATATGCCTGCACTTGTCGTGCAGCCATCCATACTCCAGCTCGATGATTTCTCCCAGCAGCTGCATCTCGCTGGCTTGGACCTCCTCTCCATTAAATTCCTTCTCCTCTAGCACCGCTTGGGCACTAAATAAGGCCTGTTGCAGGTGCTCCAGGGTGGCCAGTAGATTGCGTTCCTCATTACGTCCGTTCATGATGTTGGTTTTTTAAGTTCTAAAAGCTTGGTCGGACCGCGTCGAACGTTGAAGCCTCGGTGTGGTGAATTTTTCATACCGCAAAAATATCTTTGGCGTGGTAGATTCCAATCGCCTGCCCGGCTCCATTTCCCAACTCATACAATGCATTGTGTTGTGATTTCTGCCAATGCAAAATTCAAAGTTGAGCAAACTCTGCTCTGGGGACTTTTTTCCACCGTGGTATGTTTAGAACACTCTAAACATGCAGGGTAAAAAATAATCAAATTAACGATCGCACTTGTATAATCTATACTTAGACAAGAAAACCATAAAATGCAATCCTACACGTACACATAAAAAAAAGACCCATGTCCAACACCACTGTAACAAATTAAATGTTTTATGGGCATGGTCTCAGATAACCGATCTTTAGCCATTAAAATAGGATCTTGCCACGAATAATAATGTAAGATGAATCCCTTTCAAGAGGGTGTAATGGAAAACACTTGTACGTTTTAATTGCTTGTGCGGCGGGCCCACAGAGCGGCCACATTTCAACCCCCCGTGGATCACTGCGCTGATCCATGGCTAGACTAAGCTAACATATTCGAACTCATGAGAAAATAAAATCAGTTTCAATTCAGAACTCAACAGATGTAGATGTCTTTTCATCTTGGTTTGGTCAAGGCATTTACATTTTGGTCCTTCGACGTCTTTGTAGTTGCACCTTCTATGGTAATGCAACTCAAAGAACAAACCGGCGCCTCAAAGATTCTGTTAAGTGCAAGTCACTTACAGCTACAGGCTGTAAAATAGGTTACTCTGTATTCCCCCCTGTTGGTAAGATGCAGAGTATAATTAATTAAAAGCAAAAAGATACAAAAGAGTCTTTTCTGTTTGTGTGTGACAAAAAATTTATAATTAAATTTTTTGTGATATTGTGGTCGAGAAATCGACAATTATTTGAATAAAAAAAAAAAAGTTTAAATAATAATTTTGCCACCGTGCAAATATTGTGCGTATTCGAGGCCGTAACATCGAATAAAAATATTGTGCGTATTCGAGGCCGTAACATCGAATAAAAATATTGTGCGTATTCGAGGCCGTAACATCGAATAAAATTGTGACATTGTGGTCGAGAAATCGACAAGTTTAAGTACAGCGTTTTCGAGGCTTACATCGAAAAAAGTTACAGTTACTGTTCGTGTAAAAAACATCGTGAAAAAAAAACAAACATCATCACAAAATCAAAAAATCTACAAAATTACTTAAAAAAAAAGAAAAGGAAAATCAACAAGAAATAAAAAGTTGACTGTAAAAAAAAAAAATCATCATCAGTCGCTAATCGACAGTTAAAAAAAAAAAATTTAAGACGACCCGTGTGAGTGACAATCCGCCCCTTACACCTTCGTGGGAAAAACACATTAAACCTTTGCGATGACCGGCACCGCCTGAGCTCATAGGCCCAGGACATCAGCAGCTGAATCGACAAAATAGCCTGTGCTGCCAGCACCGGCCCCGTTCGGCGCGCCAAGCCGGACCACGGAGGAAGGAACAACAAGTTGCTGCAACAACTACAACACCTGCTACTCAGCGAAGAAAATATAATCTGCGGCCACAAGGACTTCAGCGTCAACAACTACAAACTGCAGTCCCGACGACTTCAAGCTGCAACCCATATTTGTCATTTTATCCCGCCGGCAGGACCTCACTACGGAGGTGTTGATGAAGGTGGGGTAAAAGTTCTTAAAGCGACAACAAAATCAGCGGCTCCAAGACGACAGCGGGCTACAACTGCAGAGAAACGAGGTCCAACGACAAGCGGCGCATGAAGTTAAGTTTTATTTAAGATACTTTAGAAAAGTAATAAACTTAAATATTTTTATATTATATTATCTTAAAATTTTATATCAAAATGGTGTCCGATAAAACAGTCGTTTGCAAGTTTTCTAAATCGATCGAGCAATTAGAAAATTATTTAAAAGAAACGTTTGATGCAATTAAAGAAAATGAAATAGTAACCTTTCAAATTAGAATAGATAAAATAAATTTTTATTGGAAAAAGCTAGTTAGCTTAAAAGAAGACGAAATGATAGATGTTAATAATGAATATGATGATGTTTTAGAAGAATTAGAGTTTGACGTTTTAACTGTAACAAAAGATATGAAAGAAAAACTTGAGAATATTGTGCCGAAAGTGGGGGCTGTTGCAAGTCAAAAAATTGATGATTTGCCAACACTTCCGAAAATTGAGGTACCCACATTCTTTGGGGATTCCAAAGATTGGGACCTGTTTTATGAATTATTCACTGAACTTATTCATTTCAGGGAGGATCTTAGTCCTACCCTAAAATTTAATTACCTTAAGATTTCACTTAAGGGAGAAGCGAGAAATGCAGTTTCTCACTTGTTGTTAGGTTCAGGGGAAAATTATGTTACCGCTTGGGAATTGTTAATTAAGCGGTATGAAAATAAAAGGAAAATATTTTCCGACCAGTTGAACCGCCTTATTGAGCTTCAAAATTTAAATGTTGACTCAGTTAGGCAGTTAAGAATGTTTATTGACACGATTAATGAGTCAATTCACATAATAAAATTAAAGGCACAGTTATCTGATGAGGTTGATAAAATCTTTGCACATATAATTATTAAAAAATTTAACATAGAAGCTCTGCATTTATATGAGAGCCATGTTAAAAAGAACAAGGAAATTCAAATATTATCCGATGTCATGGATTTTTTGGAGCAGCGACTAAGTTCGATAAGCTCGTTTCAGGATGAAAACCCTGTTAAAAAAGTGTTTACAATTAATGTAAAAGAATTTCCCACTTATAAGTGTCCAATTTGCAAAGTTGTGGGACACACTATTTTTAAATGTCACAAATTTAGAGCTCTAAATTCAACAGAAAGGTTGGATAAAGTTAAAAAGGCATTTTTATGTTTTAAATGTCTGAAACACCCTTACAGGAAAAATGCGTTAGCGAAACATCGTGTCCGCATTGTAAGGGAAATCACCACTGCATGCTACATGCTAGTTTTGGCCAAAACCAAAAATTTCAAAATGTGAATACATGCATGACAACGGAACAAGTGTTGCTACCTACAGCGCGTGTTCAAATAAAATCTTCTAATGGAGATTTTAAAAATTTTAGGGCTTTGATTGACACAGGGTCACAGAGCACAATAATTTCGGAAGAATCTGCGCAGATTTTAAAGTTACCGAAAATTCGATCTGAAACAGAGATCAGTGGGGTATCTTCCACGGAAAGGTGCATCTCGAAGCACAAAATTAATATTTTAATTAAAAGTGAAAACAATAGGAAAACTTTACAAGTTGAAGCCATTGTGCTTCCAAAAATAAAGATAGATCTTCCAGTTAACACAGTTGATGTTGACAAATACAAATGGGAGAAATATAAGTTAGCTGACCCCGGCCTTGATAATCCAGGCCGTGTTGATATGATTATTGGGGCAGATTTTTACACTCATATTTTACAGAACGGAGTTGTTAAAATCGATGGGCTCCTGGGTCAAAAAACGGATTTCGGTTGGATTGTTTCTGGATGCCAAAGATCCAAAAGAAAGAAAACAATCGTAGGAACCACTTTCAAAATTAAAAAAAGTTTTGGAGTTTTTTAAGAAAAATATATTATAGTTTTCATTTTATCCCGCCGGCAGGACCTCACTACGGAGGTGTTGGTGAAGGTGGAGTAAAAAAGGGTAATAATCATCTTAACAAAATATATAAGACAGCTTGACAAATTGTAATGAAAAATATTTAATTGTGAGAAATTCATATTTCTTAAAAAAAAAAAAAAAAAAAGGACCATAGACAGTTTAAAGTCATTTTAATCAAGCGCTCGTGGCGGTGCGCTACAAACACCGCTCGCATGCAGGTAATTTAGGAAACCCAAGCAAGGCAAGTCAGACAATTCAAAAGAAAGTTTAAAACAAAAAATAATGCAAAATTCATATAAGTATTTGGGAATTAGGGTTTATAAATATTTTAAATAATACAAGTTTTAGAACAATTACAATTTCAATTACAAAAGTAAAAGCCTGTCTTTCGGGAACAATAATGTTTTCAGGGAAACGATCAGGTGCTAAATCATGCCTATTAATAAACGTTGATCATGGTCGACTCAATACCAATACTTTAATTTCAGCTTTTAAAAAAGATAGATTCAATCAATTATATAAAAATAATTTAGATTTGCAATCTAACTATGTAGAATTCGTAAATGAATTAACTGACTAAATAAGATACTTGATCTAGCTAAGCAAGGGATTACACTGCTCGAGTTAACAATAAGTTTCTAATTGCTCACTACAATTTACAAACGAAAGAGTAAAGAAATGTGTTTACATATTGTAAAATAAATGTTGATCAATTAATATCTTAACTAAAGAAATACAGTAAATAAAATAGCAAAAGTTTTATGTAAAGATTTGAAGATTTGCTTCTGAACATGAGTGTTAAACAATTGGATACAAATTATTGTTATGTTAACAATTTAAACTATATAAAAAGTACTATAAGGAAAGTACTAAATGAAATAATGTAAACAAGGCCGTTAATATGGTAAAATTACCGCAACCATACAACTTATCAAATAAATACAGTCCACTTGTTATTTGTGTTGCAATTGTTAATAAAATAAATATAAAAATATATAAATCCATTTATTGGTTATAAACTTATATTAACGGCCCTTGTCAAAGTATTCAAAATAACAATATAAAATTTGTATGTTTGTATATATGAATACAAAATAATAAATAATGATTAAGTTAAATTGTAAAGTACTTCTCGTACTACATCTCGGCGCTTTTCCTGGCCTTTTGCAGAATGTTTAGAACACTCTAAACATGCAGGGTAAAAAATAATCAAATTAACGATCGCACTTGTATAATCTATACTTAGACAAGAAAACCATAAAATGCAATCCTACACGTACACATAAAAAAAAGACCCATGTCCAACACCACTGTAACAAATTAAATGTTTTATGGGCATGGTCTCAGATAACCGATCTTTAGCCATTAAAATAGGATCTTGCCACGAATAATAATGTAAGATGAATCCCTTTCAAGAGGGTGTAATGGAAAACACTTGTACGTTTTAATTGCTTGTGCGGCGGGCCCACAGAGCGGCCACATTTCAACCCCCGTGGATCACTGCGCTGATCCATGGCTAGACTAAGCTAACATATTCGAACTCATGAGAAAATAAAATCAGTTTCAATCCAGAACTCAACAAATGTAGATGTCTTTTCATCTTGGTTTGGTCAAGGCATTTACATGGTATAAATAAAAGAATGGGTTAACTTGACTGGTTATTTATTTACACAACTTATTAAATAAAAACTAACTAATCTTGTGACCAAACGTGTGGTAAATTAACAAATTGAGAAATGGGAAAATCGGGTTTAAATTCCGCGGCCAGACACGCACTCGATGACAGTTGTAGTTCGACTCCTCTTTGCACTTATTTTCAGCTTCTTAGGTGTGTAGGCCGTGGAGAGTCGGAGAGCTTGTATGGAGAGCGCGAGGGGTGCTAGAAAACCTAACATGCCGGCCCCAAAATACGGACATCCGTATTTTAAGTCTAGAAAAGTTTGCTCTATGGTTCTGTGAAAGAGAAAAGTGTTTATCGTAACAAAAGCAAGCGATCAAATAAATGTGAGACATTAAAATTAATCAGATTCGTTATAACTTGGAAGAGGTAATCGACAAATCTTAGATACGGATCGCTTGTAAATTCCATTGGCAGTTTTGACCGTCACAACGCGAGTTAAATCATCCGCCCCAGGGTGCACGTCGATAATCCTTCCCAACTTCCATTCATTTGGGGGAGAGCGATCGTCCTTGACGATTACAAAATCATCGATGCTTAAATTGCTGGTCACATGTCGCCATTTGGGTCTTGCTTGTAAATGTGAAAGCCAATCAGAGCTCCATCTATTCCAAAATTGGCGCAGCAGTCTCTGATTGTTTAAAAAATGTTGCATTAAGGAACCGTCCTTATTTGTGGGTTCTGGCAGGGCTAGCAACGAATCTCCAATAAGAAAGTGAGCAGGCGTAAGAGCCGAAAGATCATCTGGATCAGCTGAGAGGGGACATAATGGTCGTGAATTAAGGCAAGCCTCAATTTGGGTTAGCACTGTGGATAATTGTTCATAGGTCATCCGAATTCCACTAAAGGTTCTATTTAGATGGGTTTTTACGGCCTTTACATTTGCCTCCCATAACCCACCGAAGTTTGGACTATGGGGCGGATTAAAATGCCATTGAATCCTTCGACGTGTTAGCTCAGGGATAACCGTTGTCTTCATCTCTTCAATGAATTCACGATGCCATATTTTAAGTGTCTTGTCAGCTCCAATAAAGTTGGTCCCACAGTCACTATACATGTGTGAGCACAGCCCACGCCGACCGATGAACCGCTGTAGTGCCCATAAAAAATGTTGAGTTGACAATCCGGTAACCACTTCGAGATGGATTGCCTTTGTTGCCAAACAGATAAAAACTGCGATATAAGCTTTATACGTAGAGTGCCCTCGCAGTCTGGACGCCTTGATCTCGAGCGCTCCAGTGTAATCGACACCTGTGGCTTCGAACGGCCGGTTCGGTGGATTGACTCGGTGCAATGGTAAGTCACCCATTTGTTGTTGGCTGGGTCTGGGTCTATGCTTAAAACAGACAACGCATTTTCGCAAAATCCTTTTAGTCGCTGGCTTTCCATTCACAATCCAAAATTGGTGCCGAATGGTTGCCAACGTAAGTTGTGTGCCACCGTGTAATGTATTTAAATGTGCATTCCGAATCACAAGGTCAGAAAATGGATGATTGCTAGGCAGGATTATGGGATTCCGTTCGCTTTCGCTTAAATGAGTGGCTCTGCGTAATCTTCCGCGTACACGTAAAACACCCACGGCATCCAAAAAAGGTGCTAGTTGACCTAGTTTGTTGGATCTGGGTAATGGTTTGTTCCTTTGCAGTAAGGAGAGCTCCATTTCAAATACTTCATGTTGGACAATCCGTGATATACAGGATATAGCATCATTCAGTTCTTGTACAAGTATGGGTCCGGACTGGCGCTTGCCTTTGGACTGTTTGAGGTTATGAATAAATCTCCTAACGTAGGCCATCACATATAGCAATTTGTTGTAGGATGAAATAGACGGCAAAATTGATTCAGGCATGAGCACGGTATGATTTATTATGGCAGTTGGCTTTTCCTCAGTGAGACTGGAGTCCATGTCCAGAGTAGAAAAGCCGCTGGCTGGCCATTGACTCTCAGGCTGTTTTAACCACGAAGGGCCAAACCACCACAGTTCGTGAACTGCAAGTTGGTCAGGCGTGAGACCTCGTGACGCGCAATCTGCTGGATTGTCCAACGTCGATACATGCCTCCATTGGCTTGGTGTGCTGTTTTCCAATATTTTCCCGCATCTGTTTGAAACAAATGTTTTCCAACGTGAGGGATTGCCGCTTATCCAGAATAAGACAATTGTTGCATCCGACCAAAAATACGTTGTGAGTGTTTGGCCGGATAACCGCAAGTGCGAGGTTATCCACTTGGCTAGTTCCGTAGCCAACACAGCACCGGAGAGCTCAACTCGTGGTATAGTGAGTGGCTTGATGAGAGTAACCCTGCTCCTAGCAGTTAGTAAACGCGTGACACATGTGCCGTCCAAACTCTCGGCTCGAAAATATGCGCAGGCAGCAAATGCTTGCGATGATCCGTCACAGAAAAGATGCAGTTGTAAAGAGGCTAATTCCTTGTTATCAAATCCCAACCAACGTGGGATCTTGATTTGTTAGATTTTTGATAAGTTTGCCTTGTACTTATTCCATCGATCGGCGATCTGACTGGGTATCTCTTCATCCCAATTCAGTCCCGTTGACTGGTTCGGTTCTCGTTCTACCTTCGCTGTCCATACATCCTTTAGTATGATTTTGGCTGCTACTATTACAGGAGCAATAAATCCCAAAGGATCATATAGACGGGCAACTGTGGATAATAAAGATCTTTTAGTACATAATCGATTTAACTCAAAATTTATTTTAAAGCCATAAAAATCTTCTTTGGGATGCCAATAAAGACCTAAAGTTTTGATAGCATCTTTATTACCAAGTTCAAAAATGTTTTTGTTGGACATATGATCAGCAGGAATAGTTTGAAGGAGCTGCGAATTATTAGCTGCCCACTTGCGAAGTTCCATGCCTGCCGATTTTAGAGCTGCCACTAAGTCATCTCGAATTTGCAGTGCTCTTTCGATGGTCGCATGCCCACTTTGCACGTCATCCACATAGATCTCATGGAGCAAAACGTTTTTAGCTAACGATGGGTTCGCCAATTCATAATGACTCCAGCTAAATCGGTTTGCAAAGCTGGTCCAACACACAGCACCTGATTTAGTGATTTTCCATTGGACGTTTGGCAAGAGGCATCGTATACAACTCGAAGCTTGGTGGTTATACTCGTTTCTTTTAGAACGGCATGATGTGGTAGAGTACAGGCAGTATAGGAGTTTCCTTGGTTATGTTGTTCTTCAGAGCCTGTAATTTCCGCAATTTGGTTTAGTTCAAAATAATCGTTGATGACCTCAGTATAATTTGTGGCAAGATTAGGTTGGCGCTGGAATTTCCTTTCTAGCAAGTGGAAACGATTGAGCGCAATTTGACGTGACCTTCCGATTACTTGAGAAGGATCGAATAGACATTTCAAGGGTAGTCGTACCCTATATTTTCCGTTTGGTTGTCTGATATGTGTGCGTTGAAAGTGGTCCTCGCACCACTGTTCTTCCTGTGTAAGGTGACGAGGTTCAGTAATATAATCAAGCTCAAAGAATTTTTGTACCATCTGGTCTAAGCTTGAATGATGACATTGAATTGTAGCCACATGTGAGCACCTTGTAGTGGTGGGACCAAAAATGATCCAGCCGAGCTGCGTATGCTGCGCCATGGGTTGATCAGGATTTCCTGTACGCAATTGAGGTAACATTAGTGTGGGTAGAATGTCTACTCCGATAATTAAGTCAATGGATCCAGGCTTGTAGCACGTTGGATCGGCAAGCTGCAAATCCTTTAGATGTTCCCAGCTGCGTACGTCGATTTCCGTTTTAGGCAAAAAAGATGTAAGTGATGGCAAGACAAACGCTCGGTCTACGGATACAGAAAACTGCGGGTTGACACGTGATCCCAACTTAAACTCGGCAGTATGCTTGCAGGCTTTAGATGTCTGTCCTCCTATTCCTGCAATCTCGGCGGTAATTGGATGACGTTTTAACCCCAGCCCTTGTACTAGACGCTCCGTAATAATTGTGCCTTCTGAGCCATGATCGATAAGTGCTCTTGCCACTGCTGCTTGGCCACTTTTATTGTTGATCAGCGTAACAAGTGCGGTGGCAAGTAGCATAACTCGAGGTGTTCCAGTAGATGCTACAGCAGAAACAATTTGGGTAGAGCTGGATGCTACTGATGAGTTGGTATTGGTAGCATGTGAAGGATTTGAAATGCTTGATGATTGGACCTGTGAAGAAGAATGCGTTTTAGTTTGAGTTGGAAAATGTAGCAAACTATGATGACGCTGTCCGCATTGAAGGCAATTTTTGGTGCTTTTGCATTGATTTAAAGCATGAGACAGACTGAGACAATTTAAACATGCCTTTGTGCGATCGACAATAAGTTTTCGTTCGAAACAGTCCTTGGATAAAAAGTCAGGGCAACGACGCAATATATGTGACTCGCCGCAGTGAGCGCAACGAAAGGAACCTGCTGTGCCAGCGTTAGTGTGGAAGCTATTGGTTTTGAACGATGTCGTGCCTGATTGTTTAGGATTTGGGTGATTGCGAGGAGCAGTATTATACCGTGTGCCTTGAGACGTACTGCGATTCTCGATGACGTCAATGCTGATGAGTCGATTGTTGAGAAATGTTTCAAAGGTATCAAAGGTTGGAATTTCCACGGTGCTGCCAAGAACGTGCTCCCAGGCTTGGAGCGTCACGGATGGAAGCTTAGACACCAGGTGGTGTACAATCCAGTGATCGCAGGCAGCAATGGCGATTTTTAGACGTTTGAATTCATTAATGCAAACGTTAGCTACGTTTAACATATGTTTTAAATCGGAAGACTGCTCTTTACTTAACGATGGCAGCTCGAACAACGAGTTCATATGATACATGAACTGAAGACGTGGGTTGTTGTACCGCTTTACAATCAGATTCCAGGCAGTAATGTAATTAACTTCGGTTAGATCCATTCGCTGAACATCCTGATCTCGATCGTTGGGCATAGCTTGCTTCAAAAAATGGAATTTCTGAACGTCAGATAGGGCCTGGTTATCGTGAATGAGTTGCACAAACGCGTCATGGAATGCAGGCCAGTCTATAAACTTGCCCGAATACTTGGGTACCGGTAATTTTGGCAATTGGACTGCAGACACAGGAGCTGTCGCAGCCAATGTACTATTTGCCGATGGTACAGTTACAGATGGTTCCTCGTTTGCTGGAAACAGAAATTCCCGTGCTTCACAAATGGCTCAATATATGCTGATATATTCTTCGTCAAACTTAGCAGCTGTTTGTTGAGTGAAATAGGCATGTTCCGTGGCGCCAAGTTGCTGAATAATAGACGTATGCGTTTGATGAAATTCAGTTGAGAGCTCTGTTAATTTTGACAACCGAACTTGGAAATACACCTTTGTTTTGCGGCTCTTACTATCCCTTTTAAAATTATTATAAAATTGTGTAAGTCGTGCAGTTGTATCCAGCTGTAAGGCATACAGTTTGTCGATGTTGGCAACGCCGGTCTCGCTCTTGTCGTTCGGCATGTTTGAGTGAAATTAAATAAACTGCGCTCACTTGATCGTCGCATATGCTCAATAAACACTCACCCTTTGTTTTGTCTCTCTCTAATTTGAGCGCCGCCGCTGCCGACTAGCACAAGTAACGACGAAGAGCAGCGTGGTCCCACGAAGACAAGCACAAAGCGAACAGCGAACAGCGGTGTGGTTGTGGTCCCACGAAGATCAGCACAAAGCGCAGGCTGCGCTTAACGGTGAATTGTCGGGTTGGTAGTGCGCGCTGGCATGTACTGAACAGTTACTTTACAGAAGTTTTATTTGAATGTATGTATGTAAAATAACTTGAAATCGACCACAGTTGGCACACAAGGTTTAGTATTATCAATTTAACAAATGGTAAATTAGTTTGGGTGGAAGTTCCCCTCATGGGCCACCATAAAATGTTGTGATTTCTGCCAATGCAAAATTCAAAGTTGAGCAAACTCTGCTCTGGGGACTTTTTTCCACCGTGGTATAAATAAAAGAATGGGTTAACTTGACTGGTTATTTATTTACACAACTTATTAAATAAAAACTAACTAATCTTGTGACCAAACGTGTGGTAAATTAACAAATTGAGAAATGGGAAAATCGGGTTTAAATTCCGCGGCCAGACACGCACTCGATGACAGTTGTAGTTCGACTCCTCTTTGCACTTATTTTCAGCTTCTTAGGTGTGTAGGCCGTGGAGAGTCGGAGAGCTTGTATGGAGAGCGCGAGGGGTGCTAGAAAACCTAACACATTGCCTTTTCTTCGTAGTACAACACACCGAATTCGGTTCGGCCCTAACTTTGCATTATACCCTTCGGCCCGATTACTTTGTTTAAAGTTCTTTCGGTATACGACCTGGCCCACAGTAAATTCGACCATGCGGCTACGGGTGTTGTATGCTTTCTCGGCTTTTTCGTGAGCCTGCGTAAGTCCTTGTTTTATCTTTGTCCTAATTAATTCCATTTTATCTGGTAACATTAGGAGTTGTCCCGCAGTTTCTAAACCTCCCAGAAGCCTACGCACCGGATACGCACTGGCATGAGTAACCATGCGCGTACCAAACATAGCGTAGTATGGTTCCAGCCCCAAAGCTTCATGGTGCCCACTTCGTAGAGCACACGCTATTCGGCTTAGCTGAGAATCCCAGTTTCGCTGGTCTTTGTCAGTCGTTGACCTAAGCATTTGTAGGATGGATCGGTTTACCCTTTCGGCCGAATTACTCTGAGGTGAGTAATACGCCGTTCGCACTGGCTGAACCCCATACTGGCTGAGAAATTCAGTGAAGACATGTGACACGAATTGTTTTCCATTGTCAGAGTGAATGAACTGAGGCACGCCATATTCATGAAAAATATTCTTTTCAAGGAATTTGACTACCTCGGCTGCAGTAGCGGTTTTCATGGGCTGCAGCCAGACAAATTTTGTAAAATGATCTATGCACACAAAAATTACTGTATTACCCGATTTTGTTCTGGGATATGGTCCCATAAAATCGATAAATAATCTTTGTAGTGGAAGATCAGTTATAAGTTGTTGTCCCATTGGTGGTCTACTAATTTTGTTAGAGGTTTTGCTGATTTTGCAAATTTCACAATCTTTAACTACTTTTTGCACTTCTATCGTCATAGATGGCCAATAGTAATATTGTCGCAGCCTTGCGAGTGATTTATGAAACCCTCCGTGTCCAGCGGTGTTGGCATGGTGTGATCTCCAAACTAGATCAGATCGTAGTTCGACAGGTACCCAAAGTTTCCAGGCCCTATCATTGTGGATCACATCATGTGAACTAAAACCTAAGCGTTTATATACAAAACCCCCAGATGTTTGGGTGTCTAGTATTTTTCCTGCATTTTCCTTAATCCGTTGGATTAACATTTTGTATTCCGTAGATTGAAAAGCGGGCGACTTGAGGTCTAGTTGTAATTCTAGTGTATCAGTAGAAGGCGTTTTAATTTCGTCCATATGTACTCGTGAGAGTGCATCTGGAACAACATTTAAAGTCCCCTTACGGTGTTCGATTGTAAAATCAAATGCCTGTAATTTAAGACTCCATCTAGCTAGTCTCCCGGCTAAATCTTTTTGGCCCATAAGCCATTTTAGACTAGCATGGTCTGTAATAACTTTAAATGGCATCCCTTCTACATACGCACGAAATTTGCTGATACTAATTATCGCAGCGTAACATTCCAATTCGGTTATGCTGTAATTTCGCTGAGCTTTGTTTAGCTTCGCGGACACATAAGCAATTGGATGCTCGCCGCCGTCATCGTCGGTCTGAAATAAAACACCCCCCACACCCGTTGTAGAGGCGTCGCATTGTATAGTGAACGGTTTCTTAAAATCTGGTGTGAGGAGCACGGGCGAGCAATTTGTGCATAATTTTGGATAAAGCGCCGGTACCACCCAGTCATTCCCAAAAACCTTCGCAGTTGTTTGGCGGAAGTTGGTTGTGGAAAATCCTGAATAGCTTTAATTTTAGACTGGTCAGTTTTAATACATCCCCCACCTACAACATATCCCAAATATTTGGCCTGGCGGTAGCAGAATTTACTTTTGTCTACATTGACGGTCAGTTTTGCCCGTTTTAGACTATCACTGACCTGCCTCAACATTTCCAAATGTTCTTCAAAAGTAGGAGAACACACCAGCAGATCATCCAGATATACAAATACATTATCGCGCAGCGTGGCTGGAATTACTTTATCCATCAGCCGGCACATTCTCTGCGCAGCGTTACATAAGCCGAACGGCATAACTGTAAATTGATATAAGGGTCTGCCGGGTACGGTAAATGCTGTTTTTTCTCTACTTTTGGCTTCCAGTGGGATTTGCCAAAAGGCGTCTCTTAAGTCAATTGCAGAAATATAATATGTTTCTTGCAGTCGACTTAATAGGCCCTCAATATGTGGTAATGGGAATGCATCTTTTATCGTCCGTGAGTTTACCTTGCGAGCATCTAAACAGAGGCGGTTCTTGGTGCCTTTCTGTACTAGGGTTACTGGAGAACTCCAGCTACTGTTACTTTCTTCGATCACTCCTAATCCAATCATTCTGTCTAGCTCGGCAAACACCAATTGTTGTTTGGCGGGCGAGATTGGATAGTGTCGCTGTTTAATAGGTAGATTTTCTTGTGTAACTTCAATCACATGTTCTTCTAAATCGGTTTTCCCTAAGCCCATGTCTGTACAAGATGGAAATGTATTAATTAGTTTCTTCAAAATAGCTTCCTGTTCTGCCGAAAGTTCATGTGGCGTGTACGCCGTTTCTTGCCTGTGCGTATCTTCTTCGGGTATGATTGCCCCTGCCTCCACTTCTGCAATTTGCGACAAACGCTGCCCAGGCAGCGGTAGTTTAAACTCATCCCAGAATTCAATTCCGAAATAAAATGGCTTCTGCAAGGCTGGCACTATTAAAAATTCTAACTCTTTTGTTTCCCCTTCCCATTCTACTGGCAGCGTGATCATGCCGGTAACCTGAGTCTTCCCCCCGCTCGCGGTTTGAACCTTTTGTTTTCTTAGCGTTCGTACTTTTTGCTGTCTCCCTTTCAAAAACTCCTCCGCCCCTTTTCCAATACAGTTGGCGCTGGCGCCTGTATCTAGTAGCGCTAATATTTCTTCTCCATCTACTTTAGTTTTGGCATAAAGGCGGTTGTCGTTTTTCAGGCTGACTATAGAAGCTACTAATTTCTTTTTACACTTTCGGGCCACTTCTATAGTCTGATGCAAGTGTCGAAGCTTTTTGTTGTTTCTGTCCGGTTCCCCCTCGCCTTCTCTTTGATCCGAGCCAAAGATACGCGCGCGAGCCGCTTCATATTCCAATTCCCGCTGATGCAATGTTTTGTATGGGGAAATCTGTATGGGGCTCGCGAAGGTTTTGTTTACTGTGCCCCCGACTCTTTGGTCGGGCGTGCTGGTAAAAAAGGTGCCGATATCGAGTGATATGACTCATCTTTGCCGCACGTATGGCACACGGTTTCATGGAACCGCGCCTGACAAGCCGTTCCGTCTGTTGCCCCGCGCCGTCGGTAGAAATCTCCCGGCTTGTTGCAGGTGTAACAGAGGTACAGGTGGAATGGCGAGTTACAGCCGCCTCCTGGTTCTGGTCGCTTCCCGTTGTCGTAAGATCTCTTCTCGGGACTCTGGCGGAATGGATTCCCTCTTCCGGTTTTCTCCTGGCCGGTGTCTGGCGGTCGCCTAGTCTTTTGAAAAGTCTCCAGTTAGAATTCCTCGGCCTCACTTTCTTCTTCAAACTCGTTTGCTATCTCATGAACATGCCTTGGACGTGCTCTTTTCTCTTTGATCCATTTTTCCACTTGTCTTCCTTTCTTTTTGAAATCAGCCAGGGTGGATATTTCGGTGGCCATGAAGAAATTTCCCATTTGTGAGTTCAGGTTTTCTTTGAGGATTTCCACAAAGTTGCTTTCAGGGATCTTGGTCTTCAATTTGAACTGCAAATTATGCATTGCCGAGATGTAGTCATCCAGGCTCTCATTGTATCCCTGGTGGCGCTCCATTAATTCTTTAATGGTCACGTAGTCGTTGTCCGAAGTTGAAAATGCTTTGGTCATTTCACGTGTCAAAGAATTGTATCCGTAGTCCGGGTCGTTAGCTTTGTCTTCAAGTAGCTGCCAGTACCATTTTAACGCGGCGCCAGTGAGTAGGCAATGGAATTCTCTGAATATGTGTTCATTTGAACACTTATATAGTTCCTTCATCCGTTCCACTCGGAACAGAAAACTTTCTACCGATGTTCCCCTGCTCGAGCCATCGTACTTGAGATTCCATTTGTCCATTCGGACATTTCGATTCTCCGTTGTCGTACTGGCTGCTTGCATACGGTCATCTCGCCTCCCCGCTGGTCGCTGGTTGAAGTTGTTGTTATTGGGTGGCGGCGATCCTGCAGGTGAGAAATCTATACCTGCGCCGGTAGTGGCTTCGTTGGTCATATTTGGCGTCCGAAGGGTCAAATCTTGGTCCACTAAAAGTAGCCGTTGCGGAGTTGAACTAGTTTCCCCAACTAGGTCTCTCGACGCGTTGGAACTATTAGCCTGGACTTCTGTCATCTCAATCACGCGAGACTGCAGCGTTATCATTTGCGCATTTAACTCTGTTATTTGGGTGGCAAATGCGGCTTTTATTTCGTTGCCCTGCACAATCATGGCTGACATCATCCGCTCCAGCCTGCTGTTAGCCATTGAGTAGCGCGGCCGGGATCGTGCGTGGGTGCTGGGTAACATACTGGACCTGCCTTGTGGTGGCCCTAAGTGTGGGAGTTCCCCGCCTACTGCCCCCAAGGTTTCGTCTCCCATGTCAAAGTTGTCAGCGTCTGCCAAGGTTCCCAAGTTATCAATTTTGCTGTTAAAGCTCAGCGACTGATTGTTTGCCGTTTGTGAACTAGTACCTGGCTGATCTTCCCTAGCAGTGCTTTGGCCTGGCTGACCGTCTCGTCTAGCGGCTAGTGTGGCTGACCTTGTCGTTCTAATTGGCGGTAATCTTATTGAGAGAATTTTCTTCTTCCCTGCCATTTGTTTTGGTTACTTAAGTAAGGCTTATTGCCTTTGTAACTGACCTTCCTATATAAATGAGGAAGTTGGCACGCTTATCGCACGCGCCTCTCGTATAAACAAGAAAAATAAATGAATTAAAAATAATTGAGGTAAATCCTCAAATTACTGTAGTGCTTCACAACGACTGTGAAAGGCGAGATAGGTTTTGATTCGCCGCTGCTGCATGCGATTGTGTGAAAATATATTTATATATATGTACGTGTGTTATTGTTGTTGACGACTTTTTGTTGGCATCAGCAATTTGGCTGACAATATTTGCAAAATAAATCAGACAATTAAAAACGGGTTCACTGGCAATTTGGATTACTTTTGGGTCAAGAAACCGTCCGAATTTTAAGCCCCCTCAACTATTCAAAATTCCCTAAGTAGGTAAAGTCGACGAATGCTTTAAATGGCCTCCACCGGAGTTACCAGTTTCACTCGTGTCCTCCTGGTGTCCCTCAGGGCTACAGACTACGAAGTTCTGCTTTTCCGGTAGAAGGCTCTTTGCTTGCGAGCTCAACCTCGGACTACAGGCTCCTCCGATTCCTGCTTTTCCTGTAGGCAACCCAGTCCTACTAATTTCTTCTCAGGGCTTCAAACTCCACTGGAGATTGATTTTCCTGTAGAAGATACTGTCCAAAACCCCCTCCCTCCTGTTCGTCGGAAAACAAAGAGACTCACTCGCAGACAGACGAAAGGAGCTTTATTCCAAACAGACGAAAGGAATTGCCCCCCTGCTTTCCTCTCTCTCTGGGCTCGAACCTCTCGAAAGACCTGGTACTATGCCTAGTGCAAGCGGATAGCGTCGGCCAGAGAGATAAAATTCCGTTCTCCCGCCCTTGTAGTTGTGGTATCCATACAGACTCGAACCTCTCGGGCGGCCTGGCATAACCTAGCTCAAACGGATAGCGTCGGCTGTATGGACACGGTCATTTCCCCCACCCCCCTTCTGTACTGGATCGACACACGAGCGACGAACCGCTACCCCAACCGATGACGACGACTTTATTATGGCATGACTGTATACTATTAAGACCGGTTGGTGGTGCGCCGCTGTTCGCCTGCGACCCTGCTCTTCTCGAACCTCTCGAGCGACCTGGCATGACCTAGTACAAGCGGATAGCGTCGGCCAGGAAGCGCATCTAAATTTTATTTACGTTAAATATTTTGTCTAAAAATGGTCTACACGTTTTTAAAGAGAAGTTATTATTATTTTATTTATTATCAAACAAGAAACTATGTTTTTCAGAATTATGATTTAATAGTTTAACATTTAAATAGAGTCTTCAAAGTCAAATGTCAATTCTAAAAACGGTAAGTCTCAGTTTGGAATGCCTTCCAGTTCTGCTACTATCTGTCTTTGAAGTTGATGACTTTAAAAGTACACAGCGAGAATTTATATGAATTAAAAATTTATTAAAAATTAAATTAAATATTTTATTAAAGATATTAAAAATGCTATTAAAATTGTTAGCTACTTTAGATACAGAATGTGTGATTTAAAATTCTTTAAAATTACTGAAAACTGTTGAAATGAATGTTAACATGTTTCTCGAAAAGAAAATAAATTTTTGGCAATAAAGGATGTAAGGATATTGCCTAAGTTGGGCGCCATACTTGTTACGTCGGTCCTACTTCGTCCTTTGAAGGACATATGTAAGTTTGAGGGAGTGGCCGCCCGCCAAGCACGATTTGGTGCAGCTGAGCTCGTCGGATTTGGGGTGGGTTCTTTGGACGCCACTCACCTCTCCACACGTAATCAAAGTAATTATTTACGTGCTTGGAAATACTAAATACTGTTAGTCAGTCTGTCTCTCAGTGTACACCGCCCGCAAGCTTCGCGAAAGCTTGATCGAAATCCGATCGGCAGTGTTTCAGCCAATGCCCTCCCCTTCACGACTTCGCGTGCCAATGGATCATCGCTGGCTGCGCTATATGATCCCCTAATGTATTTGCTGTTCGTCAAAAGTTATGTCATTGTTCTTGACCCAGTTTTTCCATTTATGCCAGTTCCCCCTTTATTTGGTTTCTACCAAGACATGGTTAATGTTCTGTTTACATTACAAATTTTATTGGATAAATATAAAAGTGCATGGTTGGATATAAAAGTGTGTGCTTAATAATAAAAATATAAATTGTCTCTTGACATTGTAATAAAAAAATGGTGAATTAAAATGATTAAAAATAATAGTGAATTATTCTTTAAACAAACAAATAAAATGATTAAAAATACATTTAATTAAAATTACTAACGGTATATAAAAATGAATAATTGTTTTTCTGGACAAATTAAAATTTCATTTCTTTAAAAATACAAAAGTTTAAAAAATATAAAAAAATACACGATACCATGTAAATAAAGAAAATATTAAAATTTTGATTAATTTAAAAGGTAATCAAAAACTACATTTAAAAAGGAAAAATTAAAAATGATAAAAAAAATGTTATTCTACAGATAATAATATTTCTCTCAGTGGAGGTGTGGGTGTAGCACATAAATATGTATAAATGTATATTGGTATAAGTGAGGAACTTCGGTTCCGTAGAGCTTACCCTCTTTAGAGGTCCAACGTCGAGAGATCTCTCGGTCGAATCTTGGGCTGTTAAAAGGAGTTATCGCATAAACATATTCATGTGCATTTGTGTTGTTGAATTAAAATTAATTAGGTATTCACTTATCCGATATTATAAAAAAAAAACATATGAATATATATTGATTGAAAGGTCAGAAAATATTTTGCCGCTGGTTAGCCGACAATGGTGTCATCTTCACTTTGGAGCTTTAAGGGGCGCGGTGCGGTACGCGGGGTGCATCACTGTCGGTCACTTTGTTGGGAGCAACGCTCGACGGCGGCGACGACTTCTCGAGCTCACTCGTATTTCATGTGCACCGGGAATTCAGTTGTTGTTTTTGTATGTTCGAATTATTAAATGCATTTAATTCGTTTTGAGTCTTTCTTGGACTTCTGGCTTTTGTTTTGGTTTTGCATTTAAATGCATTAAATTCGTTTGGTTATTTGGCATGAGTTTTGGTTTGGTTGTAGTGTTTGGCTGTCAGAATTTACGCGAACTATTCTTGTACTTGGAATTTGTTTCAGGCGTTAACTATTGTATTTGGGGAGGCACAAAACTTTAATTGTATTGTTTTTGAGTTTACTATTTATTTACTGACGGTCGGGCCAGTTGGCTGCCAGAGTGACAATTTTGTTTAATTCATGTCCTTGATCACGGCGACTTTGGACCGAACGCTTGTATGCACGGAGGGCTTTCAGTATTAACAGGATAACTAATAGTCCAGCAATGAAACACAGCACGTTATACACTTTGGAAATTTCGTCCTTGTGACCAATAATTTCAACATTGTTCACCACGTTGGCAGTATTATCCGAAGCTTTTGACGTTGTCGAACCCATGATGGAAAAAGGATTTAATACAACTTTCAAGGATATTTAGTTTGAGTTCTGGGCCATACTGGCAGGATCTTTAATTTCAAAACTGATTGTTTTTGGTTGAATGTCGCGGTGCCGAGGTTCCCAGGTTCTGGACTGTCTTCTGCTCTCAAAATTGGGGTCTTTTATACCAGTGACCGTGCCTAGCTTCGCCTATGGGTCACCGGAATGGAACATCAAGGTGTTCCCACCTAGGTGCATCAGTTCCCCTCTGTATTCTAATTGGCCAAAGTCTTATTTTGGGTCATCTTTGTTCGAGTACCGGACAGTTCGATCAACCCGGCAGTATTTCGTTACCTATGAGTGCATGGCCCTATTCGTCTAGTTAAGGCGGTGTCATTTTTCTTTTGACCGAGCCAAAGTCCGGTGAAATTTGTCATCATAGTTCTTATGGGGCACGGGAATGCACGACTCAATGTGCGTATATTGTGAAATGCTCCCCTCTTGGTTTTCTCTTATGCCCTGAGCTAAGATCTTACGTTGGTCCTAACCGGCGTACGTAACAATCTCGAGCAAAGGGCGCTGGACCCAGCAGCTCATTCCCGGCGTTGAGTCGTGGGCTATCAGAAAGCATGGGCAGGTAGATTTCTAGCTTACGCAGGTGCTAAGCGGGCACGGAGTGCGGGAGAGGGGTTGTGAAGGACGCCTTGCATATTCTGCTTGAGTGTCACCGGTTCAGCCACGAGAGACAAGCGCTGGAGAAGATAGCTGGCGCAAGGGTTCAGCCTGGGACAATTGTACCCATGCTGTCGAAACGGAGAGCCTGGGAGGCGACAGCAGCATTCGCAGCGAGCGTTTTGAGAGACGAGACAGAATAGGCGGCCATTCATTGCGCGAAGCAATGCCTTGCGGCGGTACCGCGCAAAACGGTTTCCTTAAAAGCACTCCACGCAGATCAACTGGTGAACACAACCGCTTAACTTCTTCGTACTCCATTTACGCAGTGTAGGCACTCTGGGCCACATAGCCTGTTAGGAAAGTTTACTTACAGAGTACTTTTAGGAAAACAAAAGGAACGCGTCCTCTCGCGGCGGAACTACAAAGCTGAATCGACTAATGTTCTATCGATACTGTAACGACCGTGTTTCGAGTTGTCTTGGTTTCGTGAAGAAATTTTTATCTTGGACCCCCCTTCTCTATATTTCCAAATCTCGTGTCCGAGATGAGTAAGCAAAGATGGATAAAGTTAACGAGTTATATATATTTAATTATCTTCGTGCTGAGGCTTCTCGTTGCTCGTGCGGTCTTCGGATGCCTTTGCTGGACTCTCGGTAGGATCATTCGCTTTTTGAATCTGTGGTCGCGGCTAGTTAAAGGTGATGTCGTATGTCATGCTCTGGTGCCTTGGGTGCTTTTTGTTTAATAGTTGTTTAATAAGCCATGCATCGCTATACCCTGTATTCTTAGTCAAAGGTGCTCAGACAATGTTAATAATTCGTCGAAGGCGGTTGGATGCATCATGCTCTGCGCTAGGATTGGTCGTGCTCTTATGCTCGGACGACCTATACTACTGGGTAGGTAAGGGGATCGCAAGGACCCAGAGAGAGAGGACTACAGGGAAGTTAAAGGGGATCGGATAGACCCAGCTCTGATACCCTATATTATAATTAATAAGGGACTGCATACTTGGATGCTTCGAACCATTGGGTATCCACGGGGATCGGGTAGACCCAACCTGGATGCCCTAAACTCAGTTCTGGTTTCCTTTACTACAGAGTATTTTAAGGGGATCGGAAAGACCCAGCTGTTGTACTCTCTCCTTGTAAGTCAGAGTCGATTGAATAAATCGGTCTCTGCTATGGTTACTTCTACTTCCCGTGGAAATGCCCGCCTTTCATGGCTGCCTGGCGATATTCGATCTTGATACTCGATTTTCAATAGTTATCGATCCGAAACAGTGTTGATTTTTCTATTTGCTCTTGCCGATAGTTAAGATATGAGTCTTTCCCCAGGGCTGCCCGCTGTAGGACTGTGTGGTGCGCCATTTGAGTTGCGCGTTTTTATTTTAATCCTCCTGCACTGATGAGCCTTTCTTAAAATTATTTTTAATTCTAATCTAGAAATGTGCAAAAATCTATTTTTTGTTTGCATATTTTGAATGTTTCGATTTTCATAAATATGATCTTAAAAGGGTTTTTCAAAATTCGAATTATTTTTGGAGACACAGCCGATTCTGTGATGTGGCGCCCCAGCTGAGCGATTACTAAATTTTAAACGCGTTTTTCTCGAAACTACTTTTTTTAGGTGGTTGACACGATATTTCAAGTTCTACTGAACCGATTGAACCTTTGAAGTTTGGTATATATCTTGTTAAAACAACTATTTTTATTTTATTTTTTTAAAAATTAAAAAAGCTTAAAAAAACACGAAAAAAATTTTTTTTTCAAGTTGAGGAATTTTTTTTATTTTTAATTTATTTTTTTGGTCGAGGTCAATCCGATGACGACTTCGCTACTGATAAAGAATTTGTTATATTTTTTTATTCAGATCTCTACAAGGGCTGAAGTCATGTGAACCATGAAGCATCCTTCGTATTCGCATCGTTTTTTTTAATCTTGTAATTTATTTTTTGTATTCTTAAAACGTCAATATAAAACATATAAAAATATGTTAGAACAAAATGTTACCCATTTTTTTTAAAATCTTTTTTCAAAAATGCCTTAAATTCAGGCTTCTAGACTAGAATATCCCCTTAAAGGATATTATTTGAATACAACAAATTAATTTAATAACTAATAGTTATAATTAAGTTGAGCTTATACCTAGTGAAAATCCATGAGGTTTTTCACGGAAAAACTACTATAAAAAATTCGACTACGTTAAGCAGCCTAGCTGGGGAATTTCCAATCGAACAAAAACAACGCAGCAGTCAAATTTTAATCCAATTATTTCGCTGGCGCAGCCAGCGGTTTCAAGCGATAACGAACGACTGACTGCTCACACGAGCAGAGCCAAAAATTACAAGAGTTCCGAAGTTGCAAAGCTTATCAGTAGAAGAGTAAGCGACTTAGCTCTGTGTTAGGCTTGAGTGCTTATCAGTAAAAGAGTAAGCGACTCAGCTATGGAATAAGCTTGAGCGCAAACCCAACGGCGAATATGACCATTATGTTTTGTTTACATTTTAGATAATTCTTTTCATTTTTAAATTCATGTTTTTCTATTTTTAATAATTATACACTAAGGCTACTGATCCAACACCTAGGGTTATTTATATATGTTAATTTGAGGCGCGGGCGGCGCAATACTTTAACAATATATATTTGCTCGCAGACAACTATCGCAAACAGCTGACAGACGGCGTTGCCATATGAATCTTATTTCCAACAATTTGGTTTCCAATACTCTTGCCTGGAAATAAACAATGTACTCAAGCCTAGTACGAATGACGGAGTGGGGTGGCTTGATCGCTTGGGCACAAGATTGTAGAAATGGTGGATGATGTGCTGGTAGATGTGGGATGAAGAAAGTCCCCCCGTATACATAAACATAGGTCGAAAACTTTCGGGGGCTGCGCGACATGCAGCGGGTGCACATTTTTTTTTTTTACTACAAAATATTTTGTTCGGTGTTTGGAACAGTTTGAATGGAACACGTAAAGTTGGAGAATATTATCTAGAATAGTCACAGGTCAAGTGCAGCTTTGAAAACGTTGAATTAGAAATAGCAAATGGATTTTTAAATAGTTTGGAATTAAGGAACCAATTTGAATCTTGTATATAATATATGGCCAGACTGTAGAGAGTAATATTTTTTTTTAATATTTCGAATATAGGAGCATAAGAAAATAGATAAATTAAAAAATATTTTGGAACGAGTATTTTCGAACGGACTTATCATGCGCCCTTGAACCACAGTGGGCTGCGTATGCAAAACGGTTGGAAAGTTAGCAGAGAAACTTTTACTGTGGCTTGTGGCAAATATTAAAGCACACACTTTTGGAGTTTGGAAATATATGTACCGAGGGGCGCACCCGTGTGTCGAACGGTACGATTCGCGTAAAGTTAAACGCAAGATATGAGATATAATTAAAAGTTCGAGGAAAGAAAATCTAAAATCTGATCTAATTTTGTGCTAATGAAGTTAGTATTAGTCATTTTAAGAGTCAGAATTTTATATGATAGGATAAAGTCTATTAAAGTCAGAACATAATACTCTGAAAGGCTCATGCAATTCATAGTTAGATCTGCAATGAGTAAAATTTCTAGTGTAAGCTGTGTAATTTCAGTATATATTATTATTTAGTATATTAAGTGCAATCTAGTATTAATCGATTTAGTTTTTAAGGAAATTGTAAATAATGTTGGACGGACACACTATCCAAGGGACGCCGATCGAGAAGATCGAAAACGTGACAAAAAAATAAAAGATTTAAAAAATAAAAACCTACAAGTTTATAAATCAGGTGTGGGGTTTGCCCAAGTGTTCGCGATGTTACCATACAGCGATGTTATTAAGATGTCCAAGGACGAACTTCTGGAACTCCTTTCCGAGAAGAACATAACTTTCGGGGCCGATGCAACACCACCAACTCCGCGCGGCGTTGAACCGTGCATGGAATCTAGAGGCTATCATCGAGGACAACGAAAATGCAGAGATCGAGAGTCAGGATGAGGAGCAGGATTCCCCGAACACACCGAAGCTTGCAAACCGCATGCTAACGCTGATCGGGGGTGAGGAATTGCAAATGGCCGACGCTGTGACGCCGTTCTCGGAACCTTCTGGAAGTTCGCAGCAAACAGTTATAAACATGTCAAGGCAGGAACCAGTCGAGCAGAACATTCGCGCAATTGCTCAGGAAACATTGGAAATCAATCAGATGATGCAACTGTACACCGCCAGAAAGAAACTAGCCGAACTGAAATTGAAAGTCGCCGAATTGGAAGACAGGACTACACCGAATGCTTCCGTACATCAAGTCGATCTAAGGGATGTTGAGGCCATGATCCCGGAGTTCTCTGGAGATGACAACTTGTCGTCCAAGTTTGGATCCGTGAATTGGAAAAAGCTGCCGAGGTCCATAAACTAAGCGTTACACAATGCCTATCTATTGGCACCCGTCTTCCGAGGATCAGCTAGGCAATACATGCTGTACGAGAAGGTGTCTTCCTGGCCAGAAATGAGCGCCATGCTTACTCAAGTCTTTGGAAACAGAATGTCAAACCAGGAAATTGCTAAACAACTGCAAAAGCGCACAATTGGGAAGTCCGAAACCTTGATGCAGTATTTTATCACGATGCGCAATATTGCCCAGCAAGGGAACTTTGATGAAGTAGACGTCGTAAAGTACATCGTCGATGGACTGGAGGACCACAGTGGGCGCGCTGCTCCACTCTACTACTGTATCACGTTGGATGAACTACGCCAGAAGCTAATGCGATTCCAGTCTGTACGTCCGGAGCCCAATCGTAAGCCCGTCACCATGATCCTCGCCCAGGAGCCGTAATTCCGAAGGATATTAGGTGTTACAACTGCCGACAAATGGGGCATACCGCCAAGGACTGCAAGAAGCCGAAAAGACCGGACAACGGATGCTTCATCTGTTTTGAAGTGGGCCATACGCACCGCCAGTGTCCCAAGCGCACCGTGGGCTTCACCTTGCCGGAAGCTGAAGAAACCATGGATGACAAACCGTTTATTCAGTTAGTAAGTTTAAGATTAAGTAGTTTAGCAGGATGCACTGTTATTAAAGATGTTTTCGCTCTATTAGATACCGGAAGCCCAATAAGCTTTTGGGAAAGTCATATTACCCATATTTAAATGAAGATCATCAGCTAAGAAAGCCCCTTTCGCGGAATTGGTGGCACATCAATACCCACGTACGGAAAAGTACCTTGTTCAATTTTGTTCGAGAAAAGTATTATGATTTAGAAGTCTACGTTATTCCCGATCTCATCCTACCTACAGCGCTCCTTCTTGGCAGAGACGCCCTTAAGTTACTCAATATAAAACTTGTTGTGAAAAGAAATCATGAAAGAAATGAATCAAATTTAATTTCAATAAACAATCGTATTGCTTTCGTTAATGAATCATTCTGTGCATCCTTGCTAGGCGATATAAATAATAGATTAATTTTAGATAAACACAACCTTTTAAATTAAGTACTGGTTCTGTAAATCCAAATGCTCCCTTGATTCCTGATAATTCCCTCGCTGATTGGCTTTTTGATATGAAAGCATTTGTGGAGCTATGTCGAATGACCTTGATAATGTAAATATAGGCCTTGATTTTGGTGTTTCTTCGGCCGAGAAATGTAGTGGTATCATCAAGCATTATTTGGATAATATACCTAATACGTATGGGTCGCCTAAATGTTTAATGAGCATACGATTAACAGATTCTACACCGTTTCTAGTGCACCAAGAAGATTATCATACTTGAGAGAGACGTTGTTTATAAAACCGTTGCCGAGTTGCTAGCTAGTAATATTATTAGACCTAGTCAATCCCCTTTGCATCTCCCATCGTCCTTGTCAAGAAAAGAATGGAGAAATCCGCATGTGTATTGATTACCGAGCGTTAAATAAATTGACAGTTAGAGATAACTTTCCGTCCCCATTGATAGAAGATTGCTTAGAATATCTCGAAGGCAAAAGGTTTTTTCAGTTGTAGATTTAAAGAGTGGATTCCACCAAATCGGTATGGACCCCGAGTCCGTGAAATACACTGCATTCATAACACCCGACGGGCACTATGAGTATTTGCGTATGCCATTCGGCCTAAAATGGACCTGCCGTGTTTCAGCGATTCATTTCCAACGTACTTCATGAAATGATACGTAATCGTCAGGTTTATGTCTATATGGATGATATCATCCTAGCGACTTGTACAGTAGAGAACACCTTGTTTTGCTTTCCAAATTACTAAACCGTCTAAATGAGAACCGTCTTGAAATTAATTGTAAGAAAAGTGTATTTCTAAAAAGCGAATTGATTATTTAGGATACAACGTCTGTATGAATGGTATTCTTCCGAACGAGACACACCTAAAGGCCATTCGTGAATACCCTGAACCTCTGATTGTAAATCTCACATTCTTGTCTAGGCCTTTTTCATACTTCCGTAAGTTTGTTCCGTCATTTTCACGTATTGCTAAGCCACTGTCCGATCTGCTTAAAGTGGAGGTCCGTTCCCGATGGGAAAACTTGAAGAGGAAGCTTTACTAGTTTAAAGAAAGCATTGTCAAGTCCGCCCGTTCTTTCCTATTCAACCCTCATAGTGAAACCGAACTTCATACCGATGCGAGCTCTCACGGGTTCGGAGCCGTGTTGATGCAACGCCAAGATGATGGCAAGTTACATCCAGTCTTTTTCTATTCTCGTAAAGCAACAGCCGCTGAATCTCGTTATCATGGCTTTGAGCTTGAGACCCTTGCGATAATATATTCTCTCCGACGTTTCCGTGTGTATTTAGAGCACAAACCGTTCCGTATAGTTACCGATTGTAATTCCCTTGTTCAGACGTTAAGTAAGAAATCAATAAATCCTCGTATTGCGCGATGGTCTTTAGAATTGGAAAACTATAACTACTCTATTGTACATAGACCTGGTTCTAGTATGACGCACGTTGATGCCTTGAGTCGACAACCCGAATTGTTAGATCCCGTGGTAGATGAAATTTGCGATCCGTGTGTACTTTCAACTAAGCCGAAATCTTTTCATGATATTGTTAAAGAACCGATACAGCCGTATGATTCCTTGAGCCCGATAGATCCGTGTGAATCCGTTAGCCAAATGAACCCGGTAGACCCGCGTAAGACCGTTAGATCCTTGAGTCCGTACGATAATGATAAACCGTTAGCACCGTGTGATTCCTTAAACCAGTTAGATCCCGTTAGTCGTCCCGTGTTAGCTGTCCCCGATAGTTCCATAGATCCTTGTGAATCGCATCAACCGTTTTCCCCGTGTGATGAAAATATCGATACCGTCGTAAATGTAGTGGGGGCTACTCCGGGGGATATAGATTTACTTTTACAAACCGAGCAGATTAGGGATCCGGAAATTGTCAAACTCCGTGATAAATTAGAAAGAGAAGCCGTTAGTTGTTTTGAACTTGTTGACGGAATAATTTACAGAAAGAATAATGCCGGAAGATTATGTTTGTATGCCCCAACTCAAATGGAAGAACAGTTGATCAGATTAAGCCATGAAAAGTTGGGTCATCTTGGTGTCGATAAGTGTGTCAATGACCTGAAAGACAAGTATTGGTTTCCATTGTTGAGGACCAAGGTTGAATCCTTTATCCGCAATTGTTTGCCGTGCATCCTTCATTCAGTACCTAAAGTATCCATGACCGTACCCTTCATAGTATTCCTAAAGCCCCAATTCCGTTTGATACCCTTCACATCGACCATTTGGGGCCGTTGCCTTGCATCAATTCGAAAAGAAAACATCTGTTGGTACTATCGATGCTTTTACCAAGTTCGTGAAATTGTACCCGGTTAATTCTACCAGTACCAAAGAAGTTAATTGCAGTCTTTCGAAATACTTTGAGTATTATAGCCGACCGCGACGAATTATTTCGGATCGTGGTACCTGTTTTCATCATTTGAGTTTTCTAGTTTCCTAAGTGATCGTAATATAGAACACGTTAAAGTTGCTACCGCTGCTCCTCGGGCAAACGGTCAGGTAGAACGCATAAACCGAGTGTTAACCCCGATGTTAGGAAAACTATCTGAGCCGTTGAACCAATCCGATTGGTACAAGTTAGTCAACCGAGTTGAATTTGCAATTAATAATTCCGTTCAGAAGAGTACCGGAAGACTCCTAGTATTTTGCTTTTTGGTAGCAACCAGCGAGGACCCGTTGTAGACGAATTATCCGAGTACATTGAGGAGAAGTTTAGCCTTTTTAACCCGTGTGATATTACCTCTGAGAGGATAAAAGCTGGCGAGAATATTAAACTATCACAAGAGCAAAATGAGTTTCGATATGCTTTGAAACATAAGGCACCCCTACGTTATAAGGTTGATGATTTTGTAGCTATCCGAAATGTTGACGTTACTCCAGGATCTTGTAAGAAATTCTCACCGAAATACCGTGGCCCTTATAAAATCAACCGTGTGTTCCCGAATGATAGATACGAAGTCACCGACATAGAGGATTGCCAGCTCACCCAGCTTCCTTACAAGGGCATTCTTGAAGCCGCCAGACTGAAACCTTGGGTGCAATCGTGTACAAAAATCGTTAATCTGTGTAGTTAATTATGTAGTTAGTAAATATGTGGGATCGAGGTCGATCTAGAGTCGGATTGGCCGAATGTAAGCTGTGTATTTCAGTATATATTATTATTTAGTATATTAAGTGCAATCTAGTATTAATCGATTTAGTTTTTAAGGAAATTGTAAATAATGTTGGACGGACACACTATCCAAGGGACGCCGATCGAGAAGATCGAAAACGTGACAAAAAAATAAAAGATTTAAAAAATAAAAACCTACAAGTTTATACTAGTTAATCTACTTGGGTCAGAAAAATGTAGCCGACCTACCAAGTCGGTGCTATCAATTTCACCCAAATAAGATTATACTTAAAAACGGTACAAAGCTTCGTTCTACTGTTAGCTAAGGAGGGTAAATTAATTAAAAGTAATCTGCTAGAAAAGAAGGGTAAGTTAACGTTTGCGTCCCAGTTTATGTGCCGTAAAGCAAAAAGTAAAAAGTTTTTTAACTGATTCAATGCGATCTATGTGTACTCTGTATTGAGGACTCCAGACGGTTGACCCATACTCCAAAAAAGGCCGGACTAACGAAATAAATAAGGTTTTGGTGATATCGACCACCTTTTTATAAATCAAAGCACTCCCCTGGCTTTATTCACCATGGATGAAATGTGATCTGAAAACTTTAGCTTTGGGTCCAAAAGGACACCAAGATCGTCAGCCTGAGTAATTATGTCCATAGTTGAACCACCTTTCAGGCTAATGGAATATTTTGAAATGCGTAAGATATACGTGAAAATAATATAATTTGCGTCTATTTAAGTTAACAAAAAATTTTCTAGAGTTCAATGCCACAGGCGGAGCACAATAAATTTTTCCCAAGAAAACGTCAGGTCGCAAATAGCTGCGAAAGGCGCACAAAAACTTTGATTAGTGATAGAAATGACAGCAATTGTTTGACGCGATCACGCGTACGTGTGATGTTAAAATACCGACTGGATAAACAACACATATGAAGATGGTGCACAAAATCCTGATAGAAGGTGAAATATTACTAGTGGTTCATCTATCCCCATGGTTCACCTATCCCCACTCTCCCCTACTAATGAAAATTGTTTGGTTTTTTGATTTCAATTGACCTGCTGGACTTCCATCGTGGTCACCGTAAGCCGCTATTAAAAAAAAAGGGTTCCGAGAGAATTGCTATAACTTCGTAAATTATTTATACTTTTTTAAGAACAAACGCTTGTTGTTTCGATAAAAACATGTACTATCAATAAATAATAACTTCAGTGTCATAAAATAATTGCTACACACCTGAAAAAAAAATCCAAAGTTCCCTCAAAAAGGTATATAACCCCTTAATGCTAGAGAAAAGTGGCCCTTATAAAAGTTGTTTGTATTGAAAATATATCTACCCAAATATCTAAAAATTTTGAAAATCTGGTTATTTTCAAGAAATTGTGTATACAAGTGCGCTAAAAATTTTTATTGCGCTCGAAAGTAGGCTAAACTTTTTTTTGAAGAGAGCGCTAAAAATTGATTGCGCTCGAAAGTAGGCTACACTTTTTTGAAGAGGGCTAGCTAGCTGTTTTTAAAGAGGGCAATGAGTAGGGGAAAGTCGGGTAAAACAGGCCGGCGGGTAAAACGGGCTACCTTCGATATTTCAATTACTAGTGATGCCACCTATCAACCGAGCTAATTAACTCTTCATTAATAACTCATGAGTGTTATTATGGACGGTGACATTTTGTTTTTCACGTTTATTATCAAGTAAATCCCTGACATGGTTAATGTAAGGTCGCAGCACCGATGTTTTGGTGAAGTGTAATTGAAAATTGACATATTTCGCCTTACTTTTTCTGCCAAGTAAGTAACTTTTCTATTACTCCAGTGTCTTACGCGTATTTTAAGTGCTTAACCTCAGAAAAAGGTTATGTAGTTATCGAAAAAGTATGAGTTAAATAAATAATGTCCGAGTTGGGTAAAGTGGGCTAGTTCTCGGTCGGGTAAAGCGGGCTACTTTTAATTCAACGTTTTTCAGTGTTTTCGACGTAGAAATTCAACATCCAAATTACAAATCAAGATACAAAGTATCATCAATATTTGGAAATAATTTTTAAATGCGATTTAAATGGCAAAAATACAAAAACAAATCGAGACACTTTCGAAGAAATCGAAAACCTCTTCGAAAACATCCAAAACGCATGCTAAAAAACTTAAAGGAAAGTAATGGATATTGCCGACAAAAATAAAACGTTTTGTATGTATTTGTAATTAGAATTCACTAAAAAACCAGAATTAGTAGACATGTTCCGCAACAAATGCGTTTCCGTACGATTTAGGACAGGTAGCCCGTTTTACCCGACCAGTCGGGTAAAGCGGGCTACTTGGAACTTTTTTAAAAAATCACTTTAATTATACTTAGAAAACATTTTTTGACCAAAGCGGTTCAGTATTATGTTCCCCAGGCTTCATTTTAAAAGTTGAAACAAAATTTGCGGTTAATTCATTTATGAATTTATTTTTTTAACCCAAAAACAGTTAGGTAGCCCGTTTTACCCGACTTTCCCCTATCGCAAATCTTATAGTCGGAAAACCTTCTTTCTTGTTTTTACTTTATTTACTGACGACCTTCCATTATATATAAATCATTCTCGCGGACTTATGTACGCAGATGATGTTAAGTTATGCCTGCAGTATAAGCATATTTCCAGTAATTCTTACTTGCAATCCGATCTAAATAACTTTCAAAACTGGTGTAGTGATAATTTACTAAATTTAAACGGGTTTAAGTGCAAGCTGATGACTTCTTGCCGAGTCAATCCAAAATTTGCAACTTACTCACTACGATGTTGACGATGTTGGCGTCCTTTTGGACCCAAAACTTAAGTTTACTGATCACATTTCGTCAATGGTTAATAAAGCCAGGGGAGTGCTTTATGCATTTTATTTATTGGATCTTCTCTGAATTGAGACTAACAATAAGTAAATAAAATCTTAAATTAAAAAGCTATCTGACAGTCACGATGACTGACTCAAGATTAAAGGGCTCTAATAACTATTGCTGAGCTGGAAGGCCATTTCGTTGCAATCGGGTCCGGTTAGAAACCCTGGCTAGGCCCCTGGCGAGCTGGTTTGGATGAGAAGTTAGCTTGGTGTGGTAGGATGCTTTTTGTTTTGATATTTCATCTTTAACGGGAAGAATGCTAAGATCTCTGTGGATGTTGTCGTTCCGAACATACCAAGGTGCCCCAGTGATAGTTCTCAGGATTATTGATTGTGCTCGCTGGATAATGTCGATGTTGCTGCTGCTCGCGTTTCCCCACAACTGGGAGCCGTAAGTCCAGACTGGCTTAAGCGTTGAATTGTAGAGCAGTACCTTGAAGTCCAGGCAGAGGGGGGAGTGAGCGTTTATGAGCCAATGGAGGCTATTGGATTTTAGTTATAGATGAATTTTCTTAGCTTCGATATGTCTCCGCCATGTAAGTCTCCTGTCTAGGTGGACGCCAAGGTACGTAACATCGTCAGCTTGTGGAAGTGGCGTGTTATTCAGAGTTAGCGGGGGACACGTTTGTCTGTTAAGAGTAAACGTTATGTGTTTACACTTTTACGCATTTATTTTTATACGCCAGTCTGATAACCACCTCTCCACTACCACGAGATGATCAGCTAGTAGTGCTGTTGCCTGAATTGGGCATTTGGACCGACTTATGATCGCGGTATCGTCTGCAAATGTAGAAGTAGTTAGCCGCTCGTTCGTGGGAATATCTGCGGTGTAAAGGAGAAATAGAGTTGGACCAAGGGCGCTACCTTGGGGAACTCCAGCCTCTATAGTGTAATCGTCGGATGTTGTAGTGTTGCATCTCACGGCGAATTCTCTGTTGTAAAGGTACGATTCAAGTATCCTGTGAGTGTTTTCCGGCAGAACAGTTCTGATTTTATGCATAAGGCCATCAAGCCAGACTCGATCGAAAGCCTGTGCATCGTCGAGGAATACCGCACTGCAGTATTCCCGATATTCGAATGCAGTCCGTATTTCTGTTGTTAGTCTGTTGACTTGCTCTATTGTTCCATGGCTTTCTCGAAAGCCAAATTGATGTGCCGGGATAACGTTGTGCTCTTTCAGATATGGGATTATGCGCGTCAAAAGGCATTTTTCGAGCAGTTTTGACAGACACGAGAGTAAACTTATCGGTCTGTATGAAGCTGGTATTGTGTGATCTTTTCCTTGCTTTGGGATCATTATGATTACCGATTTTTTCCATTTTTTTGGGAAGTAGCCAAGTCGTGTTATCCCGTAAAAGAGTTTACAAAGGACCTCAACTGCACAGTTTGGGAGTTCAATTAGCATTTTGGAAGTAATAAGATCACCGCCTGGGGCCTTTTTTGGTTTCAATTGCTCGCTGATGACTTTTGCAACTTCGTTTGGTTGAAACAGAATTGGCTCCGTCTCAGTTTCAATTCGAATTGACGGCGACGGTAGTGCGAATGAATTTGTTGCAGGGTTTGGCTGAAAAACATTTCGAAGGTGTGAAGCAAATGTAAAAGCTCTGTCTTTGTCGCTTCTGGCCCAGCTGCCTGAAGAGTCTCTTATGGGAATTACTGTTTCGGCCGGCGCACTTAGATTTGGGTGGGCCTTTCACAAGGGATGCTTGGTGCTGGTGGGTGAAAGTTTCTCAATGTACTGGCGTTGTGCTTTAACTTCTTCGTGCCTTAGGGCCCTGGTAAGCCTGCGACCAGCTTCCTTAAGACTTTGTTTTGAGGATGGCGATCTGCTGGTTTGCCAAGCACGCCTCAAACGTCTTTTCTCCAAAACAAGCTGTTCGACTTCAAGGTTAGTTTTGTGTTGGTGTGTGTGCCCATCCCTCCCTTGCGGTGTAGAGACTTTGGCTGCTGCGACGAGTACAGACTCCAGTGCATCGGCATAGCAGTCGATGTCCTCCTTGATGTTGAGCTGTGGAGTTAGTTCAATGTGGGAACTTACGTACTTTTTGAACTTTAGCCAGTTGGTTCGATGCGACGTCAGCCTGCAAAGGTGCTCGATTAGTTCCGGGCTTTGAAGAAGAGTTATTAGCACTGGTGAGTGGTCCGTTGATAGATCCAAAAGCGATTTTGCAGATATTGGATTGCGAGAAATATTTTTTGTCACAGCAAAATCAATTAAATCTGGTAGTTTTCTAGGATCTGTAGGCCAGTATGTAGGGCTGCCTGGTGAAACGTAGTCCAGTTTGTTGCATGTTTTGATGAGTGCATTATATAGTTGTCTTCCTTTGCGGGTCACAAGGCGGGATCCCCAGTGTGTGTGCTTGGCGTTGTAATCTCCTGCTGCTATGAATCGCTCTCCAAGTGAATTGTAGAAGTCCATGAATTGATCTTCGGAGACTGTAAAACGGGGTGGGCAGTAAACAGCGGCAATGGCAAGGTTACAGTTGCCCAACTGTAATTTTATCGATGTAGCTTGCAAGTAATTTTTTGCAAACCTTTGGTGAAAGTAGTGTTTGATGCTGTCTTTTATTAAGATGCCGGTTCCGCCATGTGCTTTACCATCTGGATGATCGGTGCTGTAGAACGTGTATCCCCGTATTTGAAAGTTATATTTGCTGGTGAGATGCGTTTCTGCCAGCAACATAACGTCGATGTGGTTTTCGTTCAGAAATTGAGTTATTTCAGGTTTATGCCGTTATGCCACAGAGTTATTCGAAGACTAGGCATAGTTTATTTGGACTGCTGAGCTGCAAGCATTTGTAACAAGATGTTTTGGTTTTGCAGAAGGGTTTGCATGGTGGTTTACATGAAGGACATAAATTCCATCAAATTTTGTTGCAAAGTGATCATCATAGTTTCCATGTTGCTTTGTGGCTGTCCCATGGCTTGCTGGATGTTATCAATTTTCGGCTCTATGTGAGCTGTGCCTGATTTTAGAGCACTGGCGTAGGAAATGCCGTTGGTGGTAATTGAAGGGCCAAATGATGACCTGGCTGCTTTTGCGAAGAAAACTTCCGGTGTCGTTTGTGATCTCATGTAAATGTTCTGTGTGTTCTGGGAGCGTGCCGTTGTCGCTTGTTGCATCCGAATTTAAAAGATGGTCGAAGGAATTTGACGATCCCTACGTCACTAAGACCTTATTTACTTCGTTAGTCCGTCCGATTCTAGAGTATGGGTCTCCCGTCAGGGAGTCCCCAATACGAAGTACATATAGATCGCATTGACTCTGTACAAAAAAACTTTTTAATTTTTGCTTTACGCCGCCTCAACTGGGATGCAAACTTTAACTAACCTTCCTAATCTAGCAGATTACTTTTAATTACCCTCCCTAGCTAACCATAGAACGATGCTTGGTACTATTTATTTGCGATACTCGAAGAGTAAGCAAATACTGTAAACGTTGAAATGTCTGTCTGTCCGTCTGTTTGTCCGTCCGTCCGCACAAACATCGAGATCTCGGGAACTATAAGAGCTAGAACCACCAAATTTTGTACACAGACTTCTATAAGCAAAGCGCAGATCAATAAGCACGTCCTCGTCGTTGGTCCTGGGGCAAGCTTAAAGTGATACTTTGATGTGGATTTGTGAATAGTATATTGATTGTGTATGTGAATGCAAAAGTTTTATTACATACCATTGTTTTCATCGACTTTTCTTCGAGTGTTTAAGAGTCGGTGAAAAAACCGAACATATCACAAATTTTGTGTTTGTCGAGCTCTTGCTGACAAATTACTTATCGAATTCAATTTATCTGTAATGCACAGTTAAAGACTAATTTGTTGGAAGTGATAATTGGTATCAAGCATCCTAATCGGCGGATTACAATCCGAGATATAAAGAAATCTAGTAAAGGCCATTAAACATTTTTTTCTTAAACCTAAAAAAATCGTTAAAAAAAATTCGCTCAAACAAATTTTTTTTGTTTTATTTTTTTATTAAAGTAGAAAACTAACTTTACCAGAAAAAATTTTTTTCGGTGCGGTTTAATGTTTTTTTTTATGTTGTATTTTAGTCTTGTTAAAAGTTACATTTACAAATATCTCGCGAAACCGATCAGCTGAGATATAGGTCTCTTCAGTTCTGTAATCTGGGGACACATACGAACCAAGATCCGAGGTTAGTTTGCGTCACCATTTTCATCAAACCAGTGACCTCTTGGGGCTCACTGTGTGGGGTGGCTTGATCTCCGCTTGGGCACAAGATTGTAGAAATGGTGGACGATGTGCTGTTAGATGTGGGATAAGGAAAGTCCCCCGTGTATGTAAACGAAGATCGAAAACTTTCGGGGTTTGCGCTACAAGCGGTGGGTGTATGTTTGTTGTAAATTGGTACTTACTTAAACTAGCTAAACGTAGTTGCTGCAGAGCGGAGCAGAAGAGGCGAAGAGAGGAAGGAGTGGAGAAGCCGTTACTCCCAGCCGAAGTGTGGAAGAGCGGAGTAATCCCGGCAGTGCGAGCGAGCGAGATGAAAGGTCTGGAAAAATGAAGCTCGACACTGCCGCGAAAAAGTAAGCGCCTACTTGACGTGAACAACGTTGATTGGAAAACAGTTTGACTGTCAAAAAGAGGCCACTCTTTTTGTATTTTTCGGAGTATGACCGCTTTTTAAATGTTTTTCCAAGGACTGAGGTTGCATTATGAGGTGATTATAAGTAGGTTGACATAAAAATTAATTAGTGTTTACAAAAAAAGTTACCTCCAGCGACTTCCGAGTTACCTCCGGCGTTCCACAAGGAAGTCACCTTGGTCCGCTTTTTATTTGCTACATAGAGTTTAAAAATTCACTCAATAGTTTAAAAGGCAAAACCCCAGGTAAAGATAGAATATCATACCCCATCCTCAAGAATCTGTCTTACCCCGTAACACTCAGACTCATAAACCTATACAACAACTTTCTAAACAGCCACATACCGCAACAATTCAAAAACAGCACAATTATACCCATTCATAAACCAAATGCCCCGAAGGCAAATTTAAATTCATACCGACCGATATCCTTAAACCCATGCATAGCCAAAGTCTTGGATAAGATCATTGCCAACCGACTGTGGTGGTTTGCTATCAATAACAAACTCCTAGACAGTCGTCAACTTGGCTTTTGAAAGGGTATGTCAGTATCCGAGTGTCTAGCACTGTTAGACCATCAGACTACCGCTGCCCTGTCGACAAGAAATCACCTGTCAGTAATAAGTCTTGACTTCGAAAAAGCATACGATAAGATAGGAATCCACACAGTAGTAGATGAGTTGATCAGATGGAGAATTGGACCTAAAACACTCAGATACGTCACAAATTTTCTCAGCAACCGAAAAATAAGTATCAAAATAAACAACGTGTATTCCGAAAACAGTCCTCTCTACAATGGCCTCCCGCAAGGGTCGCCTTTATCGGTTATCCTTTTCCTTATAGCTTACAACAAACTGTGCCACACGATCTCTATCCACAAAGAATTCACTTTTTTTTCTTACGCGGATGATTTCACAATTGTGAAACCGATTAGCAAAAAAGCTAGCAGGGCAGCTAGCTAGCTCCAGCGACGACCTCAAAATTCTTGGTTTAACCATATCCAAGAGATACAGATGGAAACAACACATCGACTCACTGACAGCTCAAATCGCAAAACGTCTAAATATCCTTAAATGGTTGGCTAGCCAAAGGTATAACTGCGATACTAGGTCGCTCATAGACATTACCAATGCCCTCATAATGTCCAAAATCGACTTTTGTCTACCATTCTATGGAAACTGTCCCCTTTCATATTTAAAAAAACTGAAAGCAGTCTATCACTCAGCCTTAAGGCTCGCATTTGGAGCTTTTCGTACAACTCCAATTAACAACCTCCTCTTTGAAGCCCAATTAATGCCAATAGAGTTGAGACTTGGTTTGACTACGGCAAAGATGTGCAAATCATTTGTGTTTGCTTCAAACACACCGCTACAAAACACTGTTCAAAAAATAAAGAGAGCAAAACGAAAATCCAAAATAAAATCCGTCTTACAAAGAGCTTATTCGTTCTGCGTCGAAAACGGCATATCCATCTCCACTTTTAAGCCAAGAAAACAAAAAACACCTCCATGGTTTCTATCGGAAGCCATAATAAACTTATCTTTACACCACACAACAAAGTCCTCCATCAGTTTTTCGACAAAAATTTCTATCATTTAAAGAAAGCTATAACAATTATAGATTCATCCATACTGACGGTTCGAAATCTACCCAAGGAGTATCTTATAGCTTCACCACAGACTCAACTACAATCAAAACCGCTTTATTACCGACATATAGCACAATATTCACAGCAGAGATCGCAGCCATTCACGCTGCTTGTAAATATGCAGAAAATCAGAAGCAGAAATTGATTATCTGTTCTGACTCACTTTCATCCCTCAATTCTATTACCAATATCAATAACAAATCTTTCTATACATCCCACATCCGAGACATACTCATCCGTCATCAACCAAACATAATACTATTGTGGATTCCAGGCCACACAAATATACCTGGGAATGACAAAGCAGACTCTGCTGCAAAGGAAGCCCAGAACTTCCCACTCATCATCGAAAACAACAACAACTACAAAGATACACAAATATTGATTAAAAACTTATTCAAAAAAGAAAACATGTTAGTTTGGCAAAATACCTCTGAACACTACAAACATCTTAACCACAACAAGACATCCATAAGAGACTGCAACATTTCACCGCAAAATGATATCAAACGCGTAGAGCTCAGTAAGTGGTTAAGACTTCGGTTTGGACACACAAGATACACACATGAACACATATTTAAAAAACAACCTCCACCCCAATGTGAACTTTGCAATACGAGAATTACCGTACGACACTTCCTACTAGAGTGTACGCGGTACGAAACACTAAGAAACAGTCTGGCAATTGACCCCTTATCCCGAAAAGCTACCAGTATCCTTTCCACCTTAAAATTCCTTAAGGCAACAAACCTATTCAACCTTATATAATACGAACTACTCCAACACCATTATAAATATTTTTGAAGAAGAAATGTAAATAATAAACCCTCATTCACCATAATGCATATATATTAAAACACGTTGTAAATATTAGTAATACCTAGCTTAAGGCCTAGTAGCTATAGCTAATAACCAGTGGTTAGTGGCAGTTTGTAACTGCTGCGTAACCAGAAGCTAAATAAATAAATAAATAAATAAATTTGCGATACTCGAAAATTAAGCAAATACTGTAAACGTTGAAATGTCTGTCTGTCCGTCCGTCCGTACAACCATCGAGATCTCGGGAATCATAAGAGCTAGAGCCACCAAATTTTGCACAAAGACTTCTATAAGCAAAGCGCAGATGGTTGTTTCAAAACCTGACCACTCCCCTTTTTACGCCCACAAACTGCGAAACTCTGTGGTGTCCACACTTTTAATGCTAGAGAAAAGTGGCCCTTATAAAAGTTGTTTGTATTGAAAATATATCTACCCAAATATCTAAAAACTTTGAAAATCTGGCAATTTTCAAGAAATTGTGTATACAAGTGCGTTAAAATTTTTTATTGCGCTGGAAAGTAGGCTAAACTTTTTTTTGAAGAGAGCGCTAAAAATTGATTGCGCTCGAAAGTAGGCTACACTTTTTTGAAGAGGGCTAGCTAGCTGTTTTTAAAAAAGGCAATGAGTATCGCAAATCTTATAGTCGGGAAACCCGACTATAGCGTTCTTTCTTGTTATAATTATATTCGTGGTGATATTGACAGTGCCGACTTGGTAGGTGGGATTAACTTTTCTGTGCCAAGTAGATTAACTAGAAATTATATACCCTTAATATAAAACCATTGTAGATCTAACTATGACTTGCATGAGCCTTTCAGAGTTGTTACGCAGGTCCTACTTCGTCCTTTGAAGGACATATGTAAGTTTGAGGGAGTGGCCGCCCGCCAAGCACGATTTGGTGCAGCTGAGCTCGTCGGATTTGGGGTGGGTTCTTTGGACGCCACTCACCTCTCCACACGTAAACCAAGTAATTATTTACGTGCTTGGAAATACTAAATACTGTTAGTCAGTCTGTCTCTCAGTGTACACCGCCCGCAAGCTTCGCGAAAGCTTGGTCGAAATCCGATCGGCAGTGTTTCAGCCAATGCTTTCCCCTTCACGACTTCGCGTGCCAATGGATCATCGCTGGCTGTGCTATATGATCCCCTAATGTGCTTGTTGTTCGTCAAAAGTTATGTCATTGTTCTTGACCCAGTTTTTCCATTTATGCCAGTTCCCCCTTTATTTGGTTTCTACCAAGACATGGTTAATGTTCTGTTTACATTATAAATTTTATTGGGTAAAAATGAAGGTGCATGTTTGGATATAAAAGTGTGCGATTAATAATAAAAATACAAACTGTCTATTGACATTAAAAATAAAGATGGTAAATTAAATGATTAAAAATAATAGTGAATTATTCTTTAAACAAAAAAAACAAAATGATTAAAAGTACATTTAATTAAAAATTACTAACGGTATATAAAAATGAATAGCAAAATAATTGTTTTTCTGAACAAATTAAAATTTCATTTCTTTAAAAATACAAAAGTTTAAAAAATATAAAAATACAAGATACCATGTAAATAAAGAAAAATGATAATATATTGAAAATTTGATTAATTGAAAAGGTAATCAAAAACTATATTTAAAAAGAAAAAATTAATAATGATAAAAACTGTAATTCTACAGATAATAATATTTCTCCCAGTGGAGGTGTGTATAGCACATTAATATGTATTTATATAATGGTGTACTTGGGGAACAGCGGTTCCGTATGGCTTACCCTCTTTAGAGGTCCAACGTCGAGAGATCTCCCGGTCGAATCTTGGGCTGTTAAACGAAGTTGTTACAGAAACATATTTATGTGCATTTGTGTGCTGAATTTAATAAAATTAATTAGGTATTCACTTATCCGATATTATTAAAAAAAAAAAAACATATGAATATATATATTAAGATTGAAATGTCAGAAAATATTTTGCCGCTGGGTAGCCGACAATGGTGTCGTCTTCACTTTGGAGCCTTAAGGGGGCGCGGTGAGGGGCCTGTCGCCGACGGGATTCACTGCATACACGCTCGCGTTTTTTTTATTGTTCAAACATGGATTTCGGGAGATGAGACTGGATGAGACTGACAAAACACTTGACCAAAAGATAGAACATGATCGCAAAAATGCCCAATGACATAATTATTATTGCTACTCCAAGTTGTTCAACTTTGCTGGGAGCAACGCTCGACGGATGCGACGACTTCTCGAGATCACTCATATTTCACGGGAACCGGGGCTTCTTTTGTGGTTTGGTATATGTGTGCATGCATTTAATTCGTTTTGAGTCTTTTGTGGCCTTCGGCTATTGTTTTGGTTTTTGCATTTAAATGCATTTAATTCGTTTGTTTATTTGGCATGTATTTTTGTTTTGGTTGACAGGTCTGCCGGGCAGAAATTGATTTACGCGAATAATTTTTGTAACTTGGAAATTATCGTAATTTCAGGGCACATCTTTTAAGTATATTGTTTTGATGATTGTTTAAAACATGTATTTAATTTGCAGTTTAAGTTGATTTTGGTTTTATTGTTTTTCCGGCTTATTTGGAAACAGTCGCTTGGATTAAATCACAAAACTATTGGGTTTGGTAGATTTAATGGCGCTCGGGCCAGTTGGCTGCCAGAGTGACAATTTTGTTACGCTCGTGTCCTTGATCACGGCGACTTTGGACCGATCGCTTGTAGAACCGGAGTGCTTTCAGCACTAAGAGGATGACGAATAGTCCGGCAATGAAGCACAGCACGTTGTACACTTTAATAATCTCGTCCTGGTGGTCTACTATTTCCACATTGTTCACCACATTAGCTGTATTACCAGCAACTTTTGACTTGGTGGAACCCATGATGGAAAAAGGATATGCCGCACAATTTTAAGGATGTTTATTTTGGTCCTTGTGGCCTACTGGCAGGATTTTGGATTTCACAACCGAGTACTTTAGGCGGAGTATCGCGATGCCGAATATAGGTCTTTCAGCTAAAGGTTCCAGGTTCTTGACTCTTGACTTGACTAACTCCCTACTCCAAATTGAGGGTCTTTTATACCCTTGACCGTGCCAAAATTTGTCTACGGGTCACCGGAATCGAACACCAAAGTGTTCCCACTTAGGTGCATTGGTTCCCCTCTGTATTTCGATTGGTCAAGTCGTATTTTGCAATATCGGCGTTCGGATACCGGCCAGTTCGATCAACCCGGCGGTGTCTTATTACCGGTGGGTGCATGGCCGTACTCGTGCTGTTGAGGCGGTGTCATATTTCGTCTTGTTACGCCGAATTCTTACGTAGTTGTTGCTTTAGTTCTTTCTGAACGTGGGCATGCATATTGTGCACCTTTGACATTGGTTTCCGTTTGGTTTTCTTCTGCCTTAATACATTGCCCTAATCGGCGAACGTAATAGAGTATTATGTTCTGACTATTATAAACTTTATCCTATAATCTCAAATTCTGACTCTCTGCCGCTCTTAAAACGACTTATACGAATATCGTTAGCACAAAATTAGATCCTACATTTTTCCTCGGACTTTTGCCTATATTTTCAAAACACACACACACACACGCACGCACACGCACACACGCACACACACGGCAAAAAGCAGACAAAGCACCAGGCAGGCGGCATAAAATGCCCCTTCGGGTGTAGTGGTGCCGGCACATCACCACGGTTATGCAAGTGATTCAACTAAATATGACACTCTTAGCGCACAGACCTTTGCCAGTGCTCTGGAGGCCCTGGCGGTCACTGAAGGGGACACTGCTAAAGAAGCAGCGAAAAAGATGGCAGCTAGATTGGAGGAGGCCTGCGACCGCAGCATGCAGCAGAGGAAAACATTTCGCAAACACCATCAACCAGTGTACTGGTGGACAGAGGAGATTGCGAGCCTGCGGAGAACTTGCCTCCGAGCAAGGAGGCAGGTCCAAAGAGCGAGAGGCACACCAAATCTTGATGCCTGCAACGAGCGGTTCAGGGTCGCAAAAAAGGCGCTCAAACTGGCGATAAGAATTAGCAAAAGGGAAAGATACCTCAAGCTCTGCGACGAATTGGAGTACGACCCATGGGGAAGAGCCTACAAGACGGTAGTGAAGCACGTGAATGCAGGTAACAGATCGCCTTCGGACCCGGCTGCTTTGGACGCCATTGTCCAAGTTCTGTTCCCAGCGGGGCGCACGCATTCCGTTCCCCGGTGGATTGGGCCAGTGGGAAGAGACGTAATCCCAGTCACGGAGCCAGAACTCCTATCGGTGGCAAGGAGCCTAAAAAACAAAAAGGCACCGGGGCCGGACCTGGTCCCAAACAGCGCAACCAGGCTTCTGCTGTTCCTCCACACAAAGGCGGTAGCGGACCTGTACAACAAGTGCCTGCTGCCAAAAACTCCAGCTTCTTTCGAAGCCAGGTAAGCCAGCGGGGGAAGCATCTTCGTATAGACCTATCTGCCTGCTGGATACAATAGGCAAGGTCTTCGAGAAGGTGATAGCAACGAGGCTGAACGCTGCCCTGGAAAGCGCTGAAGGACTCTCACCCAACCAACTCGGTTTCCGGAAAGGAATGTCCACACTTGATGCGATATCGCGGGTAACCGATATGGCCGCGGAAGCCATCGCAGGCACCAGGTGGAAGGGTGGCACAAAAGAGTATTGCCTCGTGGTCACTCTCGACATCCGGAATGCTTTCAACACGGCAAATTGGGGAAGAACGTTGGAGGCGCTGCGGAATTTCAACATCCCTGGGTACCTTCTGAACACGGTGCACAGCTACCTCAGCAGGAGAGAGCTGGTTGTCGACACTTCGGAGGGCGCCAAAACGTACGAGATCACAGCCGGAGTCCCGCAGGGCTCTGTACTGGGACCTCTGCTCTGGAACACGATGTACGACGGAGTTCTAAAGCTACATCTGCCGAGCAACACCAACATTGTTGGTTTCGCCGACGACGTTGCGTTGGTAGTGGTGGCCAAGGAAGTGGCCGCAGCGGAGGCGGCTGCTAACCAGGCGATTCGAGCGGTAGCAGGGTGGCTCTCTGTGGCGGGTCTAGAACTGGCCCCACACAAAACGGAAGCTGTCCTGATATCTAGCAGGAAACAGGTGGAGTCGGCCCAGATCCAGGTTGAAGGGACAACAATAGCGTCTTAACGAGCCATCAAGTACCTGGGAGTCATGCTGGACACTCGCCTGTCCTACCGCGAGCATTTAGAGTATGCGAGCAAAAAGGCAAGCGAGACCACGAGATCGCTTTGCCGGATCCTGTTGAACACCAGAGGCCCGAAGCAGGACAGAAGGAAGCTACTTGCGAGCGTAGTGAAGTCGCAACTGCGACTTGCTCTTCGAACTTTCGAGGCCATCAGATCCTAACACGAAGGCACTACAGGACGCCGTCAAAGACTTCCTTGGCCCGAATGCCGAAGTTACTACGCTGACAGAGACATCGCTGGTCGAGGTCAGGGACATCGATGAGGTCACCACGGAAGAATAATTACTGGAAGCCCTGTTAACCCAGTTTGGAGAAATCCAGATCACAAGGTCCTGCATTGTGTCATACGTACGGTGGTACACAGACCGCGTCTCTGAAGCTCCCAGCAGACTCGGTTAACAAGCTGGTGGAGGCAGCCGATGCTCCGAAGAGGTGGACTGCAAGGACACTTGCTTTTACTGCGGGGACCGTGGGCACAAAGCGAAAGAGTGTAAGAAGGGACCAAAGTGCATACTATGCGTCAGGAAAGGCGAAAAGGAAACAGACCACACAGCTACTAGTAGCAGGTGTCCATTCCTTAAAAAGGCGCTAACCCGAAAAAAGTAAAATGACTCGTTTATACCAGCTCAACTTGAATCACTGTGAAGCAGCGCAGGACCTGCTCACACAAAGAGTTCGAGATAACAAGACTGATGTGGCCATCCTGAGTGAACCCTATCGCATAAAATCCTCCAATACGTGGGCTGGGGACAAACTGCGAAAGGCAGTAATGTGGAACTGCGGACAACACGCCTCTCCACTCACAGACATCAAGTCTAAAAAAGGCTTTGTACGGGCCAAGGTAGACTGGCTATACGTATATAACTGCTATTTAGCCCCATCACTAAGCCTAGACGAGTTTACAGGCATGCTCGACCTACTGGTAAGAGACGCGAGAGACAAATCACCGTGCATAATCGCCGGCGATTTCAACGCATGGGCGACCGATTGGGGCAGCGTCAGCACTAACCCAAGAGGAAGAGCAGTCCTTGACTCATTTGCAGCACTTGATGTAACACTCTTGAACAGCGGGAGCGAAAACAAGGTTAGAAGAGGAAACGCGGGATCTGCTATAGATCCGACGTTCATAAGCAGCACGCTCGTACCCAGAACGTCCTGGAATATCTGCAAAGGTTATACCCACAGCGACCACCAGGCCATCGTCACTGAAATCCATAGTCGAGCTATTGCACCTGCGCCTAGCAGAGTTATAAAATTTAAAGCGGAAACCCTCGATAAGGATGTCTTCAAGTACATGCTCCAGGGACTGCGCCCAAGCGGTACTGCAACAGACATGGCAGGCCAGGTCATGTCACACGTATCCCAGGCATGCAACGCTTCCATGACGAAGTCTAGCAATAGACCAAGAAGGCAGCCTGTATACTGGTGGAGTGACGACATTGCCAAGGCTAGGAAAGACTGCTTCCGGGCGAGACGAGCCTATCAGAGAGCACTGAGGCATGGAACCACCCACGCCGCTGCCCAACATTGTATTTTCAAGGAGAAAATACGTACGCTCAATGCCCTCATTGAAGATAGCAAAAAACAGCTGTTTCTAGAACTCTGTGACAAGGCTGATTTGGACCCTTGGGGCACTGCCTACAAGATAGCGATGAAGAGGCTACATGCCTTCAGACCAGCTAGCCCAACATGCCCCGACCTGCTGGCGGAAATAGTCGCCCACCTGTTCCCACACCAACCGCCGAGACTGGCAAATATGTTAAGCCACATAAACTGGAGTGAGACTCCTCTTGATTGTGTGACTGAAGATGAGGTCCTTATAGCAGCTCAGAGGATTAAACCAGGGAAAGCTCCCGGCCCAGACGGAATACCAAGTGTAGTCATGAGGAAAGCCATAAAGTTGCAACCAGGCTATTTCGCCTCACTTTTCACAAGATGCATCTCGGAAGGGGTGTTCCCTAAGTGCTGGAAGCGACAGAACCTAGTTCTGATCCCAAAAGGAAACAAAAAGTCCGAAGACCCGTCAGGATACCGACCGATTTGTCTGCTAGACACCGCTGGAAAAGCCTTAGAAAGAGAAATTTGCTCTCGACTCGATGCTTCAATCGACAGAGCAGGAGGCCTCTCTGACTCTCAATTCGGCTTCAGGAAAGCTCGCTCTACAAAGCACGCTATCCAAGAAGTCGTAAACTTGGTGACAAGAGCGATCGAAGGCAAGCGTTGGCGGTGGGGTGCCAAGGAGCTTGGTGGTGACGCTAGACGTTAAAAACGCATTCAACTCAGCGAGCTGGCAAAGGATAATGGAATGCCTGATCACCAAAGGCATTGACCCACTCCTAACGCGAATTATAGGAAGCTACATTAGCCATCGAGTGCTACGCTACGAGACCAGCGAGGGATCAAAGACATACAGAGTCACGGGAGGAGTTCCGCAGGGTTCGGTCCTCGGGCCGACACTGTGGAATCTCATGTATGATGGGATCTTGTGACTGATCCTCCCACCTGGCGTTAAAATGATGGGATTCGCAGACGACGTTGCAGTCGTAGCGGTCGCCAAACATATACACGAGCTAGAGGCTATCACCAATGAAGCCATCAGACAGGCGCAGGATTGGCTAACCAGTGCCGGACTAAATCTTGCACAAAACGGAGGCGGTGCTCATAAGTTCCAGAAAGGTGGTGGAGAGTGTGACACTCACTGTGGGGAGTGCAACCATCAACTCTCGACCTCATCTCCGGTACCTAGGTATAACCTTGGACCATAGGCTCTCCTTCAAGAAACACCTGAAGCATACAGCCGAGAAGGCCTCAAAAGCTTGCTCAGCATTGGCTCGCATTATGCCAAATACTAGAGGACCAAAGGAGCTGCGCAGACGGCTACTAAGCAGCATTGTTAGGTCAATAACGACCTACGCTGCACACACACACACACACACACGCGCCTGGCGCGTCGGATGGATCGTAGAAGCGTATCCTGGCGCCAACCGTGGTCTAGAACCAGGTACCTCACACAACGCATATCGCGACTAGACCCTGGCGTATGCCTGGCGCGTCGGATAGTGCAGAAGTGATCGTATCCTGGCGCGGCCATCCTAAATAACGGCCACGGATCAGGTCTAGATTCCTCACTACGTAAAGTCCCTGTGAGCCAGTCCATCGAACGCAGCCACGACCAGCAGCAAGCCCTACCAGGATATCGAGCACAGCCAGGATAAACAGGACAGGATGTCAAACACAGACAGGACCCTCAAGCAGCCATGGACAGCGAGCACAGGCAGGATCACCAATCAGTCCACCAGCCAGAAATGGCGTGATCAACGAGCAAGCGAGCACCAGCGAAAATCGAGATACACAACTTATAAGAGAAGATCCATGGAATAAATACCCTTTAACGAGAATTCTGTGCTTTATCACTAATTAGTTGGGCAATCACGTTTATATAAATTTGGTGGGACGAACACACAAACTCTACCGAGCTAGCCGCACAAATAAGTAGCGAGCAGAAAGTAAAAATATCAGTTCGTAACAGTGTTTCGTTCAGCTATATGGGTTAATTTCACGTGTTGCATGTCGTTTTCATACGATTTTGAAAATGAAAACATATTTCTACAAGATTTTGTCCAGATATTAATTTCTTAAATTATAGAAACTCAACTGATCTAAGCAATTGTCAAGGAAACTTGACTAATTTTGAATTTTTTTTCCCTTTTTTTAGACCTGTTTTCATTAGTCATTTTCTCCTACTGGATATGGGCTAATCCTGCGTTGCGGACGTTACATTTGTACGCAAATTTGACTGTTAGAATTGACACAGCTGCCGTTGACGTGGGTATATTTTCATAAATTGTTGGCCATATGCAGTTTCTTGAGTGCACTTTTAAACTTATTTAAAAACAAGAGGTTAACTGTTTTTGAAAGAAAGTTATGCTTGCTCAAAGTTCCGTTGCGGACGTTACAAAAAATGGAAGTAAAATTTGAGGTTTGTGTGCATTTCCACATTTATTAGCGAATTAAGAATAGTTAACCAAAAAAGTAAGATAACTAATAATGAAGTGGAATGTATAACCATATCAATGCAGCTTAAAAAAGAAAGATAACTAGTTCCGTTAATAAAAATAATCTTAATTTAAATTTGTTGCGGACGTTACGTTGCGGACGTTACACTTCTTCCATCAAGCTAAATAAGGTGATTATCTATACTTTTAGCCACGATTTGATAGTTTTTTTGACTTGAGAAAATAGTTCAACATGTAAACGACACTTTGTGAACAAAATGTTATCATAAATTCTCATTCTAATAGGAGAATATGACAAATGAAAACAGGCCTAAAAAACAGAAAAAATACCAAAAAAAATACTTTTTGCTAATATTAACTAGTTGAACCAAAAAAAATATTAAATTTTGTTGTCCATTGCTAGGACAAGTTTAGTTTTAATGATTTAGGAAAAAAAATTGGCAAAACACCATATAGAAATATGTTTTTTTTAGCTTTTTTCGTTTTTCGGGCTGGTTTCAAAATTCTCGGATTAGCCCATATACAATATATTTTAATATTTTGTTCACAAAGTGTCGTTTACATGTTGAACTTTTTTCTCAAGAAAAAAACTACCAAATCGTGGCGAAAAGTATAGATAACCACAAAATTAAGCTTAATAGAAGAAGTGTAACGTCCGCAAAAAATTTAAAATTAAGATTACCTTTATTAACGGAACTACTTATCTTTCCTTTTAAGTTGTATTCATATGGTCATACATTCCACTTCATTTTTAGTCATCTTACTTTTTTGGTTAACTGTTCCTAATTTACTAAAAAATTTGGAAATGCACATAGGCCTCAATTTTCACTTACATTTTTTGTAACGTCCGCAACGGAGCTTTGAGCAGGCATAACATTCTTTCAAAAACAGTTAACCACTTATTTTAAAATAAGTTCAAAAGTACACTCAAGAAACTGCATATATGCAACCCTAGATTTGTCAACTTTTTCTTCAGTATTTGCAAAACTTTAATTTTCAAAATGTGACATATGTATAAGAGTGCATCGAAAATCAACTTTTTTTGATTTTCGATGACGGCGGGTGCGGAAAAGTTGTAAAACCATGTCAAATGAAAGCACAAACAATTTCAGCCCGAAAGGATAATGTTTACTATCGCCACATCGTCCTTGAAATTGTGAAATTTTCTTAAAAACTCGATTTTTTTTTTTTTCGATGACGTTGGGTGCGTAAAAGTTGTAAAACCATGTCAAATAAAAGCACTTTCTACTATTTACTATAGCACTTAGTACTATCACCGCAACGTCGTAAAAATTCGAATGACGTTTGAATGACGTTTGAGGACGTTCGAGGATGTTCAAGGACGTTGCGGGAATAGTAAATATTATCCTTTTTCAATATACTCTAATATGTATGCATAAGCCCCTACGAATTTGAAATGTTGGTATTTATAAGCTACACAAATTTCAAACCAGATCACATTGTATTTTATTTCTCAAATAAAAAAAAAAAAGGTTGATACAGAATTTTAAGAAATTTTGTATGAATATTATTTGTATACCTATAGAAAATTATTCTGTGTTTAATAAAATTTTAGATTTGAGGAAAGCATCCAAAAATCGACGAATTGTTCCTAAGAAAAAATCATTGACCACGAGCTTTTTTGATATAAGAAAGAAAGATGATCAAAGTAAGTTAAACATTTTTTGTACATTATTAAGTTGCTTATTTAGAAAAACAGTTCTTATTTATCTCATGAACTTTTTTTTTTATTAAGATGGTCGCAAAGTATTGTTTGGAACTTCATTGGAATGTTGCTTATCAAGAGACAGAACACGGAACGATGATATGGAGAACAAATCTAAATATTCACTAATGTCAGTGTTTAAAGGAAGCGGAAGTAACCCAGGAAGTGTTATAAAGCTGAACGACAACGTAAGTTTTTTTTATTTCTCTTAAAAACTCAACAAAATTAATTTGACGATCGTAACTGTGTACTTCGAAAAATTTTTTTACGAATGCGGCACAAATTTGCTGAAAGCGCCAGAGAATTTTCAAAGTTTTTTTAAACCTTGAAAATACTTTGATGTTTCCTTTTAACTTTTATTATTATTTTTGCTAATCATTATTATTTACATTTTACGCTTTGCAGGTGCGGTCATGTGAAAGTTTACCATCTAAATCCCTGGAATACGGATGCCATGAGTCCTCTGAACGTTTTTGCGACTCTTATACAAATATATCAAAACATTCAGCATCACTATCACAGTTCGAATTGGCACACGCTGATCTACGTTTTGATAAGCCCTATCAAGATCAAACACAACTTGTTGTCCCAATGTTCATCAACAACTGTATCGAATATCTAGAAGAAAACGGCTTGCAAAAAGTTGGGCTCTTTCGTGTGAGCACGTCCAAAAAAAGGGTCAAGCAAGTATGTTGTCAACAACCACGGTAAAAAATAGAAAGATTTTTATTTTTATACCATTAATATATGTAGTTGCGCGAAGAATTCGATAAGGAAAGTCATTTAAGGATTCCCGTTGATACATGTCCGCATGATGTTGCAACCCTGCTCAAAGAATTTCTACGCGACCTTCCAGAACCGTTACTGTGCGACAGACTCTACTCAACTTTTTTGGAAACACAACGTATGTACGAGTATTATTACATACGCAATTTCATTGAATTTGTATTTAACGGTAAACGAACTATTTACAGGTATACGGAACCGACGCTTGCAACTAGATGCTATATCACTTCTAATTAGACTACTTCCCATACCTCACAGAGACACGTTGTACGTTTTACTGGTTTTTCTAGCAAAAGTAGCAGCTCATAGCGATGATATATGCGATACTGACGGGAATTGTCTAATGAGTGGAAACAAAATGGACAGCAATAATTTGGCTACTGTTTTTGCTCCAAATATTTTGCGCGGCACACTTCTGACATTTTCAAGAAGTAGTGAGCAGGAACGTATGAGCGATGCAATAAATGTCGTAAGGTTTGTCAATTTTGTTCTAATAGTGATATAGTAATTTTATACGTTAATAAGACCATTTAAAACATTAAATTATACTTACATTTATCCTAAAAATATTTCTTATCGGGGAAAACAAATATTTTTTTAACATATTAATTCTTGGCAGTCAGAACCAGGGGCGGATCCAGAAAAAATATTTCGGAGGGGACTTCAAAATGTTTGTGTACAATTCGCTAGTTTTTATATGAAGAAAATAAATTTCGATAAAAAAAAATTTTTTTTGAAATCTTACAGTATCTTCCGTTTCCGCATCGTATTTAAAGTTTACTTTATTAAAGAAAAATAGTTTACAAAACTCAATAACAACATACAAAAAAACGAGAAGAAGAGCATACTTCGGAAAGCCGAAGTTAACATACCCATGCATAAAAGGAATAAACAAAATAAAGGACCAGCCATAAATTGTGTAAAAGCCAAATTTTTTGAAAAAAAAATATTTTGGTGAAATTTTATATTGATAGACTTAACACCAAGCGAAAACCACTTACTGTAACACAAAAATTAGTCGATTGTATTAAGCTTTAGGATATCGTCATTCGATCGCCAAGAATTTTTAAACTAGATCTACTTAAACATAACAAAAGACGATTAAACAAGTTTTAAGTTGACGTGTTTTACACTGTGCAAAAAAATTTGACTGAAACAGAAAATAAGTCGAACATTTGTATGGCAGCAACAGGATACAGTCATTCGTTAGTGAAAATCTACAAATAAGCTTGCACATAAAAAGAGACGATTGGGAATATTTTGTGGTCATAGGTCTTACACTGAGCGAAAAAAAAGCTTACTGAAACAGACAGACGGACCGGCACAAAGTCTGTGTTTGTCAAGCTCTTGCAAACAAATAAGTTATCCAGTCCAAATTATCAGTATGGCAATGTTGAAGGTTGATTTGTTGGCAATGGTAATTGGTATCATGCACTTGAATCGGGGCTAGAACTCGAGTTATAAAAAAGTCAAAACGCTAAAGTCGGGTTTCCCGACTATAAGATTTCCAATACATAATGCCCTCTTAAAAAATAAAGTGTTGCCTGCGTTCAAGCGTAATACGTGTTTAACGCACTTGTTTACACAATTTCTTGAACCTGGCCAGATTTTCAAAATGTTTGGATATCTGTTTAGTTATATTCAATACAAACAATATTAATTAAAAATGTGGGCACCACAGAGTGTCGCGGTTTGCGGGCGTTAAAAGTGGTGTGGTCAGGTTTTGAAATACAAAGTATTTTTGAAGTGAAACTTCTTAAGGCGCGTTATGCGTATGTGCGTATGTATGCACTCTTAAGCGAGAATACGATTTTTAAGCCGAAACCATATGATTGGCACCATAATTCTAATTCATTATAATTTGTCTTCTTCTTCTCGATCGGTTTGTTTACTTTTGAGAGTCGAAAACAACTTTTCGTGACCTCTGAATTTAAGCGGCAGTCTAAAAAAGCGATTATTCGGTTTCGTATTTATGTAATATTGTATACTTGTAAATAAAATGCAAATTTTTGGAACTATACATTAACCGATCGTCATTCATATATAAGAAAATATAAGATAAACAAAATCCATGCTTCGTCCTCGAATTATTTAACCTCTAATCTTCAAACTAAGAACAATAATGAAATGATAAGAGAGAGAGACGAATACTAGACGTTTCACTTCTGTCGTGCGTAGGCTGGACACACCCCTTTTTTTTAACCGCTCCCACATATTTCTGCCCCGCGTTGATAATATTGTGACCATTTATCAACGGTTCGGATTTTTGAGTTTAATTTTACAACGCCGTTCTAGTCCGAAAACCAAAGTCGCAAACACAGTTTTAATAAATTCAATTGAACGAAAAGCGCAAGCAAAGATTGCCAAACAATTAGCCTAGTTTGTTGTTGTTTGGCTCTGTTTGTCATCAATGATGGAATTTAATTTATTGCAGTGAAAGTCCGCGTCACACATTTATTTAACCTATCTGTGAACCAATCCTGCATGCCAGTGATTTGGAATGAATCCTACAATATTCCTCTTCACAAAAAAGGTTCAAGGTCAGACATTGAAAATTACCGAGGCATTGCAAAGCTTTCGGCTATTCCCAAACATCTCGAACACCTTACCACGCTCCAACTGCAACAGCTCTGCAGCGGCCTGATATCTCCATATCAGCATCGTTTCTTTAAGCATCGGTCAACGACGACTAATAATTTCGAGTTCTCATCACTCATCACTCGAGGTTTTCAGAGCCGCATGCAAACTGACGTAATTTTCACCGACTTTAGCAAGGCTTTTGATTCTGTAAACCATTCCCTTCTTCTGCTTAAGCTTTCGCATTTGGGATCCGTACAAATCTTTTGAAATGGATTGCCTCTTATTTGTCAAACCGTACACAACGTGTTTTGCTTAACAATGTGTTCTTAGATGTTGTCAATGTTACTTTTGGTGTTCCACAAGGGAGCCACCTGGTTCCATTTCTGTTTGTTCTCAAACCGTTATCTGATTGTCCGCACAGGAGTCTCGAATGCTCCTGGGGCCGTGCAGATGTTGTTTTAACCGACGAGACGATCGGGAGCTATGCCGTTTCCGCGGCTTAAAGAGTAGTAAGACGCGGGGTTGATTCTGTGACAATAACTGACTTTATTGATATAATGGTACTAGCTTATATACTACTTTGTATGCGGAACCATAGTGTAAAGTGTGGTGTGGGGATTCTGCTGATATTCTAGATTACATCAAGTTGCTGATAATCTAGATTACCTCAAGGTGAGGCCAATTCAGTGGGTCAGCGCAATTCTGTTGTGGCCAGCGTTTGTTGGTTCTTCAGTTGTGCTGACGTACGTTGGTGAGACGGCCGCTTGGTTGATGCGTGGTTCTTTTGGCTAGTAGGCAAATCTGCTGATCAGCAGTCACTAGCTTAGTGCCTGGTACCCAGTCCAAGGTCAGCTTAGTTGAGCTGACTGGGAATATGTGCGTGTATGGGAAGTTTGGTGTTGTTCCCAGGTTAATCGGCGTTGCTGTTCGCAGCAATGTTGCGGATGCTAGTATTGGCAACATTGGTTACGAACATTCTCCCCCCATTGAGCGGTAGACGCTCAATTAAAGAAGGTGTTGTAAGCAAGGTCGATTATGTGTCCCAATAGGGATCTGTAAGCGTTGTCGTGAGGACTAAAATTGTGGCCCCCTAAATACATATCCTGTAATAGGTAGTCACTGCACATTAATGATCTCTGAGAATCCTTGCACAGCAGTGCTTGATATGTGATTGGCTGCTGCCATGTCGTGCGTCTCGGCCTCCTAGTTTCCTTGGTCCAGATTAGGAGACTGTGTTCTCTAACATGCCCATATGGTTTAGCAACTGTGTTCTCGATATTTAGTCTGAGAATGCTTGCGAAGCCACGCAGAAGATGTTCCCTGGCTAGAAGTAGTAACGTTAAATACTGTTGACAATTTTCGAGGACGCAGCAGGATTTGTTGGAAACTAGCTGATCACTAGTTGCGCTTATTATTGTAGGTGTCGTTGGCCTTCCAGTTGGCTGAGCAACTCGAGTTTTAGGATCCATTTCCTGAAACTGGCTGCAGAACATTGAGCGATGTTCCCCTTGGTAACAGATTCCGCATCTTCTGTCGCGGTTTATTGATTGTTTGCGGACTGCAACTATGTGTTGATTATCTAGTGTTTCTAGCATGCATGCACGCTTCTCTAGAAACGATAACATACTGTCGAGTGTCGGCACTTCTGTGGGTGCGTCCGCGGAGTTTTTAATGCTGATAGTGTCAGTATATGGAACCCGACAATTGGATCCCATGTTTTTGTACATACCTCCAGGTTTTTTAATGTGCTGAGTGCCTTTTGAATATTATCGTGAACGGCTCGTATCTGTCGAGCTGAACCATCTATTGGTTTTTGGTCCACGATCTTGGCTATGGCTGCATACACCAGAATTTTCCCGTTTTGATATCTCGTAACGAGTCGTTTCCATGTATCATCATAGCCGCCTTGCGAGAAGTCTGTATCTATTAGGATGTTGCGTGCTATTCCGCGTAGAGCACTCTGGAGCAAGTGCAACTTTTCAGTACCAGAATATGGTTTATTGTGCACTAGTTCCACAAATAAATCATAAAACCTTGGCCATTCTAAATATTCGCCTCCAAATTCCGGTATATTGACCGGTGAATGGGATATTTTTAGCTGTGCTTCAGGTTCGTGGAGCAGTAGCGTTTCGTAATCGTCAGAAATATTCTGGCATTGGGATAATTCCCTTTTTGCTGCGGCCGTGGCTCCAGGAACGTCCTCCAGGGCGTCTTGTGCCTGTCTCAGTTATCCCCAGTGGCGGTCAAGATGCCGTTGTAGTGCTGGTGTAATTGTGGAAGCGGTTGATGCCAAGGCTATTGCGGATTCTAGCTAGGTGCATCTCCGCCTTAATATTTGTATGACTCGGTTGATTGCGGGGTCCTCGTGCACCGGGCCTTCCGGTTGCGTTTTCTTTGGTTGTTTTTTATCCTCGCGTGGAGGCCTGATTGGTTCACTTACGCTTGGCATGTTGTCCTTAAAGATTTGTTTATATTTCTCGACCGTTTCCCTTAGGCCTTCAAAACGTTTGAAGTATTCATTGTCAGCTGGGAGCGCTGCGTCTCTTAATGTCTGGTCTGTTTCTCGATATAGAGTCCATAATTCAGACAACTGTGCTAGTCTCCTAGCATAATATCCTTCTCGAGTTCTTCTCTCGCTTGAATCCTTTCCATAGTTTTTGATTAACTGTTGCATTTGTTTATGCAAATCGAGTTGATCGTCTAATAGCTGACTATGAAGTTCAGCCCGGGCTTGGCTGGTCTCCATTATAAATGACGTGGACATTTCACCAGCTGCGGTGGTAGGTTAACGGTAATTCTTACCATCTTAATATTTTGATGCCTTCATAACTGTTTCATGAAATTGTGTTTAGGTTCTTTGTAGAATCCTGTGAAGCTAGTTTTAACTGTAGCGTCTCAGTGTGAGTATTGTGTGCTGTTGCTGGCGCAAGCTGTTGTGTCCCAATATGGGTGGTGTATCCTGTAAACGCTGGATCTGCGCTCCTGTGAGGTCTGGTGGTCTCAACAAGGAGACGGTCCGATAACGTTGGTGTATAGGCTCCTGTGAGATCTGGTCTCAACAAGAGGATGTCCTGTAACGCTGGAGTAAGCGCTCCTGCGAGTTAATAAGTTGTCTCGACGAGGCGTTGTCCTGTAACGCTGGAGTAGCGGTCCTGTGAGTTAATATGTTGTCTCAACGAGGAGAGATCCTGAACGCTGGATTAAGCGAGCCTGTGAGTTAATAGGTTGTCTCGACGAGGCATTGTCCTGTGACGCTGGAGTAGCGGTCCTGCGAGTTAATAGGTTGTCTCGACAAGGAAGGGTTCTCCAACGCTGGATCTACGCTCCTGTGAGGTCTGGTGGTCTCACAAGGAGACGGTCCGATACCGTTGGTGTATACGCTCCTGTGAGATCTGGTCTCAACAAGAGGATGTCCTGTAACGCTGGATTAAGCGCTCCTGCGAGTTAATAGGTTGTCTCGACAAGGAGGGATTCTGTACCGCTGGATACTGCGGTGTGTGTTCGGAGTGTGATCTCTTGTATTGAGATCACGTCGGGGTCACCAATGTTTGTTCTCAAACCGTTATCTGATTGTCCGCACAGGAGTCTCGAATGCTCCTGCGGCCGTGCAGATGTTGTTTTAACCGACGAGACGATCGAGAGCTATGCCGTTTCCGCGGCTTAAAGAGTAGTAAGACGCGGGGTTGATTCTGTGACAATAACTGACTTTATAGATATAATGGTACTAGCTTATATACTACTTTGTATGCGGAACCATAGTGTAAAGTGTGGTGTGGGGATTCTGCTGATATTCTAGATTACATCAAGTTGCTGATAATCTAGATTACCTCAAGGTGAGGCCAATTCAGTGGGTCAGCGCAATTCTGTTGTGGCCAGCGTTTGTTGGTTCTTCAGTTGTGCTGACGTACGTTGGTGAGACGGCCGCTTGGTTGATGCGTGGTTCTTTTGGCTAGTAGGCAAATCTGCTGATCAGCAGTTACTAGCTTAGTGCCTGGTACCCAGTCCAAGGTCAGCTTAGTTGAGCTGACTGGGAATATGTGGGTGTATGGGAAGTTTGGTGTTGTTCCCAGGTTAATCGGCGTTGCTGTTCGCAGCAATGTGGCGGATGCTAGTATTGGCAACATTGGTTACGAACAATTTTTTTTCATACTTTTTATAAATGACCTCCCTCAACTAATTTTAAACTCTTCCATCCTCATGTATGCTGGCGATTTTAAAATCTGTTTATCCTATTCTGATTAGTAGGGGAGAAGTGGGGGTTGTGGGCATAGTTTTGTTTTTGGCTTATAATTACCGAACTAGTGCATATTATTTGGACATATGGGTATCTGTGTTAAGCTAGAGACCTAAACTAACTAATTATGAAGAAACATACTTGATTTCGTCATGCGAAAAAATTTCATATAGGCTTTTTTTTTGGGTGGGTTGTGGGCGCCCTGGGAAAAAATGCTGCAAATGGAAAAATATGGAAAAAACCGCAACCAATATCAACAAAATGACAATTTATTTATTTCAAAGACTACATAGGCGTTATTCATCGTTGAAAACACAATTTTTACATGTGTAATAACTGGCCCGCATGTCAACACATTTCAGACGAAAAGCTCGATCGCAAAATTACAAATCTTGGTGATAGTCCCTCTCAGCGGGAGAGGATCCTTTTCCAAGAGCCTAAGATTTCTACAAGAATGTTCTAGAGGGTTCCAAACAAATTTTGGAAACAATTTTACAAGAAATTGTAGGTAATAAAAAAATTTGCCAAGAAAAAACGGGTGCCCACAACCAACTTTAGCAGACATTTTAAGAAGTAATTAAAAAATGTGTTTGCATAAATTTTTTGGTTCAAATCGATATTGTTCCATTTAGTATAATACTTTGACTAAATAAAAATTCATTACACTTACCTTCTTAATCGATTCACTTTAATTAATACACTATTGAAAATCTTAAAAAAAAAATTCACCACCTTTGCCAAGCACAAAAAAAACCAATTCGTTCATTTCAAAAAGCAAACGCGTTCGTTTACATTGATATTTTGCATAAATCATACATAAGGTAATTGCTTGCTAATGACATTACCAAAAAAAGTAAATCTTCATTTTGTGGAAAGATACGTAGGGGTGCCCACAACTGCATATCTGCACACGCGCCTTCAGCTTGACCTTGATGAATTCCAGAATTGGTGTCAAAATAAGCTTATTTATTTGAACCATACAAAATGTAAAGTTATAACTTCCACCTTTCCTCTCCGCATCTTGTCTCATATTCCCTTGGAACTTGGATCGAATTTCAGTGACAAATAATCATATTGCAGCCATGGTAAAGAAGGGCAAGGATGTTTTAGCCTTTATAAAACGATGGTCCCAGAATTTGATGACCCGTATACTACCAAGACTCTGTATGTATCGTTAGTGAGTCCGGTTTTGAAGTATTGTTCTTGTGTTTGGAGCCAACAGTACATAGAACAACAGGTCATTATTGAATCTGTTTAAAAGCAATTTTGTATATTTGCATTGCATAGTTTTAATTGGGACTCTGGTAGATTATTGCCACCTTACCGAAGTAGGCTACAATTAATTAACATGCCTTCTCTATATCCTCGACGAATTTGTAATGGCGTTATGTTTGTTCATAAGCTTCTTCTTGGTTCAGTCGATTCACAAACTCTGCTTTCGTAAATTGATCTTACAGTTCCTTCAAGATTTACACGCACGTTTCGACCTTTGCTCTTTCCAATATGTAGGGTAACTATGCTCAACATGAACCTTTTCGTGTTCTTTGTAATACCTTGTCTGATATCCTGTCCCTTGAGGTAATTATCTAAATTCTAACATGTAACTTTTTATTTGCGATACTCGAAGAGTAAGCAAATACTGTAAACGTTGCAAATGTCTGTCCGTACAACCATCAAGATTTCGGGAACCATAAAAGCTAGAGCCACCAAATTTTGCACACAGTTTTCTATAAGCAAAACGCAGATCAAGTTTGTTTCAAAACCTGACCACGCCCCTTTAAGCTCCCACAAACCGCGAAACTCTGTGGTGTCCACATTTTTAATGGTAGAGAAAAGTGGCCCTAATAAATGTTGTTTGTATTAAAAATATCTACCCAAATATTTAAAAACTTTGAAAATCTGGCCAGTTTTAAGAAATTGTGCCTAACAGCAGGCTACACTTTTTTTGAAGCGGGCCAACGACTCTAGAGTTTTTTCTTGTTTTGTTTTTTTTTTAAAGAGGGCAATGAGTATCGAAAATCTCATAGTTGGGAAACCCGACTATAGCGTCCTCTCTTGTTTATTTATGTGTAGGGGAGACCGGGGCTAGTGTGCCGAAGGGGTAAGTGTGCCGAGTGCCCTTTTTGAAAAGAGCTTAAAGCGCATTGGCGTCATTTACACTTTTTTTTTGTCGAGTATTAGGTCGCGCTTTTACCGACGTAATTTTGATTATTTATGTGTTGCGGTTTGCCCAGGAGCAAACTTTTTCTGTTTTCGACGCCGGAAAGTAAATTATTCATGTTATTTTTCTTAATATTCTTTAGAAACAATTATCATCCGATTTCCGAAAACGTGATACCGCTGGAAAGGGTATTCAAAACCCTACAAAACAGTGTGACTTTTTCCGTGGTAATCTATCGTTTGTGTTTATGAATCGTAATTTTTTCGAAACAAATGCATTGGGGTAAGTATGCCGACTTTAGTGTGGGGCAAGTTGGCCGAATTGTAAATGTAATGTAGAGCAATGTGCGCTTAAATAGGACATTATGTAAATACCAATGATTACGATTAAAATATTATAATATGTAATAATTTGTTACACTAAAAAAATTCTTTTTCCTAAATATTTTTATTTTTCCTGATAAAAAGACTTAAAAGTAGAGTGAGGAGTTTTTTTTTGTACAACAATAATAAATGCTTATGTAAACTAACTATTTTCAATCAATAAACATTATACGTTCATGAATTTCATGTGTTTAATTGACTTAACCAAACTCGGCATACTTACCCCGGCTCTGGGGTAAGTGTGCCGATTTTTCCCGTCGCAGTTTTTTGTTAATAACTTTTTCCTTGATTGTTTTTCATTCATAAGAAAATTCACAGATGTGATCAAGGGTTCTACCTTAATGACAGCGCAAACCGTTTCCGAAAAAGTATATAATAAATAATAATAAAATATAAAAAATAAAAAATTCCTAAGTCCAAACTCGGCACACTATCCCCGGTCTCCCCTACTGCATTTTATGCCTAATTGTTAGTTTTGTTGATTAAGTCTAGGTTAGCAGTCATTTGCTAAAGAAACAAATCACAACTCGTCCATTGAAGGGTATAACCATATATTTGTATATTTTATGAACCACATTTTATCTTATTTTTGTCAGGACCATGATCAATCATTATGAAGAAATTTTCAAAATATCAGCAGAATTGATTGATGTCATTTACTCACAAGTCTTTGAAACATGCCCCGAAAAGTTATACGAACTGATTTCAACAAAAATTAATGGACTAGAATGGTAAGTTATAGCATAATATTATTACATGTTTACAGTTTTTGGGTGCCACCCCAAAAATATATACTAAACAAGAAACAACTCACAGCACGGTTGCAGGCGCAACATACATATGTTTGAATCACCCAAAATCTAGCTAATTCGACTTACCCCTTTCTGCTAAATCAGCAAACTTTCCAAAATTTGAAAAAAAAAAACCAAAAAGGTTTGTTTTGAGCTGTTTAATATTATAACAAACCAAAACAGCGGTTTAATGTGTACACAAAGCCAAACAGACACACAACGCTTTCATTTTGTAAACGACGTCCAATGAACAAGATCAATAATTTTTTTAATTAATCAAGAAAATATTTTCTTAACAGAGAATCGAACTGGGACGATTGAGGTGTCGTTAGAAGAGTGTTCAGAGTGAAAATATAGCCAAACTTAACAATTGGCGCATTGGGCTCTACCGTCCCCACCAGCTCCTGTCTTAGTATGCACAACTCTTTGCTCAGGCATAAACTTTCCTTCAGTATAAACCTTCTTACAATCGGACGATCACAAACGATTTTTGTTTCCGAGTCTATAAATGATTTAAAATTACTTAGATGGGCACCTATTTTGTCACGGTCTGAATTTTTTTTAAAATTTTTTTTTGGGTTTTGAGAGAAAATTGATAACTTACGATCGGTTTGACAACTATCAACGAAACTTGTTTTGTATATTAGATTATCGTTTTATATTCCCAAAAAATATATTTAAAAAAGTTTAATTTAGAAACTTACTTATTTTTAATACAAGTTGTTTGGGCAAATGCATTTTAGAAAGGCTTGTAGGGCTCATAATGCAGTTAAATTTTCACACAATTATTTTCAAACTTTTATTTAAGTGTTCCAAAAAGAAAACATTTTTTTATTTTACTCGGACACAGTTGACCCCAAGCAATCTTTGCCTTCTTTCTAACGATCGTTAGAAAATTTCATAATTTTTGCACTAATGGTCCAAAACTGTATTTTCTAATTGTAACTTATTTAAAATAAAAGTTAAATTAAACAAATTATTTTTTTAAGGTTTTTTTATTACCTTTATAATCAGCCACATAATTTGTTTTTAGCAAATCTCAAACTTTGTTTCATTACAAACAACATATCAAAATATTGGGTCACTCATTAGTCAAAATATTTTAGTTTTGGACCATCAATAAATATTGATTTTGAATCATACATATGTATATGTTTAGTAGTCAAATTTCTGACGCTCATCGTTACTTTGTGCCGTCTGGGAGAAGTATTCACATTTGAGTTATGATTAAAAATTTGAAAACATATATTTTAATTAATTTTATTTTTTTATAAAACTGTTTTTTTACAATCCGTTTAACAAAGGAACCTGCACCCATTAGACGAAGGACAACAATGCAGCTTATCCGATGTAGCCTTTGAGTCTCCGATGCCAGATAAAAGGTTGGTATAATTATTAATGCTTTTTTGACATTAAACATTAAATAATAAATATTTAGATATGACCACATCGATCGCTTGAATGACACTGATTTGGACAAATGCCAAGATAGAAATAAAGGTCATGATGATGTGTTTAAAAATAATACCAATGATACCAAGAAACTGCCAAGAGAGAATGTAGAAGTTTTTACCGCTAGCCTGAAAATACCTATGCCGGAAAACACACAGATGAAACACAAGGAGTCAGTTCTAAATAAAGGTATTTTTTTTTTGAAAATATTAATAATGAATAATGGTTGGCTTTCTGCTTTATTTTTAATTTTAGAAACAAGAGTGGCAAGCCGAAAACTTTCTGAGACCAGAGAACAAACGAACTTAATAGGCGTCGCATCTTCAGGTGCAAGTGCTGTTCAATTAGAAAAAACTTTTAAACCAATTTCATCCAATAATCTCATTGATATTAACACAACAGGAGTACGGAAAAAAACTACATACAAACGGCAACACTTAATATCTAGCTCAAGGCGAATAAATCAGGGACCGTAAGCAGGTTTTACTTGAATCTCTTATACAAAATATTAATTTTAATTGTCATGCACATGTAAATAATATACTCAGTTGTTAAAATAATATTTATGTCCATATATATAGTAAGTTTGCAACAGAAGTACAGAAAACCGGAAATACTACAGCCGGCAACACTTTATATTAGCTCGTGGCGGATAAGCCAAGGACCATTAATACTATAGTTATTACTTGAATCTTGTACACAAAATATATGCATGAATTGTCAAATACATTTAATTATTATATTCTGTTGTTAAAAAATATTTGTATGATTTAATTATGCGTCTAACAAATAAATCATAAAATGTGCAAGTTCAAAGCAACGAAGCCTCCAATTTCCTCCAATATTATTTACTTTTCCATAATTATAACTGTTCCATCATCTACAGGTTCCGCGGAATATCAAATTTACAAACTTAGCATGTTGGGCGACATTATTAATTATGTGACCTATGTATGCAAACATATTTAATTGTTTTCACTACTTCATTTTTTCAATTTTATAAAACTCATGGGAAGCCAAAACCTTACTAAGTATGTGCTAGAATATCTTTTACTCAAACTTTCCAAGGAAGAATAATTTCACGACTATGCTTTAGATTATCAGGAATTAAAAATTTGGATAGTACAAATGAAAAAATAAAACAAGAGAGGACGCTTTAGTCGAGTTTCCTGGTTATCAGATTCTCGTTACTCATTGCTCTCTTTAAAAAAAAGTATTGCATGTTTTTAAGCGCAATAAATTTTTCACGCACTTGTAGACACAATTTCTTGAAACTGGCCAGATTTTCAAAAGTTGTAGATATCTGTGTAGATATTTTCAATACAAACAACATTTATTAGGCAAAATGTGGGTACCACAGAGTTTCGCGGTTTGTGGGCGTTAAAAGGGTTGTGGTCGGGTTTTGAAATAAACTTAATCTGCGTGGGGTATAAAGAAGTCTGTGTGCAGGCTCTAGCTCTAATGGCTCCCGAGATGTCACGTTCATATAATAATTAAAGCTATTTGCCATACGAAGACAACAAAATATTATCATGGATTTTCGTTAAGCCAAAATTGAAGCAATCAGAGGACAATAGATTCGAGTAATAGAAAACCTTTCCTCTATTTAAAGTTTATTTTTATATGCTTTATTATATGCTTTTTATAAACTTGGGTTGTATCCATGTAACGGAATCTGAGCCTAATTTTCACCAATTTTCAGAAGTCTGATTAATCTGAAACTTTGCATACGTATCAAGGGCCGATGACAATGCAATAATCTAAAAACAGTTTGCAATTATCCTTATAAGAACCGATAGGATAAATAATATGCTTCTCGTTTCCCTCTATAAATGATTTTGGTACCTTATAGTTTGGTTAGTTATAAAGCGTGTTTTTTTTTTGGTTTTTTAACCTGTTCTATATCATTAATATGCTGGTAAAGATTCAAAAAACTTGTGTAAAACGTTGGAGCTGATCTTAAATAGCTTACCCCAAGAGCACGGACAACGGTTTATGTTTGACTGTTTTTGAACTCGTTTTGTTCATTAAAGTAGTGTAGGTCCCACACGCAAAGTTTCTTTCCCAGCTTCCAAGTCCTAGCAGCGCTGTGGTGGTAGCCACTTTCGATCGGCGAGAAAGTTAGCAAAAAGAGCTCTGTCGACTTGGAGGCAACTGTAAAGTTTAAAGTTTAAAGTTACTGAAACAGAAAATTTATGTTATTTAGCTATTTGAATTATAAAACATACTGATAGTAAAACTGATAAAATAATAACGAAAACTTAATTGGTAAACAGAACAAGAATAAAGAAAGTAAGGGTCTGTTTCTTGTTGAGCTAACGAGCTTTTTTATAAGCTTTTAAAAAACAAAAGAGACTAAGTATAAATATGTAACAACGTTAATTAGAAAAAACTTTTTTTGGTCCAAGAATGCAATCGGAGGAGAGGGAGAATTGCTGGTGAGCGACCAGTAAAAAAGAAGGCGAAGCAAAAAATACAAAAAGACGCCACAGTTTTCGTGCTAAAATGTTTACACAGACGTGTATTCAAAAAAATGTACAGGGGTACATATTATAGACATTAACGTGTTATAGGCTTCTACGTACTCACCTGGATAAAACAACCCTGGACATATTTGTATCAGAAATGTCCTTTATTTCGGGCATGTGAGTCGTATAAAAACCATTTGTCAGCGTTGAAAACTGTGTCGGAGTGTGATTTTCGTTATTCATGAGAAATCATGAATAACAATATTCGTGGCAAAAATAGTCTTCAGTTACTTATTGTTTCAAAAGCATTGAATTGTTATTCTATTATAATTCTATCGTCAAACCACATCAGAAGAATTTTTTTAAAGATATGCCTCTGCTCACATCGAGTGGTAGGCACATAACATAGAATAACAAGTTTTCTGAGGACAACAAAGCAAATATTTTTTTCTAATGACGATAATGACGAATTGTACTGCATGGTACATTCCAGTTTAGTGACTAAGGAGAAGGGAGGAGTCGGCATCACCATTTATTAATTTGTGCAAGAACATTACACCATGACATATTCGACGGTTGATCAGGGTGGGTAAATCTAGCAAACGTAATCTACCGACGGCCAGCGTCCCAGTTAAAACCTCTTACAGTTAAGGGGTTAGGTGGGTTTCCCGGGCAAAAAAAAGGCACATTTTCAACAATTTTTTTTTTATATAAAGAATACAATATTTTATAAAAACTTTTAGGTTTCTTACACATACATATTTAAAGATTAATTTTTGAATTAAATAAAAAAAAATATTCAGCGGTCAGCCATTGTGACGTCATTTCCGGTGACCCCTCAGAAAAAAGGTGCCTTCGCGTTGTCAGCACAATTCCTGACAGAATCATCGGAAATTAAGAAACCAAATTTTTTCATTTAGTACAAACCTAAATCTCCTAAATGAACGAAGGAAAACCAAAAAAAATAAAAATTGGATTTTTGGGAGACTTTTTTGCAAAAAAATTCAAATTTTGCTGAAATTTTTTAGCATTTATTTTTTTTTTAAATAGTTGTTGTCAACGAAAAAAAAAATCCTTCGTTCATTTACGAGATAATCATATCTTGAAGACCTGTGCAAAATTTCATCAAGATCGGTTGAGTAGTTTCCGAGAAATCTTGACAACCGACTTTGAAAACACAGCTTTGAGAAAAACGCATTTAAAGTTTTGATAAGCAGTGCACTTGGCCTTGCGCGCGCTTATTCTAAGAACTGTATCTCCGAAACTATTATTCGGATCGACTTAAAACTTTGGGACAATAATTTCAAGATTCTATATTAATATATGAGACAATAAAAAAAAAATCGATTTTTTTTTTTTGCGAAACCCATTTAACTCCTTAATAATAAAAGCTGCTTTTGAATAGAATACAACATATTTCGGGGTGCCATAGAAACCATCGACGATTTTCGGGACGGTTTTTATTACAAATTTTGGAAAAAAAAAACCGTCGGTGCTACAGAAACCGTCTCGACCTTGTTGTTCGAACTAATGTTTCGAAAAAAAGGACAGGGCTGTTTTCTTTTGTTATTTAATCCTATAAGAATGACAAAATGTTAATAAAATTTTGTTCGCAAAGGCTGTCTTACATGTTCAACTTTTCAATCAAAAGCAAAACAAACTATAATTAAATATACGGATAAAAAAATCGTACGTTCGCGACCGGGAATTTAAATTAACAAAAAAAAATACCAATAGAGATAACTTAATGTGCAAGTATCCGATATATAGCTACTTTATTCATATTTTATAATAATTTAACAGCTTTAAAATTTTCCGCTCCAGCTTGCAGGTATTGAACTTTTACTTTTTTTAAAGTCGGCTTCTATTTGGCGTACGTTCTATATAGGCTAGAAAATTATTACTACTCCAAATTTACGGCTTAGAGGAATGGGTTGATCCAATTTTAAATGGTTGATCGTACAATAATAAACCTTTTTCATATAGTTAAAAAGATTAACAAGTAAATCCTACAATCATTTAATTTATGTTTGTTGATTTGGAAATTCGTAAAAAATAATAAAATTACATAATATATTGTATAATATATAACCTATGATTGGGGCTTTTCCGGTTTTAAAAATTTTAATTACAAACATACACGTTTAGAACTTAACAACCACAAGGCTGGTAATTATGTTTTCATGTTTCAAAATGTATTGCATTTACACATTTCGAAAAGTCACTTTTCGTAGAACATACATACAAAGTAGTCGAAAAAATGTAAGTAAAACTTAACTACAAGGTGATGTCGACTTACAACTACTGCAGAAAAATAGTTATATGTGCAAAGTTTGTTGTAAATGTCTTTATAAAATTCCTGGTTTTTGTAATTTTTTTAAATGTTGTTATAACAACATTAAAAGGCTTACTAAGGAATTCATACGATGCACAGTGGGCCAGAAAGTTAACATTTTGGCCAAAAATCTGGCAACGCGATAATTTTGGAAATGACAGGAACCATCATTGAAATTTTTTTCAAATCAGTGGAAGGCGCAGAAGACGATAGTTTCAGTTTTTTTTAACAAACAAACTTTAATAAAAATACCTAATTTTAATCTTTATCGACCGAAAAAATGTGTCTGAACGTGTGTTCAATGACGGTTCCATTTTCGGTGGATTTGCTAAGCTCGGTCCATAAACTTGGCTGTGATAAATGTTTGAAAATAAAAGAAAATTAAAGAAAATAAAGAAAAATTAATAAAAACACAACTTTGATTGTCAATATCTCCTGCAATAAAATTTGTTGGCCAAAATCCTTCAAATCCTTCATATGCAAAAAAGTGGTTTTCAAATTAAAACGCGTTTGAACATTTTTAGGTGGCCCGTTTGAGAAATTCTGACTCAAATGAGAGTTATGAAAATATAGGCAAAAGTTCGAGGAAAAAAGTAGGATCTAATTTTGTGCTAACGATATTCGTATAAGTATCAGAACATAATACTCTGAAAGGCTCATGCAAGTCATATTTAGATCTAAAATGATTTAATATTAAGGATATATAATTTCTAGTTAATCTACTTGGCACAGAAAAGTTAATCCGACCTACCAAGTCGGCGCTGTCAATATCACCACGAACAAGATTATAAATAATAAAATTAATAGTTTAAAAAAAACTAAAAAAAAAAAGCTAGAATGGCAATGAATGACAATCTCGTAATAACTTCTCACTCACACAAACTCAACCTGCTGTGTCAGTTGCACTCATTCAATTCAATTCTATTCTATTCGAATACATTTTATTGCTTTCACAATATGAATGGAGCCATGCAGACCTCTAATAGATACACTAAATTTACATGCAGGATTATAATTTGTACTATGTCAGTGCAAAGAAATTATCTTCATTTGGCATCCCAACGCTTTAAACACCATCAACTCTGCCGGCCCGTTGTTCCGACAGGGAATGTATCAATTTTATCGTTAAACATTTTAAACATTATTTTTTTACTTTTTGGTTGGATTTACTATAAAGCGTTTTTTTTAGTTTTTTTTAAACTATAAGTTTTATTTTATACTTTTTAGTTTTAATTAGGTAGGTAGGTACTGATAAAAAAAAACTTGTTTAAGATAATTTTAAAATTATTATTTTGTTTAATGTTGGCCATAGTTTAACACTAAACATGTACACTGAAAAAACTTTTAGTAAACTTATAAATTACATCACGAAAAACACTTACCTCGACTGTGTTTCAAACCCAGGACCACTGGCACTAGAGGCAGACGCCTTAGCCCTCAGACCATATGAGCTTGTAACGCGCCGCCTTACTAAAGCACAAGTACATATTTTTGACCAAAATAAAATTATTTCGCCCCGACGAGGGTTTGAACTCGTGACTTTCGGACGGAACGATAAGTTTTCCGACAACTTAGACAGGTATACCAAGTTTAAGAACAAATCGGTATCACGTTAAGAACCAATATATATGCTTAGTGTTACGCAGCCAGATAGCCAGCCACAAGTGAAACTAATATAAAGCGTTTAAAAATAGTACCTAGCATCGTTCTACGGTTAGGTAGGGAGGGTAAATTAATGAAAAGTAATCTGCTGGAATAAGAAGGTAAGTTAAGGTTTGCATCCCAGTTGAGGCGGCGTAAAGCAAAAATTAAAATTAGTTTTTTTGAACAGATTCAATGCGATCTATATGTACTCCGTATTGGGGACTCCAGACGGGAGACCCATACTCTAGAATCGTAGGGACTAGCGAAGTAAATAAGGTCCTATTGACGTAGGGATCATCAAATTCCTTCGACCATCTTTTAATGAAACCAAGCACTCCCCTGGCTTTATTAACCATGAACGAAATGTGATCAGTAAACTTAAGTTTTGGGTCCAAAATGACGGCAAGATCGTCAACCATAGTTATTCTATCCAAAGATTTCCCACTTAGTGAGTAAGTTGCAAGTTTTGGATTGCCTCGGCAGAAAGTCATCAGCTTGCACTTAGACCCGTTTAAATTTAGTTAATTATCACGGTACCAGTTTTGAAAATTATTTAGATCGGATTGTAAGTCAGAATGGCTGGAAATATCCTTGTACTGCATAACTTAACATCATCTGCGTACATAAGTACGCGAGAATGATTTATAATTAATCGAAGGTCGTTAATAAATAAAGTAAAAAGAAGCGGACCAAGGTGACTTCCTTGTGGGACGCCGGAGGTAACTCGGAGAAGACCAGAAAGAGAATTTTTAAAAAGGACTCTTTGTGTCCTGCCATTCAGATAACTTAAAATCCATCTAAGAAGATCAATTGGAAACCCTAACAAGTCAAGTTTCCGAACTAAAAGTGAGTGATTTACAGAGTCAAATGCTTTACTAAAGTCAGTGTAAATGACATCTGTTTGAAAGCTACTTTGAAAGCCCTTTATCACGAATGAGGTGAGTTCCAAAAGGTTAGTAGTTGTTGATCTTCTTTTCATAAATCCGTGTTGACACGGAGATATTACTGACCTACAAAGGTGCTGCAAATGAGGAGTAATGACATTTTCGACATGTTTAGGGATAGCCGACAACTTAGAGATACCTCTATAATTGCCGGCATCCAATTTGTTACCTTTTTTGTGGAGAGGAATAACAAATGACTCCTTCCAAATAAGGGGAAATTGGGAAGTTTCTAAAGATATGGTGAACAATTTGAGAAAGGGGTTTGCATAGGGCTTCCGCGCAATTCCTAAGCACGCAGCCAGGAATTCCGTCGGGACCTGGAGAGTAAACTGGCTTAACACGTTGAAGATCCAAAAATAAAGAGCTTTCGTTTATAGTCGGACTGAATATAAGGTTCGACGTGGACATGGTATAAGAATAAGGCTCTATTGGATGTGCTGAAGTAGTATAAGTCGTTTGAAAAAACTGGGCATAAAGATCGGCTATTGCCTGATCTGTGGTTGCCGTCATGTTTTCAAAATATAGCGAGGAAGGATAAGAAGTAGATTTACGCTTGGTATTAACAAAGTTATAAAACTGTTTCGGGTCCTGCGAGAACTGGACCTTACAACGATTCAAATAATTTTTATAGCACTGCGCGTTAAGCACGGTAAATTTTGACCGAGCACTTAGATATTTTGGAAAAACAGATTGAGAACCGGATTCTTTATATTTCCTGTAAAGTCTGGACTTAACATTTCTTAGGTGTGACAACTCTTTACTAAACCAAGGTGGTTTACTGGAGATAGACGGATACTTCATCGGAACACAAGAATTAAAAAATGATTTAATTGCAGTATAAAAAAAATATTAATGGCATCAGCCATATTATTGCATGAGTACAGATCGGACCAATTGAAACCAGATATAAATTTATTAAGCCTAGAAAAGTCTGCCTTACGAAAACAATGTATTCGTTTAGTTGAACTTTCTGATTTTTCTTCTATCGCAATACCCGTGTTGTTTGTCACATCGAAAGTATGATGATATGGATCTTCAGGTTGCGTAAGTGGTGGTACCCTGGATAAAAACACGCCTTTAGGATTTGAGACAAAGCACAAATCTAGTAAGCGGCCTAGTGAGTTTCGAACATGGTTTACTTGACTCAAAGATATGTCAAGCAAGCCGTCAATAAAGTCATGTTGTGCAATAAGTAGTAAGACATTTGATTTTTCATCTGTGGACCACGTAGCTCCAGGTATGTTGAAACCACCTAGAACTAATAACTGATCCCTATCGGACAGCCTATTTGAAACGGACTGTATCACAGAAAGATGATTTAAGTTTTCTTGGAGTTCAGAAGATGGCTTAATATAAGAGCAAGTGATATATATAAACTTTCCCGGAAGGGTCACCTTTATACAAATAAATTCAATATTATTAAATTCCTCAATACGTACCTCTTCCGACGTAAGGCTGGAGTCCACGGCAATTAAGACTCCACCTTCCCGTTTGAAAAGACGGTCAAGCCTATATACTGTGTACTTACCGGGAAAAACTTCGGAGCTTAGAATCTCCGGCTTTAACCAGGTTTTTGTAAACACAATAACATGGGATGCAAATGAAAAGCTATCAGAACACAATTTAGTTAGCTTGCTACGCAAGCCTCTTGCATTTTGATAGGAAAGAAGGAGGTTTCTAGTTAGTTTTTTGAAGAAGAACTCCTTTACCACCAAATGCTCCGGCCAGAATTTGGCAGAGCATATGGTAGCAAAGTTCTCGATTGGGACAGTGATCTTAAAAGATTAAATATCCCTAGCATAAGAGAAGTTAAATTTTTCCACCTTAACGTTTTCGGCTTTTGTTTTGTCTTGTATATAAGACAGAACCTATATCAGAAGATGTTTGATCAGGGGAAAGCCGAGAAACAAATATTGGTTTCTTTGGTGGAACCACTGAAAGAGCTTTAGGTGGTGCAGATTGTGAGTCTGCAGAACCACCTATGCCCGGTAGTCCGGACTCAATATTATAAAAAAAAAAACTTCTGCAGAGATTCAACCCAATTTAACACAAACTCAACAACAACAGATCGCAACTAAAAAAAAATATGTCCTTAAAAAAATATTAAGTGGTTACATTTTTATCGACCTTTAAATATGCCAACTTTTCGTAGGCACTACGTTAAAGTTTATGAAAAAATCGAAACCAAAAAAAATTTTTAAGCACGGGCTTAGCTTAGTTAACATTTTTAAAATATTAAAAATTAAAAAAAATTTTATTTTTAATTGAATTTTTTAATATTTTAGCTTATAAAATCAACTCTTATAAAAGCCTTCAAAAGCATATAATTTATTTTAAATAATGAATTTTAGTTACCAAACAAGAAAATTCCAAGAGTTTTGGATACTTTTATATTGCACAGTTTCCAAAAATGGACTTTGACAGTTTTGTTTGGCTTTTGAGCATGCTCAATGCCTAACTTTAAAAATTCATAAAAAAAAATTTAGAGAGTCGCACAAAACCCGCGCCTCTGGGGGACTTGACAACTGATTAAATAATTTGTTTAAAAGTTTTACTCAAATCGCGAAGGGTACTTTTTTGCAGGTTAAAAGCAAAGTACATTTTTAAAAAAAAACAGCTAAACTTATAGATTTTTTAAATTTTTAAAAGATGCGTTTGGAATAATTTCAATATTAAATTTTTTTTATTGCTATATATACCATTAGGTATGTGTGAAATTTTTGTTTATGTTTTGCATTGCTGTAGGCAACGACGTTTTGGCTGTACTTTTCAAAAAGTTGTCCAATATTGTACGAAGTATTAACTTCAAAAATATGCCATAAAAAAAGTACAAATCAATTTGTTTAAAACGTTGGCATACAAAAGCTTAAAGAATTCCAAACAAGATCCCATTTTAGTTTTATTAAATTTCTTAAAAAAATAAAAGGTATTTTTGACCAAAATGTTAAATTTCTGGCCCACAGTGCGATGTAAAGATTAAACCACGGGGTTAAATAAATTAAAGAAAAAAATATATATGTGAAGAAAAGGTTTTTATAAAAATAAAGTTACTTTTAATTTTAAATCATAAAAGGGGGTGCCACAGAAACCGCTCCAACCAAATTACAATCAAGTTGTTTGTTCTCACACCGTTATATGATTGTCCGCGCAGGAGTCTCAAATGCTCCTGGGGCCGTTCATTGGTTGTTCTGACCGACGAGATTATCGGGAGCTTTGCCGTTTCCGCGGCTGAAAGAGTAGTAAGACGCGGGGTTGGTTCTGTGACAATAAGTGACTTTATTGATATAATGGTACTAGCTTATATACTACATTGTATGCGGAAATATAGTGTAAAGTGTGGTGATAACCGTGTCGTTGATTGCACCGGCTCAGTGGGTCAGCATCGTTCTGCTGACTCAATGTTTGCACCAACTTGATGCCAGTGGTCAGTTTGGGTCGCTTTGATGTAGTCGGCGGTATTGGCCCTTCCGCTCCGGCTCAGTGGGTCAGCGCAATTCTGCTGTGGCCAGCGTTTGTTGGTTCTTCAGTTGTGCTGACGTACGTTGGTGAGACGGCCACTTGGTGAGTCGGCCGCTTGGTTGGTGAGTGGTTCTTTTGCTAGTAGGAGAATCTGCTGATCAGCAGTTACAAGCTTAGCGCCTGGTACCCAGTCCAGGGTCAGCGTAGTTGAGCTGGCTGGGTATATAGGAAGTTGGTGTTGTTCCCAGGTTAATCGGCATTGCTGTTCGCAGCAATGTTGCGGATGCTAGTATTGGCAACATTGGTTACGAACACAAGTAGCAACCAAACACAAAACCGTCGGTGACACAGAAAAGTCTATCATTTCCCCCGTGTTTTAAGAGACGGTTTACAAAAATAAGCATACTTGCGCATTTTAATAAATAACCAAAACATATTAAAAAGAACGATAATGAATTTATGCTGTAATCTTTTTATGGTACGCTATATTATTGTTTATAACGATAACTACAGCGCGTCAAAATTTTTAATGGATATGTTTTGTATTTCTTGTGCAATTAAGGCAGGTTCTCACCTTGCATATGGGATGAAAAGCGTTTTTTTTGGCATAAACTCTAATTTTAAAGATACGGGTTTTAAATTTTTTTTACATAATATTGAGACAATAGTGATATTTCGGTTTTCATTATTTTTTGATTTTGACCACGCCCACACGAAACACCCCCGCCCGCGAAGGTAATTTTAACGATACAGATGTAATTTTTTGTGTAAATAATTTTAAGACCATTGTAAAATTTTGGTTTTCATTATTTTTTTATTTTGACCACGCCTATGTGAACCACCTCTTGTCCCTAGCCGCCCCAATCCCATGTATAAATAAAATGTACGTGTTAAATTTTTTTACTTTAATTTTAATTTTAAATAATAATGTCAATTTGTTCCGAATCTATCTACGAAATGGCGCAAGTATGCGCAAAAGGTATTAAATCCATTTAATCATAAATACTGTAACACATATTACCACATTTACACTTTTCGTAATCCTGCGTACACTTGCTAGTTCTAATCCACGAAACACAAACATTTATAGGTTAATTTCTACACAAAACATGGTTCAATAAAACAATTAAAAACAGCACGAAACAAAAGCATTCTTAGTGAAAGCCCTCGTAGCAATATTATTCATACCTTGACGAAGATTTTCCATAATTTAACCGAACATAATGCGCGATATTTGCTAAAGAATAAATAATTAAACTTTTAGCACGCTTCGTAGAAAAATTAAGGCGCACACAAGTTAACTCGAAAAGCTGACTTTAGACGGCTGCCAAAGAGCCAGGGAAGATCAAGAAAATATTTTAAAAATAGTTTTATGATAGTTGAACACTTCTTTAACGGATTAAAAAAAAAATGCGGAAAATTTCACAAAATAATTTTGGACTTTATGCCAAAAAAAAAGCTTTTCATCCCAATGTGCCTTGTAGGCCCAAAAAACGACACTGTTGAAAAAAAAAAAATTTTAAGGAAATGGTTAAAGGTTCATAACGGTTAAGAAAACACATTTATTTAAACAAAACAATGTTTCAAACTGAATAAATAAAACAAATGGGGAAGGGGGCGCCCATCAAATTCTAAATTTTTTTGAAAAGGTGTCGCGCTACCGGAAGTAAAGCCGTCAAAACACGTAATCTAAACCACAAAATCAAAACACATTTTTAATCTGAATTGTATTATCTTTTAAATGAACCATTGTGGCCGGTAAAAGTACAGGTTTAAAGAAGAATGCAGAAGAATGTCGACGGGTTCTGTGGCACCCTGGAATAACATCAAACTGATATGATAATATTAAACTGGTGTGCATTGGCGTCAGTTTCGATTATGAGGGGACGCACCTTGGTTTCTGCCTCTCTCACCACTCGTCGCAGTTGTAATAAGCTGTGATGAGACATTAAGGGGAGGTTCTAGTCCAGAGGCCCGAAAATGTGCGTAATTTCAAGATTTTTTTTAGAGAGTACACACGTATTTTTTTAAAAAACTTTTGTGGCATTTTTTTGTCTATATTTTAAAAAGATTATAACAAATTTTTATTTGCGATAGGGTAAATCCGGGACAAGTGCCCCGCCGGGACAAGTGCCCCACTTTGTTTATTGTTATCATGCATCGATATGATTGCAGCGCCATCTCGGGAAAACTTGTGTTTAAGTGTCAAAATGAAAAACTTGTGTGGAAAATTCGTACTTTGGTAAGTTAACTATTCACAATTTATGAAATCCATACGCAGTAGGTCCAAAAACAGGCGAAAATTTTTTTAGCGATTCAAAAATGTTTGTTATTTCATCGTCAAAATGTCAACAGACGTCAGATGAAGTATCATAACCTTCCTATGTAGCAAGATCATTAAGCAGATAACTATTTTTACATTTACTGTTCGCCAATATTTTTTTATTTAATAATTTTCATATGCTATGCAATCGGGACAAGCGCCCCACTTGTTCTCGGGGACAAACGCCCTACTGATAATCTGGTTTGAGCACTTTATGTTGTAAACGTTTGTTATTATTTATTAACAAAAATATTCTATATGGTGTTTTTACATAATTTACAATTGTTTATTAATGTTTTTTTTGTATAAATAAAATTTTTCGTATTGTGATTCAATTTTGGTACCTCGATCGACAAATTCAGTCTTTTATTTGTATTATCTTTAAAAACCAGATCTGTTATTTTTATCATTATTATTAAGTGTTGATGTGTGTTAGAAAGTACCGTAGAATCAATGTAATGGCTTTTTTTTCGCGAGTTGTTGTTTGCAAAATAATTTAAATCCTAAGCATAAAAGCGGGGCGCTTGTCCCTGAAGATGTTTGAACTAGCAAATTTGCTACTTTTTATTAATCATCCCACAGAAAGCTTGTAACGTAAAATATTGATGAATAAAATGTTGTTCTTACTTCTGGATATACTACTCGACCTACAACAATCACAAAAGCCCTCGTAAACATATTTGTGAAACAACCATTTCGATTTTCAAAAACGTGGGGCACTTGTCCCGGATTTACCCTACTCGAAGAGTAAGCAAATACTGTAAACGATCAAATGTCTGTCTGTCCGTCCGTCTGTCCGTACAAACATCGAGATCTCGGGAACTATAAGAGCTAGAGCCACCAAATTTTGCACACAGACTTCTATAAGCAAAGCGCAGATCATGTTTGTTTCAAAACCTGACCACGCCCCTTTTTACGCCCACAACTCGGAAAAAACTCTGTGGTGTCCACATTTTTAATGTTAGAGAAAAGTGGCCCTTATAAATGTAGTTTGTATTGAAAATATCTCCCCAAATATCTAAAAATTTTTTCTGACCATTTTCAAGAAATTGCGTATACAATTGCGTTGAAAATTTTTATTGCGCTCGAAAGTAGGCAAGACATTTTTTAAGAGGGCGCTAAAAATTGATTGCGCCCGAAAGTAGGCTAAACTTTTTTGAAGAGGGCTAGCTAGCTGTTTTTAAGGAGGGCAATGAGTATCGCAAATCTTATAGTCGGGAAACCCGACTATAGCGTTCTTTCTTGTTTTTAGTAAAAATAAAACAAAATGGCGGCTCCAGCCCTCAAAGACAGCGGTCGTGTGCGGGGGTGGACAGTGTGCGCGGGGCGCTCTACAGCCCTGCCAAGTGATCGGAAACGAAAAAACCAAAAAAAATCTTAAAGTAGATGAAATTTGGGGGGCCTTCTCGGTTTCCGATTTATAAAAAAACCCTTTAAAAAAAAAATGGAGAACCTTTTTAGAAAAAACAACCTTTTTGCCATGTTTTTGAAGTGAAACTTCTTTAGGCGCATGGGGGTAAATTTGTACAATGAAACGTCAGAAACGAATGTAACGAAAAGTCGAAGAGAGGGGCGATCGAGTGATTGAGAGAGAGTAAGACGGGCGAACGCAGCATAAAGAACAAGCGATGGGTGGAGTAGCGAGGGAGCGTTTGTGTATCCGCACTGTCCCTCTCTTGACAAACGTTCTCTCTGTTTTCTTTCCTCTCTTCGCTCTGGCGCGCTCGCTGGTGCGTATATACAGGTGGTCTCGTCCGCTTTGCTGAGGACGTTTATATGTTTACCTCTCCGTCTTTCTCAATCGGTGAATGGGTAGCTAGATAGAGACTGGCCAATAACGTCCTCAAAGAGGCAGCTGTCTCGTTGAGACCACCTTACCATATAGTTGCACCATGCGCTCGCACAAAGTTGGAGAGTAAAATCTAAAAATAGAATGAGCTTGCTTGTGTGGAATACGATTTTAAGCTGAAATCATTTCTGTGACACCAGTTAAGCACAATGCCAAAATTGTGGTGCGAGAATGTGAAACAATAAAAATAAAATATCTGTTAGACGGCCGTTAAAACATCAACACAACGTGTACGTGATTCGAGAGCGAAAAGGCTTTAAAGCTGCATTGCCAGAGTTAAATATCTCATTGTCCATCATTACAAAACTAAACCAAAACTCGAGCGAGTATAGTCGTGACTACAGGCTCGAATAAGACAAAATATGAAGAAAATCCTCAACCTTCGTCTTCGACTTTACCAATTGAAAAAATAAAACTTCAACAGAACGTGTTCGTGAGTTTAGAGCAGGAAAAATTATTGACAAACCTTTCGAAACATTATTGAAGATTTTCAAACATCATCAAATATTATTAATGCTAATAATAATAATAATAACAACAAAACAATAATGGTGATAATAATAACAATAATACAATAATGGTGATAATAATAACAATAATAACAATATTGGTGTAATAATAACAATAATTGTCATAATAATAACAATAATGGTGATAATAATAATATTAATAATAACAATATCGAGATGAAACCGATTGTCAATAATAGAAATAACACGGAAGTATTCAGATGATGATTTACGTGTAGAAGATATAATTAGTTTCTTGCATCAAAACTACTTCAATACAGCCACGGGGTGTGCTATTCTTGGTAATGAGAATAATAAAATACCACTTGTTTTGGGTGGTGACTTTAACACTAATTTTGCGTTGATAATTCCAACCATTATTAACTTTCTGAAGAAAACTTTAGTCTACGCTGAATAATAATCCAAACACACCAACTACAATTCGGACGACATAGATGCTGTTTTAAAGATATTTACATAATGTTAAAACACTAACTTATATTGCTATTTTACGTATCATAATGCTTTAGTCCACAATACCAATGAAATCGCGTCGAACATGTAAATATTGAGAAATAATTAATAAAACTAAATTTATATTTATATTAATTTTACACTTTATTTTCCTTCCTTTAGTCTCATCTAGTTTTAGGTTTGTTAAATATGACGACTGTTAGTTCGGTTTCCTCGCGTCGTTTTTTTTTGTTTTCACGTTAAAAAAAAATACTAAAAAATAAAAAAATTAAAAAAAGGCTTCGAGAAGGCCCCCTAAATTGAATAAGCTTTAATTAGAGCCGCCAAACGTCGAAATCGGTGTAGCCGTTAAAGCGGAATAACGCCCCGCGCGCAAAAAAAAGGTGTTTCGAGAAAAACGCGTTTAAAGTTTGACTGTTTTTCGGCCGACGCGCTCTCTCGTCTATAGGCTATAACTCGTAAAATCAATTAGATAGGGAAATATCCTTTTGCCTACACATTTTTAGGACCATAAAGATAAAAATAAAGCAATAAAAAAACATTTTTTTTTTGTTCGCTTGTGACTAGAACCTCCCCTTAAGTAAGCATAGATTCCCTTCTTTACAAGGACTGCGGTTCTTGTTCAACTTACGGTTGTCGGGTAGAAGATGTTGTAGTTAGGTGATCTAAGCCCTGAGACCTTGTTGCCCGACGCTATCCAAGGTTCCTGGACCAGGGCCACGTCGACAGGCCCTTTCCCTAAAGTCAGAAGTAGCTCTGCCGATGCGATCTTGCTCTTATTTTAGTTGACCTGCAGGATTATCTGCTGAATTGCTGATGTTGTCGCATTCCTGGTTTGGCGGGAGGACCACTAGCGTCCCGTCACCGTCCTCGTCTTCCTCCTCATTTAAGTCCATGCTGCTAGTGGCCTTGGTCACCTCGGAAAATTCTAGGTCCTTTTCCACCTCCCCAGCCATCAGCGTGTTCGTGATCTCGTCCCTGGGGTGGCGCTTCTTGAGACGCAGGCACACGCTATCTATGCCCCATACCATCTTTCCGAACCTAGGGTACAGAATGTTTTCTGCCTCCTTGTTGGTCTGGATGACCATGTGCTGACTCTTGGCTTTGGGTTTCACAACAAGGACTACCATCCAGTCGTCGGTAGGCACGTCCTTGTTCTGCCATTTTAGCAGCTGCAGTGCCTGGTCCTTTGGAATGACCCGCGGGAAGAGTACATTGGGTTTCGGTACGGACGGAATACTAGTTCGGTCCACTACCTTGGCACCCTCCCACGGAGCGTCCAAAGCGGCCACGACGCCGGTGGCCCACTACATGGCGTTGTCATCCCTACAACTCAGTATTTTTACTCCGCTGAACCACCCATCACTATCAAAAGACACGGGCTGGGCATTCGGACCGCACATCCGATTCAGAAGCTCCTCAAACAGTGCCGTCACCATCTTCTTAATTTTGTCAGCGCGACGACAAGGTGCCTTCTTGCCACGTTACTTGCCGTCTGCTTTTTGGGATGCGTATGCCTAGTATGCGGCCTGGATCGCTTGCTTGCGGGCACCTCGGCCTCCCCGGATTCGAGTGAGAGCTGGCGTTTTGCGGCCAGATGTTCCTTGACTTTGTTGACATGCCCCTCATCCTGGGCTCCCATATTGGGCTTCTAAGCAAAGTGGGCCCGGCCCTTCTCGATCTTTGCGACTTCAGCTTGGGTCTCTCCTCCGGGGGTGAGACTGCTGCTGTCGCCAAGCCGAGCGCGGATCTTGAGAGCCGCCTTATACTGACATCTCGGTCCCAGTTTGATCCTTCTTCTGCTTAATTTTTTGGTTATCCCTTGTTGTCTTTTAAGCCAAGCACCTCGGACCATGCAAGACCGCGCAAGAGCAATGCGAGGAGAACCTTACCTAGATACCGCGTCGCCGCTCTGCAGACAAGTGACACCGTGTACCCCTCCTTTACGGCGCCCATTGCCCAGCCAGCACCCTCGGGGACGGTAGATAATCACTTTTCACGTTTTTTTTTTAAGTTTTTAGCTTGTGCCGAAAACTTGAAAAATGCCTTAGAGAGATAATACTGTATACTTCTTGTCGGGTGTAACGAAAAAAAGAACGATTTTTATGAAAAAACTTTAAATACTCAATCCTTATACAGCAGATTTGCCCTGTTTCTTTCCAATTTTGCATGAATTCTTTTTAAGTTATTAAATTTAATACTTATTCGCTTCGGGCGTTACAGTGTAATAAGGCCCACAAAAAACCAACGCCCTTGTGCGGTTTGTCACTGGGCGTTATGTCTTGCACCCTTTATCTACAACAATATCTCAAATATTATATATAACCTCCTTTCCCAAGAATTTGGCTTTTACACAATTAAGAGTTGATCACTTGAGCTGTACCCACTATCTGCAACTTGGCATTTCGTTGAAATTTGGATGGAAGACGTTTCTGGAGCACCCCGCATAAGACCAACCATTTATATTTTTTTTATTTATTTGCAATACGAAATATTTATTTTTATTATTAATTAAAATATACTCTTTAATTATTTACCAAGTCTCCTTTTGTTGACAGTCTATTTAAGTTAATTGTCTGTATGTATAATACAATATAATATTTATTTATAATAAGCACTTTCGTATCATAATAAGTTGCAAACAGCGTTAGCATAAGATAATATTCACAGCCAATTCTTAAAAATAGTATATTATTATTATATGAATATTGTTTCTTTTTTGCACATGCCCTTTACATTTACCTAATACTATTATTGTACTACAATTTTTAAGATTTTCTTAGTTGTTTTTCGGTAATTTTCTATTAAAATTTGACATTATTATAAATGCGAAAGTATTCCTTTAACTTTTTTTACTATTTAATGGAAACAGACGCCCAATCAATGTGACCAAATTGAGTTAAGCCCTGTTATGTCTTATAGCAAGTCCTAAACAGCAAAAAAAGTATAAAATACATTATTCCACTTATTTAATAATGCGACAAATTTTACAAAAATATTTTTTCTGAGCCCAAGACTTTATCAACATACTTTTAAGATAGTACCTCATATTCACGTTCTAATGTAAGACGTTAATTTTTAATAATTTTCACTGAAAATAAATACCACTATATTCTTTCATATCTTGTTATTCTTTATAATGAAAAAAACAATATTTATAATAATTAAGAAAAGTGAAAGCTGAGCAGCATTTTTATTTTTGAGCGAACATTTTAAATTATCTTGTGCTTTTTTTACTTTTGTTACTAGTCCTACTATTGTCATAACATTGTCTTCCTTGCATTCCTTATTGTTCGATATTTGATTATAAAATTAACAAAAGCAAACGGCTACAATTGAATCATCAAATACATCAAATCAAATAAAAAAAAACCATACATATTTTAATCGTATCTTATGCAAACACATATGTACAAGTGTATATATAGTTTACTTCAAGATTTAAACGTTTATAAATATCTTGCGTTTTTCTCAATCAAAGTTATTATTTTCGCTACGAATATTTTTCTTTGAAAAGATCTGATTCCGGGACCAAAACGGTTTCACACATGGTTATGGCTACAATCGAAATATATAAGCTTTTCGGCTATGAGTTAACTTTACCTAAATAGATAGCTACATAGCAGCCGGCGAAACGGTTTACAAGTTATAAAAGTCCTGTACAATCAGACTGTCAATCTTTTTCAACTTCCAAAATCACTGAAGTAAAAGAACATACATAAACTTGACAGTAGGAAGTTTTCTGAATTAAATTTGCATACGATTAAATTCCATATAGCAATCTTATGCGCACTCATAAATTGTGGGTATTCATCGGTCGGATCGAATATTTATTTTCCATTTACCATTTGTAAACGAATGGTTTGCATAGCTTGTATTTTAGTATCTATGTTTATGGGCTTAGAACATTATTCTTACTAACATTCGAAATTTATGTCTTAAAGGAATGGGTTGTTCCAATTTGAAATGGCTGATGGTACAACAATAAATCTTTTTCATAAAGTTTAAAAGATAAAGAGGTAAGTTAAAAAAAAAACAAAGTTACTGTGATGAAAGTAGTACGTGATTTCCTATCTTCAAATGAGATTCCGAGTATACACCAACAGGACTCCTAAAATCATTAAATTTATGTTTGTTGATTTGCAAATTCGTTAAAAATAAGAGAATTATATGAGATCCGGCAAATTTATGTAACTTAATGTATTGTATATAAAGTATGATTTGGGGCTTTTTCGGTTTTAAAAATTTAAATAATTTTAAACTTTTTTAAATTTTAATTTCTTTGTTTATAGATATAAAATCTATTTGGTTACACCAGTCTTATTATAAAGACGGGCTTGACAAAATGTGGTGTTAAAGGCAGGCTTACTATATACATAGCATATGTGCCAACTTCAAAAGTATAATATCAATATCGATTTATAAAACTAAAATTACGTTCATTTGGCGTCTATGATTTAAGGTACTTCTAAATTATTGTTGATTCTCTGTTCAATTTTTTTTGCATGCCCAAGCCGAGAAAATTGATTACTTTTTATTTCATTGTGCTTAGATCATGACACGTAGTCACGATTCGAATATTCATCAATATAACGCCCAGACGCTGAAATGAGTTCTAATTTCAATTAAACATTAGGCACTCTTAACATAGGTAAAAACTTACAATCTTCCATTAATATAACTTGGGTGTTTTCTATATTTGTACTGGATACAGAATGTGGAATTACGTTAAGCTCCTCTTCGTTCCATCGAGTCCTGGTATTTGCACGCGATACAGCCATTGGTGCTGAGTAAAGGCTCAAATCTGTTGGACTTATAACACCAGAAATAGAGCCGGCATATCCCAAAAGCTAAAACTCAAACAAATTATTTTTTTAAGTGAAATTCATTCAAAAATCTTTAAAAAAATTCACAATGTTTTCAACGTATTATCAGTATAATCAGCTTTAAGGCACTGGGTGGTCTTCATTTTCTTTAGCTTGCGGTTATTTCGAAATTGATTTATGTTATTATTTTTGGAAGTATTTAATATTCCAAGGATTCAAGATTTGGGTCAAATCGAAAAATATTTTTTTTCAAAGCAGTGGTGTTTATCACATCGCTCAATAGGTACCCTGCCTGACATATACAGTAGAGTGTATCGAAAACCAACGTTAAACGTTAAATTAGTAAACCATTTATGCCCACGGCTGGTGGACACCAGCAGGCCAAAATTTAATCAGCCCCAAGGCAGCAAAACTCAAACAAATCAAACGCCCTTGTCAAAAGTGGGCAGTTGCCAGTCAGCTCATTTTGTTTGGGAAGAAAAGGGAAATTCAAAGGCAAATCCCCAAATGAAGAAGGGAAATTCGACAATGTTTAAGGGAAATCCGCAAATGTTATTAAATCCACTTCCGAGTGAAAACTGGAACAGGCCCGTATTTATTATAAACGCTAAAGTGATAAATCCTTTGGCTTTTTCTTTAATATGGGAAGAAATCGGAATCGAAAACTGGTATAATGAGGGTAAACGTAGTCGTGTGGAAACAGAATACGCTGAACCTAGTGGTTGCCCAAACACAGCAGTTACGCCAGAAAGTATCGTAATAAACAGAAAAATGGTGTTGGCCGATCGGAAACAAAAACAAAGAAGAACGCTATAGTCGGGTTTCCCGACTAGAAGATTTGCGATACTCATTGCCCTCTTTATCAACAGCTTGCTAGCCTTCTTCATAAATGTGTAGCCTACTTTCGCGCAATCAGTTTTTAGCGCCTTCTTCAAAAAAAAAGTTTAGCCTACTTTCGGGGGCAATACAAATTTTTAACGCACTTGTATACAAAATTTTTTTAAAAATGGCCAGATTTTGTCCAAAATTTTTAGATATTTGGGTAGATATTATCAATACAAACAACATTTATAAGGGCCACTTTTCCCTAGCATTAAAAATGTGGACACCACAGAGTTTTTCCCGGTTTGTGGGCGTAAAAAGGGGCGTGATCCGGTTTTGAAACAAACTTGATCTGCGCTTTGCTTATAGAAGTCTGTGATGGTGGTTTTAGCTCTTATAGTTCCCGTGATCTCGATGTTTGTGCGGACGGACGGACAGACAGACATTTGCTCATTTACAGTATTTGCTTACTCTTCGAGTATCGCAAATAATAACAAGAAGGAACGCTATAGTCGGGTTTCCCGACTATCAGATATGCGATACTCATTGCCCTCTTAAAAAAGAAAACAAAACAAGAATAAACGCTAGTCACCAGCCCTCCTCCTTTAAAAAAGTGTAGCCTGCTTTTAGGCACAATCAATATTTAACGCACTTGTTGACACAATTTTTGAAAATGGCCGGGTTTTTTAGATTTTTAGATAACTGTGAAGACATTTTCAATACAAACAAGATTTATTTAGACCACTTTACACTAGCATTAAAAACTAGACCACAGAGTTTCGCGTTTTGTGGGCGGTAAAAGGGGCGTGGTCGGGTTTTGAAACAAACTTGATCTACGTGGGGTATATAGAAGTCTGTGTGAAAAATTTGGTGGCTCTAGCTCCGAGATCTAGGGGCTCGGACGGACGGACGGACAGACAGACATTTCAACGTTTACAGTATTTGCTTACTCTTCGAGTATCGCAAATAAAAAGAGATAGATGATGCCCCAAAGATATCAAAAGGCAGTGTGCTTACGAACATTTGAATATGAGAAAGCTCTGCGCAAAGTGGGTGCCGCAATTGCTCACCCCCCCCGGACCTCCCCGGACCTCCCAGAGCTTTCTCATATTCAAAACTTCGTAAGCAACGATGCTTTGTGAAGAAGATGCTTCCTTTTCACAAAGAAAAAATAACGGTGGGTAAGGTTATAGCGTCCGTGTTTTGGGATGCTTATGCGATTTTGTACAAAGACTACCTGAAGAAAAATAAAACTATTTGGCAAAAAAACACATATGGGTCAGGCCACGTCAACTGAACCAAAAATTTGAAAAAAATTTTCTGATTCGAAAAAAAACAAGAAAGAACGATATAGGCGGGTTTCCCGAGCATCAGATTTGCGACACTCATTGCCCTCTTTGAAAAAGAAAAACAAGAAAAAACGCTAGAGTCGCTAGCCCTCTTCAAAAAAAGTGTAGCCTGCTTTCGAGCGCAATAAAAATGTTTGACGCACTTGTATACACAATTTCTTGAAAATGCCCAGATTTTCAAAATTTGTAGATATTTGGGTAGATATTTTCAACACATACAACATTTATTAGGCACTTTTCTCTAGCATTTAAAATGTGGACACCACAGAGTTTCGCGGCTTGTGGGCGTAAAAAGGGGCGTGGTCAAGTTTTGAAACAAACTTGATCTGCGCTTTGCTTATATAAGTCTGTGTGCAAAATTTGGTGGTTCTATCTCGCCGAGATCTCTACGTTTGTACGGACAGACGGACGGACGGACAGACAGACATTTCAACATTTACAGTATTTGCTTACTCTTCGAGTATCGCAAATAACTATGAAAATGTATAGCTTGGGACAGTACCTTAATAAAATTTTAACAGTTTTTCGAAATTCCGCACCGTTTTCAATATTTTGAGTTTCAAAGTTCTAAAAATTTGATGTTAGGGTTTTGGAGAAAAATTCATAACTCTCGAACGGTTTGACATACATCGACAAAGCTTCTTTTGAGTGTTAGACAATCATTTTTTCTTAAAAAAATTTTTTTTTAATTTGTAATTTAACATAACTTTTAACAACAATTGTTTAAACAAATTGCCTTTCAAAAGTGTTCGAGGGCAGTTTTTGCTTTGAAACTTTCGCACAATTATCGTCGAACTATTATTTATAAAATTGCGAAAAGAAATTTGTTGCACTTTTGCCTTGGATAGTCGGAATCGCATTTTTTGTCCCGTCCGGCTTGGTTTGTCCATAGGAAATTCTCGCAAGCAACGCAAGTGTCGTCATTGACGTCATACATTTGGCGTTCACGGCGACTGCGCTGCCGGCGTCTACCACGACGTCTGCCCTGCTTGCGAGCGTTTGTATAGTTCGACGATAATTGTGCGAAAGTTTCAAAGCAAAAAGCTACACATTTTTATAGGTTTTGTTCAAATCCAGAAAATGACTAGGTACAGTTGACATGGCCTTACCCATATGGCAAAGAAGCAAACCATCGTTTCATCAAGATATGCAGTGCGCTACAAGCCTATGGTAGCAATAGTGGAGTTAAATGAATCGAGGTTCAAATTACTACCGCATCCACCCTATTCAGATCTTAAAAAGTACATCCAGGGCAAGAGATATCAGTCAGATAAGGATGTGATTGCCGATAAGGATTCCTATTTTAAGGATAAATGTTTATCATTCTACAGAAAGGCATCGAAATGTTGGAGATGTGCTGGACTTAATGTGTAGCCTTAGATTGAGCAGTTTGATACCAAGGTAGATTCCTAAATTAAAATTTTTCGAAACGGAAAAAAATTGAAGAGAAACCTAACATAATGGAAAAGTACAAATTACACAGGTCGACAAAATCTGGTAAACTGTTTTTGCCCAAGACTAGCCGTTTTTGATTCTGAAAGGATTTTACCTGTAGATTCGGAACTGAAAACTTGCCTAACGTACAATTTCTTAGAAAATCGTAATCAACGTATCAACATTTTGGCACCCTTCGAGGCCTTTTAAAACCTTATTCCTACGTGGCTCAGAGCTGGAACTAAACTTAAATCATACTTGCAGATCCATAGGGGATCTTTGGTTCAATGATTTTTCATCTAAAGTAGCCTCATATGTTTTAACTCTGGTGTATAAGTTTTGTAGTTAAACCTAGGTTAACAAACATTTTTGTTAATCTGTTAACGCTTCAGAAAATAATTCTTTATTATTTAAGGCAGGCTTGCACCTTGTTGGCGCCCTAAACCTGATTTTTTTTCTGGAATTTATTTCTTGGAAAGTATGATAGGTATGGGAATAAAATTTTAACCAGTTGTAGGGTACAGTTTATTGAAGCTACACAATTTTTTTGAGGGCGATCCAAGTGAAGGGGGGTGGGGGGAGTACCCAACAATGGCGGCATGTCCGCGAAAAACTCGTCCTCATTGCGGATTTTTTAGAATTTTTAGAAAAAATCTGAAACGCAAGAAACGAATTTATTCTTAATCTGTACACTTTTACGCATCGTTTGAACTAGGATAATTGAAAAATCTTGAAAAATGCAAAAATTATGAGCTTTTGAAAAAAAAAATTTAAAAAAAAAACAATTTTTAATATTTTCAAAAGATCCTAGTTCAAATCATGCACATACTTCAAATTTCATGACGATTGCTCAATTTTTGCGACCTGTAGGACTTCCGCAAACGCGGAAAACATGGTTTCGAGAAACACGCGTTTGAAAATTTGACCACGCTAGCCCACGCGCTTGACACCGGTCCATTCAAGAGATTTCGACTTGAAATTTTAGGAGAGTAAAATTAAAACATGTATCTATCCGAAACTGCAAAAAAAAACAAGAAAGAACGCTATAGTCGGGTTTCCCGACAATATGATTTGCGATACTCATTGCCCTCTTTAAAAACAGCTAGCTAGCCTACTTTCGGGCGCAATCAATTTTTAGCGCCCTCTTCATAAATGTTTTGCCTACTTTCGGGCGCAATAAAAATTTTCAACGCAATTGTATACAAAATTTCTTAAAAATGGTCAGATTTTAAAATTTTTAGATATTTGGGTAGATATTTTCAATAGGAACAACATTTATAAGGGCCACTTTTCTCTAGCATTAAAAATGTGGACACCACAGAGTTTTTCCCGGTTTGTGGGCGTAAAAAGGGGCGTGGTCCGGTTTTGAAACAAACTGGATCTACGCTTTGCTTATATAAGTCTGTGTGCAAAATTTGGTGGTTCTAGCTCTTATAGTTTCCGAGATCTCGATGTTTGTGCGGACAGACGGACAGACAGACATTTCAACGTTTACAGTATTTGCTTACTCTTCGAGTATCGCAAATAAAAATTGATTTATTTGATCTCACAAGGTGCAAGCCTGCCTTAAACTTTTGTAACCATGGCTTAATCCCAAAAACTAAAAGCTGTTAAATCTGGGACACACATAAGAGTACTTTAACATGTCAGTGTTGTACAGATGAAAAAATGTCGAAAGTGAACTTAGAAAATTGATACTTTGACCACGATTTTCTCAAATTAGTTCGTGAAGAAAAGTTTTTAGTTCCAAATCTACAGGTAAAATCCTTCCGGATCATTAGCGTTTACTCTTCGTCTTTTTTGGCCTGTGTTATTTATGTGACCCGGTGGTATTTATTGCTACTGTTTTTGGGAATACCCCTGAAATGTAAATACATCTGTTACGTTTAATGTAAGCAAACCATCTCACTCACCGAAGTAGGTTGCGAATGAAAGTGATTAAAATAATCTCTGTTATTTGAAGAGGGATACATTTGTGTTGTGATTCTGCTTAAGGTGTTCGACCCAGCTGATAAAAGTTTACATCGACCAGGATCAAGATAAGAGTGGGGACTTGTCGACGCCGGCGTGTGAGCTTGTGGTTGAGGAGAAGCTGCTCCCGCAATTTCATTAGCTGTGCTGTTGACATTATGCGTAACAACGTCAGTGGTAATAGGACTATTGCTGTTGTCTAGGGTATTTACAGTTCTAATATTATCCGTTTCCAAGCTAATTTTCGTTATACAGTTATTGTTGTTCAAGCTCGAAGATTGGTTTGTCATTGTCAATGAAGGAGGTGGTGATTGAACAAGAGTTAAGTCACTGCTGCTACGAATTATAGCTACAGGTCTCGCCATTGGTGGTAGCATTGGCGGAAGCATTGTACTGTGATAGTGGGTTGATGGTGAAGTCGCCAATTTTGCTGAACGCAGCTGTTGATGTATTTGAAAATGTGGTGTGTGACCTTGTGAGACGTGTGAATGTGGAACTGTATTGGGGTGTTGAAATGGATGATTTTCAACTGATCCAGTTATGGTTGTCATATGACTAGAATCTTGACAAACGTATGTGACGAAATCCGAAATATCATGAGACTCCGTTGAATATTTATCCGAAGCAACACGGTGTTGTTCCTCAATAGCAGTCGCTTGAGATGGTCGAGAATTGCTATGCTGAGGGTAATATAGGGTACTAAGCGGACTGGTAGAAGTTGTATGTAGTGAAGAGCAATTATGTTGAGATATAGCTAAAATAAAAAAACTTTTATCATCTAATTTAATTAACAAATTATTTTCTGCCGTGGACTGTACCTTGAGGTAGTGGTCTATTGTTAAGAGACGTGTAGCGGTGCAAAGAAATGGCTGAGTCTGCTGTTGTTTTTGGATCTCCGCTAGAGTTTTCTGTGGCTCTAACGATTAAAGAAAAGCCACTTTGTTCATTGTCTGATGAAGTACTTGTAATTGGCGGCGAGCTACTTTGATCTATCTTGTTGGCGTCATTGGCTTCGCTTGTGCCTTCTGGTCGTAGCAACGGACTTTGTGATAAATGCATACTTCTCTGATCTATAAAGTCAACTAAACAAGGAATATGTTAATATACAAAACCAAACTCTTATATATTTACTAACTACTATAACCAAGAGGAATCGGATTAGCCACAATTGCTCCAGATTGACCAAGATTTTGGGCAGCGGACATTGAAGATTCGGAGTTAATTTGATATGTATTGCATTCATAGGCAGCTCCAACAATTTCCCTCTTAATATTGTTTGGGTGCAGGCTATTGTCGTTTGTTTCGTCTAAAATTAAATCTAACAAAATTGGTTTAAAAATTAATACTACCTTAAAGCAAAACTATGCAAACACGAATTTCAAATACTTTTAGTTATTTTCCTGACCAAAGCATTGTCTAAACATATGTGACTGTCAAGTAGGTTGCTTTGCAAACGTGGTACAGAAAAAGTTAAGTTAACACAAGTTTGTTTACTATACAAATATTTTGTACGCAAATTATTTTAATCAATTTTAAACTAAAAGTATTTAAGATTTTACATAGTTTCTTTAAAAGACTTCATGGGAAATCAACTAGTACCTTTGGATAATGTCCACAGTTCTTGGGAAGAAAATACTCCAGTCGCTAAAATAATATCATTACAAACTACTCCATTATATGGATTTTGTCTAATGCCTTCATTTTTCATGTCTATGACCTCATCTTTTTTGTCTGACAGATCATTATTTCGATTATATAAGGTCAAGTGGGGTGATCTTGAATTCACGCCTGGAGGGGTTGTAAATGTCAGATTCGTATTGGTAACTGAACTATGAGTATTTATAAAGTTTGCCAAGTATAAATCCAATTCTCGAACAGATACATTTATATGATACGGATTTACACACAATCCTGGATGTAAGCATTCCGGATTTTTTTCTAACCGCTCACCATCTGTGCTTTCTAAGGGAATCGCTTTAAATAATATGACCATGACCAAGTCAAGTCGCCATACTTTGTCAGCTTGCCGTAAGCAGTCTATACGACGCATTTTTCCTTTTTGATCGGGGTTTGACAGCACACAAATAGATTTACGTTTCCCGATTATCGATTGCACAAAATCTTCTCGACTTTCTTGTGTTATATCTTTTCGGAGTTTCCCAAGTAGACGAGAAGCCCATTTTTGCTTTACCTCTGTTTTTTCATTCTATAAAGACAATCGTTATCGTTTGTATTGTATTAAGTTTGCTTTTAACAAATACCTGCAGTTCATCCTTGCAATGTCTTTCCTCTTCCAATGACATACGTTTTTCATGTTTCTTGTAATATTTTCTTTTGGCAGCTTGCAAATTGAACCAAGAGTAGGAAAATGACTTGACGTACGGTAAGAGTGCCTCAATAAAGGGGTGAAATTCATCCTATAAAAAAAATTTTAATATTAAAATAGTGTCAATTAACATACATACAAGAAGTCGAAAAATTTTAAGTTCAACTTAATTAGAAGGTGATGTCGACTTTCATCTACTCCAGTAAAATAGCTATAAGTGCGAAGTTTTTTTAAAAATGCATTTATAAAATGCTTCGGCTTTTTTAATGTTTTAAAATGAACCATGAAGGAACCATACCGGGCGGGACAAAAAACGCGATTCCGACTGTCCAATGCAAAAGTGCAAACATTTTTTTTTGCAATTTTATAAATAATAGTTCGACGATAATTGTGCGAAAGTTTCAAATCAAAAACTGCCCTAGAATAAAAGTCTATAATTTCCCCCGTGTTTTAAGAGACGGTTTAAAAAATAAGTATACTTGCACGTTTTAATAAATAGCCAAAACATATTTAAAACAACGATAATGAATTGTATGTGCTATCGCATAATACTATTTGTTTATGCTGTTATCTTTTTATATTTTAAATAAGTCATTTTTTGGAAACTTGACTTGTTAGGGTTTCCAATTGATCTTCTTAGATGGATTTTAAGTTATCTGAATGGCAGGACACAAAGAGTCCTTTTTAAAAACTCTCTTTCTGGTCTTCTCCGAGTTACTTTCGGCGTCCCACAAGGTAGTCACGTTGGTCCGCTTCTTTTTACTTTATTTATTAACGACCTTCCATTAATTATAAATCATTCTCGCGTACTTATGTACGCAGATGATGTTAAGTTATGCCTGCAGTACAAGGATATTTCCAGCCATTCTGACTTACAATCCGATCTAAACAATTTTCAAAACTGGTGCCGTGATAATTTACTAAATTTAAACGGGTCTAAGTGCAAGTTGATGACTTTTTGCCGAGTCAATCCAAAACTTGCAACTTACTCACTAAGTGGGAAATCTTTGGATAGAATAACTATGGTTGGACCCAAAACTTAAGTTTACTGATCACATTTCGTCCATGGTTAATAAAGCCAGAGGAGTGCTTGGTTTTATTAAAAGATGGTCGAAGGAATTTGACGATCCCTACGTCACTAAGACCTTATTTACTTCGCTAGTCCGTCCGATTCTAGAGTATGGGTCTCCCGTCTGGAGTCCCCAATACGGAGTACATATAGATCGCATTGAATCTGTTCAAAAAAACTTTTTAATTTTTGCTTTACGGCGCCCCAACTGGGATGCAAACCTTAACTTACCTTCTTATTCTAGCAGATTACTTTTAATTAATTTACCCTCCCTAGCTAACCGTAGAACGATGCTTGGTACTATTTTTATTTATAATCTTATTCGTGGTGATATTGACAGTGCCGACTTGGTTGGTCGGCTTAACTTTTCTGTGCCAAGTAGATTAACTAGAAATTATATACCCTTAATATTAAACCATTGTAGATCTAACTATGACTTGCATGAGCCTTTCAGAGTATTATGTTCTGACTATAATAGACTTTATCCTATAATCTCAAATTCTGACTCTCTGCCGCTCTTAAAACGACTTATACTAACTTCGTTATCACAACATTAGATCCTACTTTTTTCCTCGGACTTTGCCTATACTTTCATAACTCGCGTCTATCCTCTCGCGAATCGTGCCGTACGATACACGGCTGCGCCCCCCGGTCGGTTGGGCGGGTAAGTGGGCCGCGCGAAAAAAAAAAAAAAAAAAAAAAAAAACCGTCTCGTCAAAAATTGCTTATGCCTTTCCTACCACGTTTCGACCAATCAACCAAAATGCCAACTTGCTCAAAATGAAAATTACCAAGTTTCTGAGTAATTTTCATAACCAAAATATTTATTGTTATTATTATTATGGTACGCTGTATTATTGTTTATAACGATAACTACAGCGCGTCAAAATTTTTATATGAAAATATTTTGTATTTCTTGTGCAATTAATAAAGCATCGCGTGTAGTGCAAAAAGTTGACAGCCATTGTGGCCGGTAAAAGTACAGGTTTGAAGAAGAATACAAATTGTAAGGAAAATTGGAAGCATTCAATACATTTTATTTTTCATGGAATAAAAATGTCTATTTCCATAGGAAAGTATTGGAAAGCAAAGCAGGCCACCGCCCTGCTCATATTTATTCAAGAAAACGTTGATTTCGCAAAAGGATTCGCTCTGATTTCTGAGGCGGCCGCACGTGAACAGCCATCTAGTGGTGTCTTCTGTTGTTAAGTTTGGCGATCAACTCAAAATGTTAAACTATTTTGTTTGTTATGTTTTATGTGCAGGGTTTTTGCGAATCATTAGACCGAAAACAAATTCGAGACGGTTTCTGTAGCACCGACGTTGTTTTCCGAAATTTATAAAAAACCGTCCCCAAAACCGTCGACGGTTTCTGTGGCACCCCGAAATAACATCAACCCGATTTATTAAAATATCAATTACATTAGTTTCACTGTCAAGAATTTTGACATACTGAAACGTATTGTTTTATGCCCCCAAAATGCGCCAAATGTGGTGGCAATCATAAATCTCGGGGTGCTGCTTGCCCTGCTAAGTCTCTGGATTCATTTAAGTGTTTAAATTGCGGTTCCAACCACAGTGCTGGCTACCGAAAATGTCCAGCCTATATAGAGGCCATTGCTCGACGCAAGTCTGGAGTAACCAAAAAGCAGCCATCAAATAAATTTTACCTGCCCCGCTGCCTACTCAGAACGTTTGGGGTCCAGTCTTAACCTCCATGGCTCCTGCTACTAACCAGCAAGAAAGTAATTCTGATTATCCTGATGTCCTTGCAGCTCACCATGACCATGCCAAGGGTTCGAGATGTACATCTCAAGCCTAATGCCAGTTTTGAACAACTTATTTCATGTATTGACCAAATGATGTCCATGATGATGAAAATGATGGACCTTCTTATGAACCAGTTTACCGGAACTCGCCAGCTAATGTGTCTAAGATGAAAAGTCATGTGTAATCTCGGTATCCGTATCTCGTTTTGGAACGCCAATGGTTTCACTGGCAAAAGCCTCGAGCTTGAGCACTACATTTCTTCCATTTCAATTGACGTTATGCTGATCAATGAAACCCATTTCAACAGCCGTTCGCATCTTAGGATTTTTGGCTATGACCTTTTACTGTCCAATCACCCGTCTGATCGTCTGCAAGGAGGGGCTGCAATTTTAGTGCGCTCTCAACTGCAATATTCTTCACACGGTTTTAATTCAAGTGCCAAGTTTCAGGCTGCTGCGATAACTCTAAGCACGGACTTGGGTGATTTAATGCTTGCTTCTATATGCTGCCCTCCGTCGTTTTCCTGGTCTGCCGATGACTTCAACCTACTCTTCAGTGGATTTCCCAACAGATTTATCGTAGCTGGTGATTGAAATGCTCCCAATCAATTTTGAGGTTGCAACCGTTCGTCTCCGAGAGGTGTGGAGCTGCTAGATCATGTCACATCTTCTAGTCTATAAGTTCTAGCTACCGGAGGCCCTACGCACTTCCCATCTGATGTCACCAAGAGTCCAACTGAAATTTACTTTGCAATCTACAAAGGCGTTGCGTCCACTTTACTGACTGTTCATGCTCTGATCACAATTCGCTCTAAATTTTTCTGTGTGCCGCGGCTTCAACACAACTGGCTAACCCAAGGTGTTTTAAGGAACATCTTACGATTGAGCATGGAGAATATGCTGATTTGAGCTGTCCTCTGGGTATCGATGCTGCTGTTATCGGGTGACCCTCAAAACACGATCTGCCGCGGCAGTTTTGTCTGCTAACGGTTATCACTCTATTGTTCCCCAATTAAATAACGCACTTTTAAATCCTGGAATATCGGCCTTGGTTAGGCAGAAACGATTGCTCCGACGACGCTGGATGCGTACGCGATATCCCCAAGGTTTTGTTGTATTTAAGAGAGCTGATACTCGAGTAAGAAAAGCTCCTGACGATGCTAAGTCAAACTTCTTCCTGCGTAAGCTTGGCGCTATTGATCCGGATGCTGATAGAGGTTTTGATCTGTGGAAGTGAACTCGTAGACTTAAGCGACAACCAATTCAAAAGCTTGCTCTGCTTCGCTCTGATGGTACGTCGGCAAATTAAGACGATGAGATAGCTGCCGAATTTGACGACTCTCTTGAGGAAAGATTAAAGCTTTTTAATTTGGCCACTGAAGATGAAACTATCTACTGTTCCAGTAGCCCTCGATGACGTTCCCCACGGTCCTGCTATTGATATTGTGCCTATTGACGCTGAGAAGGATAAGTTTCAAATCAAACGACTCAAGCCAAACAAGGCACCAGGAAATGATAGTATTGACGGAAAAGTAGCTGAAGCTTTGTCAAAGGCAGCTATTTCTTTTCTAATGCGTATCTTGATTGTTTTTTCATACTACCTGGTGAAATGGAAGCATGCGAATGTTGTCATGATTCCTAAGAAATGTGTTTCCCCCCGGTCTGCTGACTCTCTTCGGCCAATAAGTCTACTGCCGACATTCTCCAAGATCTTCGAGCGAATCCTCCTTAAACGGTGTTTGAGTATTGATGTATTCAAGAAAGCGATTCCTGACCACCAGTTTGGTTTTAGGAGTCTGCATAGTGCTACTGAGCAGAGGCACCGTGTGGTAAATCACATTCTGAAAGCCTTAAAGACGAAACAGTATTGTTGCGGAATATCTCTGGACGTTAAGCAAGCTTTTGATCGTGTTTAGCACAGCGGTTTATTGTTTAAGCCTAGTACTCAGATCGACGAACAGTTTCGATGTCGAAAAGAGGTCATTCTTTTTCTTTTTCTCGGAGTATGACCTTTTTTTTAGAAAATTCATCAATTTCTTTGAGCAAGTACTGCGGTCACACAGATTTCCGTTCGCGGGCTTTAGATGCTGTATTCGGTTTGTTGACAACCAAATTTTAAATAAGTTGTGAAAATTATAATGCAACGATGAAACCTTTTTAACTTAAGCCTAGGCTGAAGCTCGCAAGGAGAAGAGGCCAAGAATTCGAAGGAGCATGCAGTTACCCTCAACAAGGAACGAATATGGCACATCATCGCAAGTCGAGTAGACTACACGGAGATGGACTTTTTGTCCTTTTGTTCCCTGCCGACCACAACGTCTTCTGCATGGTCGCCGAGAAGCACTCGATTAGCGGGCTCACCTGCGAGCTGAACCAATGATGGGCTAACAGCCTCCTACGCCATGCTCACCCACTATTGTCTTGCAAAAGTTAACTTATAAGTGAGGACTTATCCCTCGGTTCACACTATGAAGAAATTTCCGGCCAAACGACTGTTGATCAAGCTGGTGATCAAACCTCAGGTGCAGGAAACCAAGGATTTTTGTTTCAAGGACTGAAAAAATTAAATGAATTAAATGAATTTTAAAGAAATATTTTACGAATATAAGCGTACATTTTCGTTTTTTATGTAAATAAAAACATTATGTAAACAAAACAAACAAATAAAAAACAAATAATTACTTGCATTCATTTCGTTGTTCAATCAAATTTCGCGCCATATTTTGAAATTTTGCTAAGCCCTCATATAAGAGAGAGTGAGAGGGCAATAATGTAGAACGACCTGTTTATTAAATAGTTCTATCTGCTCTGCCTTTCGTTCTCGAAATACTTAAGAGTTAGTTGGCAACGCGATTAGTTACCAAACTAAGTTTCTAGTATATTTTTTCTATCATCTGAGTACCGCCTGTTGAACAGCTCCCTCGAAAAGTGTTTCTATGTTATTGGCCTCTCGCTCTCTCTCACTGATGCCGAACTCATTTCGTCGATCTGAGTACTAGGCTTTAAGCTGAAATCTAAGCTTTCTCCAACATACTTCAATCTCCTTCGCTCGTTTCATGTCGGCAGAACCTTCCAGGTGGATGTTAGAGGGTCTAAGTCTGTAACTCGGTCTATACTTGCTGAAATCTCACAAGGAAGTGTGCTTGGTCCTGTATTGTATACTGTATACACGTCGGACCTTCCTTCTCCTAGAAGCAGACACATTCTCACAGCAACGTTTGCCGATGACACTGCCTTTCTGGCGACGAGTTTTTTTGGATAGAACTCCTATCAAGTACACTCCTTCAAAATACCTCGGGCTCACTCTGGACCGTCGGCTCACCTGGAAGCCGCATATTGTGGCTACTTGCGCTTCCACACGTCAAAAAGCGCATAAGATGAGGTGGCTTCTTCGACCGGGCAGCGGACTTTCTTTGACGGCGAGGTCACGGCTATCTAAAGCTATATTGATGCCAACGCTTTCCTGGGGCATCAACTTTTGGGGCACTGCCTGTAACACATCGATAAAACTCATTGAATCGTGTCAAGCCAACATTTTAAGGCACATGATAAACGCCCCGTACAATACACGAAACACGACCATTTTTCGAGATCTCAATATTAATCCTGTTTGTACATTTATCAATAACATTGCCAACCGTTATAGAACAAGACTGCTCTTACATACAAACAGACTTGCTCTGACACTATCCAGACCTGTGACCAGAAAAGATTGTGCCCATCTGACAATTGGATACTTGGCGGTAAACTCATTCCAGACATAGACGTATAGACCGCCCGACACTGTGAAGGGCCACATTTTGTTTACTACCAGTAGACAACAACATGTGTGAAGGTGAATTGAGTTTCACAAAACACACCAAAATAAAACGGATATAAAAAAAAAAAAACTAGTTTACAAAATTAAAAAAAAAAAAAAACGCCAGAGCCGATGACATCAATTTCTGGTTAAGTTGGACTTCCAGATTACGAAAATTACAAAAAATAATTTTTCTTTGGGACAACTTTCTTTTAAAGATTTTTTAAAGTTTTAAAAAAAAATTTCGGCTGTCTCTTCAAGTTTTAATTTATTTCTCGAGTTGTGGTAATAAGTCATTTATCTGCAAGAGCTCGACAAACACAAACTTTTTAAAAATTTTGTGTTGTTAAATGACTGTAAGTCGGCTGGTATACCCTTAAAAACTGGAAAAAAATCCGTTCAAAAATTATTATAGGCTTTAACTGAATGTTGGTATCCGAAATAATCGGAAAAGCTAATTATGCAAGAAATTCATTAGAAATTAAATTTCTTGTGGATTTTTAAAATTTTTGTTAAAAGCAGCCGCGTAGTGCGTTCCAACAGTTTTTTCATGGTGTGAACCGAGTAGCCCGGCTTAAGATCCACCGTAGGGGTGATCATGTGGGTGAGCATGGCGTGGAAGGCTGTTATCCCTTCACTGATGCCATGGTTCATACCATGGAAAAACTTATTGAACGCACTACGCGAATGTTCCCCAAGCTGATGATCAAGCGCCAGGTGCAGGAAATTGACAATTTTTGTTTTAACCCTTGCGTGAGCGAAAGGAACATTTTTGTTCCATTTCTATTATGCGTGTAAATATCTCGGGTTGTGTACAAGATAACGAGCTGAAATTTTCTGAAAACTCGTCTAAAACGACTCTTAACTGATTTGCAGATTTTTAGATTAATCTGTTGGTAATCTTGGACATTATTAAGTCAAACTTTTTTAACTACGTTGTTGAGCGGAAGACTAACTTTTCTGCATCTAGTTTCAACCGCGTGTATCTTAAAAAAATTAAACAATAAATTAATTACGTAAAACTCGCAAACTGGTCAAACAATTGAAAAACGTGACTTACTACGTTATAGGGATTTCCAAAAAACTTAAATTATTTTATATAAAATGGATAAAGATTACCACAAATATACTAGAAAACTAGTACTATTTTTACTTCAAACATTCTTATAAAAATAAATTGTTTTAATCCCTTAATTATTACAATAAATGTTCAAAAAGGGGTATTTGTGGTTTTAGGTACTCTACTCCAAATCAATTATGATCGCCAGGTGCAGGTGCCAACCACTCTTTTTGGAATGACTCAAAACAGGATGGGTCATAAAACTGTGCCATATTTTTGCACGTTTTTAGAACTTTTAACTAGTTTTATGGTGGTTTTTTCCAGAAACAGGTATGGCAAATTGTACCTTTTCTGAAAGGTAAATCTAAAACTTACTAGAAAAAGTCCATTTAATAAAAAAGCTAACCAGTAAACAAGAACAAGCAATTAATCGTTTATTTAACTTTTTTTTTGTCTTAATCTTAAAATAATATTAAATCCATGATATTAATAATAATAATAAGATCCTAATAAGTCAATTAATATTGGTTTAAAGTTTCAATTCCTTTGGAACTTTAGTTTTTAAGATATAACAACTCATTGGTCTCAAATCCACGAAAATATGATAACTTAATATGTGGACTGCCCTTAAAGGGAAAAATAAGAAGATACTTATACATTGTTATGATCCTTGATGGGACCTGCGTGGTTAATCGGGCTTTTGCCTGGCTGGCTCTAATTGCAAGGTCGTGAGTCCCCGAACCCTGCCCACCACACGCATAACAATAAATAAAACGTTGAAACAAATATATACATATATTGTAACTCAACATTATACAACACTATAAGCTGCACGGTTTCCTTGACATTTAAATTCAAATTCAAATGAAACAACCGTAAAAGTACTAAATCACCACACCACACACATAAGACACCATTCGAATCCTCCTGGTCGACTGGAGGACACGTGCATATCCCTATCCTACCTTGCAGTCTGCTTGCACAATTTATAGCAGCTGCCCCTTTTTAAATATCACACACACTTCACTTACACATTAATCGGTTCACCCACTTTCCTCCCAAAATTAAAACTCTACTCCATTTCAAAATTATCCATCTCCACTTAAATTTATTTCACAATAATAATTATTATTTAATTTTTTTTTCGTATGTTCCCCTTTTTGATTTTTATGTTATTCCTAGCTAATTTTTGTTTCGGGTTCGGATAATTTCTCTCAGTGCACTACGTTCCCTTAAATATTATTTCTGCTGCTCCCTAACCTACCCGTAAGAGCTTTCAAGGGGGGTGGGGAATGCGGGGGGATCTTATAGTCCGGTCAATCTAGACATTGAATTAACATTAATTCCGACAGAGCTGAAATTTGGTGGAGGCCTTTGATTTACCACAAGGAACAAATTGTGAAAAGTCCCCATCGATTCCAGGTGTGCTAATTGAGTTATTCAAGGTCACAGGTAAAAATTTTGGGGTTTATTTTACTTTTTTGGGTTTTTCTCAAAAACGGTACGGTTTATCGAAAAATACGAAATACGAAAAATACAGCCCTCCCGCGATTATTCTTGTCGATATCGATATCGCGAACTAGTGGCCACAACAACATATGGGCTAATCTCGCGTGTTGCACGTCGTTTTCGTAAGATTTCGAAAATGAAAATTTTATTTTTTGTTAGGTTTCTGTAAAATATGTAGTACAATTTTGTATTGAGCATAGAGGTATCAAAGTATACTTTAGAATGATATAAAGTTTAATTTCGTTAATTATATGGTACTTTTTGCAAAATAATCGCCTATTATGGGATGTGTTCCACGCTACACAAAGTGGAAGTAACTTTTTAGTTTTCCATTTAATTTGCAATTTTTATCAAATGAAGCATATCAAACCCAAATTCTAAAAGAAAGTTTTCAATAAAAGAACGCACAAAAAGCTTCTTTAAAGTAAAAAAAAGTTTATGGTTGTTTAGCAATCGCCCTTAACGCGTTTCTTCCATAGTTTTATTTCTGTTGTTTTTTGTATACTTTTTTTAAAATTTTTTCAGGTAGTTCAACATGTTAACTGTACTTTGTGAAAAAATTTCATCATATTTTTTCATTCTAAAGCCTAGTACTCAGATCGACGAACAGTTTCGATGTCGAAAAGAGGCCATTCTTTTTCCTTTTCTCCGAGTATGACCCTTTTTTAGAAAATGCATCGGCAATTTCTTTGATCAAGTACTGCGGTCACACTGATTTGCGTTCGCGGGTTGTATATGCTGTATTCGGTTTGTTGACAACAAAATTTGAAATAAGTTAGGAAAATTATAATGCAAGGATGAAACCTTCTCAACTTAAGCCGAGGCTGAAGCTCGCAAGGAAAAGAGGCCGAAGGAGCATGCAGTTACCCTAAACAAGGAACGAATGGGGCACATCATCGCAAGGCGAGTGGACTACGGAGATGGACTCCTTGTCCAACTGCCGGATAACAAATGGGACTTTTGTTCCCTGCCGACCACAACGCTTGTCTTCTGCACGGTCGCCAAGGAGCACTCGATCGGCGGGCTCACCTGCGAGCTGCACCAATTTTGGGCTAACAGCCTAACAGCCATGCTCACCCACTAGAGTCCTGCAAAAGTAAACTTATAAGTGAGAACTTATCTCTACGGTGGATCTCAAGCCGGGCGACTCGGTTCACAATATGAAGAAATTTCAGGCTAAACGGCTGTTTCTCATGCTGGTTATCAAGCACCAGGTGCAGGAAATCAAGGATTTTGTTTCAAGGACTAAATTAAACCGCCGTTTTAAATTAATTTTAAAGAAATATTTTACGAATATAAGCGCACATTTGCGTTTTTTATGTAAATAATAAAACAAATAATAATTTGAAATCTTTTGAAATTTTGCTAAACCCTCTTATGAGAGAGAGAGTGAGGAGGGCAACAACGTAGAACGACCTTTTTATTAAATAGTTCTATCTGCTCTGCCTTTCGTTCTCGAAATACTGAAAGTTAGTTGGCAACGCGATTAGTTGCCAAACTAAGTTTCTAGTATATTTTTTCTATCATCTGAGTACCGCCTGTCGAACAGCTCCCTCGAAAAGTGTTTCGATGTTATTGGCCTCTCGCTCTCTCTCACTGATCTCGAACTCATTTCGTCGATCTGAGTACTAGGCTTAAAGGAGAATATAGTCAAAGAACAGACTGACAAAAATACCAAAAACACAGTTTTTTTTTGTTAATTTTAACCTGTTTTCTCATAAAGTTTAATCAAATTAAAGGACAATTGCTAAGATTAGTTTATGTTTATGTTTATGTTTATTATGTTTTAAGAGGAGCTTCTCATGTAAAATGTTCAAAAAATCAATTTTTTTATAGGTTGATAGAATAACGTCTTGGGAGTATATTCTCGATGTTTTATGACTCAACTCTAAATATTACGGAAAATATGATTGATTGGATCAGCGCGCTTTGTGTGCGATTTGGCGCTAACTTAAAACTTTAAATCGTTTTTTCTCAAAACTATGATTTTAAAAACGTGTTTTGCTGATTATGAATTGAACGAGTGCAGGAATGTCTGGAATTGTGAAAAAAAAGTTATTTTATACACTTTTAAGCCTTATTTAGCGACAAAAAATAGCACTTTTTTTTCAAGACATGATGCAGACATTCATGCACTATGGGGAACAAAAATTATTTGTTGTATGTTTCAGATGAAAACTTTGGGCTCCACACTGTACCGCGATAAATACGTCAGCCAAGTCGCGCCGCACGCGACCTTCAATAAGTCCGCCATTTTGTTTTTTAAGACTTTCAAAAAATGTTTTTTTTATACTTCAAACATGTCTTCAAATATATGCAAAAAAATTATTCGTGTGTGTTTTTATTTTCCGAGTGAAAAAAATCCCTGAAAACAACTACTTTTTGACGTGTTACATGAGAAGCTCCCCTTAAGGAAATAAGATCAGATTAAAATCGGGATGAAATATATTTATATTCGTTTTACAGTTTTTGGGCCTGGTGGGCTTATTCTGGGAAATGCCCAAATGTATACATGTCGATAAAGTAGGTTGCTTTACCTGTCCCGATGATGATGTTTGCAAATAGGAAGAAACGTCCGTCTCGATCATACAGCCTCTTAAAGTATCTGGTATAAACATACCTTAGGTATTGTTTTGTTCATCGAACTAATTATGGCTTTGGCTCCATCGAAAGTTCTATAATACCTATAATATAATTTAAAAGTTACATAAGTTATTTTAAAATAAAGGGATAGCTGTTTTTGAAAATAATGTAATAATGTTTTTCCCTGCAGACGTTGCAAAAAATTTAAGTAATATTCGAGGCTGATATCTATAATATAATTTAAAATCAAGAAAGAACTCTATAGTCGGGTTCCCGACTATCAGATTTGCGATACTCATTCAAAAAAGAAAACAAGAAAAAACGCTAGAGTCGCTAGCCCTCTTCAAAAAAAAGTGTAGCCTACTTTCGAGCGCAATAAATTTTTAACGCCCTCTTCAAAAAAAGTTTAGCCTACTTTCGGGCTCAATAATTTTTTAACGCACTTGTATACACAATTTCTTGAAAATTCTCATATTTTTAAAATTTTTAGATATTTGGGTAGATGTTTTTTTGTATTGCAATACAATTTGGTGGTTCTAGCTCTTATATAGTAGTTCCCGAGATCTCGACGTTTGTACGGACAGACGGACGGACAGACAGACATTTCAACGTTTACAGTATTTGCTTACTCTTCGAGTATCACCAGTAATTATGATGGGTATTAGAAATACAAATTCTAACTTTAGAAAATCAAAATGTATGCATACAAATATTTTATACCTTACACTCCTAAACAAAAACAAGAAGTAAAGCAATAGTCGGTTCCCCGGACCATCAGATTTCCATTACTGATTGCCATATTTTTACATAAACATTACATGTTACATCTTCATTATAACATTCAGGCGCCATATGTATAAGCCACATATTAATGCCGCATTTTTAAAATGGATAACTAAGTAGACATTTTCAATACAAACAACATTGCTTTAGAACACTTTTCTCTGGCTTTAAAAATGTAGGAACCACAGAGTTTTGCAGTTTGTGGGCGTTGAAAAGGGCGTGGTCAAACGCATTGAAACAAACTTGATCCACCTGCAGTTTATAGAATTCTGTGTGTAAAATACAGATCTTACAGTTTTCGAGAGTCCGACGTTCGTACGGACGGACGGAGAGATAAACAGACAGACAGACAGGAGTAACGGGCTATGTATATTGCACAAGTATTGGATAGTACATATTACGCACAGTATTTACGCACAACGCCTGCAGGTGCTGTCGCACAGTAACAACTGCAGACGGTTTTGCACCAGACGTTGTTTGAAAAAACAGACAGTAGCTCAATTCATAGAAATTGAGTTTTAGATATTTTGATGAAGGGTACACTTATGCGTACATACATAAAAACAAACATATGTAACATATATTCAAATGTAAATATAAGAACAAACGTTTTGCTTGCATACAAAAAACAGATTACTTTTACGTTGAACAAAAAAATAAATAGAATAAGTAAAATGTGTTACTTTAATTGCACATATTTGTTGTTGAATAAAAAAATATCAATTCACTTATTTTTTTAAATTAAAGTATTAGGTTCCCGTATAACATTACACAATCAAATTTTATGCACGCACATATGTATATGCTGATATGAAAAACCGAAATTTCATATTTTAACAAATTGAAGATTGTAACTTTAATTTCAAAAAGTTCAGTCACACATATATATAAATATGCACCATTTCGGAAATCAACAAAAGTAGTGTTTCTGAGTATGCCGAAATAAAAATACAGTTTCATTATTTCAGGGAACACGTATGTATGTACATGTATATTTAAATAATTTCTTACACTACTGAATAATGACAGAGTAGCTGTGTTGTGCAAAACGAGTACTTATAGACTAAATTTAAAATTGGCAAATCACAGATGACTGCGGGGATTTGCGTTCTCGTCAACTGTTAGTCTCTTTGAGAGACATATGTACATGAATCCAAATTTATCAACAAATACATAAGCGACCCAAAGGGCCCAAACGAACAACACGTTCTAAAAATGGATTCTCCTGCTCTGAGCAAACTGGAACTAAATAAGAGCCCTATGAGAGAGCTCATTGAAATTCTTAGTGCGCATGTGACAAGCAATAACAGTATAAATTCCAAATGCAAGAATTATATGTCATTCTCTATGCCATATTAAAGACTTATAATCGCCCTTAATAATATTTTGACTTTATTCCTTGATATTGGCTAACCCTGCGTTGCAGACGTTACATTTGTCTGAAGTTTTTGACAGATGCAGTTTTTTGGGAGTACTTTTAAAGTTATTTTTAAATAAAGAAATAGCTGTTTTTGAAAATATTGTAATAAGGTTATTTTGGCTTGTTTTTGAAAGCGGACTCGAGGTCAAAGGCGGTTTAGATTTATGTAATATAAATCTAATACCGGCTTTTTTTGGGCCACACACCCAAAGTTCTTGTCAAAGACAAGGAGCAAAGCTTATAGCCTGCAGCGCTGTTTCGATGTTTGCTAGACATCTCATCAGGACTATTTTTGCTGACTTTACCATTGCTCGGGTCTGAGTTTCCATCACCACGACGCTACAACCAGTTGGGAATTGTAGTGTTGCAGCGAAGGAACAAAATACCTCGGGCTTGGAAAAGTTTACTTTAGTGTGTGGACTTTGGACCTGTATCAAAATTCCATCGGAATTGGTGAATACAGCTGGCGAAAAATTGCCAGTTTTGCACAAAAAATTGTGCGTTAGTCCTTGCGGACGTTGCAAAAAATTGTAAGTAATATTCGAGGCTGATTGCATTGGCCCATTCTTTAGTAAACTTTGAATTGTTAGCAAAAAAAAAGTCTAAATACAAAAATGTAAGCTATACGATTATACAATTGACAACTCTAATGAGCAATGTACGAAGAAAATGGAAGAAAAAAAACAATAAGAAACAAGAGAGGACGCTATAGTCGGGTTTCCCAACTATCAGATTTGCGATACTCACTGCCCTCTTTAAAAAAACTAAACAAGAAAAAAAACTAGAGTCGCTAGCCCTCTTTAAAAAAAGTGTGGCCTGCTTTTAGGCACAACAAATTTTTAAAGCGCTTGTATACACAATTTCAATTTTTAGATATCTCTGTAGATATTTTTGATACAAACAACATTTATAAGGGCCACTTTTCTTTTGCATTAAAAATGTTAACACCACAGAGTTTCGCGGTTTGTGGGCGTTAAAAGGGGCGTGGTCAGAATTTGAAACAAACTTGATCTGCAATTTGCTTATAGAAGTCAGTGTGCAAAATTTGAGGTTCTAGCTCTTATAGTTCCCGAGATCTCTACGTTTGTACGGACAGCGAATGTCTGCAACGTTTACAGTATTTGCTTACTCTTCGAGCATCGCAAATAAATACATACTAACAATGTTTTGGTATTAAAGTGAAAATAAGCAAAATTGTGTCTAAAGAGTACAACTTTGCTTATTTACAGAGCGCCAAAAAAATTGACCAGCAAACAAAGAAAAATTGTATGGTGTTTTGTTACTTTATGCGGCCGAGTACGGTTGGCTTAATGGCTTGTTTCTTAATTGGAATTAATTGAAGGCTTCAAAAGCCCGGAGCGTACGCATTTTTAAACCGAAAAAGTTTTGTTACATTGGAAACCCATTTTCTGGTTTTTTATGGTTTAGTAAAAATACCCTTTACAATTTCTGTTCTTAAAAATAGTAGTGCTGGGAGCAGGGTCATCAAAAGGAAGAAAAAACTAAACAAAATTAAAAAATAAGGACGCAATATTAAAGTTCGCTATATTAATCAATCGTGTTGATTAAAATTTTTTTTCGAAATTTATTAGATTTATTTTGAACAAGAAAGAACGCTATAGTCGGTTTTCCCGACTATAAGATTTGCGATACTCATTTGTCCTCATTAAAAAAACAAAACGAGAAAAAACGATAGAGTCGCCACCTATGGGGCTACATTATCTACATTTGTAAATTTTACATTCACAAACACGAGTATGTAAAATATGTATGCAGACTAGATTTAAGGCATAGCAAAATGTTCTATAACTTCTTTATTATTTATTAGAGCATAAAATGATTCGGAATGTAGTAAGACAGTGCACTGATATGCACAATGATATCATTATATTTCTTTTAAAACCGCAAAGATTGCATAAAAAATAAGAGCACCACAGACGGACAGACGGACGGACGGACAGACAGACATTTGATCGTTTACAGTATTTGCTTACTCTTCGAGTATCGCAAATAAAAATGGTAAAGAAAACACTACTCGGTGGAAAAGAAAGACCTAATAGTCAGCCTTAGAAATCAAGAAAAAACGTATAAAGAGATTAAAAATATAATTGAATGCAGTGCTTCAATGATATTCAATGCTGAAAACTATCAAAAGAATGAAGAGAATCGAGGTCGTCGGCGAAAATCAACTACTTTAGATGATAGAAGAAGTGTGAGGTAAAGCAAGATGAAGCTCCTAAGTACTAAAACTCGACTCAAACTGGCTATGTTAAAAAACTTAGTCAAATGACCACAATGTTCAAATTTTTTTTTTTTTTTATATTTCAAGAAATTGTGTATACAAATGCGTTAAAAATGTATTGCGCCCAAAAGTAGGCTACGTTTTTTTTTTAAAGGGCTAACGACTCTGGCGTTTTTTCTTGTTTTGTTTTTTTTTTTTTTTTTAAAGGGGCAATGAGTATTGCAAATCTGATAGTCGGGAAACCCGACTATAGCATTCTTTCTTGTTTTTATACTTACATTTTCTTACCAGTACCAAGCAATCGGTTTTTGAGTGATCCGTCTTCAATGTAGTAAGCATAAATACGACACCTTGTAAAATTCGTCCGTCCAAATATCGGACGTCATGCCGTACCCAAACATTTTGTTTGCCAAAAGTTTAAGGTTAATTAAATTTATCCTTTCGAGAGAAATACAGTTCAAATTATGAAACAAAAATGATCAATTTCAATTTTTAGATAAACAAAGTGGTTATATTCGTCAACCAGTCAACCATATGCATGCATTACAGAGTGGCTCATTTTGCTAGAAATTCAAACAATTGCTTGTTTCATAACGCAAAACGATGGCTGCCAAGTTTTGCGAATCTTTTGAAGACTTCTTCGGCGGTGATTTCGATGTCAAGATACGTAAGAAGCAACGCTAATCCAACTTTCTTGAAGCATGGTCGTCCTAAGCCATGTTTTGATGCGGCGAAGATAAAAGAAAGAACGTTCAGAGCTCGCGTTTGTTACGGGAAATGTGCAGAATACTGTAACGATCTTGCCGGGGTAGCTTAGCCTCGACCAGGATCCGCTGCAACAAATTTATATTTGTTGGCGCTGCGCCAAATAAGAAACCAGAAGTTGTAGTTTTTAGCAATATAAATATATATATTATACTGCGTCCGGGTCTTTCACCTTCTTTTCACACCACACCTAACTTAAACGGGGCACAATACGCCCTCTCTCTAACAATAGTAACAAGCCCGACTCGCCGGCCACGCCGGCTAGGCTAGGATCACGCCGCGCTTACGCTTTGCTAAACACTCCGGGCTACACGCACTCGGAAAACTCCCGCTAAGCTCACGCTCCGCTAGATACTCCGGGCTACACGCACACGGATACTCCAGTTAAGCCTACGCTCCGCTAGATATACACTCCGGGCTACACGCACTCGGAAAACTCCCGCTAAGCTCACGCTCCGCTAGACACTCCGGGCTACACGCACACGGGCGGATACTCCAGTTAAGCTCACGCTCCGCTAGATTTACACTCCGGGCTACACGCACTCGGAAAACTCCCGCTAAGCTCAAGCGCTGGCAATTCACCGTCGCCTGGGCACTTAAATTACTTAGTGTTAATAGGCTGTACGCCTGCTGAGACTGGACTGGGTTTTTCTGATCAAAGGGAATCCTCCCGACTGACTTACTGTGCTTGTGCTGCTAAGAACTGCTCTGTCCTGTGTTCTGCTGTAGTGATCCTTGGCTCGTTTCACTATTCACTATTCCTCGCGCTAAACACTGCTTCTGACACTTGTTCCTGTAACTCGCACTTGACCCTGACACCCCGATCACTTCTCACTCCACTATCCACTTAACAGCCCCGACTCTACATAGTTCTACCCCGCCCTTTTATACCCCCTTAACATTGCTGCTTACCCTATTCCGCAGCCCTCTCTGCATTCAGCAAGTCCTCTCTGCATTCAGCAAGTCCTCTCTTCCGCCAAAACGTCCGCGTCCTGCTGCGCTCTAATCTGTCCGCCTACAGCTGCTCTGTTTACATTCAGCAGCCCGCTCTCTCTCGCTCATTACTCTTTGTTCAGCCCATCCCGCTACATGCTGACTGCCTGCTTACACTTACACTCACACTCTTTGTTCAATCTCTTATACTGCTGTTTGTAAGGGATCTTAGCGATTCCTTACACTCCCCCCTTTCTTCGGTAAAAAAAAAAAATAACTAAAAAAATAAAAAGTCCCCAACTCCTTCCTAACACTTCGGCCGTCCCCCCATTCAAATTTCGTCCGTTTCCCGCCTTACGTTCCCACTAGCTCAGTCTGGTTCGATTGTAAGCTCTTGAACTGGTTCCTTTGGAACCAGCTGATCGCGCGGTCCACCACCAGCCGATTCTCCCACCACCTGCACTGTTTACGTTTTAATTTTTTTTCCCACCAAAACAAGATATCTGTTTGAATTTCCAAAAAAAAACACAAAAATGCAGGCCATGGCAAGTTCTCCCCCCCCAGGTAAGTTTACACTCCCCGCCCCTACTCCCCTTCCTAGTCTGTCCCTACCAAAACCCGTCCAGTCCATTCTACTTCATTTATTTACAATTCATACTTAGCCTAACTTATTCTAACACAGTGATGCCCACCCCATAGCTCTCCGAGCTCCTTTGTTTTTGTAATTGCTCTTAGCATAGGGCGAGCCATCGCGTGTACATACGCATGGCTCATTCATCGACAAGGCAGAACACAAAAACAATTTTTCATTTTGTTATGATCTCCGCGCGTTCGCTGAACTCAGCAACAACAATTTCAAAGGCTTTTCCGTTAGGTCGCTAAGCCGAATGTATGTTGTTGTTGGATATTTGCACACTCTACTTTGAAATCAGTTGAACGAAAACTTGCAGGCACGATGGTTGACGTTTTTATTCACCCCGATTTTTTTCAGTGCAGAAAGTTGAAGTAAAAAAAACGGTTGCGTCTATGTATTTGTGTATTTATAAGTGCGTGTTGGTGAATTGCTCTCCCATAAGCAGCGTTTGGGCATCACTGTTCTAACATATTTATTTTTCCAACGGATCTTCGGCTACGTCGGCTTCTCCTGCCGGAACACCCTAGCGTCGCCTTCTCGTCCCAACCTGATGCGGCACCGGCCCTCTGGCAGGTTTAGGACTATGGATGTCCGTTGCCCTGCGCCGTGAGCCTCCTGCCGCCTTCTCAGGGACTGCCTCACCTCCGCCGGCCAGTTCCGCCTCTCCACCTGCTTCCACTGCCGCTGCCAGCCTGTTCCACGGGTCCCGGCCTGCTGTCGCTCCTACCTCTCCGCCTCCTCGACCTGGTGGGCCCACGACCCTTCCACGGGCCGGCGTTCATGGGCATCTGGGCCGCCTGCCCCCTGCCGCTGGTGCAGCCTCGGGTCCGTTGGTCGCGATCCTGGCTGCTGCTGCTGTGGCTGCTGCGGCTGTGGCTGCTGCTGCTGTGGCTGCTGTTGCTGTGACGCACCTGTCTGATATTGTTGTTGTTGTTGTTGCAGGTGCTGTTGATCGCTGCTGATGCTGCTGCTGCGAGCTTTGGGAATGCTGCTGCTGCGACTGATGGTGCTGCTGCGGCGGGTGTTGTGGCTGTGGCTGCGGCTGATCCTGCGGCTGCTGGTGTTGTGGCTGATGGTGCTGCTGCGGCGGGTGTTGTGCCTGTGGCTGCGGCTGATCCTGCGGCTGCTGCTGTTGTGGCTAATGCTGTGGCTGGCCTGGCTGTGGATGCGGCTGCGGGGTCTGCCAGTCGAGCTCCAGCTGCGACACCCACGCCTCCACTTCATCCGCCACCATCGATAGCCCGCTGACGCTGCCCAGGTCGTCGTCCACCAGCATACGCAGGTCCTCTTCTACCTGGTCAGCTTCCTTGGCCGCCTTTGCTGCTGCTGCTTCGGCCGCTGCTGCCTCTGCTGCCGATTTTGCCGCTGCCTCTGCTGCCGCCGCCCTTTCGGCTGCCCTCCTGGCGGCCGTCCTTTTGGCCTCGGGGTCCGTAATCTCTTCCAGCAGCCATCCGGAGGCATCGCCGGACACGATCACTTTCTCCTTCCATGTAATTTTGTACACCATTTCGTGCCGCCAGAACCCATCCCGATACTTCCTGTTCTGGCGGGACTCGATATGGTGTGTCTCGTCCTCCGACTCCTCCTCCGCCGCAACCGACTCCTCGTCGCTTATCACCACCACCTCCTCCTCCATCGGCACTTCAGTGGCCGCCGGCCGTGGTGGTGTTGGTGGCCTGGGCCGCCGCTTATAAAGCGGCACCTCCTCGCCGCTGCCTGCCGCCTGTTTGGCCTCCGGTTCCGCCATGTCGGCACTTGGCTGGCTGGGCTTCTCGCCCTTGCCAGCCTTGGGCTTCTCGCCCCGCCGCGACCGTCTGGGCCTCTCGCCCCTGGCAGGCTGTTCGCCTGCCACTCCGGGCTCCACGCCCTTTTCAGGCTTTTCGCCTTTCTTTTCGGGCTTCGCGCCCCTTGCAGGCTGCTCTCCTCTTCTTCCGGGCTTCACGCCCCTGGCAGGTTTCCCGCCTGCCACTCTGGGCTCAACACCCCCGGCTGGCTGCTCGCCGGCTCGCCCCTTACCTCTCCTTGGCTGTTAGTGGTACCGTGCATGTTGAGTTCTGAATTCTAAGTGAGTTGAGCTTATTACTCACTCTTTCCTTTACTCTCACTCTCGGCTGCCCTAAATCGCTGTTTTACTTTCTAACGGGTCCTCACCGAACACTTGCAGTGTCACCTATTGCAGTTCTCTCTTATCCGCTGTTATGCTTATGTTTACCTTTAACCCATTGTTTTGGTTTGGTTAAATTTGGTATTGTTTTTGGCGATCTTTTCGTTGTAATTATTTTTAATTTTAACTGGCTTTTGCAGAATTGTGGTCGATGCGATTTATAATATAAATATTTTGTTACTGCCTTGTTTTATTTCCGTCTGGTTTTTATTTTATATTTATTGTTATTTATTATATTTTAATTATATTATATTTATAGTATATTTCCAATTTACTTGTTTTTACTTTTTGTTATTTTTGTTGGTTACCCTCCTCTGTCCCGGCTGCCGATCCGTATCCTCGGAATTTTCCACATTTTCTTGTGCTTTTGCCTCTCCTTCTGGTTTCAGGGCACTTATGTGGGCTCGCCGCTCTTGTCCAGTTTTAATGTCCTTTAATCTGACAATTACTGGAGACACAAAATCCATGATTCGGAATGGACCTCCGCCAGTTTCGCAGCAAATCCTTCTATTGCGTTGGACAGGTGGTGTTCCTTGGCCCACACGACTTCACCTACTGCTGGCGTCCAGTGTCTTCTTCTCAAATTATAATACCTGGCTTGGTTCTACGCCGCGGTTTCCATATTCCTCCGCACTATCTCGAAGACTTCTTTCAAGTTCTTGGCTTGTTCCGTTGGATCCTGTTGCGGCCTTCCAGTTTCAGTTGTTGCCTCATCATACACGGCTTTTGGAAGTCTTGGTTCTCTTCCCTGGGTTAGGAACGCGGGGGAATATCCTTTTGATTCTTGGGTACTTGTATTTACTGCCAGTGTTATCTCGGGCAGCAAATCATCCCATTTTCTTTGATTTCCTTCCGCGTATTGAGCAATCATTGTCTTCACCGTTCTATTTGCCCTCTCTGTAGGATTTTCTTGAGCCGTATACGGCGCAGTGAACTGGTGACGTACCCCCATCTCATCCAGGAAACTTTTGAACGCTCTGCTTGTAAATTGTGACCCGTTGTCCGTAATAAGGACTTTCTTTAGGGTATCTGTCGTGGCTTTTCTTAGTGGCACCATCTCAGTCCACTTAAAAAACCTATCGAAGAACACTAGCAGCATTGTGTTTCCGTGTGTGGATCTTGGCAGTGGCCCCACAAAATCTGCACACACGGTGGACCATGGCTCCTCCGGGATTTGCGTCAGCATCTTTCCCGCTACTTGTAACTGGCTGCCTTGAAACGCTGACACTTTTCGCATTTCCGAACATACAATCGTACATCCTGCTGCATTCCTGGCCAGAAATATCTTGCCGCAACCCTGGCGATGGTCTTTCGGCTACCTGTGTGTCCTCATGGTTTTCCTTCAATATCATTTCTTTAAGCCCTCAAGGTACGCATAATTGCCATGCGGCTACGTCCTCATTTCCAGCCCTATGAGGGATGTTTCGGTACAAACCACCCGCTTCCCATAAATAATCTGGAAACTTCTGAGGGTGCGCCTTCATCTCATTCAGTTTTTTCTGGGTCAATGCACAGGTTTTGTACTCCTCCAGGCTGAAATGTTCTCCGCTTCCAATCATGAGGCAGGCTTCCGTTTCCAAAGGCTGTCGTAAAAGTGCATCTGCCACCGATAAATGATGTTGAGCTCATATTGCTGCAACTCCAATGCCCATCTAGCGATCCTTCCAGTCGGGCTCTTGATAGAGTTGAGCCATTTCAATGCCATGTGGTCCGTAATTACTTAATTACTTGGAAATGATATCCCTCCAAGTATGGTCTAAACTGTTGGATTGCCCAAACAATGGCCAGGCACTCTTTTTCTGTTGCTGAATAGTTTTGTTCTGCCCCATTTAATGTTCGACTAGCGTATGATATAACCCGTTCTTGGTTATCCTGGTGTTGTGTTAGGACCGCTCCTATTCCCACATTGCTGGCATCCGTTTGTAGCACAAATTTCTTGTCAAAATCCGGACAAGTCAGAACTGGTGCTGCGACCAGGCTTTCCTTTGTATCCTTAAATGCTTGTTGCTGCTTTTCATTCCACTGCCATTTAATGCCCTTCTTCAACAGTCCTGTTAACGGGTTGATTTTGGTTGCAAAATCCGGAACGAAACGCCGGTACCAAGATGCAACACCTATAAACCTACGCAAGCCTTTGACATCCACTGGCGCTGTCAGTTCTCCAATAGCTGCCACCTTATCAGGATCCGTACGGATCCCTTGATCCGTCACAAGATGCCCTAGGTACTTTAGCTCCTTTTTGAAGAACTCGCACTTTTCGACGTTGATCCTTAGATTGGCTTTTCTCAGCCGCCGAAATACCTCTTGGAGGTTGTTTCGGTGTTCTTCGAGCGTACGTCCTATGACGATGATGTCATCCAAATATGCAAAGGCATATGGCTCCATATCAGGCCCGATAACACTGTCTAGTGCTCGTTGAAAAGTAGCCGGTGCTGAGTGCAATCCGAAAGGCATAATTTTTCACTGATACAGACCCCGTCCTGGGACTGATGGTTTGCTTGACTCCTCCATAGGTATTTGCCAGTATCCGTTTTTCAGGTCTAAGCTACTGATGTATTTAGCCTGCTTTAACTGATCCAGGATGTGGTGAATCCTCGGCAAGGGGTATGCGTCTGGGATCGATTTTGCATTTAACTGCCTAAAATCCACGCATAACCTCCACTTGCCCGTCTTCTTCTGCACCATGACGATTGGGGCACTATGAGGGCTACTCGAAGGCTCTATACAGCCTTGTTTGAGTAGTTCATCAACCTCCTCGTCATCGATCTCCTCGTCAATCTCATATTCGCTCTGTACTTCCAAAGTGAACGGCCGTGTTTTTTTGTGCGCTCCGATTTTTACCTATTTATCGTGTAAACCCAACGGTGGGAATAAATAAAAACATATAAATCGGCTTTTTAAATAATATACTTCAATATTCCGTTCGCTTCGCGAGTGAATTTCTTCTATTTCTGTGCATAACAATAAATTAATCAATTTAAACTTTTAGTTTCTCTTGTGTTATTTGTTGTTGCGTGTTATTTTGTCTTTCTTTTGTGCTTTATCCGTCCCACGCAGGGCCAATCGTTGTTGTTGTTTTGCATGCACATCAATTGCATTGCACTGCGCTAACTCTCTCGCTCTTTATCTCGCTCTCTATTTCGAAACTCCTAAGCGGGCATTTATCTGTGCTCTTACGGTACTTATAGCGGCTGGCTTACAAGTTTTGATTTAATTTTCATTTGGTACAGTGGTCCGATTAGTCAAAATTATGGACACATTTTTTGTCTGTGTTGATAAAAAATGCCAGAAGGCAATCAAGGCTGACCAGCCTAAAATGACTTGTTGGCTATGTGAAAAAATGGTGCACACCAAGTGCGCTGGTTTTACTGGCCGAACAAGTGATGACCTAAGTAAGGGTAAAAATTTGCAGTTTTGTTGTGACGCCTGTCTCGAGGTGGCGAACGAGATGAAATTGTTCATGCGCCAAACTAAAGGCGGCTTGAAGGGGCTGATCACCTGTTTTGCCGGAGCTAGAGATAGTTTTCGCAAGGCAGATGATCTGCTCCAAGCTCTGGACACTCAATTTAATAGTATAAAACTATTAGAGGAGTCTCCAAAGCGCAAAAAGCCGCTGGTGGTAGGCCAAAGGGGAACACCCCGCAGCCTCCGTCAGGTGACCAGCAGAGCACTCCCGTGGATCAGCAGCCGAACTCAGCAACCGCTCAAATGTTGCTAAGATCGGCAGCCAAAAAGATTCGGCCCGATCAATCCACAGCGGAGTGTATGCAAACAGGAGATCCTGAAAATTCCGATTTGTCCGTAGTGGTTTCACAGTTGGTGAATCCACCTAACCTAGTAAACATACCGCCACAAGGGGATATTGAGTCCGGACTACCGGGCATAGGTGGTTCTGCAGACGCACAACCTGCACCACCTAAAGCTCTTTCAGTGGTTCCACTAAAGAAACAAATATTTGTTTCTCGGCTTTCCCTGATCAAACATCTTCTGATGTACTGTCTTATATACAAAACAAAACAAAAGCCGAAAACGTTAAGGTGGAAAAATTCAACTTCTCTTATGCTAGGGATATTTCATCTTTCAAGATCACTGTCCCACCCGAGTACTTTGCTACCATAAGCTCTGCCAAATTTTGGCCGGACAATTTGGTGGTAAAGGAGTTCGAAGCTAAGAAAAAGAAAGGGCCCACGGGAATAAGACTTCCCAGTCGTGGCCAGACCATTGTGCCATCTTCCTCTTCTACTTCTTCTTCAAAAACTAACTAAAAACCTCCTTCTTTCCTATCAAAATGCAAGAGGCTTGCGTAGCAAGCTAACTAAATTGTATTCTGATAGCTTTTCATTTGCATCCCATGTTATTGTGTTTACAGAAACCTGGTTAAAGCCGGAGATTCTTAGCTCCGAAGTTTTTCCCGGTAAGTACACAATATATAGGCTTGACCGTCCTTCCAAACGGGGAGGTGGAATTTTAATTGCCGTGGACTCCAACCTCACGTCGGAAGAGGTATGTGTTGAGGAATTTAATAATATTGAATTTATTTGTACAAAGCTGACCCTTCCGGGAAAGTTTACATATATCACTTGCTCCTATGTTCCGCCGTCTTCTGAACTCCAAGAGTACTTAAATCATCTTTCTGCGATACAGTCCGTTTCAAATAGGCTGTCCGATAGGGATCAGTTATTAGTTCTAGGTGATTTCAACATACCTGGAGCTACGTGGTCCACAGATGAAAATCAAATGTCTTACTACCTATTGCACAACATGACTTTATTGACGGCTTGCTTGACATATCTTTGAGTCAAGTAAACCATGTTCGAAACTCACTAGGCCGCTTACTGGATTTGTGCTTTGTCTCGAATCCTGAAGCCGTGTTTCTATCCAGGGTACCACCACTTACGCAACCTGAAGATCCATATCATCCTACTTTCGATGTGACAGTCGACACGGGTATCGTGATAGAAGAAAAATCAGAAAAGTCAACTAAACGAATACATTGTTTTCGTAAGGCAGACTTTTCTAGGCTTAATAACTTTATATCTGGCTTCAATTGGTCCGATCTCTACTCATGCAATAACATGGCTGATGCCATAAAAATTTTTTATACTGCAATTAAATCATTTTTTAAATCTTGTGTTCTGATGTACTATCCGTCAATCTCCAGTAAACCACCTTGGTTTAGTAAAGAGTTGTCACACCTAAGAAATGTTAAGTCCAGACTTTACAGGAAATATAAAGACTCCGGTTCTCAATCTGTTTTTTCAAAATATCTAAGTGCTCGGTCAAAATTTACCGTGCTTAACGCGCAGTGCTATAAAAATTATTTAAATCGTTGTAAGGTCCAGTTCTCGCAGGACCCGAAACAGTTTTATAACTTTGTTAACACCAAGCGTAAATCTACTTCTTATCCTTCCTCGCTTTATTTTGAAAACATGACGGCTACCACAGATCAGGCAATAGCCGATCTTTATGCCCAGTTTTTCAAACGACTTATACTAATTCAGCACATCCAATAGAGCCTTATTCTTACACCATGTCCACGTCGAACCTTATATTCAGTCCTACTATAAACGAAAGCTCTTTATTTTTGGATCTTCAACGTGTTAAGCCTGTTTACTCTCCAGGTCCCGACGGAATTCCTGGCTGCGTGCTTAGGAATTGCGCGGAAGCCCTGTGCAAACCCCTTCTCAAATTGTTCACCTTATCTTTAGAAACCTCCCAATTTCCCCTTATTTGGAAGGAATCATTTGTCATTCCTCTCCACAAAAGGTAACAAACTGGATGCCAGCAATTATAGAGGTATCTCTAAGTTGTCGGCTATTCCCAAACTTTTCGAAAATATCATTACTCCTCATTTGCAGCACCTTTGTAGGTCAGTTATATCTCCGTGTCAACACGGATTTATGAAAAGAAGATCAACAACTACTAACCTTTTGGAGCTCACCTCATTCGTGATAAAGGGCTTTAAAAGTAGCTTTCAAACAGATGTCATTTACACTGACTTTAGTAAAGCATTTGACTCTGTAAATCACTCACTTTTAGTTCGGAAACTTGACTTGTTAGGGTTTCCAATTGATCTTCTTAGATGGATTTTAAGTTATCTGAATGGCAGGACACAAAGAGTCCTTTTTAAAAATTCTCTTTCTGGTCTTCTCCGAGTTACTTCCGGCGTCCCACAAGGTAGTCACCTTGGTCCGCTTCTTTTTACTTTATTTATTAACGACCTTCCATTAATTATAAATCATTCTCGCGTACTTATGTACGCAGATGATGTAAGTTATGCCTGCAGTACAAGGATATTTCCAGCCATTCTGACTTACAATCCGATCTAAACAATTTTCAAAACTGGTGCCGTGATAATTTACTAAATTTAAACGGGTCTAAGTGCAAGTTGATGACTTTTTGCCGAGTCAATCCAAAACTTGCAACTTACTCACTAAGTGGGAAATCTTTGGATAGAATAACTATGGTTGACGATCTTGGCGTCCTTTTGGACCCAAAACTTAAGTTTACTGATCACATTTCGTCCATGGTTAATAAAGCCAGAGGAGTGCTTGGTTTTATTAAAAGATGGTCGAAGGAATTTGACGATCCCTACGTCACTAAGACCTTATTTACTTCGCTAGTCCGTCCGATTCTAGAGTATGGGTCTCCCGTCTGGAGTCCCCAATACGGAGTACATATAGATCGCATTGAATCTGTACAGAAAAACTTTTTAATTTTTGCTTTACGGCGCCTCAACTGGGATGAAAACCTTAACTTACCTTCTTATACTAGCAGATTACTTTTAATTAATTTACCCTCCTAGCTAACCGTAGAACGATGCTTGGTACTATTTTTTATTTATAATCTTATTCGTGGTGATATTGACAGTGCCGACTTGGTTGGTCGGCTTAACTTTCTGTGCCAAGTAGATTAACTAGAAATTATATACCCTTAACATTAAACCACTGTAGATCTAACTATGACTTGCATGAGCCTTTCAGGTATTATGTTCTGACTATAATAGACTTTATCCTATAATCTCAAATTCTGACTCTCTGCCGCTCTTAAAACGACTTATACTAACTTCGTTAGCACAAAATTAGATCCTACTTTTTTCCTCGGACTTTGCCTATACTTTCATAACTCGCGTCTATCTTCTCGCGAATCGTGCCGTACGTATACGGCTGCGCCCCCCGGTCGGTTGGGCGGGTAAGTGGGCCGTGGGACTACGCGCGAAAAAAAAAAAAAAAAAAAAAAAAATGGTGGCCCTCATCGCTTTGTTACGGTTATATTTTCTATTTCTGTTGAGTTCCTTGATCTGCGTTTTCTTACAGCTGTTCTTTCCTATGGGTCCATTTGCTTTAAACTGAATTGTCTGTCCTGCGCAGCTCAATTCTGCCTCCATATCCTTTAAAATATTGTAACCCAGGACTAGATCATCGATGATCCCTGGCATTACAAACAATACTGTTGTGATCTGTCGGCTCCCAAACTCCAGATTCACCTCGAGCTGGCGGCTTTCTCACTGGTCTCCAAGTTGGGGTCAGTTTTCCCCCAGCGGCCAAAATCGCTGCCAGCGTTTCACTGATGAAACTGCTGGTGGCTCCTGTGTCGATCACTGCCTTATAGGATTTACCTCCTATTGTGACTGCCGCTGTCAAATAGGAACCCTCATCCCTAAATCCCTTTTGGTTTAATGCCGAGCTGTATTTCGCGACTCCTGCTGCGCTCCGGGTGGCGGGAGTCGGGGACCGTTTCCCATGGATCCGCAACAGTTTGGCGTCCTGCGTCCAACAATCCCACATCTCCAGCAGAAAACTACGGTGTGGTTCCGACACTCTCGTTTCCAGTGTCCTGTTTGTCCGCAATTCCCGCATGCATTTAAGGGATCCGTTATTCTTTGTGGGGGTCCTGTGTTTGCCTGCCTGTTAGGCCTCCATTCGTGTTGTGTCTCATGTGGCCGGCTGAATGGGTTTGCGTTTCTAGGCTGCGGAGGGTCGTTATGGTAACTTGGAGGAGACTGGAGTCGGGCGTTTCTAGGCTGCGGAGGGTCGTTATGGTACATTGGAGGAGACTGAAGTCGGCCGTGGACCGACCTGGACCGTAATCGTTCCCTGTCCCAGTCTTACTCCTCTAGCTCATCTGCTAAACCCATTAATCCATCCAAGGTGGTGAATTGGGATGGCCTGGCGAACGCTCGCAGATCCGGAACGCTGTTCTCATAAATCCTTTCCAGCTGTTCCGTTGTTGATAATTTCAATGGCCTCATGAGCGTCTGCTTTTCTACCATATATTCTTAAAACGGTTCGCCAAGCCGTTGTTTTCGCTGCAACACCTCCTCCCGAAGGCGGTTAAAGAAACCCCTTGGAAGGAAATATGCCTGAAAACTGGTCGTAAATGCCACCCATGTCGTCCAGTGGTTATTGTTAGCCACGTACCATTTTAACGCTAGCCCCTGCAGCAATTTTGGCATCGCTCTTGGTAGGTGGTCTAACTCGAGACCGTATGTCTCCGCTGACCACTGCACTTGCTCCAGAAATTCCAGAGGTTTTGCTGTTCCGTCAAAGCGGAAACTCCATTCTCTCACCCTTTTTGCTATCCTTTAATAGTCGGTGTTCTGTGGTCTCGCAAATATCTCCTGCGGTACTCTAGATTCGTGGTTTTGTATTTGTATGGGTTCTGTTCTGTTTCTGTTCTGTAAAGCGGCGGAAACTCAAACCGTATCTCCTTGTGAGTTGTCTCGTATTCCGGCATATTCACTGGAGGCTTGGGAGCAGTATGCTTTTCTTTTTCACCACTGCCTATCAGTGACTTGGCTGGCGACGGCCTAGCGTGCAACTCTGCCAATTCTTGGAACCTGAGCCTCTGCACCGGGTCTACGAGCTGTTCTCGTGCCCATGTAACAAACCCCCTCCGCAACTCGTCTACATTCCCTGTCAATGTTAGACCAAAATCCTGGCTAAACTCCAGTAATTCTTCCCGTTTTAAGTGGTATATCCAGCTGGTACTCGCCATGATGGATATTTTTTTATGGGGCAATAAATATAATATACAAAACTCAGGTGGTTCTTATAGGCACAGCCTAAGCAACGCTCTTGCTTAGCCTCGTCCAGGATCCGCTGCAACAAATGTATATTTGTTGGCGCTGCGCCAAATAAGAACACCAGGGGTTGTAGTTTTTAGCAATATAAATGTATATATTAAACTGCGTCCGGGTCTTTCACCTTCTTTTCACACCACACCTAACTTAAGCGGGGCACAATACGCCCTCTCTCTAACAATAGTAACAAGCCCGACTCGCCGGCCACGCCGGCTAGGTGATCACGCCGCGCTGACGCTTTGCTAAACACTCCGGGCTACACGCACTCGGAAAACTCCCGCATAGCTCACGCTCCACTAGATACTCCGAGCTACACGCACACGGATACTCCAGTTAAGCTCTCGCTCCGCTAGATTTACACTCCTACACGCACTCGGAAAACTCCCGCTAAGCTCACGCGCTGGCAATTCACCGTCGCCTGGGCACTTAAATTACTTAGTGTAAATAGGCTGTACGCCTGCTGAGACTGGACTGGGTTTTTCTGATCAAAGGGAATCCTCCCGACTGACTTACTGTGCTTGTGCTGCTAAGAACTGCTCTGTCCTGTGTTCTGCTGTAGTGATCCTAGGCTCGTTTCCTCGCGCTAAACACTGCTTCTGACACTTGTTCCTGTAACTCGCACTTGACCCTGACACCCCGATCACTTCTCACTCCACTATCCACTTTTATACCCCCTTAACATTGCTGCTTACCCTATTCCGCAGCCCTCTCTGCATTCAGCAAGTCCTCTCTGCATTCAGCAAGTCCTCTCTTCCGCCAAAACGTCCGCGTCCTGCTGCGCTCTAATCTGTCCGCCTACAGCTGCTCTGTTTACATTCAGCAGCCCGCTCTCTCTCGCTCATTACTCTTTGTTCAGCCCATCCCGCTACATGCTGACTGCCTGCTTACACTTACACTCACACTCTTTGTTCAATCTCTTATACTGCTGTTTGTAAGGGATCTTAGCGATTCCCTACAATACTCGCAGGTAGGTGTGGATTGTTGGGAATATGTCGACATTGCATTTTCTTAATGTGCAGAAGTTGGAATTTCGCTGTCTTCAATTTTTTGTTTGCTGCTGCCAGTGGAATTGCCAGTAGCTTAATTCACCTTTAAGTTTTAATTTTTGAGCGCTTTTGTCATCATCCAGAAGATTCATGAAACTTTCTATCAAGCACCCGATAAGATCATTGAATTCGTTTCCTTTTAGGTTAGGTTAGGTTAGAGCGGCGGCTGACACAAGGTCAGCCCACTTTGGCCATCACTGGCCCATTGTGATACCGCATGGATCTTTTGTACCCTTTAAACCATGAATTTATAAAGAATCCCAGCCCGTTTCTCTAATGAAACCTGCTATTTTCTTCGGGGGAACAGCTGCTAATTCAGCTAGATTGTCAAGGAAATATTCTCCTATATACTTTTTCCTGCGCCTGATAAGGGCCACACAGGAACAGAAGAAGTGCTCTACTGATTCTACTTCTTCCTCGATTTTGCAGCTTCTGCAGAAGTCGTTGTTTAGGACGTTAAGTCGGGATGCGTGGGCTCCTACGAGCCAGTGGCCTGTAATTGCTCTAATTACAGCTGTGCACTGTGTGCGATGTAGACTGAAAAGTTTGCGTCTCTCAGACGTCGTGCTGTGATGGTGGCGATTTCTTTTGCCACCAGAAGAATTGGGGCTATGCTAGTAATAGCGTTGAGCGCTTCACTAGAGGTTGTTCTAAGAGCTCCTGTCATGCATAGTTGCGCTACCCTTAGCACCTTGTTGAGTGCCTTGAGTTTAGAACTATACAGCAGCGCTGGCCACCAAATGGATACCCCATACAGGAGGATGGGTCTTACTATGGCGCTGTATAACCAGCTAACTACAGACGGGGACATACCCCATTTGAGGCCTACTGCCTTTTTGCAGGTGAAGAGTGCAATGTTGGCTTTACGCACTCTATCCGCTATAGTGAGATTCCAGTTCAGTTTCTTGTCTAGTACAAGCCCCAGGTATTTTGTACTGTCGCTAAACTCTAGAACGGAATCATTTAGTTTTGGGGCTGATAACTTGGGGATCTTATACTTCCTGGAGAAGAGAATAAGATCGGTTTTACTTGGGTTTACGTTTAACCCACTTTCAGATGCCCATCTTGACAGTTTTCTTAGTTTGACTGTCATAATGTCGCAAAGGGTTTGCGGAAATTTTCCCCGCAGCATGACAACCACATCGTCTGCATAAGCAACAATCTTGCATCCCCCATCTTCTATGTCGCGGAGCAGCGTGTTTACTGCTAGGTTCCATAGAAGCGGAGAAAGTACCCCCTTGAGGAGTACCTCTGCTGACATGCCTGCACAGAGTAGATGCTCCCAGTGAAGAGGTCACTTTTCTGCTCAGTAGCAGCTGTGTGACTAATCTCACCAACTGAGCATCTACTCCAAGGCTCAGCATAGCATTGGTTATTGCCCTTGAGTCGATGTTATTGAAGGCTCCTTCTATGTCCAAGAAGGCGGCTAGGGTATATTCCTTGTCTTGCAGGGATTTTTCTATACTGGATATGACAGAGTGAAGTGCTGTTTCTGTCGATTTGCCTTTACGGTATGCATGCTGAGATTCAGATAGCAGAGAGGGATTGATTGATGTTCTTAGGTATAGCCCTATCAATCTTTCCAAGGTTTTCAGAAGGAAGGAGGACAGGCTTATTGGCCTGAGATCCTTCGGTGTTGTGTGTGAGGCTTTGCCGGCCTTGGGTATAAATACAACCTTTGACGTTAGCCAAGAAGGGGGAATATGGCCTAACGCCATGATGTTCGTGAAGATGGCTTTTAGCCAAGGGACAGCAAGATCTTCCCCTTGCTGCAATTGTGCCGAAAATATCCCATCGGGACCTGGAGATTTGTAGGGAGCGAAGCTATTTATAGCCCATTTAATATTGGATTCAGTCATGATGCCACCCAATACTTTGACAGACTGGCATGGTTGGGGGTCGCTTGTTTGGGGACCTAAGGTGTTTCCTGGAAAATGCGTATCTAGTAATAGTGTTAGTGTTTCTTCGCTAGAAGAAGTCCATGAGTCGTCCTGTCTCTTCAGATAGCCCAGATTTGAGGATGACTTTGAGAGTACTTTTCGTAATCTTGCGGCTTCTGAAGAGGATTCAATTCCCGAACAGAATTTTCTCCAATCCTCTCTTTGTGCCTGCCTAGTGAGCTTTTTGAATTGAGCTAGACTGTGTTTATAATCTAACCAGTTCTGTTCACAACTTAGTCTTTTTGCTCTATTGAAGAGTTTCCTACATTCTACCCTCAGCTTGTCTATTTCTTGTTTCCACCAGGGTGGTCTCCATTTGCCTCTCGGCTTGCTGATTGGACAGGATGCTTTATATGCATTGTTACAGGCTTCAGTGAAGGCTGTCGTGAGGTAAGTGAGATGTTCCTCCGATGGAGGAATCTGCTCTGGCGGAGCTGGTAGGGCCTTAGCCAGTCTATTTTTGAAGGCTGGCCAGATGGTTCTGCGGGGGTTTGAGAACGTTACTGGGTCAGGATTGGGCGCACATAATTTTGTGTCGATATATTTGTGATCTGAGAAGGAGTGTTCTTTAGAAACACTCCACCCTATAAGTTGGTCATGCATGAAGTTTGAGGTTAGGGTTAGGTCTATGACCTCCTCCCTGTCCTTGATTACAAAAGTGGGGTCGTTTCCCCTATTGCAGATAAGTAAATTGGTGGAGAGAAGGTATTCAAAAAGTAACTCACCCCTCTCATTTGTGTTGGTACTGCCCCACATCTCATGGTGGGCATTTGCGTCGCATCCGATCAATAGGCCAGTGCCACGATCTTCGCAAACCTTTACAAGTTCCCTCAGCTTGTGACCCGGTATTGGGTCCATGATGTCGTACGCCAGGTACGCTGACACCACACATAGCGACCTCTCCTGGAGCTCCAGACTTATCGCTGTAGTGTCCGCATCGCTGTAATTATAAAGCATAAATGCACTAAGGTGCCTTTTAGCTAAAATACAAGTACGGGTTTTACCTTCTCCTTGAGCTACGAGTAGCTTATATTTAGGGGTGCTGAGTCCGCATATCCTATTGGATACAAGCCAGGGCTCCTGGATCAGCACCAGGTCGGCTTCGTCTCTAGCTAGACGAAGCATAAGGGCAGCGGAGGCTGCTTTACAATGATGGACGTTTATCTGCACGACTCTCAGAGACATCGTGCAGATTTGCCTCCACCACCGTCGCGTCAGCGTCCAGGTCCTCAGCGAAAACTTCGCTCATGGAGTCAGTACTCCCGTGACCCAGCTTGCTGAAACCCTGGAGAAGGGATGCTTCGGATATCACCGACTCGCAGTCCTCCTCCTCTCTGCCTGGCTCCTCCATCTCGGTGGCCAGCACCTCTTCAACACCAGGCTCTTCCTTCTGCTTGGTGTCCGACTTGTACACCCTGATGCGCACCGAGCTAAAACCGAAGTTTAGGTCTCCGTGCATTGCATCAATGGGTGCAGCGGAGTCCTTATTTAGGATAAGTATTACCTGACGCAAGGGGCCCTGCGTCTCTTCCACCTTTGGCACCTTCCAGTCGGAGGACGGCAGGTTGGGGTTGCATCTTTGCAACATCGCCAGGATCTTCTCCGGCTCCTTGAAGGAGGACGGGACCCATATGACGGCTCTTGGCCTACTCGGGATGTCCTTCCAGTCGACAGCGACCAGCTTGGCACCCGGGTAGACCTCACCCAGTCTAGATACGGCCGCTTTCAATAGCTCTGCCGACCTAGCCCCTTCGCACGCCATCACCTTGACGTTACCCTGGTACCACCCTGCATCTTTGCAGATTGGTGGCGGTCCAGGGTCCGCTTCTAGCACCTCGAAGCATTGTACAGCCAGTGCTGCCTCAACCCACTTCCACTGGCACGGGATTCTCCCCTCAGCATCGCCTTGGTCCAGGACTCCTAGAAGGATCTTGTCCTTTGCCATTTCTGCGAAGCTTTTGGACGGCACGACGGGCACGTGCGTACGAATCTTCTTCGGGGCATTTTGAGCCGCGCTTTCCTGGGAGCGTTGCCGTTTAGAATTTTTAGGTTCCTCCTTCGGCCTCTCCAATACGAAATTGGGCAACACAGACTTAGAACAATCCACTTTCTTTAACCACTCCGCTGAGGGGGTGGGGATGTTGCTGTGTGCGTGTCTCTTCAGGATGGCCGCGGCGGATTTCCTCTCCCCGTACCTATCCATCTTGGCCTTGCTTGTGGATGACCTTCCCTTCACCCCCGCTTCCGACTGAGCTGCAGCTGCGCTTGTGGTAGCACCTTGCGGTCGCTCGAGGTGACAGGAGTGTCGGTTGCGGTCACCACCTTGCCTCTGACCAGGGGGCGATTGAGCCCAGTCGGCTGTTTCGCCGGGGTGGAGTTGACCTTAGCCCCAGTGAGCTCTGTCATTCCTCCTGTCGTTTGGTTGACCTTGGGTTCAGTAACCCCTGTCTGAGGACCCTCGGTCCTCGCCGGATTTATGGGAGTGCCGGTCTCCTTTTTTGTATTCTTGTTTTTTGTTTGGTCCATATTAGTTCCCACGAGCTGCGGAGAAAAAGTGGTCCACCTCCCGCAGAGATCCGCGCTACGGAAGGTAAGGCTAGCTGATCCGGAGGGCGCCAGGTATCCGGATGCTCCGTTTGCGACTGGGCTATTTTTAAAGGGCCCCCAGCCAGGTTGATCATCGGAACGGGTCGCATGACACCTTGATCCAGCCCTTCACCTTAGCCATGATAAGAGATCGCAGAAACCTGTGGCATGGCTATGGAGAAAGCTCCGCCCCTGTCTACGAATCCCAGATCTTAGCTGGTGCCGTCCTGAGGGACACTGGAGCACCATTACCAGTTGGCACCCTCGTGGAGGGTTCAGCTATAGGATTTTTGCCAACCTCGTTTCCTTTTAAAAGACTTCCCTTTTCTGGGAGCAGCACACACAATTGGTAACCATCCAAAACGAGCTTCCAAATCTTATTTGATGGTATACAGCAGAGGTATAAAGACAGAGACCCTGTAGTAATCTTTGCAAGTATTCACGTCGTAGATTTCACGTTTTGTTTGTCGACCACATGTTATCGGTTTCGCTTCGTCAACATCGCTTCGCTTCGTCAACATCGAGTTTTTCCGCCATTTTCTTGGCATCTGAATAAATCAGTCTGAATATTTCATCAACTTTTTCCCTCTTTTTTCCAATTCTATCTATCTATCTATTGCTTCCTCCTGAAGAACTACGCTGAGCGAATGGGTGAGCTATAGAGTGTCGCTGAGACAAAAGAGCCCGACGACAAACTCCAATTTGCACAAAGCCGATATGAGAATTGTTGCTTTGCTTGCTGTTTCCACAACAACAAATTGCAACAAACTGAAGGACAGCATCGTGTCTTTCTACTCATCTTGTTTCATACAACTGAACAATTTTTTCATCAAGTATCTTTGCTAACACTGTCACACGTTTTGTCGACTTCTCGTATGGCACTGGCCACGTTTTCAATTAGTCGTACTTTCACTGACTTTGAAATAGTGTTGTTGAGTTTGTGCGAGAAACACGGAGTCGTGACAGCATTTTTTGCTTTTTTCCGAATTTTGTTGATTTATGCCACTTGCGACTATCAAACGCCCCATTGGTTCGATATCTCTGGGGGCGTATATGTTTCATACAGTACTCAAGACTTTGACTCTTTCTTAATTCAGACTTTAGTTCTTCCGCTGTAAGTCGCCAAGAGAACGGTTAAATAAGTTTAGACAGGTCTTATAATGCAATTTATCCGCCACTGATTAAGAGACATTATTTAACTACAAAATGACAATTTTATTAAAAAATAAAACACATTTTTTTGCAGGCGTCAACTTCCTGGCTAGGCTTCTTATCTGAAACGATGAAAGTACATTTTTTAATAGTTTGTTTTTTGACATCAAAATAGTTTAACAACTGTCAAAATGCTACTTTTCTCGGACAAGCGCTCTGTCCGACTCTCTCGCGCGCTCTCTTTCTCTCTCTCTCTCTCTCTCTCTCTCTCTCTCTCTCTCTCTCTCTCTCTCTCTCTCTTAGCGAATTACAGTAATTAAAAGGCTATAATTTTCTGCTTAAACGACTTAAGGAATGAGCGATGAATTCTAAGCTGAATTCAACACTTTTTCATCACTAGCCGACTGCTTCTGTGTCGGCCGAAGCGCCAGCACATGGTGAAACTATACAAGGTGATCTCGTCAGCTCAGCCGAGGAAGTTATTTTTCAGCACTCTCTCTCCGCTCTCTGAGAGACAAGCGCTATAAAAAGATAGAAAAGAAGACAACGAAAAAAAAACCGCTACACAACCTCTTCCGACAACTTAGATTTAAGTCACAAGACCTCCGAGAACCCCCGCATTTCTTTGTTTTTAATATTTATTATTGTTTTGTTATGTTAAAGCATTATTATTTGCGATACTCGAAGAGTAAGCAAATACTGTAAACGAGCAAAGGTCTGTCTGTCCGTCCGCCCGTCCGTCTGTCCGCACAAATATCGAGGTCTCGGGAACTATAAGAGCTAGAAACACCAAATTTTGAACACAGACATTTATTAGCACAGCGCAGATCAAGTTTATTTCAAAACCTAACCACGCCCCTTCTTACGCCCACAAACCGCGAAAATCTGTGGTGTCTACATTTTTAATGCTAGAGAAAATATGCTCTAATAAATGTTGTTTGTATTAAAAATATCTACCCAAATTATTAAAAATTTTGAAAATCTGCGCTAAAAATGTATAGCGCTTGAAAGTAGGCTACACTTTTTTGAGTATCGCAAATCTGATAGTGGGGAAACCCGACTATAGCGTTTTTTCTTGTTTAAGTTTTTATTTTGATACTTTACTTAAATTTTTTTGTATACCTTGTATACCTTAAAAATTCTGGAAACAGAAGATAAATCAAAGAGTCGAGGATAGGATAGGATAGGAACGACTATACTGCGAACAGATCAATGTAGGTTTATGCTATATTCTTCCGATTCTGCTCGTCTTACAAGCGCTTTCTCAACTAACTTCCAAAATTCGCTTTCCGACTTTCTACTCAATTCTTGTTCATTGTTAGTCGTCTCTCACTCTAACATGTTTGTCAGCGCTCGACGCAAGTCATGGCTATCATAAAACTAAGGAATACCAACAACAAGCAGATTAAAGAAGGCCCTGCTTCACTTGCTCTGACAAAGCAAATAAAGAAGGCCCTGTTTCATTTGATCAGACATACTCGTATGTATCTTTCTGAATTTTATATTAAAAACACATTAAAAAAAAGGCCCCTGAAGAAGATCAGACATACTCGTATGTATCTTTCTAAATTTTATATTAAAAACACATTAATAAAAAGGCCCCTGAAGAAGATTAAAAAGTATTCGAAACGCGGAGGAGAAAATCCGTAATAGAAATGCATTTTTATTAACGGGATGCAACAACGGCCAAAGTAACGCAACGAATTGGCCCATTACAACATATTGGCCCAAACCTATTTCATTCTTTCGTTATTCAAAAAAAAAGTTTTCAAAAAAATGGGGCCATCAAATCACCACGTCCTCGTCATTGGTCGTGGGGTAAGCTAAGAGTGATGTTTCGATGTGGGTTTGTTAATAATATATAAATTGTGTATGTTATAGGCCAATAAGTCTGCTTTCCACTCTTAGAAAGCTGCTGGAAAGATGTGCTCTGAAGAGAATCCTAGATTTACCTCTAATCAAACGGGTCACGCCCAGATTTGAGTTTAGATTTAAGCTGCAACATGGCACACCTGAACAGCTCCATAGGGTGTCTGAGCTCATCTTGGATGGTTTCCATCGTAAGCAGTATGTGGTGGCTCCATATTTGGACATCCAACAAGCTTTTGACCGCGTATGGCATGAGGGCTTACTTTTCAAACTTAAGAAGTTGCTCAACCCACAGCTACACCAGCTGGTTGGGAGCTTCTTAACTGAGAGGTCTTTCAGGACGGAACGCTTTCCTCTTCTAGGCGAATCCGAGCAGGAGATCTCCAAGGTAGTGTGCTTAGCCCTAGGCACTACAGTCTATTCACTCATGACATGCCAAAAGCCAGAAACGTGCATATGAGCCGAAACCAAAATCTCTTGCTTGCCACGTTTGCTGATGATTCAGCAATTTTATCCAGAGCTAGTTGCGTCTATGAAGTCCGTGACAATCTTTAGCACTATCTGAAGTTGTTTGAGAATTTATTTATTTATTTATTCGCCAAAACAATATTTACTGGCTACATCTATACATATATATCTTAAAAATAAACAATACAAGTTTAAAAAATATTAAACTAAAGAATTATGCATTAATTGCTTGTTGGGACTGAACTCAAACCGCATGCTAGGTGGTAAAGCATTATATAACCGAAGAGCCCGACAAATAGGCTCGTTTAGGGCGTAATTAGTCCTACAGTGCTTAATAAAAAATGGCTCGAAAGAACGTAAAGACCTGCATGGCACACAAAAGTCTATTTTGGAAAGCAACACAGGGCAATCTAGGCTGCCGGCAAGAAGGTCATTCAAGTAAGGCTTGTATATTCCTCCGGTCTTCAAGGCTAGATAGACGGACAAGTCGACATCTGCTAGAATAAGACGGCAAAGGATCAGCAAAATTAATTGCACAAAAGGCACATTTGAGAAATTTTTTTTGAACGCGTTTAATTTTATTATAGTGCGAAAAAGACGTAGGGTTCAATATGAATGAGGCATGATCTAATTTGAAGCGCACAAATGCTGAATAGAGTGTAAGTTTAGTATAAGGGTCAAAATGCATACTATTTCGCCTAACAAACCCAAACATAGCATAGGCTTTAGGTATGATATAGTTAAGGTGCTCAGCAAAACTAAATTTACTATCAAACAAGACCTCAAGGTCTAAAGACTCACTTTGGTGTGGCAAAAGCTGTGACTTAAAATATCAAAAGTGCGTTTACTATACCTGACGAAGTAGCATTTATTTAAATTAAGTGGGAGCAAATTATTGACACACCACGAACTAACGAGGTTCAGGTCAGCTTGAAGCAGGATAGTGTCAGCAACTGAACGGATAGATCTAAAGACCTTATTATCATCACCATATATAGGATATTCTGAGTTCATAAAACGCAGAAACTTATAAATATTATAAAAAAAAGGGGGGAAAGGAAACTACCTTAAATTTAAGCTTTAACAAATGGCAAGAAAGATTACCATTAATGTTGATAGGTCCTCGATAAATAATAAAATTTAAACCCAATTGCCGAAGCTTGGCGAAAAGTGCGTTGTGGCAAACTTTATCAAATACCAAATCCAAGTAGATACCATCTACCTGACACTGACGATGAAATTCACTGATACAGTAATTACTACCTATGACCTACCGGACATAAACCCATGCTGATTGGGCGAAATGTAGGGCTTAACAAGAAAGGAAAGATGCTTGGTGATAATCCGCTCAAAAAGTTTAGATATGTAACTCAATTTAGCAATGGGCCGATAGCTAATGATAAGGCATTTCCTACCCGGTTTATGAATTGGTGTAACCGTGGCTTCTTTCCTTTTATTAATAAAACACCCCTTGGAAAGTGACAAGTCGAAAATTAGTTTTAGAGCCTGACACAGTGCTGAAACACAATTTTTTAAGAAGTAGGGAGAAATCCCAGCCAGGTCAGGCTTATTGTTGTCGTCAAAAACGTCTACTGCTTGATGAATATCATCGAGTGACACTGAAAAAATTCCAATATTACGAAGAAACGGAATATTATTCAACGTCTCTAGATGGTTCCAATCACTAGGAGGTTCGAAGTTTGAATTAAAATATTTTGCAAAAAGATTTGCCACACCCAACTCAGAGGAAACAGTAATATTATTCATACTCATAGACGAAGGTATAGAAGACAAATTCTTTTTTGAATTAACAAACCTCCAGAAAGTTTTTGGATTTTGTTTAAGACCATTCTCAACATTGATAATATACTGGTTGTACAGAAATTTATTTCATAATTCAACCTCCCGCTTGTGCTGCCTGTATCGTTCCCAGTCAAAAGAGTTACGAGTTGCAAGATAAGAAAGTTTAAATAGCAATCATCAACACTAGCATGCGACAAAATTAAAAGCCAATTAACAGTTAATATATCATTACGAACAGCGAGTAGATTATTTTCATTAAATTGTAAATTTAAAAGCAATGGCATACGATGAACATCGCACTTCGAAATAGGACATTCGCAAAGGCTTATAGAATAATTGATTTCTGAATTAACAAAAACTAGATCTAATAATCTATTTAAACTATTAAAAATTGTGTTTATCTGAGTTAAGCCCATACAAGTCATCAACTAATAGGATCTCATGTGGTAAGTGAACGTTGCTGGGAATTAAATTAGAAGAGTGGGGATCCTGCACCCACACAAGGGAACCTAGGTTAAAGTCACCCAATACGCAGATATGATCGGCATCCAGAAGCCCTTGATGAACGCACGAAATGTTATCCAAATGTGCCTCATAGAGGCTGTAGTCGCTGTTAGGTGGTATGTTTGATGCAATAAATACAACTTTTTCAGATGGCCCATGAACTGAAACGCAAATCTGGTCCAGCAAAGAATCTTCATTTGAGAGAATAATGTTTTCGGAAAGAAGAGTGCGGCGGACTGCTACAATAACTCCTCCACCTCTTGAATGATGCGTTTTCTCAACATCCCTATCTTTACGATAGATCAGGAACTGGTTAGAGTCAAAGAACTCGTCATTAAAAAAGTTGGAGTTGAGCCAAGTCTCAACTAATATTATCATATCAAAGTCAAACCGACTTAGCCTTGGTGCGCATACCTGACATATTTTGGAAGTATGTCTTAAGAGAATCATTCCGCCCAGCTATGGGTGCTCGCGTACGTGGCACCGCAGACGGAAGATTGCAAGAATAAGTTGCAAACTCCATCGCTGAACCAGAGGCTTGCGGTCCAGAATGTGACTGAAGCGTGTAGACTCCACAGATTGCCTTTAATATCGATGAGAGTTTTACATTTATGTTATCCTCTTCCTGATTTGACGAAATATCGTTGAGAGTTTTACATTTATGTTATCCTCTTCCTGATTTGACGAAAAATGCAAAATATTTGGCTGCTTGAGATTATCCAATACTATCTCAGCCGGTGCATGCTGTAGATAGCGAGATATAGGAAGCTCATTATCAAAGAAAGTCAACGGTAGAGAAACTTGCGGACTTAGCGAGTGTCTGTTATAAAGTATGTTATTCCAATCATAGAGTAATTAAGTATAGAGGCGCCATTTGCTCTGCCCGCGATTTTGACTCAACGCCCGTGTATGATGTATGACTTGCTTGCTTGCTGCTCGACTCCGTGTTTGAAGCTTTTGTGAAAATTTCAGCTGCAATTTCGTGTGCGAGGGACCGGCGATATGTTGCGAGCCCACTTAGAGTAGCGAGAGCGAGCAGTGCAGTTACGGCCTTTTTTGCAACATTCACCATGCTACTCGATTTAGGGTTCGATCGAACATTTGAAAATCAAGGGAAATTTACGTTTTTTGACTACGTGGCATCCCTGCAAAAGTCACTCGAGAGAGTAACAGTGGAAATGGCGCCTCTATACTTAATTACTCTATGATTCCAATCCCACGTCGGTAACTGTGTAGAAGAGAGCGATACTCCAATAAGATCGCTGAGCCATCCAGGTGTTGAGCATTGCTTCAAGGCAACGGGAGGTAAAGAGAGCGCCACTCCGAAGAGCACGCTGTTAGATGTTGAATTCTGCGCCAATGCAGCGGGAGGAAAAGAGCGCCACTCCGAAGAGCACGCTACGAGCATATGCCTCGCATGCGGGTGTACTTGGAAGATCACACAAAGCGGCCGACAAAAGCGACTGAATGTATGCAGCTGCACGATGAGAAAAGAACGTAAATCCGAAGAGAGCGCTGTGTGAGAGCGGTCCCAGTCCCAGTACGGGGGTGCATAAAGCAAACGGCAAAATCTGTGGTGTTGTTGTTGTTGCGAATGCAGCTGTGGCTGCGTAAGTTGATGAGAGAGATCGATGCAGGGAGCAAGCGGATTCACCGCTAGCTTTTGCCATTATTGTTGGTAAATAAGTTAAGAATTGCGGCCATAAGAAACGATGGAACCGCAGCTGACGTCAATGCCAGTGACGTCGATTATTGGGAGTTTTTTGAAGGGGAGTTTGTGGGCGTAGATGACCCATCTGTTGCTGGGCTTTGAAGATTAACAGGATCCGTTTTGGGTCTCTTCCTTCGAACGAAATGTACCACCTTAACTGAAATTGGCCAGAATTTATTGTTGAAAACTGCTCCAAGAAGATGCTCCGGAACTCCCAACTTAAAGTTCACAAACTTAAGAGCTGATAAGTCAGCATCCTTTTTGACAAGCTTGAAGCATGTTACAGTTTCAGTGGCCACCTTAAGTTTTTCGGCCACAAATTTTAACACCGCCTCTGGCTCGGTGTCTACTGCAAATTTTCCGACATGCAAATATTTCTTGCTTTTCATTACCGTCAATTCGTTACAGCTGGGGGCCTCACCAACTAAACGCCTTTTGTTATTGTTCCGAATGTTCCTCCTCGTCTTACAAACGGTGTTCCAATCACCCTCGTTAACCACAGTTAGCGGGGCCGCAACATGCACCACATCATTGGCGGACCCTGCCTCAGGTCTAAGGGCCCGCGGCCTAGTACTAACATTATTCATGTTGTTAGTTTTCTGCTGCGGCTGTGGCAGCGGCTGCGGCTGCATGGCCACAGGCTTAGGGGCGACCGCACTTAGGAATTTATTATTGAGATCCGAACAAAATAATTCCAACTTGTTGATTTTCTCGTTGAGTTCATCAATTTTAGAGTGGGAATCACCGACAAGACAGTTGTCACATTGCCAAAATAAATTCGGCAAGTTGGTCAGCAACTTAGCCACATCTGGCGAAATGTTTACACACGAAGTGTGGAAGGCGCGACGGCACAGCGAAGAGCAGCGGACAGCATCAAAACAAAGAAGCTGAGCTGCAGTGACCGACGAATTGAAATTGGGAAAAGACAATTAATCTACATACAAAAAAATATATAAAATATTAAAAAAAAAAAAACACACTTTAAAAAAATATAAAAAAATACTAAGTACAAAAAAAAAAAAAATTTTTGAAAATGGGACCATCCTATCACCACGTCATCGTCCTTGGTCCTGGGGCAAGCTAAGAGTGATATTTTGATGTGGATTTGTTAATAACATATTGATTTTGTATGTGAATACAAAAATTTTATTACATACCATTGTTTTCATCGACTTTTCTTCGAGTGCCTAAGTGTCGGTGAAAAAACCGAAAATTTCACAAATTTTGTGTTTGTCGAGCCCTTGCTGACAAATTACTGATTGAATTCAAATGATCTGTATAGCAAAGTTAAAGATTGATTTGTTGGTAGTGATAATTGGTATCAAGCACCTTAATCGGCCGACTAAAACCCGAGATATGAAGAAATCTAGTAAAGGCCATTGAACATTTTTTTCTTAAACTTAAAAAAATTAGTCATTATGGGGCATTCGATGTCAGCGAGCGAAAGCAATAAGACGTGTGAAAATAAAGAGACGTGTAAAATAAAGAATCTTATTAAAAAAAAGAATAAAGAATCAGTTTCCAAACGCCTACCACAAATTCAGAAGTGGTCAAATCTACGCCACGAACGAGGAAAATTTAAACCAATTTACGGCCGTCCAGCTGAAAAGGTGGCTTTCAGCATTGGGTTTATCAACCCAAAGTATTAAAATCGAGGTTATGGCTCGTCTAGGGCAGTTACCGCCTGAACAACGAGGCCAAGTACCAGGATAGAAGTTGGCCAGACTGCTGGAGAAGATCAAGCCGGCGCCTTTGGGACAGAACGTGAAGAGGTCAACACAAACCCTGGAAGCGCATCGCAGGCGCCACAGGAGGGCGTCTCCGACGATGTTACAGACCAAGACGATCTTCTGCTAATTATCATGCAGCTGCGAGGAACACTAATTGCGCAGCAGAATGCGTTGCAGCGAGCAGAGACGCGTGGCGCCATACAGCAACAATAGTTAGAAGAGCTCGCCTTACAGCAGGGATGCCTAAATTCTGCTTATGACAGAGCAACTCACCAAAACGCGCAAATAAATACACAAATACATAGACATTCGGCTAAGCAAGCTAACTGTAAAGCCTTTGAAAGTGTTGTTGCTCAGTTCAGCGAATGCGCGGAGAACAAAAGAAAATGAAAAATTGTTCTTGTATTCTGCCATGTCGATGAATAAGCCATCCTATACCACAAGCAATTACAAAAACAAAAAGAGCTCGCAGAGCTATGGGCTGGGCATCCCCGCCTTACAGCAACAGCAGCAGCATGTTGAAACACCCATCGCCACAAAACAACAGCAACAGCAAGCAGAAACACGCATCGCTATACAACAACAGCAACAGCAAGCAGAAACACGCATCGCTATACAACAACAGCAACAGCAGGCTAAAACACGCGGCACCATCCAACAACAACAACAGGCAGAGACACACGTTGCTATGCAACAGCTAATGGCGCACGAACAGCCAATTGGAAATTCATCGGGTGGCAACGCCAGCAATCCAACTCCAATCGCTACAGGAAACGGATTTGGTGGCAACGCTGAAGATGCATGGAATGACATACAGGGAGTTCCATCGTCCAAGGCTGGATCAGCAGCTTCACTCTCGTTTGCCAAAGAAGCTGCCATCGACTTCGACGAAAACATTTGTGCACGCAACTGGGTAGATCACCTTAAAAACATAGGCCAAATCTACAACTTAGATAATGACTGCCTACAAATGCTACTCGTTACTCAGCGTTGGCTGCACGCCAACCCATCCCGATTGCTAGATTCTTTCGATAGACTGTGCCAACAACTAATCATAGCATTTGGGAAAACGGCGTCCAAATCAGAGCGTCACCGAAAATTCGAGCAACGGAAATGGCAAAAGGACGAGAGATTCACAATGTATTTCGAGGATAAAACAATGTTGTCCCAAGCCATCAACATGGACACTAAGGAACTGCTCGAACAACTCATCGAGGGAATCCCATCTGCGAGTTGGCGTGATCAAGCCCGTATCCAAAGGTTCGCCAATCCGGAGATGCTGTTAGCATTTGCCAACATACGTCTTCCACAACAACCCGGAACATACGCACCGAAGAAGTCGGCGTTGGAAGCGACGCAGATCAACAACTTGCGCTGCAGGAACTGCAACTCGAAGGGCCATTTCGCCAAGGACTGCCGCAAGCCAGCAAGGGCATTGCCGGCCTTGGGTATAAAAACTACCTTGGACGTTAGCCAAGAAGGGGGAATATGGCCTAACGCCATGATGTTCGTGAAGATGGCTTTTAGCCAAGGGACAGCAAGATCTTCTCCTTGCTGCAATTGTGCCAGGAATATCCCATCGGGACCTACAGAACCTGTAAATGTCCAAGCAATTTGTGAGAAAAATAAAGTGAAAAATGCTTCCTCTTGTGGAAAGGACACGTTGTCCCCGTTTTATTTAACGGAACTAGTTATCTTTCTTTTTTAAGCTGCATTGATATGGTCATACATTCCACTTCATTATTAATTATCTTACTTTTTTGGTTAACTATTCTTAATTCGCTAATAAATGTGGAAATGCACAAACCTCAAATTTTACTTCCATTTTTTGTAACGTCCGCAACGGAACTTTGAGCAAGCATCACTTTCTTTCAAAAACAGTTTACCTCTTGTTTTTAAATAAGTTTAAAAGTGCACTCAATAAACTACATATGGCAAAAATTTCATGAAAATATACCCACGTCAACGGCAGCTGTGTCAATTCTAACAATCAAATTTGCGTACAAATGTAACGTCCACAACGCAGGATTAGCCCATATGCATATGCGCTCTTTTTACTTACTTTGTTTAAGCACTTAATATAGGCGTCTTGGTGTTTGTTTTTGAAATGTGATAGCAGATTTAAGCTATTGCCACTTGTTTTTATGTTCCGATCACAAATGTTGCACTTGGCTGATCCATTACCACTTGCGACGCTCATGTTTCACATATGTATTTATTCTTGTCCCGACGAAAAGTGTGACAGCTTAAAAATATAAAAAAAAACTGCAAAAAAATCGATGATACCTGATATTTATTAAAAAAAACATCACCATAAAAATATTTATTTTTTCGCAAAAAATATCGATATATTGATATTTTGATATATTTTCGACATCCCTAGCGAAAACGGTCCCTTTTTAAATGGAAGATTTCTCGTCGTTTTTACTTTCCTATTTCAAAATATACTCAGACCTAAGACCTTTTTATGAGCCAGGGCTTAGAAATAGAAGCGCTCCGAAAACGCTCCAATTTATGCGTTTACTACAAAAACACTCTTGAGATCGACTCTTTTTTGCCACATAATTTTAATCGCTCCCAACTTTGCTTGCTTGGAAGTCCCAAACATCTTAATTAAGAAAGTTTTCAGCTTTAGATTCGAAAAAGCATTAATATTGGTGAATGGCAACGCTGAAAGCGAAAGTGATTTCGTCGCACCCCTGACAATTGTATAATATTCGCAAAATGGTATTTTTATTTATCTTGTGTAATTAAACAAATCCGGTTTCCTCTGTTAAAAATTGTAGCTACAAATCACATAAGCCAAAAAACACAGTAGTACAAAAAGTTATTGACTCTTATTTAATGTTTTATTTGCTGCTATGAATATTCATAAATTAGTTTAATAATATTTTAACAGGTATATAACAAATATGTAATTTCAAGGTGGGTTGTATTTTCGATTTTTCGTTTTTTAAACTCAGTTTCAATGTATTAATTATTAACATATTTTCTTTTTAATTCTTTCTTCTCTCTCTTACTGTCTCATTTTTTCACGCAGTTGACTCTTTTTCCGGCAATGGTTGGCTAATTTTTTAGTTACTTTTAAAAATTGTTTGTGTTTTGTTTTATTATGCTAATGCAATATATTTCTATTCAAATCAAGTGTAACCTACCTCTATCATACGATACAGTATTTGATTAATGTATACTATATGTAAGAAATATATAACTTTTATCGCCTTGTAACAATGACATTTCTTGATTTTTTAGACTATTATAATCTAACAGTTTTAACAATTCAATCGTATTATATACATTTTTTTCGATTTTTGTTTTATTTTATACATCGGAAATATAAAAAGATTGACATTTCCAACGATCTTCACCCGATAATTCACCCTTGATACCGAATCCGACTTCCTTTAAAAGTTATAAAATCAGAATTGATAACACTTGTTTTTTCGCAAAAATAAATCATTTTCATGTTCTTATTCACATGATTAAACTGTCTTTCATATGAAAAGTTTTAAAACGAAAAAGTATTTATAGAAAATTATTCATATATCAATTCCGTCAAAGGTCAGGGGCGAATATTTATTTTGAAACTATAAGCATATATTAGCTTATCAAGCTATTACAAATTACGCTCAACCAAATTTGCTTTGTAACATTATATGCAATTATTTATATTTAGCACTTCTCTGAATTTAACTTTTGGCAAGATATTGCTATATTGAATTCAAAATAAATTCGACTTGTAATCACTTGAAGTCATATATGAGTGGGTAACCAAATATTCTCAAAGCTAAAGTTAATAAAGCTTAATATAAAGGTTAGAATCATTGAAAAACGTAAAATGAAAGAAAAATGTACAACATTTTATTTTTCGAAATTCTTGCCCAAAGAAAATATCAGAAAACATGCATATATTTGTATTTTTTGTTAAAGAATTTAATGGACCAATGCTGTTATATTTTATAATGAGGTCTTACAAAACAATTCTCTACATACAAGCACGTATAAAACAATTGATCTCATCAGAACAATTAACTAATTTAAACTCTATGGCTATTTTCTGTTTGTTTATTCGTTCAAACAAAATAACATTAGTTTTGTGCAGATCCCAATTATTTATTTTGATATTGCTATGTATGAAAGTATAAATCAATTAATGTATGTCCACGTATGATTTTCTTAGAAATACTTACTGGTGTTAATAATATGTTATTGATATAATATTAAAGTTACTCAGGTTTTAAGCGATGCCATTGTACTACAGTTTGTCTGGGCTTTGAGATCATGTCCTGCCAATGTTTAGTTTCAGATGCTCCAGAACCGTTTTTACCTTATTTAAGTAAATTTAAAAAAATTAATGGTTGGAAAAACGTTGCTTAGTGGAGTTTAACTTTATTTCTTACCAGCTAACAATATTCGGCCTATTAGCTCGTTCCTTCCAATGTTATCAAAATCCATTACCATAACATCTAAGGAACATTCTCTTATTTTTTCCCATGGAACGTTAAAACTAAATGATTCATTAAATACTGGATTTAATGTACATGTAAAAATGGGGGTTTTTCTTTTCTCCACCCTTTTATCTCCAAATTGTAGCCACACCTTAACATAAGGATCTAAAGAAAAGAAAAAAGATGAAAAGATTAAAAATTACATTTTTAATTTATATACTCTTAATGTAAAACCACATTAATTTAATAATAAATAAATGTACACAAAACCTGAGCTTTGAGTCATACAAGATAATCCTAAGATGTTAACAAAAAAATGTGGCAAAAAGTCGCATTGTTTTGTCAGACTTTTTAGTGGCTTTAAAGTACAAATTTTTAGTGCGTTTGACATCATTTTAATTATTCAATAAAAAAATAATGCCTTTTATCCTCGACTACATCCTCTAGGCCATTAAAGTGTTCAGCTCCTTTACATATTTTAAACCTTAAAGAAAATATATGATAAAATATATGATATATATGATATATGATAAAATATATGATACATGATAATTGAGATATTATAAATAATGCGTTTTAATCGGTAAAAAAATGTTTTTTTTTCTCACAGCGAATATGGTATAAGTACCGTTCTTGCCAGGTGCAGCTTTTATTCTTTGCGTTTAGTTTGGATTTAAACACATTTCGTTTATGTTATAATTTTAAGAGGGGCAATTGCGACACCGAATATGTGCGAAAAAATCATCCTGACTTTGCTAAAGTAATATTTTTCCAATTTACAGCTGAAGAAATTAATCGCAAAGGGATAAAAAAAAAACGTTTGACTAAAAACCGCGATAAAGAAATGGGCCTAAAACTATAAATAAACCAAAAAAAAATTATGTTTTTTGGTTCCTATTTGTATTAAATATATAAATCACAATTATCTTTAACCTTTTACTAACAAGCCAATCATCGTTAAAGTATAAATTTTTACTTTACCTTATATTAAACAACGTTATATTAACTATTTTGCCAACAAATTTTCATTCGATTTGGAGCTATTCATTTTTTTTTTTACGCAATTCTTTCCATTTTTCAAATGGCGTAGCGGCCGCCATTTTTTTTTTTTAATTCTTTAAAGTGTTTTTTAATCCGCATATAGGACTTACGACGCCCAGTACCGCAAACTTACATTAATAGCCCATTGGCATAAGCGAAACTGAAGTTTCATTATATGGTATTAAATTGTTTAATTATTAATTAACCGCGGAAAAAGACTCACCCCTAACTATGGGCAAGTGCAGATAGATATGGTAAATCACCACTGCGCCAGATCGATATAAAACGGGCGATAACTATCGAATATCGACTATCGCCAGACAGCTGATCACCAGACCGCGGAACAGACCAGAGGTAAGGAATGTAGCCTTGAACTTAAAGTAGAAGTAGCCGACTCTGAATAACTAGTACAATGTATCAGAGCTGGGTCTTTTCGATCGCCTTTGACTAGTCTGTAGTAGAGGGTATGTACCAGAGCTGGGTCCATTCGATCCCTTTTGGCTAGTCCATAGTATGGGGCATCCGAGCTGGGTCTCTCAGATCCCCTTGAACACGAGAGGTCCAATCACCTTCAAACTACTAAGATTATTATAATCTAACAGTTTTAACAATTCAATCGTATTATATACATTTTTTTCGATTTTTGTTTTATTTTATACATCGGAAATATAAAAAGATTGACATTTCCAACGATCTTCACCCGATAATTCACCCTTGATACCGAATCCGATTTCCTTTAAAAGTTATAAAATCAGAATTGATAACACTTGTTTTTTCGCAAAAATAAATCATTTTCATGTTCTTATTCACATGATTAAACTGTCTTTCATATGAAAAGTTTTAAAACGAAAAAGTATTTATAGAAAATTATTCATATATCAATTCCGTCAAAGGTCAGGGGCGAATATTTATTTTGAAACTATAAGCATATATTAGCTTATCAAGCTATTACAAATTACGCTCAACCAAATTTGCTTTGTAACATTATATGCAATTATTTATATTTAGCACTTCTCTGAATTTAACTTTTGGCAAGATATTGCTATATTGAATTCAAAATAAATTCGACTTGTAATCACTTGAAGTCATATATGAGTGGGTAACCAAATATTCTCAAAGCTAAAGTTAATAAAGCTTAATATAAAGGTTAGAATCATTGAAAAACGTAAAATGAAAGAAAAATGTACAACATTTTATTTTTCGAAATTCTTGCCCAAAGAAAATATCAGAAAACATGCATATATTTGTATTTTTTGTTAAAGAATTTAATGGACCACTGCTGTTATATTTTATAATGAGGTCTTACAAAACAATTCTCTACATACAAGCACGTATAAAACAATTGATCTCATCAGAACAATTTACTAATTTAAACTCTATGGCTATTTTCTGTTTGTTTATTCGTTCAAACAAAATAACATTAGTTTTGTGCAGATCCCAATTATTTATTTTGATATTGCTATGTATGAAAGTATAAATCAATAAATGTATGTCCACGTATGATTTTCTTAGAAATACTTACTGGTGTTAATAATATGTTATTGATATAATATTAAAGTTACTCAGGTTTTAAGCGATGCCATTGTACTACAGTTTGTCTGGGCTTTGATATCATGTCCTGCCAATGTTTAGTTTCAGATGCTCCAGAACCGTTTTTACCTTATTTAAGTAAATTTAAAAAAATTAATGGTTGGAAAAACGATCGCCTTTGACTAGTCTGTAGTAGAGGGTATGTACCAGAGCTGGGTCCATTCGATCCCCTTTGGCTATTCCATAGTATGGGGCATCCGAGCTGGGTCTCTCAGATCCCCTTGAACACGAGAGGTCCAATCACCTTCAAACTATTAAGATTATTAACATTGTCTTAGCAACCATACCACCGTGGAACAACAAGCAGCACAGGGTATCAGAGCATGACAAACGAGGTCACCTCTAACAAGCCACAATACATGGATTAAAAAGCCACCGTTGGACCACAAGCAACACAGGGTATCAAAGCATTACCAACTACGTCACCTTTAACTAACTAAGACCACAGAGCCAGAGCGCGATCACAGACATCGGCGCTATATAGGGACACTACGGACTTAAGAATCCAGCATAGCCATCCGAGGACCACACGAGCCACGAAATTCAAGCACGAGCCTCAACACAAAGCTAATAAAACAAAAAAGGGCGCTATAGTTGGGTTTACCAACTATCAGATTCTCGTTACTCATTGCCCTTTTTAAAAAAGTTTTGCCTAATTTCAAGCGCAATACAACAACAACAAGAGAATCGTAAATACTATGAACGTTGCAAATGTCTGTCTGTCCGTCCGACCTTCCGTACGAACATCGAGATCTCGGGACCTACATATAAGAGCTGTAACCACTACATTTTGCTCACAGATAAGGTTGTCAAAAATGTATCAAAATATAGCAAAACGATATTTTTAACGGAAAAATATAGGGTATTCCTAAAACTTACTCTGAAGCCAAAACTTTCGATTTATTTTCCCCAGCCCAAGATTAGGGAATACCCTATATTTTTCCGTTAAAAATATCGTTTTAATATATTTTGATATATTTTTGACAACCCTACTCACAGACTTTTTAAAACAAAGCGCATTAAGTTTGTTACCACACCCATTTTAACGCCTAAAAACCGCAAAACTCTGTGGTGCCCACATTTTTTTTGCTAGAGAAAGGTGGTCTAAATAAATGTTGTTTGTATTGAAATTAACTACACAGATATCCAAAAATCTGGCCAGTTTAAAGCAAATGTGTACACAAGTGCGTTAAAAATTGTAAAAATGCGCTTGAAAGTAGACCACACTTTTTTTTTAAACAGGGCAATGGGTATCGAAAATCTGATAGTCGGGAAACCCGACTTAAGCGTTTTTTCTTGTTTCTTTATAAAAACATGCAAGTATGCTTATTTAACACAACCGTCCCTTAAGTTACGGAGGATTTGAAAACAACTAAAAGAGTTTTCTTTAGCACCTACGATTTGGTGTCAGCAAGCAAATTGATATTGGGAACTTCCTGATTTTTACAACCTAACGTAAATTTTGTGGCTTAAATTCGGTTTCCGTTTTTTTTAAGTTTTGTTTGTCATAAGCAGCCATCTGCTTCAGGGGTGTCTTCTGTTGTTTAGTTTGACGGTCAATTTAAAATGTTTAATTATTTTGTTATGATTTCTTTTTAGTATTGAATTGTTTTAGTATTTGAATTGTTTTTTCAGTAGAAAGTAAAACTTTGCTTGAATTAATTTAAAATGGATTAAAAAAATGACGAATACAATGGGAAGTCAACCCGAATAATTAGTCAATCCGAATCATAAGTCCAACCAATAATTTCGATACGGTCGCACCATCGATTTTTCCTAAATTTGTAAAACAACCATCCCCAAAACCGTCAGAGATTTTTGTCAATATGGACATTAACAAGCATTATGCTCACAAAAAAAATAATGGTTACCTGTTATACAACTAGAATACATTACTGTCGAAACGTTTGGAAACTTTCCTTTTGGTGTTCTTGTTTATGTGAAAGACTCGCTTACCTGATTTTCCGTTGATATCCTTAGCTTTCAAATTTCTCGCCTTGATCAATGTTAAAGTCAAAATTGAGTTTGACGGGTGATAGCATAGTGAAGAAAGAAGTTCTCCGCATTTATCCTTCGCAGGGGGTTTTAATGCCTTCCAAAATGACTGTTTTCCAGCAAAATCAACCTTTAGTAACAAAAAAATAAACACTTTGCAATTTTATGGAAATAAGTTTAAAAAATATTTCTTACCTGACATAAGGGAAGGAATACTTCTCCTATGGAGTCATCTCTTGAGAACCGATCGTAATCAAATACATGTAGGTGTAAAACCTAAACCATTTAATATTCGTAATACGTTAATAATCGGTCGTTTTTAAATATTTTTCATTAAATTATATTATCAAATTATTTTTTTGCAATGTCTAAAGCAGGTACCCCAACAACATAACAAACAAAAATTCAAGAATACTTTCTTTGATAAGCCGATATTTAAATTCCCTTGCAGGGCAAAATGTAGGCAAATATCATTTTTTTCTGGTATAATACCCAGTTCCTGATGTTGTGCTGCCCCCGTTCCCCCCTGTAAAGGAGGCTATTAATGAACGTCGATATACGTGATATCCAGTGGCGGATCCACGGGGGGCGTTTCGGGTCAAGACTAAATTTACGAAAACTTCAAACAACACCACTAAGGCAATTTCTGAAAACAAATTTGCCATACTTGGCGAGCTTGAAAAGGAAGAAGAAAGAACCACCCCAAGCCAATAAAATTATAAAGCCACTACCTATGTACACTAGAGATCAAAATTGTTCAGATCTAAATAATAAACTTAAGCAAAAAACTTGGGCAAAATAACTTTTATATTACTATTTTAAAAAGAGGCAATAAATCTGAAACCAAACTCCAGATCACCAATAAAGCCAACTACCGCTTTGTAACAAACTTCCTGGACAGTGAGCATTAGGGTGTATTGAAAATCAACTTTTTTTGATTTTCGATGACGCTGGGTGCGGATAGGTTGTAAAACCATGTCAAATGAAAGCACAAGAAACCTGAAGATCGGTAGGGCAATTTCAGCAATTTCAGCTTCGCAGGTATGATTTTGATAGATTATCTAACAGTCCAAATAAATTTAAATATAGATCAAACTGAATATGTATGCCGCATTTGCTGAAATTGCCCTACCGATCTCAGGTCGCCGTGCAAAGCTACGAGCAAATTTGCATGTTTTCATGCAAATTTCGATATTTCAACGACGTTGCGGGGATAGTAAATGTTATCCTTTCGGGCTGAAACTGTTTTGTGCTTTCATTTGACACTGTCTTAAAACTTTTCCGCACCCAGCGTAAAAAAAAAAAAAAAAAAAATCGAGTTTCCATGAAAGTTTCAAAATTTCAAGGACGACGTGCCAATAGTAAACATTATCCTTTCGGGCTGAAATTTTTTGTGCTTTCATTTGACATGGTTTTACAACCTATCCGCACCCAGCGTCATCGAAAATCAAAAAAAGTTGATTTTCGATACACTCTAGTGAGCGTGTTAATTATTACACCTACCAACTTATAAGTAGCAAAGGACTTCAAGTTGTAGTAAAGGGTATCGAGTCAACCGTCCCGGTAGCTGATATAGCTGAAAGACTGAAAGAAAATGGTTTTGACGTTAAAAACGTAGTGAACATAACCAACAGGGCAAAAATTCCGCAGACACTCTTCAAGATTGAACTCAAACCAGACACGACTACTCTGAAGAAAAACGCAGTGCACCCCATATACAAACTGCAATACCTACTCCATCGAAGAAAAACCGTAGAGGAGCCGCATAAACGAATCGGCCCGGTACAGTGTACAAACTACCAAGAGTTTGGGCACACAAAAAGTTATTGCACTTTGCGACCAGTCTGTGTTGCCTGTGGCGAACTGCACTGTATAAAAGCTTGCACGGGTAACAAAGAAGACCCAGCACTGATAAAATGTAGCAACTGTGGTGGAAACCACACTGCTAATTACAGGGGCTGCCCCGTCTATAAAGAGATCAAGAGTCGGCTCAACCAGAGGCGCCAACAACCAACCTCCGCCCAACAGGTTGCTCAGCCAAATTTTTTCATTCCTTCGCAAACCACTCCTGGAGTAACTTTTGCAGCTGCACATCGATACCCTGGAATGTCGCCTACAAGAACCGCTTAGCTCAAAGCATTACAGCCCCACCCGCCTATTACAAAACCAAAATATGCTTCGCTACCAGAATATCAAAGACCAACTCAACCGTATAACCAACAAAACCAGACTTACACTCCACAAATACAAAACAGCATCTAAGCTACTCTAGCTTCACTCACAGGAACTAGTGCAAAACCAGAAAAACATTATGGAACTTCTAATCAAACAAAAGTCACCCTAAATGGATCCCTTAAGAATATGCTTTTGGAACGCTATCGGTGTATCGGAGCACAGATTTGAACTTCTACAGTTTTTCTTAGGACAACGATATCATGCTCCTCTCAGAAACGCACCCAACCAATAAAAACCATTTCTATCTCACTGGCTACATCTTCTATGCGACCAACCACCCAAACGGCAAAGCTCATGGAGGCACCGGTAATCTTATCAAACAGCGCATTAGGAATCATCCTCTGGAGGCGTTTGCTTACAACCACATTCAGGCCACATAACTACGAATCTATCAGTCAATCAGCTGTGTATTGCCCCCACGATTTAATATTTTAATGAATGCATTTTTAGGCTTTTATAAGTCATTAGTTAACTGCTTTATAGCTGCCGGTGACTATAATGCGAAACACCACTCTTGGGGCTCTCGTTGTGTTAACCCCAAAGGACGCCAATTAGGGGAGAGTTGGGTAAAACGGGCCGGCGGGTAAAACGGGCTACCTTCGATATTTCAATTACTAGTGATGCCACCTATCAACCGAGCTAATTAACTCTTCATTAATAACCCATGAGTGTTATTATGGACGGTCACATTTTGTTTTTCACGTTTATTATCAAGTAAATCCCTGATGTAATCCCTGATCCCTTAATGTAAGGTCGCAGCACCGATGTTTTGGTGAAGTGTAATTGAAAATTGACATATTTCGCCTTACTTTTTCTGCCAAGTAAGTAACTTTTCTATTACTCCAGTGTCTTACGCGTATTTTAAGTGCTTAACCTCAGAAAAAGGTTACGTAGTTATCGAAAAAATATGAGTTAAATAAATAATGTCCGAGTTGGGTAAAGCGGGCTAGTTCTCGGTCGGGTAAAGCGGGCTACTTTTAATTCAACGTTTTTCAGTGTTTTTTTTGACGTAGAAATTCAACATCCAAATTACAAATCAATATCCATTTCTTGAATACATGTTTAGAAGAAAAAAGGAAGAAAAAGGAAGAAGAGGCAATGGCAAAAAGACAAAAACAAATCGAGACACTTTCGAAGAAATCGAAAACCTCTTCGAAAACATCCAAAACGCGTGCTAAAAAACTTAAAGGAAAGTAATGGATATCGCCGACAAAAATAAAACGTTTTGTATGTATTTGTAATTAGAATTCACTAAAAAACCAGAATTAGTAGACATGTTCCGCAACAAATACGTTTCCGTACGATTTAGGACAGGTAGCCCGTTTTACCCGACCTTTTTTGAAAAATCACTATAATTATACTTAGAAAACATTTTTTGACCAAAGCGGTTCAGTATTATGTTCCCCAGGCTTCATTTTAAAAGTTGAAATAAAATTTGCGGTTAATTCATTTATGAATTTATTTTTTTAACCCAAAAACAGTTAGGTAGCCCGCTTTACCCGACTTTCCCCTACACAATGCTATTATCAAACCCGGAAATAAGCTAAATTTTTTTTCACCAGGTAGGCCTACATAATGGCCATCAGATCCGAACAAACAACCAGACACTATCGATTTTGCTGTAACTAGCAGAGTGCCGTCCAGGCTGATACATGTTGAAACCCTGGCGGAACTGTCATCTGACCACTCGCCTGATTTTCTCTTAGTCCGGTCAATTTAGACATTGAAATAGCCTTAATTCCGACAGAGCTAAATTTTGGTGGAGGCCTTTGGTTTACCACGAGGAACAAATTGTCAAAAGTCCCCATCGATCTCAGGTGCGCTAGTTGAGGTATTCAAGGGCCGCTTTTTTTTAAGGAGCGACTGTTGCGCGAAAGCGCAACTTTCACCCACCAGCAACAAATTTCCACTCTGGAGAGCGCACCCAAACATTCAACCACCATTAGAACCCGATTTTCCAATTCGATCACCAATAGGTGTGTGGGCCCACAGTGACCAGGAAAAGGGCAACATATTCGCCTCTTCCTTAAAAAATGTCTTCCAACCTTATCCGCCGGCAAACCAATTCACTTTCCCAAACATCTCACCAGCGGAGCCTTACTCCACAATTATTCTTGAAACAAGCACAATCATAAAAGCCATTGCAGAACAAATGAATCCAAAAAAAGGCCCTGGCCATGATTTAATTTCGCCTAAAATGATAATTGAATTGCAATGATACCAAAACCAGGCAAAGATAAATCCCAACCTTCGTCGTACAGGCCCATTAGCCTCCTTCTGTGCCTATCAAAGCTATTTGAAAAACTGCTTTTGTGCCACCTCAAAACACACTTCCAAAATAAGAGAGCGATCAGCACGGAAGCACGGAAATACCGAACAGAAAATCGCGTAGCAGCTGAAATACCCACAACGTTTGAATGCAGGGAATACTGCAGTGCCTTATTCCTAGATGTATCTGAAGCCTTCGATCGCGTTTGGATTGACGGTCTGGTTTATAAAATCAAGACTGTCCTACCGAAAAACAGCCACAAATTGCTTGAATCTTACCTTAAAGACAGAGTAATTACTGTCAGATGCAAAAATACACGGCTGACATTCCCACAAGCAATCAGACAACTCTATCCACCTTTCCTGATGACTCAGCTATAACCAGTCGTTCAAAATGTCCAAAAAGATCAACAGCGTTTTTAAAAAACCATCTGGGGGCCGTAGAAAAATGGCTAGCAGACTGGAGCATACAAGTCAACAAACAAAAATGCAAACACATTACGTTTACACTCAATCGGGCAACCTGCCCACCACTGGCCCTAAACAACAAACAAATCCGCCGAGTCGAAAAAGTCACATACCTGGGCATCCACTTAGACAGGCGGCTTACCTGGAGAAAGCACATTAAAGCGAAGAAGATTTCCCTAAAACTCAAGGCCAACAGTTTCCACTGGCTCATCAACTCCCGCTCACCCCTGCCACTGGAACTTAAAGTACTTAATTACAACTCTTGTTTAAAGCCAACGTGGATGGTTGGGGAAACGCAAGCAGTAGCAACATAGAAATCATCCAACGAACGCAGTCAAAGATACTGCGAGCAATAACTGGGCCCTGGTATATTCGGAACGCAAACACCCATAGGGCCCTGGTTATAAAACCCGTAAAAGAAGAAATTGACAGTAAAGTTTCGAAGTTCGAAGCTAGATCAATACATCCAAACCAACTAGC